>JAFEMH010000113.1:0-600000 GCA_022495995.1 Adenophora triphylla var. japonica | reverse complement strand
GGTGGACCCAAAGACTCTGCACAAGCAAACTTCTTTAAGGTGAGGGGGAATGCTGATGATGTCCATCTTCTCTTGGTACAGGGATATATGCTCCGCAGGGTCCGTTGTGCCATCATATTGCTTCATGGGAGGTACTTGGAATCTCTTAGGGATCTCCACCCCAGCTATGGCAGGAATAAAATGTGAATCATGATGGATGGTTGGAGATGCCTGGTTGAAGGGCAAGGTAACTCTTGGAACCTTCATGAGGATGTTCTTGATCTGCTGCATTTCCCTTGCAAGGGCGGTATCTGCAACAGGGTTAGTGGCAACAAAGGGATTGAAAGGAGTATTGAACGTGTTAAAACTCCCTGTTTGCCCCATATGAGGTGGGGTTGCAAAAGTAAAACATGTTGACAGCGGCATCGGGTTGGACGTAACGGTAGTGCATTCCGTCTGGACAGTGCTGAACATGGACATGTTGCCTTGACTGCCCTGAGCACTTGTCCCAACATCTGAGGAAAGATTCCTAGGCTGCAAAGGTGAGATCTCTGGCATGCTGACCATTGGAATGCCATACCCTAAAGTCGATAAATCGTGTCGTAATCTGTTGATATGATTGAAAATCATCCGATTGGTATCTTGTTGCCCGTCAATCTGGTTCTTCAACTGTTGCATCATATTCGTCATGGCAGTTACAACTTCTAGAGAAATTCCCGGCAGTGTCATGGATGAAGATCCACCCGGGTTGAGCCCTGGTTTTGCGATGTAACAGTACCAGATCCAATAGACGAGTGCAAGCTGGACGTCATAGGCAAGCATGACGTGTTGGTTCTTGCCCCAGTCGTAATGATGGGGGTAGACATTGCCGAAGTAGGATTGCTCATCTTGATTGGAATCTAAAAAACCAAAGTTCCCACAGACGGCGCCAAATTGTTTTGGACAAATTTCAATAATTAAATTTATCTATCAAGGATGTTTGGACACAAATGGAATATAATTCACAAGCCAAGATGAACACGAGGATGTAACGAGGAAAACCTTTTAACAAATGTTTGCAGGGAAAAACCTCGGGAGGCTTTAGGAAAAGCCTACCTAAACCAAAAAAAGTATTATTAATTTGAGTAGTTTGTGAGTACAAAGTGCAGCACAAGAGTAAGAGATAGTGTGTGTAACGTGAATACATGTGCATTCTAGAGGTAATATATATACATGATTGTAACAAAAAATAACAACTTGAATGCCATGCTAATGTTTCACCTAGAATCTCGCTATCTGTTGGTGAGGATTAGCCGTTATCTCTTTGGTTGGTAAATGGAGTTATTATGTCGTCGTTTGACCAAGTCCAAACGGTCATATGAGTGAGTTGTTTATTCATAATTCTGTTCCTGATTATCCATTACCAACTTGAATGCCATGCTGATGTCGTCGTTTGACCAAGACGTTACCTCAAGGCGGATGACCAAGATGTAGAACATGTAAAGTGATTTGTTGGGGTGAAACAAGTACCAACAAGTGTAATGTGCATCCCATGCATATAATCATCTCCATGATTATCCATTACCAACTTATACTAGTTATTCATAATAACTAGGGACGCAGGTTATTATAATAAACATGCAAACATATAATAAGCCAAATAAACATACTCTATAATAAACGATAAAGATGATTACATAACGGTATTAAGTTATAAGTCAAACATAACTAAATGCCTAGGACATTACACCAACAATCTCCCACTTGCACTAGGCTCCATCTGTTATGTATCGTATACCAATGGACCTAACATGACCATCATGGTTTGCTTGTGCGAGGGGCTTTGTAAGTGGATCCCCAATGTTATCATCGATTGATACTTTGCATATCTTAACGTCTCCTCTATCAATGAACTCTCGAATGAGATGGAAACGTCTAAGTATGTGTTTGGATCGTTTATGTGACCTTGGTTCCTTTGCTTGTGCAATGGCACCACTATTGTCACAATAAAGTTCTACCGGATTAGTGATACTTGGAACAACTTCCAAAACACTAATGAACTTCTTGATCCAAACTGCATCTTTAGCAGCATCGGATGCCGCTAAATATTCGGCCTCAGTTGTAGAATCGTCTATGGTACTTTGCTTGGAACTCTTCCAATAAATCGCACCTCCATTAAGAATAAACACGAACCCCAATTGCGATCTTAAATTATCTTTGTCAGCTTGGAAGCTTGTATCTGTGTAAACCTTACAACAAGATTAACTTCCAACCTTTCAAAGAACAAGAACGCATCCTTAGTCCTTCCAAAGTACTTAAGGATCGTCCTATCTGCCATCCAATGGTTTTCACCAGGATCAGATTGGTATCGACTTGTCATGCTTTGAGCATACAAGACGTCGGGTCTAGTACAAATCATGGCGTACATGATGGATCCAATAGCCGAAGCGTATGGAACCTCATTCATCCTCTTTCGCTCACCAGTAGTCTTAGGACACTGAGTCTTGCTAAGAGTAACTCCATGACCCATTAGCAAGTTACATCTCTTAGAATTTTCCATCTTGAATCTTCTAAGAACCTTGTCAATGTAAGTACTTTGACTCAAACCAATTATCCTTTTAGATCTATCTCTATAGATCTTGATGCCAAGAATATAAGCGGCTTCACCCATATCTTTCATTGAGAAACATTTCCCTAACCAAGACTTGACAGTCTGAAGTGCAGGAATATCGTTTCCAATGAGTAAGATATCATCGACATACAATAATAGAAATGATACTACTCTCCCACTAACTTTTATGTACACACAAGGTTCATCTTCGTTCTTGACAAAACCAAACTCTTTGATCTTTTCATCAAAATGAAGATTCCAACTCCTAGAAGCTTGCTTTAATCCATATATGGATCTCTACAACTTGCACACTTTGTTAGAATTTCTTGGATCGACAAAACCTTCGGGTTGTGTCATATACACATCCTCAAGTAACATCCCATTTAGGAAAGCCGTTTTGACATCCATTTGCCATATTTCGTAGTCATAATACGTGGATATGGCAATTAAAACTCTAACAGACTTAAGCATTGCAACAGGCGAAAAGGTTTCATCATAGTCAATACCATGAACTTGCCTAAATCCCTTTGATACAAGCCTAGACTTGTAAGTATGCACCTTCTCATCCATGTCAGTCTTCCTCATGAAGACCCACTTGTACCCTATGGTTTTTACACCTTCAGGTGGCTCAATCAAGTTCCAAACTTGATTATCAGACATGGATTGTAATTCAGATTCCATGGTTCCCAGCCATTTAACCGAATCAGGAGTAGATATCGCCTCTAGATAGGAAGTAGGTTCTTCATTCTCAATGACTTCCACTTCATTACTTTTCGAAATGAGAAATATATATCTCTCGAGTTCGGATCGTACTCTATCCGATCTACGATGGACTTGTGGATCTTGAATCGGTTCAACAACTTCTTGTGAACTTGGTTCCGTCTATACTATTGGTTCCATGTTATTTTTGGGTTCTTGAATTTCTTCAAGATCAATTTTACTCCCGCTAGATGCTTTATTGAGAAACTATTTCTCAAGAAAAGTACCATATTGAGCAACAAACACTTTGTTCTCATTGCGGTTGTAAAAGTAATACCCTTTGATTTCCTTAGGATAACCAATGAAAATAACCTTGTCAGATTTAGGTGCTAACTTATCAGAGACAAGTCTCTTCACATAAGCTTCGCAACCCCAAATCTTCATGAAAGACAAACTAGGTTTTCTTCCATGCCACATCTCATGTGGGGTCTTAGGAGCCAATTTAGTAGGGACTCTGTTCAGTGTGAACGCAACAGTCTCTAATGCATGTCCCCAAAAGGAAATAGGAAGGTCAACTTGACTCATCATCGAACGAACCATGTCCAACAAGGTTCAATTCCTCCTCTCAGACACACCATTCCATAGTGGTGTTCCGGGTGGAGTCAACTCTGAAACAATTTTACAGTTTTGAGATGATTGTCAAACTCTTGGCTTAAATATTCACAACCACGATCAGATCGAAGTGCTTTAATAGTTTTACCAAGTTGATTTTGTACTTCATTTTGAAATATTCTAAATATCTCAAACGATTCACTTTTGGACTTTATCAGATAGACATAGTCATGTCTAGATAAGTCATCGGTGAATGTAATGAAATACCGAAATCCTCCCCTAGCAATGTTGCTTAATGGTCCACATACATCTGTATGTACTAGGGCCAATAAGTCACTAGCCCTTCCACTACTCTTGGTGTAGGGTGGTTTGATCATTTTACCCAATAAACAAGATTCACATACCTCAAATGATTCAAAACCATATGAGTCTAAAAATCCATTTTAATGGAGTTTAGATATACATTTCTCATTTACATGACCAAGCCGGCAATGCCATATGAACTTGTTGTTCACATCATTCGGTTTAGATTTCATATTTATATTATAGATATCTTCAATATTATTATGTTTCTCAACATCAAGGATATAAAGGCCATTAAATGAATTTGCAATACAATAAAGTATATCATTTAAATAAATATAAAACTTCTTATTCTCAATAAGAAACTTATATCCTTCATCATCCATATAAGAAACGAAAATAATACTCCTACTCAAATCCAAAACGTAGTAACACTTGTTCAAAACAAGTACTAGTCCACTAGGTAAAGTAATTTCATAAGTTCCTACGGCTAATGCAACAACTCTTGCTCCATTCCCCACACGTAGGTCCATTTTACCTTCTTTGAGTAGCTTTATATTTTTTAGATCATGCACATTTAGACAAATGTGGGATCCAATCCGGTATCCAATACCCATGAACAAGAAGTAGAAAGGAAAATATATATCATATAGATACCTGAAGTAGTAGCAATCATATTGCCCTTCTTCACTTTTTAGGCCTTCCTTTTTAGCCTTGCAATTTTTCTTCCAATGACCAATCTCATTGCAATGGAAGCAAAATGCATCTTTTTGAGACACTTTGGGTTTAGCCTCTTCGGCTTTGGCAACTTTTGCCCTAGGTTTAGCAACCTTTGCTTTACCTACTTTGTCTTCCTTTTTGAACCCCTTTCTTGTGTTAACCATTAACACAACATACCTCTCTTGCCTAGCCTGCATTTGGAACATTTCCTTTGTGCGCTGTGGTAGGTGAAAAGCAGTTACCATGTGTTCAAGGTCCTTTATAAGAGCCTTACACATGGTGGCAAGTATAAGGCAAGCAACATCATTAGAATCATCAACATGTTTCTAATGTTGCTCCTTATCTGCCTTTGCAACATTTGCAGCAGGTTTAGCAGGAATGGGTTCGTCAAGAACGTAAAATTTGCCTAAGAACAATTCTTAAGCTTCTGATCCAATCAGAATAGTTTGTACCGTTCTTTTCGAGCTTGTCCTTCTCAAGGACGGATCGCAGTAATAAGGTTTAATTATAGTTTAATGCTATTTCTACAATAAGATATACATACAATATGAACACATATAAGCATCAAATCATTTACCATCTAAGAGACAAATAATGTATTTCAAAAATACTCCCACTAAATTATACACCTTCAAATACAAGCATGTATCATATAATTATAATGAGCTAAGATCCATATTTCACTTGATTTTGGTTTAACTGAGTCAATGCCCGAAATCAAGCTATTTAGGTAGATAACATCAATCATATCATATATGACTCTTAGATCTTTTATGAGATTTCTAGACATGTAATGTCAATACATGTTTTAATCTCATCTATGCCTTGGGTCAAATCTCATTTGAAAGCACCAATTAAGTTCAACCTTTTTCAAACATATGAGACACGGAACGATGCACCTAACTGAGTCAAAACTACATCAACCGTTATCTCATCTTGATCACAAATTAAGATATAATGATGGACCCAACTGAGTGAAACTACATCAAAATATCCTAAAATTTCACAAGTGTTCTAATCAAGACATAAAACTTAAACATTTAGAAGGTTTTACACAGAGTAACAAACATCGCATGGTTGTAACATGAAACTTATGTGTACATAATTATGAACATAGGACTTCACAAAATATCCCAACCAAACAATTTGATTCAATTTTGAGAAATTACTAATCTAAATAATCATAATAAACAGATCAATATCCCATGTAAAAGATTAATCATATTAATCAATTATTAATCATAATCATGGTATATCACATATAATTGTTTTCTCAAAACAACACACATAAAATCATAGATCTATTTCATATAGCATGTAAAGCATTTAATCAAATTAAATCTAGCATGCCAATTTTAACCTAATCATGATAAACACGGCTCTGATACCACTGTTGGGTTTTGGGATTACAAACGCAGCGGAAGAACTTTATAAAACAATAAAACCATAGCCTTGAATCCGTCTAACATGAAGAGATAAAACCATGAAATAGATTTTACATACCATAATAGCGATTTGTTGCTCAAAACGGATCTTAGATTCAAACTTTTTGAATCGATGTCGAACCTTGATTTTCTTCTTGGTCTTCCTTGTGATGAATAATCTTCAAGCTTTAGGTAATAACGTAATCACATTCTAATGGTAATTCACATGTGAACGAACCAAGATCTAATCTTGTAGGATTACTAGATGATCCCCGATTGTTGAATCGATATTCAACAATCAATGGCTGATAATGGAATTGAATTGGGTGTTTTTGATCTTTGATTCTCAATCAAAATCAATGCTTTTGTGTTTCTAAAACTAAAAAATGTGTGTCCATTAGCTGGGAGAAGGGTCCTATTTATACATTGTAAATATCCCTAACCTTTAGGGAGAAGAGTCCCTTTCCTAAGCCAAAACAGACTTCTAGCACTGCTATGCACGGCGGTGCAGTTTCTAAAGCATGTCCGTGTAAAACCCTTTTGCACGGCCGCTCCAGCATCTTGCACGGCCGAGTCACCAAATCTTGCACGGTCGTGCAACACTTGCACGGGCGTGCCCTTTGGCTTGCACGGCCGTGCAACAGCCCAGATTCCTGTTTTTCGTATTTTAGCCATTGTTCAATCCGTTCTTTGTGTGTGACCCTTTAGGAATTATATTTATGTTGGTAGTGAGTCGAAACATCAATCCTCACAAGACATAAGTGGTTTCTATCAAGCCATTATGTCCACCCAATTAATATAACATCAAAGCTTGATTCCTTAATAGATCATTGTCACAATCCCTTTGTCCACGATGTCATATTGAACATGAGTCATGGTCCACATCAACTCATATTGTTCAATGATTTCTCGACTCTGAATATGTTGATAATCCAAGTGCATTTGATCTCTATCAAATCTCTTGTGCTAGAAACCACTTATGTCTTATGAGGATCGATGTTTCGACTCACTACCAACAGAAAGGACACCAAAAATCTAACTGTTCCAAAAAGAAAAGGAGTGACTAGCATGGAAAATATGAGTCTAGTGTTTCTGTATCATGCAGTGACAATTTTTGAAGTGGATTATGCCTTAGAAGACATAGATACAAAAGAGGCATATATTCTTGATTCTGAGGCTTCTTATCGCATTTGTTCTAGCAGTGAGTGGTTTTGCAACATATGAGCAGGTAGATGGAGCGATATTGTTGGGTATGCATACTTTAATCCTCCTTGCTTTTGATTGATACCATAACCTCATCTATATTTTCTGGACTTTAGGCCTATATGTAATGAAGCTTATACTTCAATTTCTTAGCAGAAGTACAATTTATAGAATAGGATTATTTAGGATTAAAGACTGGCACAATTGCATTGGACATGAGGTTTCAAGTCAAGAGGTTTTGAAGTCATCCAAAACCACAGTGCTAGTGCAAACCTTACGAATGAAACCGCACTTAGCCAACCACTTGTGCAAACCTCATCATGAAACCGCACTCATCAAACCACAAGGCAAACCTCATATGTGAGAGCGCACTTCATAAGACCGCATCTCACCAACCTCATCCAGTGATTGAAGACTTGAAGAATTGTACAAACTTTGATTGATTGATCCATGTCATCAACGTTGAGTTAACTACAAGTTCAATCAATGTGTCTAACAGTCACTCAGAGTTTAAAAGAATTTGAAAAGGTGACAAATGTCATTCATTCCAGAATGTCGTGTGAGGTCCGTACAACCTTATCAACAACTTCTGAACTAAAGGACAAAAGTGGACACGTGGTGCAATCAGATTGCGCCATCACTATACTTGATACAACTGTTACAAACGGCTACTTTTTGGTAGATGGGTATAAATACCCCTAATCTTAATCATTTGAAGATTGCTTGAGAATATCTATTTGAGAGAGTACTTTGAAGATTTGAAGAAATTTTCAGATTTCCAGAATCCTTTGAATCTTTATCTTCAAAACTTCATAGCTCCAAGAAGAATTTCCAAGCCCAGAAATTCAAGCCTTTGTAACACCAGATTTATTGAGCTCTAAATCATACAATCTAAATAGCCTTGAATCTTGATAATCACACACACACCTCACTTGATTAATCACATAGATTAAATCATTTGAGATACACCGGTTATAGTCTACGATTTACTTCATTGTTTAGTTTTTAGATTTGAGTTTGATTCTTGTAACCTTGTAATCTCTCTCATCATCTAATACAAAATCTAGTAGTTAGAAAATCCAAGACTAACCATCTTGGTAGTGGACGTAGATCATTTATGATTTAACCACTCCAAATCTTGTGTTCTTTAATTTCTGCATTTTCTTTATTCTTTTTAGCTCAAACTAATTTGTCTTATCTATTTGATCTTACTAGGTTTACCAGATTTGAGAATTGTGTTTAAAGTTAATCATTGTCAAACCTCATTTTACTATTTTCTAAAACTCACTATCAAACCTCACTCTTTACTTAGAAATTCCTCTGTGCATTTTACAAATCTCACTTGCGGTTTTGATAAATTGCAAGGGTCATTTTGTAAGCAAGAGGTTTATTTTAAAAAAGGGTCAAAAAATTTGTAACAGCTATTCACCCACCCTCTAGCTATTTTTCACCCTTGTTGCCTCCTTTGGGACCAACAAGTGGTATCAGAGCAAAACACCTTTATAAAACTTTTTTGCTTTTCAAGGTTAACAACTTGGGTGCCGATTCGTCATGGCAAACTCAAAAACCATGACAACGATTAACTACTCACGCATTCATTTACAGGATGAAGACCACTTTGACATCTTTAAGACTCGAATGTTAATTCATTTGGAAACTACTGATGAGATGTTGGTGGACTGCGTGATTAATGGCCCCTTTTTTCCCATGAAGGCCAACACCAATCCTGCCACCAACACTGGACCTCAGTAGTCAAGAAACTGAAAGCTGAATGGACTGATGAAGAAAAGAGATTAGTTGCTTTGTACAGCAAAGCTAGGCATATCATCACTGGCACTTTGACTGTTTCAACTCTTTAAAAAGTCATGAAATGGAAAATAGCAAAAGAGATGTGGGATGCCATTGAAAGCTACCTTGAAGGAGATGATCTCTGTAAGGAAAACAAGAAATTTTCTGTTGAAAGGAGATACAACAACTTCAACAGGAAACCCAATGAAACCTTGCGTGAAACTTATGATCGCTATGTTGAAGTAGTAAATTCTTATCTATCTCTTGGTAAGGTTTTAATTACAAAGAAGTATATTTATTGCTACCTTAGGTTTAAGATGGGTTAACAAAGCCGCTTCTCTTGAGAACTATAAAGATTTAAATACTTGGACTCCAATGGAAATCTTAAAGTCCATGAACTCAAGATGGATCATATTGAAGAGGTTGAAGGAAAAGTCAAAACACTTTCTATGTCTGTTATTGAACATGTGGAGAAACCTTCTTCGTCTAAGAAAACCTCAGATTCCTCTATTTCAACCTCATCACTCATCGATATGGATGATGATGAATTTGCCATGTTTGTGAAAAAATTTCAAAAATTTCAAAAAACCTCAAAACCATTTTCAAAAGGCAAACCTCCAGCAACTTTTCCCAAAACTGCTGATATAAAGAAAAAAAGTAACCTCGTCTGCTACAACTATAAAAAGCCTGGTCACTTTGCTTCTGAGTGTCCACAGCCAATATTTGAATACTTGAAAAGAAAACCTCCCCTGCGAAATTTTCTAATCGTAAGGGAATGGTTGCTGAGGAAGAGAATTTAAAAGAGCTAGCTACTTGGATTGAAACTGATTTTGATAAAGGAAGCGAAGATAAAACTGAAGAGGTTAATCTATGTCTTGTTCCCAAGGATGCTCTTGATGATTCAGGTAATGAGTCAGTCGAGTCGCTTGATATGGAAGAAGAGGCTGCTCCTAAGAAAACCAAGATTAGGGCTAGTAGTGAGGAATATGCTGATTTGAAACTTACTCCAATTTACAAGATTGGAAATAGTTCTTACTATCATCCCATTTTTCCAAACAAAAATGAAACACCTTCAAAAATCACTTCAACTCCAAAAGTTTTGAAAAAGGTGGAAGAGGTCTCTCCCATGGAACATGAAGAGATGTTTAAGAAAGTTGAAGTGATGATCCGAAATTTGAAAATGTTAAGAAATCTTTGTCTCTAACAACTGATGAAATTACTCATCTTAACACGGAGAAAACTGTATTGAGTTCTGAAGTTACACTTCTGAAGGACCAAATCAAAACCATCTCTCCTCATACTGAACTAAACCTCACTCTGGAAACCAAGGTTGTCTCACTTCAAATTAGAAACGATGACTTGGTTGCTCAAAACAATGACCTCCAAAAGGTAATTGATGAGTGGACCAAATCTCGTGTTACCATGGATCAAATTCTTGAATCCCAAAAGTCTAGTGGTGGCAAAGAAGGCTTGGGATTCTAAACTGGTAACAATTTGAAGTGTGTATCTTGCTGTGGAAATAATAAGGAATTTTCAAAGCAAAATCATGAAAATCCTAATAAAAAGCATTCTGATTCAAAGGGTAAAGGACAGGTACCAAAGGTTAAACTTAACTTCCACAATGCATACCCTAAGAAACAATTTGGGAAAAATTCCAAAATGAAATGAAAAGATTCAGAGGATGAAACAGCTGATAAGGTTCCATTTGTGGCTGACTGCCCTTCTTCTTCGACCACACATCCTACTTTCAAAAGCAAGATGAGCGTTCCTAGAAAAACCACGATCAAACCTAAAATGATCACCTTTGTCAAGGCTAAAACCTCAGTCCCATAAATAAATGTTGATCCTAAGAAAGTAAAGAGTATGTTAAACCTCAGTTTGCTTACAACTTTCATCACTGCTCTGTGTGTGATGATTCTGGTCACAAGGCTGCAGAATGCCTTTTGAGGTTCACAGCTAATGCCAGAAAATATAATCTTCCTTCTGTCAAATATGTGTGGGTTATCAAAAGATGCTAACCTCAGGACCCAAAATAATAAAGGGGACCTCATTTTTAAATGTTTATTTTTCACGTCCTCTGTTTAATGGATGGTCACTATAAGGTAAAATCAACTGAATGGTATCTTGACAGTGGATATTCAAAACACATGACTGGAGATAGATCTTTATTGGAAAATATCATTGAAGCAAGCGGTCCATCTGTAACCTTTGGTGACAATAACAAAGGAAAAAGAATAGGCTATGGAACAATAAGAAAAGGAAACCTCATAATTGAGAAGGTTTCACTTGTTGAAGGACTCAAACACAATCTCCTATCAATTTCTCAATTCTGTGACAAAGGAATGTACTGCAAATTCACTTCTTTAAATTGCTTTATCAAATATTGAATTTCCAGAATCACATTACTCATGGGGATTCGTAAAAGTAATATTTACATTATTGATTTAAATTCTACATATAGTATTACTAATCTATGTTTTGTAGCTAAAAATGTGAGAGAAAATAGTTGGCTATGGCACAAGCGTTTAAGTCACTTTAACTTCAAGTATCCTAAAAAAATTGGAAGGGAAAACCTCGTTCGCGGCTTACCCAAAGTGGCTGATCATCATGCAGAAAAGTGTCGTGCTTGTCAACTTGGTAAACAAACTACATCTTCTTTCACCATCAAGACCGCTCCATCAACTTCAAGATATTTACAACTGCTTCACATAGATTTGCTTGGACCCATCACCACTGCTAGCATTGGAAGAAATAGATATACCTTAGTAGTAGTGGATGATTACTCAAGATATACATGGGTAGAATGATGATAACAAAGTATGATTGCTATGAAATTCTAACCTCACTATTTAAATGGCTCTAAACCCAAAAAGGAGATGACATTGTTAGTGTAAGGTCTGATAATGGAACGTCTATGTTTGGCAAGGGATAATGTCTTTGGGGCTGGCCTTGTTCAGATCCTAGAAATCTACACAGCAGCGCACCTTCCCATTGGCCTTGGTTACAATCACAATGTTGGATAACCATGTCGGATATTCGATGACTCGGATGAATCCTACCCGCAGTAGCTTCTCAATCTCTTCTTTGACTTGTAAAGACCACTCTAGTTTGATCTTTCTCAGCTTCTGTTTTACTGGCTTAGCATCTGGTGCTAGAGGGATTCTGTGCTCCACTATTGAACTGTCTAGCTCCGGCATATCTCTGTACGACCATGCAAAGACGTCCATGTATTCTCTGAGCAGATTGACCAGTTTGTCCCATTCAACCCCTGGAAGAAGTTTCCAATCTGTGTCTCTTTAGGTTCCTCGACAGTACCCAAGTTCACACTTGTCAAAACCTCCTCGGCAGCTTGGGCCCAGTTTTCCTCTTTGTCTGTAACCTGCTTAAAGATTTCTTTAATGTATTGGTCGTTTAGTGTGTTTGCATCTTGTTTAAATGATTCATTATTAACTGTTGTTAAGTTTTGAGTTAATTTATCATTTGTTAAGTTGGCAATAAGGGGATACTCAAAAAGATCTGTCATTTCATTCAAAGCAAGAGGAAAGATGACATTGGTTACATATTCATAATCCTCAGTCATGAGGCCTTCGGATGACTCGGAGGACTGGAATTCAAAGATTCCTGACTCAACTGTATGGATGACAAAGTGTTTGACACGACTGGGCTGAGAAGGACAGGGTACCAATCCAAGCTCCATGATCATTTGCTGTCAGCTGGCTATCAGCCCTGAGAATGTCTCCCAATTCTTCAACGGCATCTCTGTCTTAGTCACCAAAGTGCGGGGATCGAAAGGCTCTTCACCACCGTCTCCAATTACGGCAACTATCTCATCATCTGAGCTGAAGTCGATCAAATCTGGGATCTGTACTTCTTCATCAAATAACTTTTGCAGACCTAACTCACTGTCTTCACTACTGGCAGCTTCTATCTGGCTGATCTTCGGAAGAGCTAACTCGAAGGCGGAGAAATCCATTACCCCAGATGAGAAGAGTGCGGACTCTTTGAAACTGTCTGGGTTCCCTTTGAAGGCATACTTGTTCTGAACAGTAGTGGTAGCCCCAGGAATGTCTGGTGAGTCAAGGAACATTCTCCGAACAGGATTCGCTGGTTTTCCCTGAACTTTCTCAAGATTTTCCAGAAGAGTTCTTCTCTGGCGATCACTTTCATCATATTGAGTTCCACCTTTTGTGAAGTAATGGGTCAGAGACAAGCTGTAAGGATGGGGATGGACCCCTTCACTTTGTTTTCCCTGAACATTGCCTTTAGTTTTCTATCTTCCTGAGAATTCGGTTTGTACCCCAAGCCATGTCGGGTGGTCTGTTCCTTCACATCAATGATAGCATTGCGACCCTGAAGTCTTTTACCTAGTCCAAGACCCGGAAGATAACCCATTTTTCTCATCATTCGCATGGCAGGGGGGATTTTGTCGGAGGGAAGTAAGTGTAAACTTGACCTGATATTGTATTTCCGTGAGGCTGGCCGGAGGCATAGGAATTAGGTTCATAGTTACCAGGGTAAGAAAAAGGATACGGAACCTCGTGGGGTCCTGTTGGCAAGGTTGGGGGTGGAAGATCTGCTGTGGCAGGGCATAAATTGAAAAGATCACTGGATTGATTTTGAGGCCTGGAGATTGTCTGGGATGGCCCATACTGAGGAGAGGGAGTGAATCCCATGGGGTAATGCAGAGGCTGCGTAACTGGGATAGCTGTGGCGTTTGCTCTCTGTTGGTAGGGAACAAAGCTGGGTCTTATCTGAGGAGGCGAGGGTGTTGGAACCCTGAAGGCCTGGGATATGGGAAAAGACTGAAAAGGGGTAGTCCTTGGTAAGGGATCATAGGCGGATGGAGGAGGGCATTGGTTATAGGCTGGGGGAGCTGAGATGGCTGCTTCCGGAGTCTCATCTTCTACCATAACCAGGGAACCGTTGGACTCAACCACTATCTGAACCCCATGACGACGAAGCGCATCAATGAGCATGGCTTGCTGTTCCTCATGGACCTTACGACTGTTTTCCAAGGCTAAGGCTAGCTCTTCTTCCCTAGTCATCTGGTTACCCAAACCGCTGCTGTTTTCTGTCAAATCGGCCATTCTGACTCTCTGGACTGACAAAACTGAGGATTCTGGCGAACTATCTGAGAAATCTGCGCTAACAAGCCGCTGACCCGGTATTCTCACCCACTTCTTTCTCGCTGCGGGAAAGGGATAGGAGAGGTTTAGACTCGGGGTAGGTGTTTAGGCTGAAGGCTCAAGCAATATGCAAATTAAGAATCTTCCAGTTTACTTAAAACGGTGTCTTTTATTAATTTCTATTTGGTTGGAAAAGGGGTTCTGCCCTTCTTTTTCGCAACTACTCTAGATCCTGGATCAGTGGGTTCCGTCACTACGTCTATAAGCCCCTCGTATTCCACCTGTATTTTGACCTCCCAGGGTGGACAGCCCCGGGCGAGGGTCCTATAGGGCACGCGGATCCCACCGACCGAGAGAGAAGAACGCTCCTAACGGGTGTGAGTACCCCGACCCGAACTCATGTTTTGGGTCCACTTTCCATGATTTTTGGGCTCATTTATTTGCTAAAATGCAATATTGAGTCCAATTATCCAATTGCCCACTCAACCCATTGGGCCTGCCATCCGTTCGGCCCAACTGTGCCAAAAAGTTGTACGCTGTCGTCCGACATAGGACGACACTAAGGCGGTTTAACTCCCTCTGTCGGACGACATGGAGCTTCCCATCAGCCTGCCTATAAATACAAGGCATGGCTGATCATTTTAGAAGGACTTTTGGAGAGTTTTGGGAGGATATCAGTAAAAGAGGGGAAACTCTGCAGAAATAGAGACTTTCTCTCTCTCTCATACACACACACTCACCTCCCTCCTCACACACACACCCTAAAAGCCAAGATCCAAAGAAAGGTTCCCTTTGTTGGTGTATTGAAGGGGTAAACACCATACTACTGGTGTTCTTACCTTGTGGACTACAATAGGTAGCCGCTAAACCCTCTCTCTCTTTAACTAACTCTTCCATACACTTATATCACTTTGCATATTTACTTGCTTTGATATTATGTGAAATATTGGGGTTTTTGCATGATAAAGGTGGTGGAGAAGTGAATCTTCCATATTCACTTCTCCCCACCTCAGATCTGAACATTTGGTGACATTAGCACCATTAAAGTTTGAATCTTTGTTAGTTTCCATTGAGTTAGGAGGTGATGGCTACATAAAAATGGCCATAAACATGTGATTTATCACATTTGGCCATTAAAGCCATGTGATCCTCCCATAATACTCACGTAACATTACTATTTTACTGCTTACAGTTAATAAAGTTACTTGGTTGGCTTTGGGAACAAAGGGGAAATCAACCAGACTGAAGGGCACTGAAATAGGCTGCTCATGTCGGACGACACAGGACTCTCACGAGGTCCTGTGTCATACGACATGGAGTTCCCAGAAGGTTGTAAAGCTTTTCTTGGACTTCAGATCTGTCAAGATTGTCCCCCTTTGTAACTCAAAGTTTGCCTAAGTAACTTTGGCTCATTAAGCCACTATTGGAGTGTCTAAGGTCTGTTTGGGGGCGATCTATTGATGGAGGCGGTTTGCCATGTGACATAGGCAACTTCGGATGTTCTATGTCATATGACATCCGTATCAATAAAAGTCAATCATGACTTTGCTCACTCCTATCAACCCCAAACTGAACTTAGACCACTAAATAGTGTCTTTCCTTGGGTGAAATCATATTGTTCTAGTTCCAGAATAGCCTTGTCATTGTAAGAGACAATCTGACCATGAGGCCCTCTGTCGTCCGACATCCCCTTCATGGGAAGTCCTGTGTCGGACGACATCAGATCTTCCTGAGCAGATTGTCTCAGCCTTCTGCCTTGTGATGAAAATCATCATATGTAAAGGGTGTGGTCCCCGATCATGGCTCACAAGTTGTATCCAGTCTCTATACCATCAATGAAATTGCAACTTTCCATGCCTTACTTGTCGACACATATTGCACACACACTTTGAATGTCTATAATTGTCCAATGTTGATTGAAAGTCTCGAAAGAGGCGTGTTGGGTGAACTCTCAAGTTCTTCCCAACACGTAACCAGACTCCCGAACTCAAAATCTCTTTAAAAATGGGTTTCTCAACGTTTTCCTTTAAAAACGGCGTGGCGACTCCTAAAAACCGAAAATTTTCATTAAATATCATTATAGATACTTTTATTTATTTTTCGGCGAGCGTTCATTCAGTGGCGACTCTGCTGAGGACTTACATTGAAAAACCTTTGTTTTTTTGTTTTTTTTAATAAAAGAAAAAGAAAATGAAAACGATACTTGGTATATAGGTGGAAACTATTAACCTTCCTGTACGCTCCCTAACCCGGGGCTTGGGATAAATTGTGGTCTAACAATCCCACGTACCGGTATCATTTTTATTTTATTTTATTTTTTTAAAAAAGAAAAGTTTTTCTTAAGAGGGTCTAACTTTCTTTAAATCAACTTGGACAATTTCTTCATTCTCCTTATGTGTGCATTGTGTCATTTTGTGTGCTCATGTGGGGCTTGCCATGCTTCTATGCTCTATATGCTTTGGTATGTGGCATTTTTGGGAGCCGGGGCTTCCCCCTTTGCTATTTGCTCTTCCCGTTGATCAGAACAGGGCAGGATGATTCTGAACTACAGCTACTGGTAAATTTGGACATTTGGGGCAGTCCCCTTTTGTCGTGCTATGGACTCATTCTCTTGTTTTTTCCTTTTGCATATTGCATAAAAAAAACAAAAAAAAATAAAAATAAAAAATATCTTTTACAAAAAAGCAAAAAAATATTTTTCCTAGAAAAATACCTTCACACTACTAGCACGCTACCCACACATAGAGTTAGAACCTGGGAGTGTACGGACGGCATCGCGGACGGTGACGTGTTTCGCCTACGTTTGAGCGCCTAAAGTCCTCCTAGCCTGTGAGTCAACCAACACTTGTCCGTGACACACTTTCTACCGTGACCGGTTGGTTTTTGGCCAATACTTTTCAAAACATTATTCAAACTCGGTTTTCAAAATTTTCTCACCAAGTCCGAGTCATGCTTCGTCTCCAAAATCTTGGCACACTTTCCCTCTTCATGCCGAAATTACGACATAATTCAACGTAAGTACACGTTAAGATCTTGACATATCTCGACGTAGGTACATATCGATTTCTCGACTTGGCTTCGTCATGACGCGTTCTCGGCATGTGTCAACGCGAGACCATGTCGAATTCTTGGCGCATGCTAACGGGAGTTATGCCGAAATTTCGCCACTAAGCGACAAGAGGCCATGCCGGATTTTCAACTCGAAAAGAGGAGAGGTCATGCCAATTCTTCCAGGATTTTACCTGCAAATTGCGGTCTCGTACATTCAAACGCATGTTCGACCCTCTCTCCTCCCGAGTCTAGACGTTGACTTGGACTTGGTTTTGAAAATCCCGAGTTTGATTTGTTTTGGCTCGTATGCCCATAGGTTCGTTCTCCCTTTTGATTGGTGGGTTCCACGTGCCCTATAGGACCTCTGCCGGGATTGTCCGTCCCGCAGGTGCAATACAGGTGGAATACAGGGGGTCTATAGACGTAGTGATGGAACCCACTGATCCAGGAATAGCGTAGAATGCGAAAAAGAAGGTGTCCCCCTTTTCCAACCATTCCTAGGATTAATAAAAATCATTTTTGTAAAAAAAATAAAAATGTAAAAAAAAAAAAAAAAAAAAAAAGAGTATATGCATGAGTCCGTCCTAAGCCTATCCTCTCCCTACCTAAAACCGTTCTCTCCCCCTTTCAGCGAGCAAGTGTTGGGTCGGGGTTCCGGGTGGTCGATTGATCAGTTTCTTTCCGGTCAAGGATCCGTTTTCAGCAGCCTCAGATAGACCGTGAAAATTGTCGACTTCAACATTCCAGTGTTAAGAATGGCAAATGTGGTAATCAACAATGCTGATGACCAGATGCTAGGCGGGGCTGCCCCAGCTCAACCCACACCCCACATCTGGTATGATGTGTGTGATTGTGAAGATTGTTTGGAAGATGAATATCAAGACTGGATCAACGAAAATGCTCCTTCAAGAAAGAAGAAAAGGAGGAAGTCCATGCAACAGAAATTGAAGGAGGGATACGAAGCTGGAGACGAGAGTGTGGGAACTTTGGGGGAACCCTCAGGCAAATTTGACTATTACGTCCGTTACACCAAGAAACCCACCAAGGAAGCAATCAGCCAAAACAAAGCCCAGCTCGACTTTCCCGTCATCATTGATCCCCTTGAGATGAGAAGTTCAGAGTTTATCACCACTGTGAAGTCCAACGAAAAACTGGCTGGTCTGGAGGCAGAATATAAGACTCCTATGGAATATAGAGTTAACCAAGGCAGAATCAAGGTATCTCCCGAGAAAAGCTTCATCGGCATCATCCAGGTTAACCCTCCTTTTGACCGCATAGATAAGGTTGTGATATCGAAGATCAGTAAAGAGGAGATGACTTATCCGCAGGGTGTTGACAAGATGAGCCAGATCCCTCAACCAATGAGTCCGTTTGTCATGAACGAACTAGCCAAGGAATTGCATCAGATTTCTCTAGCTCCCCGCACCATCTTTCCAAGATACCGGCTTACCAATGACTTCCGATAGATTCCTCGATCAGCTTGAAGTTTCCAGTTTTCTGAAAGACGACAGCAGGAGAACGTAAGAGTCCAATCCATGCCAAAAGCTTCGAGTCAAATAAATAGTGTAGGGTCCAGAGTCAGTCAGGGTTCTCCGAATCCCAGTCCTCAAAGTCTTTTGTTATCGAGTTCGAGTCTCTAGATAGGTCTGATATTCTAACGGCTGATGATCATCGCCGTGTCTTTAACTCTGTCTTCCCTTTTGCGTTGAATGAAATGGTTGACCTTTCTGCGTATCCCTTAATTGCCACCTTAACAAATGATAAGTTAACTAAGACAAATCTTAATGACTTAAAAGTGGTTAATAATGATTCATTTTAAGAGGACACAGACTTTTTAGATGAAAACTTTTTAAATGATAATATAAAGCAGGTTTTTGATCGAGACGACAATCGGGCCCAAGCTGCCGATGAGGTATTAACTACAGTGAATTTGGGAACTACCGAAGAACCCAAAGAGACACAGATTGTAATTTTCTTCACTGGGGAAGAATGGGAAGCCCTCATTGATTTGCTCAAGGAATATGTGGACGTATTTTCTTGGTCCTACAAAGACATGCCCGGGTTGGACACTTCAACTGTTGAGCACCGAATACCCCTGGACCCAGAAGCCAGGCCAGTCAAGCAGAAGCTCCGCCGGATCAAGCCAGAATGGTCTCTCCAGGTCAAAGAAGAAATAGAAAAGCTGCTCAGAGTGGGTTTCATTAGAGTGGTCGAATACCCCAGGTGGTTGGCCAACATAGTGACGGTAACCAAGTCGAATGGCAAAGTCAGGGTTTGTGTGGACTTCAGAGACCTAAACAAAGATAGCCCGAAGGATGACTTTCCCTTACCCAATATCGATCTGTTGGTAGATACTACTGCCAGTTACGAAGTCAAGTCGTTTGTGGATGGCTTTGCGGGTTACAATCAGATTAAAGTCGCCGAAGAAGATCAGGAAAAAACTGCCTTCACCAGCCCTTGGGGAACCTTTTGTTACACGGTTATGCCCTTTGGTCTGAAATATGCCGGCGCTACTTATCAGCGGGCAGTCACTGCGCTCTTTCATGACATGATCCATAAGGAGATCGAGGTCTATGTTGATGATATGATTATCCATTCCAAGGGATCAGATGGCCAACACTTGGTCGACTTGAGGAAATTCTTCAACCGTCTGCGGGAGCATGTCATGAGACTAAACCCAGCAAAATGTACTTTTGGTGTAGTCTGAGGAAAAGTCCTGGGATACATGATCACAGAGCGAGGAATTGAATCCGATCCAAGAAAGATTAAAGCCATCATGGAGATAAAGCTGCCGACGACAGTCACAGAGGTGAAGGCTTTCATGGGCCGTCTCCAATATATCAGTCGATTCATCCACCAGCTAACCTCTATTTGTGAGCCGATCTTCAAGCTGCTCCGGAAGAATCAGGAGGTTGAATGGAACGAACAGTGTCAGACCGCCTTCGAGACAATCAAGGCCTACTTGGTCCATCCTCCAATCCTGTGTCCTCCACATAAGGACAAGCCCTTGTTGCTATATTTGACAGTTACAGATACGGCTGTCGGGGCCATGCTTGCACAAGAAAAGCCAGATTCAAAAGTGGAAAACGCCATCTACTTCGTCAGCCGAAAACTTCAGGGCAGTGAATTGAATTACTCAGCTTTAGAGAAAACCTGTGCAACTTTGGTATGGGTGGTCAACAAATTGAGACACTACCTTTTGGCGCATACAGTACAACTGGTGTCAAAGATGGATCCCATCAAATGCCTATTCGGTAAGTCTTCTCTGTCATCAAGACTCGCGAAGTGGTCCTTCTTCTTAGTCGAATTCGATATCAAGTTCGTAACCCGCAAGGCAATCAAAGGCCAAGCTCTGTCAGATCATTTGGCAGATTTCCCAAGCTCAGAAGCGCCCGAGTTCGAACCCCAATTTCCAGACGATGGAATTTTCATGATAGAAGGTACAGACCGTTGGCAGTTGTTCTTTGATGGTGCCGCAAACAAAAGGGGCAATGGTATCGGCATGGTACTGGTTAATCCAAAGGATGGCACACCCCCATTTCTATCAAGTTGAATTTCCCGGCTACTAACAATGCCGCGGAATACGAAGCTTGTATAGCTGGCCTCGAGGCAGCTTTAGAGCGAAATGTCGAAAAGTTGGAGGTGTACGGAGACTCTCAGCTAATCATCAATCAGGTGTCCAATAAGTGGAGGACTGTGGACCAGTACCTGCAGATGTACTATGCTTATATGGAGGACCTGATCGACCAATTCAAGGAGGTCACGTTCCACTATCTACCCCGGGACAAGAACAGGTTCGCAGATGCCCTGGCCACTTTAGCCTCTTTGGTAGAGATCCCAGAGGGAAAGTCAGTAAGGCCATTCAGAGTGGGGAGGCGCGAGAACCCTGCCTACTGTTGTCAGATTGAGCTAGAAAAAGTCGATGACCTATGGTACAGCCAGATCTTTCAGTACCTTAAGCATGGCGAAGCCTCGTTCCCGACAGAAGAGGATGGTAGGCCGAAAGAAGGTCTCCGCGCCAAAAGTTTATAAGCGTTGAAAAGGTTGTCTGCACAGTACGTTATTCTGGGAGATGAATTATTGAAGAAAAGGCACCGAGGGCCACTTCTACTCTATATCAGCAAGTCTAAGGCCAAAAAGGTCATGGAAGAAGTCCATGGTGGCGCATGTGGACCACATATGAACGCCCGAGCCTTGATGTTCAGCATACTCAGGATGGGTTATTATTGGATCTCCATGGAGATCGATCGTATTCGGGCTTGTGCGAACCTGCGATAAGTGTCAGCGGTTCTCCAATCTCAACCATATACCTCCCCATGACCTCTACTGTATGAGCACTCCTTGGCCATTCGCAACTTGGGGGATCGACGTTATTGGGAAAATAACTCCTGCCGGCAGCAATGGGCACAAATTCGTATTGGTCGCTGTGGATTACTTCACCAAGTGGGTTGAAGAGGCGTCCTACAAGGTCCTCAACTCCAAAAAGGTGGCCCGTTTTATAAAAAAAACATTCTGTGCCGATACGGAGTTCCGAATGAGATTATCTCAGACAACAAGTCACACTTCGAGGGACATACCGATGAACTGCTCGCGGAATTCAGGATCAAGCGACATAAGTCCTCCCCTTATCGCCCTCAAACCAATGGTGCTGTCGAGGCAGCAAACAAGAACCTGGAAAGGATCATCTGGAAGATGGCCGAAAGGGGCCGGGATTGGCCTGAGAAGCTTCACTTGGCACTATGGGGCTACCGCACTTCAGTGAGAACAGCCACCGGCGAAACTCCGTTTGCTTTGACATATGGAATGGAAGCCGTTTTGCCCATTGAATTAGAAATACCCTCTCTTCGGGTTCTGCTTGAAAATGAAGTCAATGAGATAGACTGGCTTCAGAGTCGACATGACGAGTTAGCTCTTCTGGATGAACGAAGGCTTAAGGCGATGGAGCACATCCGGGCTTATCAGAAGCGCATGGCTAGGGCCTTTGACAAGAAGGTACATCCCCGCGACATTAAAGTGGGTGACTTGGTCCTAAAAGAAAAGCCGCCGAATCAATTCAGTCCTTTGGGCAAGTGGGCACCAGTCTGGGTAGGCCCGTATTTGGTAAAGGAGATCTTCTCTGGCGGAGCAATGAAGTTGACAGATTTGGATGGTAACCCCTTCATGCACCTGGTGAACGGCGACAAACTACGCCGCTATTACGTCTAAATCGAGTATTCCCCCCTATAAAAAAATAATAAAAAAAGAAGAAAAAGAAAAACAAAAGCGCGAAAATAATGTACCCAGATGAGACTGAAAACCTCTCAAAAGGCAGTCCGTGCAAAACAAAGGGCGCACTAGGTGCTAAAGAATATACCCAACTAGGCTGAAAACCCTAAAAACGGGCGGTCTAGGTAAAAAACAGGGTTGCACCACTTGTCCCCCTTCTATCTATCCCTTTCTTAAACACAAAGTTAATTGGGTCGAACTACGGAGACCTGAGCCCCTTAGTCCATTCTGTAAAAGGGGAACGTAGGCAGCCGTTCGCGGTTCGGTCTAAAAATCATAAAAATCACCAAATCCTGTCAACAGTTGTATTCGTGATTACCAAAATGTGTCTTGATTAAGTTCTGAAGTAATTTCAACTTTCATCACATTAATACATTCATTGATGAGTTCAAGCACGGTCTACTCTCGACTCATTAACATTAGCAGAAATAATATCTTTTAAAAAGAACGTCTAAATTGTCTGTGTCGGCAACAAGGGATACAATGATAGGTCACCTAATCCTAGTCACTCGTTCCCACTCCCGAACTAGCATTCTTCTTCCTCTTCCTCGGTCCTCGGGAGGTCTTTGGCTTAGCCATCCCAAATAGTTCTGTCTCCCGTCGTCCCGGCTCAGGAATAATACGAGTCGGTGAGTCAACCAATCCGGCAGCTCTCAGCGCCGCCTGGGCAGCCCTCTCCTCTCTCAAAGCTGTCCTCCGAGCCATAACCTTAGGGTCATCCCTCATCTTGGCTCTCCTCTCTACGAGTCTCTCAAAGTCTGCTGCCGGATCATCGGTCACGTTGTCTGGGTCAGCCTGTGCCTCAGCATCGCGTAACTCCCGGCTAGTTTGGTCTCCTCCTAGGATCCCTCGACAATATACTTCAATGATGTGCTGAACTGGTCCCATCTGCTCCCCATACCAAATAAGATACAGGGTGGACAGATATGTGATTCCCCGGGTCTTCCGTATCAGTGTGTGAGCGGGAAAAGCTGCTCCTGAAAGGCCCTGGCAAAGAACCTGAGGGTCCGGACATCAGTCATATCAAGAAGAATGGTGTCCCGGGCCATCTGCTCTCTGAACCCATCAACAGCCTGCTGTGGGTATCCATACTGCCTCTGAACAAGCAAGGGGATACTGAATGATGAAAAGTGTAATCCCGGCAGCCTCACTACAGCAGAGTCATCCTGCCTGCCGCTCATGGTCTCAAGCCTCCATCCAGGAACCCAGTACTGAATATCAGTAGTAGTATACCTGGCCAATCGCCTGCCAGCTCTCCCGTGAAGCCTCCGGAGCCACTTGCCTCTGCTGTGTAACCCAAGGTGCTGCAGTCTGCCCTGCGTGTAATGGAGAACTAAGTCTCAACCGCTCAAAGAGCCACAATGATAAGAGACTGGGGCTGCCGCGTCCCATGTGTAATGGCCCTCCAGCCAGTCGGTCCATCCCATGATAAGTCTCTGCCAGCAAAATGGGAACTATGTCTCTCTCTCCCTGCCCGGGCCGGATCTCAGTCAATGCGGTACCACGAGAACCCCGCATCTGTCTAATAACGCCCAGCAGTAAACCGGAGCATACCCCGTCATACTCACAAAAGCAGTATAGGGAGATCATAATCAGCATAAAAATATCCATGGCCGTGGATGGGTCAAACAGCTCCGGATGCAATACAGCCAATCGGGCTATCTGGGCCAGGTCAACAAAGGACAGGTCGAGAATCAGATCAGATACCTGCTCTATGTGAAATCCCAAAAAATCGGCCAACTGCTCAGTCAAGGGTCGTGGATCTCGTGGGAAAACAACATCTCTAAGCTCAGCTCCCCCAGTCAGTGCACGGAACTCTTTAATGGTGGGTGTAAAGTCATTATATGAAAGGGTAAAGACATGCCTATCGCAGTCCCAGTATCTGGACGCGGCCCGGAGAAGATTCCAATCTACCGCCCACTCCTTTAATGCCCAGATGCATCTCAACCCATATCGTTGGTCGATAACCCTCCTATTGTTGCTACGATGATGGCGGGTTAGATTTATGAGATCGGAATGAAATTGACGTTCTTTGGTCTTAGATCTGTCGTTATAATGCTCCATTTCGGGTCAAAGGTCGAATCTTGGGGCTAATTTCGGGGCGGAAGACCAGTTTGAAGTCTGCTGTGACTGCTGGAATTTGCTTTTTACGAGTCTGCCTCCTTTTAAATGCTGGGGCTTGCTGATCAAGAAACCTATCTCCCGGACTCTCCCTGTCGGACGACAGGGAGGTCCCATGAAGTCCTGTGTCGGACGACATGGGAGGTCCCATCAGAACCAGCAGCAGCTGCAACTGCAGCAACCCCCTAGCAGCCCAATGCTTGCTCAAAAGCCTACCCAAACCTGTCCAAAACACCAGAAAATCATACATAAACACTCCCTTTCACTCATCAAGCCCACGGGAGAGGATCCGACGCATTCGACACCCCCGCAGACGCATAAACGTCACCCAATGCATACAAAATCCAAAAACCACCCAATCACATCAAAAGCCACCATTTTGTGCCATTCTTGGGACGGGCTTGTGCATATGAGCTAACAAATATACAAATAAGCAAATATTTTAGTTGTCAAAATACAAAATGCAATAAAATACTTGTTTTACAACCCAAAAGAACAAAAATAATGCATGCATCTCCTCTCTCTCCCTAAAAGAGTCCAAAGCATGGCAAAAGGAGATCGCCGTGATCACTCTGACTCGGAATCATCCCGTGATCACTCTGACTCGGAATCATCCTCCTCATCCTCCTCAGAGCCGCTGTCATCCTGGACGCTGCCCACCTCCTCCTCAGAGCCGCTCTGCTCCTGGCCATCGCCGCCGCCCTCCTGCGCCTCATGAACCTCGCCGTCAGATTCATCATCATCCTCATAATGGGCCCAAGGCCGGGGCTCACCATAATACCCGTGCCACTCAGGCATCGTGGAAAAAGGGGGCTGATAAGGGTTGTCCTCGCCATCATCACCATCGGGCTGGGGCTGCTGACTCGAACCGCCCGCATGTGAGCCAGAAGGAGCCAAAGTCGGCCTAGGCCTCTTCTTCGGAGGCACGACGTCACCAGGCTGGGAGCTGCATCTCCCCTTCCAATGCTCTGCGCTCCTCTGAAATTGGCGCAGCATCTTCACAGCCCCGGTGAGCGCCTTGGCCACCACCCTGTAGGTCTGGGCTGGGACCTGTTCAATGAAAACAAAAGAGGCAGTCAGAAACAATCAATACAGACAGTAAAGCAGTAAAAGGCTTGAACAGAAAAGAAGAGAATGCCCACAGAGGTAGTCCCGCGAGGAAGCCGTAAATGCGGATGAGTCTCAGACAAGTCAAAAGAGGAACGGCGGATGGCACCCCCAGCCTCGTACTCAAAGAATCGGGGAGGCATCGGCACCTGAATCCCCGCTGCCCTCCTAGCAGCCATAACCTGAGGGGTCACCAGCCGAGTGAAGACAAACTGAGCATAATCCCCGTCATCAGACAGCTCTGCAGCATCAATGCCAGTCTGCAGTCGCTCCAGGTCAGGCAGGGCCCGGATATGCCGAATCCCCGCAGGAGGGTCATGAGGAACGCGAGCGGCAGCACCATAACTATGCTGCCTACAGACTCTCTCCCCCAAGTACAGGGCATCTCCCTCCAGGCCGATCAGAAGCCTCCTCGTCCTGGTCACCAGGGCAGCATCACCAACCACATCCTCGCCGTACTTGCCATGCCAGGGAAACAGCCTCAACCCAACAGGGGTGCCCCTCAGAGCAATCATCGTGTCATGATAACAAGCTGTCTTTCGGGGCTTCACCCTGTCCACTCTCCGGCTCTCCCTCGCCCCAAAAGTCCACCGGCGGATAGCAGGAAACAAATTTGCAGCAATCCTCTCAGGCACAGTCCAGGCATAATAGCCAAACACCTCATAAGCCCACACCTGAAATCATACAAAAAGCTTTCAGTGTGCAGCAACAGTAAAAGAATGATGACAAAAAAGTCAATGCAGCAGTCAATGGGCGAAAAACAAAAAGCATACCTCCAGGACAGTCTGGTAGAAATCTAAAGAGGTTACACTGCCTCTGCTCACCTCATCCAGGCCTCTATACACCTGAGCTAAGCCGGCCTCGCCCCACGAAAAAGTGGATACCTGGCCCCAGTCCCTAAGAGGCTCTAGCAGAAGAGTCAATGCCGTCGTAGAGACATTACAGAACAGGGTGTCAGAAAAACTAGCCCAAGCAAATGCCCTCGCCAACTGCTCGACTGTGACTGTAGCGGCACCCTCAGAGAAGAGACGACACTGATGCATCAAAGCCGAATGCAAATCCGCCAATGGAACTCCATTACCCTTCGGGCGAAGGGTCATGCCAGTCAA
Organism: Adenophora triphylla var. japonica; assembly: GCA_022495995.1. Taxonomy (NCBI): domain Eukaryota; kingdom Viridiplantae; phylum Streptophyta; class Magnoliopsida; order Asterales; family Campanulaceae; genus Adenophora; species Adenophora triphylla. Next base: position 572,903 of record JAFEMH010000113.1, on the reverse strand, counting down.
TGCCCGAATGACGTCTGTGCTCAGCACACCAGGGTCCTCAGAAAAGATGGGCCTACCCGTGAACCGCAGACTGGTAATAGCGGTGAAATCATATGGAGTGATGGTCGACTTACCCCAAGACAGGTGAAAAGTGTGGGTAGAGTCCCACCAATACTGCCTAAAGGCCCGCACCAGCTCCACGCTCCTAGGCGTGTCCCCAAAATCTCCAACGGCAGTAAAGAATGGTCCGAGACCAGCAGCAAAAATCAGGCCCTTGGGACTGTCCGGCAGATCAGAAGAGCCAGGAAGAAGACCCCAAATCGTCGTAATTGCCTCAGGGGACCCCTTGGTCCGCAAAGCATGCAGGTAAGCATAGCACAGGTATCAGAACATACTCATAACAATGTGTGCATTCATTCATGTACATTTTCAAAAACATCACCCAATTCTTTCAAAAGAACAGAAAAAGAAAAATCTTTTCAAAACAATGCACTTCATGCCAAGCATGCAACTTTCTTTTGGGTGCAATTTCCCCCAAATTCTATCTCGAGCCCTATAAATCTAATTTCAGAAAGGAAAAGGGAAGGGTCGATGATTTAGAATACTTACCCCCGTCCGATCCATGGTGGAAGTATGAAAATCAAGGCCCGGATAAAGCGCATCCCCTTTCGGAAATTTCTTCCGCTTATTCCGATCGACAAGCTTCCTCCTCTCGGACAACGATCGTTGCACATTCCTTCTCGATTTCGCTCGCGGAGGCATTGTCAATTCTTGATTGAAATCGAAATTGGGGGGAGAAACTTTCAAAAAAATTTCTCTCTTTCTTTGAACTCGGCGGAGTATGCAATTTGTGGGTCTGTCTTACGACCTAACTGTTTTAATTAAAACAGCTTGGGGAACGCCCCATGTCGGACGACATCCACACTCCAGAAGGGGTAATTTTCCTCTTTTGCCCCTGGTCAATTTTGTCAGTCCCTCTTGACTGCCTATCATCAAAATTCACCAATTCATCCGGGTATAAATGCCCACCTCTCTCAGTTACCAAGATCCTTAGCCCGGAATGGCTATAAACTACCCGGTCCGGAAAACCGTACAGTTTCCCACACAGCAAAATCTTCGGGGTGACTCCCCATCAAAACAGTCAAATTCGCGGGTGACTCCCAAAGAAAAAAGTCAAATCCGCAGGGTGACTCCCCATCGAAACAGTCAAATCCGCGGGTGACTCCCAAAGAAAAAGTCAAAATTCTCGGGGTGACTCCCCATCGAAACAGTCAAATTCGCGGGTGACTCCCAAAGAAAAAAGTCAAATCTTCGGGGTGACTCCCCATCGAAACAGTCAAATTCGCGGGTGACTCCCAAAGAAACAGTCAAATTCGCGGGTGACTCCCAAAGAAAAAAAAGTCAAATTCGCGGGGTGACTCCCCATCAAAACAGTCAAATTCGCGGGTGACTCCCAAAGAAAAAAGTCAAATCTTCGGGGTGACTCCCCATCAAAACAGTCAAATCCGCAGGGTGACTCCCCATCGAAACAGTCAAATCCGCGGGTGACTCCCAAAGAAAAAGTCAAAATTCTCGGGGTGACTCCCCATCAAAACAGTCAAATTCGGGGTGACTCCCTATCAAAATAGTCAAATTCACGGGTGACTCCCAAAGAAAAAAAAAGTCAAATTCGCGGGGTGACTCCCCATCAAAACAGTCAAATTCGCGGGTGACTCCCAAAGAAAAAAGTCAAATCTTCGGGGTGACTCCCCATCGAAACAGTCAAATTCGCGGGTGACTCCCAAAGGAAAAAGTCAAAATCACAGGGGTGACTCCCCTTGGAACAGTCAATCTCGGGTGCAAACACCCATATTCGGGGTGACTCCCCTTGGAACAGTCAATCTCGGGTACAAACGCCCATCTTCGGGGTGACTCCCCTTGGAACAGTCACTTTCGGGTACAAAGCCTGTGGCCTTTCATTGGCACCCCATCCTTAACGAACTACGATTCGGCTTGATTCTCCCACGGGATACGTAGGAATCCTTCTCATAAAAGGTCCAGCCGCATGACCATCATGGTCGATTTTCCCCGGGATGCGAACGTCCATCTTTGTCTGAACTACGATTCGGCTTGATTCCCCCACGGGATACGTAGGAATCCTTTTCATAAAAGGTCCAGCCACTTGACCATCTTGGTCATCGCTTTCCCCGCCGTTCGTGTCCGGCTCGGGATTCTCATTGTGTTGACGACCCCACTTCCCGTGGAAGTGACGTCGCCGAGGGGCTCTGTGAGTACCCCGACCCGAACTCATGTTTTGGGTCCACTTTCCTTGATTTTTGGGCTCATTTATTTGCTAAAATGCAATATTGAGTCCAATTATCCAATTGCCCACTCAACCCATTGGGCCTGCCATCCATTCGGCCCAACTATGCCAAAAAGCTGTACGCTGTCGTCTGACATAGGACGACACTAAGACGGTTTAACTCCCTCTGTCGGACGACATGGAGCTTCCCATCAGCCTGCCTATAAATACAAGGCATGGCTGATCATTTTAGAAGGACTTTTGGAGAGTTTTGGGAGGATATCAGTAAAAGAGGGGAAACTCTACAGAAATAGAGACTTTCTCTCTCTCTCATACACACACACTCACCTCCCTCCTCACACACACACCCTAAAAGCCAAGATCCAAAGAAAGGTTCCCTTTGTTGGTGTATTGAAGGAGTAAACACCATACTACTGGTGTTCTTACCTTGTGGACTACAATAGGTAGCCACTAAACCCTCTCTCTCTTTAACTAACTCTTCCATACACTTATATCACTTTGTATGTTTACTTGCTTTGATATTATGTGAAATATTGGGGTTTTTGCATGATAAAGGTGGTGGAGAAGTGAATCTTCCATATTCACTTCTCCCCACCTCAGATCTGAACATTTGGCAACATTAGCACCATTAAAGTTTGAATCTTTGATAGTTTCCATTGAGTTAGGAGGTGATGGCTACATAAAAATGGCCATAAACATGTGATTTATCACATTAGGCCATTAAAGCCATGTGATCCTCCCATAATACTCACATAACATTACTATTTTACTGCTTATAGTTAATAAAGTTACTTGGTTGGCTTTGGGAACAAAGGGGAAATCAACCAGACTGAAGGGTACTGAAATAGGCTTCTCATGTCGGACAACACAGGACTCTCACGAGGTCCTGTGTCATACGACATGGAGTTCCCAGAAGGCTGTAAAGCTTTTGTTGGACTTCAGATCTGTCAAGATTGTCCCCCTTTGTAACTCAAAGTTTGCCTAAGTAACTTTGGCTCATTAAGCCACTATTTGGAGTGTCTAAGGTTTGTTTGGGCGCGATCTATTGATGGAGGCGGTTTGCCATGTGACATAGGCAACTTCGGATGTTCTATGTCATATGACATCCGTATCATTAATAGTCAATCATGACTTTTCTCACTCCTATCAACCCCAAACTGAACTTAGACCACTAAATAGTGTCTTTCCTTGGGTGAAATCATATTGTTCCAGTTCCAGAATAGCCTTGTCATTGTAAGAGACAATCTGACCATGAGGCCCTCTGTCGTCCGACATCCCCTTCATGGGAAGTCCTGTGTAGGACGACATCAGATCTTCCAGAGCAGATTGTCTCAGCCTTCTGCCTTGTGATGAAAATCATCATATGTAAAGGGTATGGTCCCCGATCATGGCTCACAAGTTGTATCCAGTCTCTATACCATCAATGAAATTGCAAATTTGCATGCCTTACTTGTCGACACATATTGCACACACACTTTGAATGTCTATAATTGTCCAATGTTGATTGAAAGTCTCGAAAGAGGTGTGTTGGGTGAACTCTCAAGTTCTTCCCAACACGTAACCAGACTCCCGAACTCAAAACCTCTTTAAAAATGGGTTTCTCAATGTTTTCCTTTAAAAATGGCGTGGCGAATCCTAAAAACCAAAAATTTTCATTAAATATCATTATATATACTTATATTTATTTTTCGGCGAGCGTTCATTCAACGGGTCTAGCGGGTCATAAGAACTTTTAACGCACGAGCGATGCGGATTATATCCAAGGCAATACCGGGAAAGTCTCGTCTTCCGGCCTTAACGGAATTTCGGCAGAGTTTCGCTTGCGCGAATGACGCTTTGACTTTTTGGCAATGTCCGAGAAGATAATAGGCATGGGTCGGGCGGTAAAAGCCAGATGACGCAGTGTCATATTGAACCTCGTTGCATACGCTGTGTGTGAGTCGAAGTCGAAGTCAATGCCGGGTCAAGATCTTGCCAATTTTTCCTTGTCGGAATTTCGGCAGAGCTTCGCTTGCGCGAAAGATCTTTGGATTTTTGGCACGAACTCGGTCTCGACTCTTACGCATCCCGTGCGGGTCAAGGTCAAAGTCAATGCCGGAGTCAAGATCTTGCCAATTTTTCCTTGTCGGAATTTCGGCAGAGCTTCGCTTGCGCGAAAGATCTTGACTTCCGTCATGGGCTAAGGTTTGACCTTTACGGGGATATGCAACTGGGCTGTATGACATGGACTAGACCAAAAACCAACCAAAAAGTCACGGTTTTAAAATGTGTGACACGGACTGTGCATTGGTCGACACTGGCTGCCATGGGGAGTTTGGGATGATTCCGTGCACGCCCGGGAGCATCGTAATGCTGTCCGTGACTGCAGCTGAACAACCACCCCGGGTTAAAGGGACGTGCGTGCAAAGTGTACAGGATATATAAGGTGCGCGTAGTGTGCGGCCTCCTAAAAATATTCCTTTTTTGAGTTAAAACAGAAATTTTCATGAAGGTGTTTTAAAGGAATGATTTTTCGGGATGGGGGAAATGCAGCAGATAAGCACGTAAATTTTTTGGGAGCCCCGGTCAGTCTTGGAACTGAATAGCCCCAAGCTGCCAAGGCTGCCAGATTAACCTCAGTTTTTGTCCCGGTGGAATTGTCAATGAAGCCGCCCAGCCAGAATCCAGGGAGGATTAAGCCGTACGGCTGTATCAAGCAACTTTCCAGGTTCCATTTCCTTTGATCTGCAGGCTGCTTTCCCGGCCTTTTTGGCACCTTTTCAGCTTCCAGCAAGCTTCCTGTTCAGTTTCAGAATATGTACAATCACCAAGAACCATGGATGCATGCAATGCAATGCAAGAACTAGGGCAAGTATGAGAAGCGGATCCGCAGCGGAAGGCTAAACCTCTCGGAAAAAGCTTTCTTTCTTTTTTTTCGAAAAGGGATACCGGTATGTGGGATTGTTAGACCATCGTTTATCCCAAGCCTCGGGTTAGGAAGCGATACATGAAGGTTAATGGTTTCCACCTATATACCGGGTATCATTTTTTTTTAAACAAATGAAAGCTTTCTCCTTTGGAATATTCCCCAGCAGAGTCGCCAAACTGTGAATGTGGTGCCCAAGATAAGCGGCCCAATCTTTTTGTTTATTTTATTTTTTGGAACCACTTTCTCATGTAAGGGGGATCACCGCCTCACATCAGTTTGGAAACGTCCGGTTTAAATTGAAAAACGGAGTCGCCACGCCATTTTGATTTCCTCAAAACTTTGAAAAAAAGGATTTGGGTCCGGAGGTTAAGTTACCCTTTGGGAAGAACGGATCGTCGTTCACCCAAAGAGCCTTGCCGAAGCAAGTCTTCCAGGATCCGCTTTTCATACTTGCCTTAGTGTTTTCGTGTGTGGGATGTGTGTTTTTGAAAAGGGGGGAATGTACCAAGTGGTCTTCCGGACGTATAAACCATGAGTTGGTTATCGCTCGGGATTCCTTGGATTTTTATGTATTAGGGACTTTGGTCCCATTCTCATCTTGGACTTATGATCATCATGATGAGACCTTGGGTCACATGTGATCAAGATAGGGACACCGTTTTAGAGTCCAAGGATGAGACCCTTTAGAAAGGAATGACCTTTGCCTATCAATCCTACATCTTGAGACGATTTGGACTTTTTCGGGACATTTGTGCTCGTCTCAAGTGATGATCGGAGATATGTGGCTAGGGCTCATCCTTTTCTAAAGGAGAATCCGGCTATGGCATCTTTAAATGGAAGAAATGATGTAAAGATAGGACCTTTACACCATCTCGTTCCAAGAGATGCTCCAAGTACCAATGGGGACTAGGGAATGCATGTTTAAGCTAAAGATGACATTTTTAATGAAAAAGATGATATTTTAAGTGCAAAGGATGCTACTTGGTTGCAAAGGATGCTTCTTTGATGTAAAGGATGATTTTTGATGCAAAGGATGCAACTTTATGTGTAAAAATGGCATTTCAAGTGCAAAGGATGCTACTTTGATGCAAAGAAAACATTTTTAAATGCAAAGGATGCTTCTTTGATGTAAAGAATGATTTTTTAATGCAAATGATGCAACTTTGTATGTAAAAATGATGTTTTAAGTGCAAATGATGCTACTTTAATGTAAAGATAGCATTTTTAATGCAAAGGATGCAACTTTATATATAAAAATGGCATTTTAAGTGCAAAGGATGCTACTTTATGCAAAAAAGGGGAGGGGGTATGATTTACATGCCTAAAGATAGGATCTTTAATGACAATGCACCAAGTACCAAGCAAGTATATAGCAATATGTAAAGCAAGGAGCAAATATATCACATAAATACAAGTATAATGCAAGGTAAAGGGGAGGAGAGGTTACCAATGGTGGTGTCCTCTTTCTCTTTGAAGTTTGCCTAGGGAAGGGACCAACTTTGGGAGGTTTTGATGAGGAGGGAGGTAGTTTTTGACACTCTCAACTCTCTGGAATTTCGTGGTGGTATTTTGGCAGAGTAACACTACTGAAAATCCCCCTCCAAATGAATAGAGGAGGTCTCTATTTATAGGCAGTCTGGCAGCAGCTAATGAAGCCGTGCGGCTGTAACACCATGGCAAATGAGGCCGTGCGGTTTTATCCTGAAATGACTCAGCTCATTTCTAGAACCATGCAAGGTGGCCTTCTAGAAGGGCATTTCCCACGAAGGACTACGTGGAATTTTAATTCCTAGCCAGTCCTTCACCCCTCGGAAGGTTTGGAAAAGTTCCCGAATTGCCCCTGAACTTTAGGAAAGTCCGGGGAATTGCCGAGAAACTTAACCGGAAGGCATGAGCCAAATTTGGGTACTTACAACAATAACCATTTTCATCAACTGTTGTCTGATTATGAAATGATTTAGGAAACTTCTTAGAACAAATTCTTGTAAAGAACACACATTTGATATCAGTTCTTACATATTACACTTAATATATGCACACAATAATGAGATGAATTATTTTTCTAACCATCATTCATGCAGGGGGAATTTGGATTTGAGAGACCACATGGACCATGCATCATGAATTGTGACACTGCAGCATGCCCAATTGGATCTGTCAAATGATCAGGTATTTCCGCTGAAATTATTGAATCAACTTGTTCGGCTATATTGATTTTGGATGCATTATTTACCCAGAAAATAATATGTGCATGTGGCAAACCTCTCTTCTGAAATTTGATGGTGTACAACACTGTACATTCATAGAAGGAACAATTAGTGCATGATGAGTAGAAAGCGAATGAATAATTGAAATAAAAACAATAATAGATACCTGCCTCTACTTTGCCAAATATTTCATTTTCAACTATATCATGTATGAGTTCATCTAATTTGAGTCGAAAAACTCTACACTCAATATCATGTCTATTTTCTGCTTTCTGACCACCCAATTCACCTAGAAGTTCAGTTATTTCTTTCCATTTTGGATTAGCTATAACGATAATGAAATAATCTGGGTTTCCATAAACATGACATAATGCCATGGCATCTTAGTAATTTTGTACCATATACTTTTGACTCCCAGTAAATGAAGAAGGCAAAATTGTACGCATTCCAACATTTTTTGAATTTGAGTCTCTATTTTGAATTGCATCATAGACATTCATATACAAATCTGTAAGTAGATTGCCTTGATTTTGTCTTAACCAATGAAGTCTGTGCTGTTCAAACTGAGTATATGCATCTACAATAAATTGTTGATACAATCTACCCAAACCTTGTAGTGTTTGACCTTGATTATTCCTTTGCTGCAACAAATATGAATAGTATTCTCTAGCTGTCACATACTTTCTCTTCATTTTTCTACAACCTGAATTCCTAACATAAGGAATTTCTAGATGGAAACCGTCTTCTCCGTATGGGAAGAGAATAGGATATTGCAATGACATGAATAATGGATGAAGATCGCTTATTCTTTTTAAAACACCGTCTTTACCTTGAATAATAAGATCCCTTTCACCATTCGTGTTAGCCATATCGCCTACTATTAACATAGCAATTTCTAATGCAGTTGGTACTGAATATTGCCGCTGTCTATTTCCTCTTTTCTTCAAAAGTTTAATTGCCAAATTCTGAGGCATGTGTTCCTTATACCAATCTCTAGCAGATCTAAAGACTTTGATTAATTCATTATGAGAATCCATCATTTCAATTAACTGGCTAATAACATCTTCAGATAATTCCTCATTAAAATCACCCTTGTTAACAGCTTCCAGACGATTTTTTACTTCATTCTCCATATCATACACATATAGCTGTAGGAAACTGGCCGCTCGACCTTCCTCTGGCAAAAGCGACCCAATGCGATGATAGTTTTGACCACTTATTTTGTAAGTATAGACAGAGCCACTATTGTTTAATGAGTTATCTACCTTTGCACCCATTGATGTCATTGAGAACATAGAGTTGTATGCTCGGATATTCTCAAAGAATTTGACAGAAGTAACTCCCAAATTTCCACTTAATAATGATTTAAGTGGCTCAGGTGGATGTTTTATAGGACTCAGTTCAATTTTCCCACCTTTGCAACAAAGACTATGAACTGGGTAGGTTTTATTTGAATTTTTTTATACGCTCTTCTCCCCAAAATATAGCATGACAGTACTTGCATGTATACTTAGGCAAACCGTAGTAAGAAACCTCCACAGAATATTTATCTACATCAACACAAACTAACAATAAGAAATGTTACCTTTAAGATCTCCTTCTATTTAGTGTAATTAGGGGAAATTACCTCCAGCACGTAGTTTTATTGTTTTAGCCATTTTTGATTTTTGATTAGCATTGTTGGAAACTCGAGGTAAATTAGGTCGTTGAAGATTTCTCTGATTTATCCTTTCTTCCCTTCTATGTTTTGCATACAATCGTTTGATTTCATCTATGCACGCAAGAAACAATATTTGAGAGAATTCATTGTGATGAAAATTTAGATATAATTTTTTCCTAACATTTCATGCTACAGATGGCATAATAAAAATGGTGCATTACCTGACATATTGAAGACGGTTGACGGTGATTGATCGACGACTTTTTTCTGCCGCTTAGATAAGTTATATGTTTCAAATGATTCTATCTTAATATTTGCATAATATAAATTCTATAATGAATTCAGATTAACAATTAATTTCATTAATGTAATTTCAGGTATGGAATCGAAATAGTTACAGACAGAATACAATTTAGACTGAATATTTCAAAATTGTCAATATTCGAGTGAAAATGAAATCAGTCAAAAGGGTAAAACTTAATACCTCCAACAGGTAAAGCAGCCTCAGTATATGATATAGTGTCGCCTTTGTTTTTTTCGCACATTATTGCTTTCCTAATTGCTCGATTCTCACTTGCAATTTCCTTTGAAACTGTGCCAAGGACAATAAAAAGCATAAAAGGAAATTATACATAAAGTTATTATCAAGCAATCTAATTTAATAAGAATATAATTTCAGCAACCAAAAAAATATAACCTGACAAAATAGATCTGTTATGAGTATCTGGATGTAATCTTTTTCTTCCCATGGTGTGAATCTTACTATTTACTAAGACTTATACCAAATATTCACCCTTCAATATAAATATTAGAATATGGGTAGCTATTTAAATGAATGTGACTCAAATTCTATTGCGAAGAAAATAAAGTGAAATGAATATAGACTTTTTGAGAGATTAATACCATTGTAGAATTAAATTACAAATGTAAGAATATAGATGGACTGTGGAATGTACACTAACATAAATTATGTTTTAATTACACATAATGCATAAACCAATTCAGTTTGTATTCTCATCCCATAAATTTGATCACACCATGATGATTACCATTCATCCTCTCTTGAACTGGCAATAAAAATAGAAAAATTTATTCATATAAAACATTTATAAGTAATTCGATCTAATAATTAGTTAAAATATAATAATTATTTGACCAAATCAGAATCTATATATTAATTACAAAATAAAAATTATTTTATTCTCTGATTCAAAATATTTTATTCACTAGTAAATCAGATTAATATAATAATTATTTGACCAAATCAAAATCTATATATTAATTACAAAATAAAAAATATTTTATTATGTGATACAAAATATTTAGTTCACTACTAAAATTTGTTATTAAAATGCTTATATTTTTTAAAATTAATCTCAACTTTGAAATCTACTTATATTCTTTATTTTATTAATGGAAAAAAAATCTACATTTCATGTGGTTATTATCTTGATTTATGAAGTGGTATCATTTTTTCAGCTACATGTGACAATGAAATTAAATCCATGTCTATACATTGAAAATGTGTAAATAAAATAAATACATATGTCACATGTAATGTTAGTCTTCTTCATGTGACTGTCATGTGTGGAATTTCTTTCTGTTTAAATGAAATTGCAACTTTTTCGTAAAGAAATTGTATTAATTTCAGGTCAGGTAGGTCTTATACAGATGAACAGCAATGTTAAATCTTAAGTCAGTGTCCTTCTTATCGATATTATTTCTGGAAATTCCTCGGCTTATATTCACTATTTCCTTTTTTTTTTCTTCATTTTGGTGGCATTTTTTTATTATAAGTTATAGAGTAGAAATAAATTTTAGATCCTTTTGACACAAACTAATGATCTTTTTGTAGAATCATGCACTTATCATTATTATTTAACAATTACAAAACAGCCGATACAATTTTGAAATCTTCACATGAGAATATTTTATAATATTTAATTAATAAAAGAACTGAAATTATATTATAGAAAATATAAAATAACATTTAGTAACCCGGACCAATTGTCATGTGCAAAGAAATAGAACCAAAACTGTGACACACCTATTTGAAAACAATAATAAATTGTACGCTATAAAAAAGGCCCTATTACAGGCAAAGACGAAATTATTTTTTCAAACACACAAAATCATTAAGAATCACTTGAATTCCAATCCTCTTTTAAATTTCTTAGCTTCCTGACCTTTCTTTCCTTTCTCGATTTGGCTGCTTGACTGTATCTTACTTTTATCCAATCTTTCTTCACTGAAATATAGAAAGCACAGTTTAATTCATGGTATCATCGTAGAATTATAACATATAGTTATTTATGTATGCAATAATACAAATGAACCTTATCTGCAGAGCAGATCTTTTTTCGCTAAGAGAAGGTGTTTTCACATCAAGTTTTTTGGAAGACGCCGAAGATGAGGATGAAGATGTCTTGGGGACAATTTCATTACCCTGCATGAATATAAATAAGGTAATACATTAATTTAATCTAGCACAAATCTACTAAAATTTAACCCTCATCCAATGTGAAATTTTTACCTTATCATCAGAAGGAAGACGAATTTCACTTTCAAAAAATAATATTTTCACAGTAAAATTTTCATTAATAGTCCCCCTGCTCATCTCGTTAAATTTCAGCTGAAAAACATAACATTTTTCTATCACCTGACTGATTTGCCAAGGAAGTGGATCTCCATACCCTTCCTGAAAGAGGTCAAAATAAGTTTTATTAACCAAGTAAACTATATTAATGAATATTGTATTAATGCTGATAAATGTTAATGCTAATAACTTCATCAACTAAATTAGCTAAGTCAGTTGCCTTGATATTGATATGTTTCTCAACCTCACGATAAAAAAGAACACATTTCAAAGAATCACGACCATCATCCAAAACAGCCTCGAGACGATACCTGCAAACTCAAAACAACATTGACATATTTACATTGATATAAAAAAAATCTTTATTTATTGCTCAATGCATTTCACCAAGAAAGTTACCTGATCAATGGATACAATTCATCTTTGTCACATGCCTTGCAATTGAACTTGGCCCCATTGAACTTAACCTTTCTCGGACAACTCATGCAGGAGTTGTATTTCCATCCATTGACCTCATCGATGCTGCTCAGGTTTGCATAAACATATAGAGGATATTTCTGCCATAGTAAAGGTATGTTAATTTAAAAACACGTATATATATATATATAAATTATTTATGTATTTCACTTACATCACATACCATTGTCTCACAATTAAGAAGGAGCTCTTTGACTTCCTTGATCAGCATCTTTTTCGAATCGTATTCTTCCTTTGAAATATAGCCTGAGTGCATAGGAATTTTTCCCATTCCATCACCATCCTCTCTCGGACCCATTCTAAAAAATGGAACAAAGCAAAAATAATATCAGAGGATAAACAAATGTTAATATTAGAAGATTAAAGGAGGGAGAAAACTTACATGTTAATGAATTCCTTAATCTCAGACACTGTAATTTCATTACAAAAACATGTGGCACTGCTTGAGGACACACATAAATTCCCTAGACAGCAATAAATAAATGAGAAAAAAATTAATGAGGTCACATGTATTGAACAGATTGATTAACATATAGATAGAAATAATATAAACAAACCACTTCGATCAATCTTCAGAATAGTTGGAGTTATGACCCAAACACGTTGTTCACTTTCCCCAATAGGGCGAGCCAACCTAATAATTTTATCCCCCCAAATTGTCAATCTCAAGGTAATTCCACTGCCAAAAAAATAAATAAATTAAGAGGCAGGATAAAAAAGATATCACCAGAATTTCAAAAATAAAATTTGTTTTATTAAGAAAAGTAATTAAAAACCTAATATCCTGAAGATCAATATACTGCATTGACACAACTTCATAATTACTCATACGTTTACCAACCTAAGAAACACCAACCACATACCCTATAATGGAATTTTTTCTCAAATAATACTTTTTTAAAATTTTATTTACCAAAATGACTTACTGTTCAAACTTTTTCCCAAAATGTCCCATTTTTTGAAAACTCGCTACACCGTGTAGCGAGTTTATAATTTTTTAATTAAAATCGCTACACGGTGTAGCGATTTTAAATTTACTAAATTTTATTTAATATTTATGCTTACAAAAAAAAAAAAAAAAAAAAAAACCAAATTTGAAATCGCTACGGCGTGTAGCGATTTCAAATTGCCACATCACTAAGCCAAACAAACAACCACGCACACTACTACTGATAATAATACTAATAATAATAATAATAATAATAAGTACTTCCTCCGACTCTAAATTACAAAATAATAATATAAAAATTATATATTAATAATAAAGAAAATTAAATATAAATATTATTTTTTCCATCTCAATAAATATTTAAAAAAATGTACTTCTATAAAAAAAATATTTTTTATTTCAAAAATAAATATTTCTTTCGACTCAAAATGAATAACCAAAAAATAATACTACATTTTTTGTCCAAATAAATGAGCATTACTTCCTTCGTCTCAATGAATATTTTATAAAATAATACTCTCATTTGCCTCAAAAATTAATATCATATTTTGAGACGAAGCACTAACATTACAAACATTAATTTTAGAGGCGAATGAAGTAGTATTAATTTTTAAAATATTCATTGAGATGAAGGAAGTAATGCTCATTTTTTTGAGATAAAAAATGTAGTATTATTTTTTGGTTATTCATTTTGAGTCGAAAGAAATATTTATTTTTGAAATGAAAAATATTTTTTTTTATAGAAGTACATTTTTTAAAATATTTATTGAGATGGAAAAAATAATATTTCTATTTAATTTTCTTTATTATTAATATATAATTTTTATATTATTATTTTGTAATTTAGAGTCGGAGGAAGTACTTATTATTATTATTATTATTAGTATTATTATCAGTAGTAGTGTGCGTGGTTGTTTGTTTGGCTTAGTGATGTGGCAATTTGAAATCGCTACACCCTGTAGCGATTTCAAATTTGTTTTTTTTTTTTTTAAGCATAGATATTAAATAAAGTTTAGTAAATTTAAAATCGCTACACCGTGTAGCGATTTTAATTGAAAAATTATAAACTCGCTACACGGTGTAGCAAGTTTTCAAAAAATGGGACATTTTGGGAAAAAGTTTGAACAGTAAGTCACTTTGGTAAATAAAATTTTAAAAAAGTATTATTTGAGAAAAAATTCCCCTATAATGTCTGTGGAAGGAAAAAAATTAAATATTTTATAAGGATTAAACAGTGGGAAAATGGTAATAGAAAAATAAATGTACCACAAAATACTTAATAAGATTTAAACAGTGGGAAAATATTAATAGAAAAATAAATTTACCACAAAGATTCTTCTTATCGTCGCTTCTAGTCATGAACATGTCATAGGGGACAATGTCAAATTTATGCCTAGGAATATCAGGGAGGTCCCTAATGATCTCCTGTATAAATGTTGAAGCATCTAGAAGAACATATAATTGCCGATGTATAACACGATACTGTGGCCTAGTTGATTCAATTGTGAAATTCTTAATACTGTAGAAAGATCCCTGGGTAAGCAAACCATGAAAATCTGGTATAAATCTACTTCTTATAGAGTAGTGAATGGAATCCCCCTGTGACAAATGAAAATGAAAATGAAAAATTACTTGCATAAACCATTAGAAAACCAAAGATAAATATATACAACATAACTGAATAAAAGGAGAATGTATAACCTTCTCATCAATTGCAACAAAATTCATACTCATCAATTTCCGTGATTTTTTTGTATTGTAGGACCTTCAAATATGGGACACGCGCACAATGAACTTTCTCTCGCACCTGCCTCTCTGAAACTAGTGAATGAATATCGGTTGTGGTGCCATGAGGAAAATATATTTCTACAAAGAAATCAATAATTATATTGTCAAGAATTATAGGGGAAAAAAGTGAAGGTACGTTCCCTCGTGAAAACTGTAGGCCTAATTTAACTTTGTTACAGATAAACATGAGCAAGTAATATTACCAACAATATGCAGTTCAAAATAATCCAGCTGCAAAGAAATGCAATACCGTAACTATGATTATTAATACAGGAGCTACAATTTACTTGAAATATGAAATGAGCATAAGGACAAAGAAATGAGTATCTTTTCAGTTGGAATATGAAATGAGCATGTACACGAATTAATGAATATCTTTTTAGTTTACATGTTTTCAGTTCATGATTATTCATATTCTATGAAATGAATATCAAGACATGTAAATTTTTGCTACCTATTATTAGTGAAGTTTTCAGACTGAGTATGATATGACGATGGTATTATGTAGTGGTTTAAGGGACATTATATATCATCGAATATATTAGAAACATCTATTTGATATTTGTAATATCAATATGTATAATCACTGTGTACTTAATAAGTTCTTCTCTTTCGTAATGTGTATACACCTTTTCTTATTCCAGAATTAATATTCATAATTGTATTCATATTGTCTTCTCGAGTTCTACTTGTCCATATTACTTAACACAATGTAATTGTCCATGTTACTTAACATAGTGTAACTGGTATAGTATTGTAATAGATACACTAAGCATTTATTTATCTATATTATTGAATGAACCTGTATACTCAACATTATTTAATGAGGAATTTTATTCAATCATTTAAGATATCTCTTCTCATACCTAATGTGATTAAACGTTATTATTAACTGAATAGCCGAAAATCAAAAATCGACCAAATTTTTTAGCGGGAATGGCGTTGGCAACTCAGAGGCCAGATTTACCAAAAATGTGCTGACGTGTCACACCCTAGATAATTTTCGCCAACTTTAATATATTATAATATAAATTTTACATTTTTTCCATCCCTTTCCCTCATAACTCAAAAGGGGAGATTTTAATTTCCTTCCTTCTCCTTTCTTCCTCTTTCCTTAGTTTCCCTTTCTCTCACTTAAAAAACCTCGGGAGCACACCCTAGGTTTCGCTCCAAAACCTCCCGAATATTAGAAATCAAAATCGGAGAATAAGCTAACTGATTTGACCAACAAAATCAACTAAGGCCTGCTTTCTTTTTCCAAGGTCGCTGTCCGCCAATTTGAATGATGATTCTACCACAAAATCAACTAAGGCCTGCGCTTTGATTGTCTTTCTCGGGGAGTAGGTGATCTGGAACTCAGTGAGTTCGATAGACCAAGCTAGCATTCTCCCCGATGACTCTGGTTTGTGTAAAACCTTTCTAAGTGGGGCCTCAGTTAGTACAGTTATTGGATGTGCAGAAAAGTAAGCTCTTAATTTTCGAGCAGATACAAGAAAGGCGTAAGCTAACTTTTCTATATTAAGATAACGCCCTTCTACGGCGGACAATGCCTTAGATACATAATAAACTGGTTTTTGGAAGTTATTATCATCCCTTACAAGAACAAAGCAGCCATACCGCGTATCAAGAATCGCTAAAAACAGAAGAGAGTTCTTCCTGCACTGTGCCGCCGAGTAGAGGTGGCTGCCCGAGGTATGTTTTGACTTCTTCAAAAGCTTGATGGCACTCATGACTCCATGTAAATTTATCAGCTCTCTTCCCCCCTTTTAGAGTTTTGAAGAAGGGGAGGCATCTCTCTCTGCTGACCGCGAGATGAAGTGGCCAAGTGCGGTGATGCGACCATTGAGTTTCTGTACATCCTTTACGCAAGCAGGAGGTTTCATCTCCAACAGCGCTTGGATTTTTTCGGGATTAGCCTCTATTCCTCGCTGGTTGACCATGAATCCAAGGAACTTGCCCGCCTTTACCCCAAAAGCACATTTTAGGGGATTTAGTTTCATGTTATTGCGGCGCAAGTTTTGGAAGGTTTCCTCCACGTCGAGCTCGTGGGAGTTTTCCTTTGTTTTTATAACCATGTCATCGATGTAGGCTTCAAGGTTTCTGCCTAGTTGGTTTTTGAAGACCAGATTGACCATTCGTTGATAGGTGGCTCCTGCATTTTTTAGCCCGAAGGGCATCATGGTGTAGCAATAAGTCTTGTCCGCAGCGATGAAAGCTACGGAGCGGACATCTTCAGGGGCCATCTGGATCTGATGGTAGCCGGAGTATGCGTCAATGAAGCTCAATACTTTGTGACCGGCTATTGAATCCACCAATCTGTCTATGCGAGGAAGAGGGAAGCAATCTTTGGGGCATGCCTTGTTGAGATCGGTGAAATCAACACACATCCTCCACTTGTCATTGGATTTTTTAACCATGACCACATTTGCTAGCCATTTGGGGTAGGAAATCTCCTTTATTATCCCTGCTTTGAGCAATTTCTCCACCTCTTCCTTGATCGCGATCTCTTTCTCCGGGGAGAAGTACCTTGATTTTTGGTGAATGTTCTTGAAGAATGGGTCATCATTGATTTTATGGAGGATCACGTCCTCGCTGATACCCTGCATATCCTCCACCCTCCAAGCGAACACATCACAATTTGCTCTAAGGAACTCGATGAGGATCCTTCTCTCCTCGTAGTGAATTTCTAGCCCGACCTTAACAGTTTGCTCGAGGAAGTGGAAGTTGATGACCACCTCCTCGAGCTCGTCGTTAGGTTGAAGGTCGCTGATTTCACGATTGTGCAAGGAGTCAATGACAATAGTTGGGGGGTTGACCTGAGCTCCGGTCAGCGCCGCCATGGAATATATGACCTCGCGGTCAATCTTTCCCTCAATTCTCCGATCAATGTATCCTCCCTCAATAGGGGCCAATTGCTTTGATTTTCTGCTCGTCTTGAGCTCCACCTTTGTGGTATGGAAGCAACCCCGCCCGAGGTGTTAAATTTCACCCTTTGGTGGGGAACGGAAGCAAATATTCCCAATTCGGCCTGAGCAGTTACGCCGAGAATGGCATTGTATTGGGAAGGAAGATCGACCACCATGAAAGTAATTTTGACCGTCTTCTGCATGGGTTTTTCCCCAATAGTTACTTCAAACACAATCGTCCCCTTCACCCCCACGGCGTGGTTGGTGAACCCCTCAAGCATGCCCGCATAAGAAGTCAGGTTAGCCTCGGTCATTCTCATGCCTACCAACGTGTGGTAGTAGAGAATATCCCTGGCCGCGCCTGTATCAATCAAAACCCGGTGTATGTTGGCTCGATTAATTTTCATTGGAAGAGTTAGGGGCTGAGTAGAGTGGAATAGGGAGGAGGCAAGTTCACTCTTTTTGAACCCTATTTCCTGCTCTTCCTCAGGAGCCATTGGGGGGATTAGGAAAACCTTCTCCAATGTTCGAATCTGAAGGGAGAGCTGCTTGTTGGAGGGAGGCTCCTCGCCAATGAAATTAATGTCATAATCTCCCAAATCATCGTCGTAATTGTCTCTCTCATTTATTTCGGGGCCACGCGTGTTTCGTGCCCGCTGTTGAGTATTGTTGTTGGGGGCATTGTTGTTTCCCTTAACCCATTTGGTTATCTCCCCGTCGTTGATTTTCTGCTGAATAATTCGCTTCAACTGGAAGCAGTCCTCGGTGCCATGCCCGTGGTCGTTGTGATATTCACAGAACCTGACCCTACTCCTCTCATTTGGTTTCCGGAGCATTGGTGGAGGAGGAGGAAAGTCTGAGGCTCTCATGATTACCACTCTTGGCTCGGTGAGTTCGGTATTAACTGTTTCATCCACCGTTTTCCGGAGCTTATCCGATCCACGACCTCTATTTTTGCCCTGGTTGTTGGTGCGAGCAGTCTCTGGGGGGTCTCCTGAACTTGGCTTATCCTTTCCTTTGCTGAAGCTCGGGGAGCGGGCACATTGGGCTCTTCAGCGGATGCAATGGCAGAGGCCCTTTCATACATCTCCTCTACGGTTTTTGGCCGTCTGGAGGCAAAATTCATCTTTGAGGAAAGAGGAGCTGAGGCTGCCCTCAAAACAGAGTCTGATGTCTCCTTCCTCTAAATCCACAATCTCTTCGCTCACCATCCTGAACCGAGATATGTAATCTTTTGTGGCCTCGTTTGGGGCCTGCTTGACGCGGACAAGATATGTATTTGGTCTAGCGGGCTCACCTGCCCCAGCAAAAGCATTGAGAAAGAGGCTTCTAAACTGAATGAAAGATTGGATGGACCGGGGCTTGAGAGCTAACATCCAAGATAGGGCCTTGCCCGTGAAAGTTGCAGCCAAAGCTTTGCACATCACAGACTCGTCCGAGGAGAATAGAGCCATTTGTCCCTCGAATCGTCCCATATGGCTCTTGGCATTTTTGGAGCCATCATATGTGTCCATCTGGGGGGGGGGGCTTGCCCCTCTGAAAAGGTGCCCGCGCGATCTTGTCGCTGAAGGCGTCCATGGTGCGGCCACACTTCTGGGCTGCCTTTTGGTGGGTCTCCCACATCTTTTGCATGAAGTCAACGAATTCAGGGCTCTGATTATCAACCTTCTGTTTTTTAGCACGTGGAATCACGGCCTTCTCCTTGGCCGGGGCCAAGGGTCTGGCGTGGGATTTCGCACGGCGATTTGATTGGGCTTCTTCTCCCACCTCCTTGCTATCTTCCACATGCACCACACTGCGCCTGGCCGGCTGTCCGCGATCAAGGGTTGGTTAACCCGGTTTGCCACCCTAGCTTGACTAGCAAGCGATTTAGCGGGAGCTAGTTGGGAGAACCTTTGTGACCCTTGTGGGAATTGCAGTTCGCCGTTGGCCTCTATCTCAAACATCTCCATTTGGGCGTCGGCGACGGCCATGGCCTCAGCGATCAGCTTGGATTTGGAGGCCAGAATCTCTTGCCTCCTCAGGATTTGCTCCGGGGAGAGTGGAGTGTTTAAGGCGGTGTTTTTTATAGGAGCTTGGGGAGTTTTTGGGCTATTGTTTAGGAGGGCTTGGGCTTTCTCAGCTCGTATCTGGTCGGTTAGTTTGTGTATAGCCTTTTGACCAGGGGAGAGGCTGTGTTGTGGCTGAGAACGGACCCCCATTCGGTTGAAAACAGAGGTGGTTTGCTTATCCTTGTTAATAGTGGAGGGTGAGGCCTGTTTATCCTCCTCCAGGGTCAAATGACCGGCGTTTTCCAAAATTCGAGACATGCTTGGAAAAGAAGAATAATGACTGAAAAGAAGTGTCTTTTGGCGGTCGGCTGTTTAGAACACAAAGTGTGTCTGAAAACAAAGATTTTTAAACGAGAAAACAAATGAAAGTCGGGTTCCCGGCAATGGAACCACTGATGACGCCAAGCTTTTCAGGGTCAAGAGCGGTTCAAGGATATCTGGCTTGATATATTTGGTGGTTTGATGTACCTAGAACACAACACAAATAAGCACCGTTAAGGTCAAAGTTGGATGTTACTCCAACTCAGGCCCTCGGGTGTGAGAGTAAGAATACTGAGATATATAAGACGTTTGAATGTCTTGGAGTGGGTGTGTGTGTTTAGGGTTTAGAGTAATATGGCTTACTCAATATATTTGAAACTTACCTTGCCCAAGGGGACAAAGGTCTTCTATTTATAGGCAATGGAGAGGTGCTTATTGAGTTAAGCAATGAGATCAGCCCTAGAGGGCACTTTGGTATTTGACCCCCTACACGTGTCCGCAGCTGATTGGCCCTGTCAGGGAGGGAACATTGACTGGAGAGGGGACATGGCTGAAAGGGACATGAGCCGTGTATATGGCTTGGCGCATTAAATGAAATAGTAGGCGCCTGACTGAGCCGCATTAAATGCGTGATGGGGAAGCCGGCAACTTGCATGTCAGAGCCAGTAAGCTAACTTGCTCAGTAAGGCTTGACATCAACCGGGAGGCAGGTGAGCTAACCGGGAGGCAGGCATGAGCCCGCGGTCAACATCTTGGGCGCGGTCAAAGGTATTTGACGCGGGCACGGATGGAGCGGTCATACCTCCTGCGGGCACCAATCCAGCGATCAGGATCCCTCCGGTCTGGAATAGGATGATGCGGAGAGGAGCGCGGTCTTGACCTCAAGGGTCTATCTGTCCACGGTCTTGACTCCGGCGATCTAGGGAGTGCCATGTCTCTGGTTCCTTGGACCAGACCGAGCGTGGGCCCGATCCAGCAAATCCGGGCTCATCACATCAGTTTGTTTGATTTTTAGCAAAACATGTAATTCAGAATTAGGTAATTAAGCCATTGTAGCATTTTTTTATTATTTTTTTTAATCTTTGTGCCAGACTAAGAGTGGATTCATATAAGTTATTAGTTACTGGTATTTTACATGTTTATACTCCCTCCGCCCCAGCGAAAGAGCCATTTATTTCCTTTTTGGGCGTCCCATTTAAAAAGCCACTTTCCCAAAAAGGAAACCTTAAATCACTATTCTCTCCACTCATTCTCTCTCCTACTTTACTTTTACACTCACAACATTCTCTTTCTTACATCACCTCCCACTCATTCTCTCCCCTATTTAATTTTTCATACTCACAACATTTAAACTTTTTCTCTTTCCTACATCACATTTCTGTAGGGGAATTCTTGGGTCTTGATCTTGATACTAAGGCCGGATATATGATTGAATCGTGTATAATCCACTTTCCGAATAAAGTATTTCGACCCTTAATGCCTGGGTTACACAAAATCTTTATTGGGATAAGACAATCACACAATTTGTTTTCTAGGCAAAGAGAACAAATCAAAACTTTGAGAATTGTTTGCTTTTGCTATTGATGTATCACTTTGTATGTTATGTGTGTACAATCGAGATCAATCTCCGTATATATACGTGATGGAGAGGTATTAGTTAAAGGGTACAATCAAGAGACATGACTTTAGCTCAAGCAATGTGTCTCTTCATTTTGAAAAAGGCATACATGCACAGAACCGGCACTGCAGCCGAGTCTTATGAATCGCACGGTCGTGTCATATAACGAACCGCACGGCCGTGTCTTATGAACTGCACGGGGCCGTGTTGTTCCTATCCACTACCGGTCGTGTCAAATGAAGCTGACGGGCTTACGTCTTTGTTCATCTTGCATCAAGAAAAAGAGCTACCCTTTAACTTTTTACTTCTATATCGAGGTTGACTTCGTTTTAGCTCAAACGAGTGTGTACTCCACACTTTCCCTTACTCGTATCCGAGTCTAATACGAATCACATTGATCTCTTAGTAAATCACCATTACAATAAAACAAGTTGATGACACTAAAATCACCAACAAATCCCCTCCATTTTAGTGTAATCCTTTGATTTACTAAAGCGTATAAATAACGAAACAAACGAATGCATAAATGAAAATGTCTTTACGATTGAATTTTCATCTTAGTATAATACACATTTCAAATACTCGAGAATCTGAAGGTGTTTAACGATTGAACCCGTACAACTCATATGAATACCTGAAGATACTATACACATAAGTTTGAGTACAATTCTCTTTGTTTAATCTTGACACTTTACAAGCCACGTGTGTCCATATCCATTAGTGAACATATAGGAAGCCAAGTCCTAGCTTCTTGAAGCGCAAAACTTCATGTCCACATAGGTAGTTCCTTTAATCTTGCACCCTGCATTTGCAATTTTCCAAAGGAACTATTAAGAAGATATTCTTCAACCTAACCTTTACTTGCCGGTGCGAACACATACCTTGGGAAAGATAATAACATGTGTTCCAATCTCCAATCATGAGCTTTCACATTGAATTCAAGCTTCTAACGTTGTATTAGAAGGGAATTGGGTATCTCACAATTAAGAGGATTAAATGGACTTTAATCCCATTCCCATTGCGAGACTTATTTATCGAAGTCTCGCCAACGGCTAACCCCTTCGTCAGTGGTCGGCCCAAATTTTGTTGCGACCGAACAAACTCAACCGATATCACACCATTCATGATTAACTCCCGAATCATACTATGTCCGACACCCAAGTGTCTAGACTTGCCATTATAAATACGACTATAGGCCCTAGCCAAAGTGGCGAAAGACTATCACAATGGATAGGCATTGGTGATATTGGTTTTGGCCATAATGGAATCTCATATATCAAGTTCCGAAGCCACTCCGCTTCTTTTCGAGCGGCTGCACCAATGCTACAAACTCGAGATTCCATTGTAGAATGCGTAATACATGTCCGCTTTTTTGGAAGCCCAAGAAATGGCACCTCCTCCAAGCAAGAACATCTAACCACTAGTAGAAGATGAATCTTGGTTGATCTGACTAGCATCGGTATAACCTTCTAATATAGAAGGATGTCCACTTATAACACAAACCATAGTCCATAGTACCTTTTAAGCACTTGAACACCCTTGTTATGGCATGCCAATGCCGTCTACTAGGATTACTAGTGAACTGCCAATCTTCCAATCGTATAAGCAATATCGTGTCGAGTGCTGTGCGTCATAGCATAGCACCAAACTGCCAATGGCTTTTGAGTATTCGGTGTGGTGACAGTTACTAGATTTGATACAAGTTTTCTCGAGTAGGATCCATGGGAGTACCTTTGGAACAATTATCACAATTAAACCTCTTGAGAATTTTCTCAATATAATGAGATTGTGATATTGCAATTCCCTTGTTCATCCGTTTAATCTTTATACCAAGAATTACATCGGCTTCTCCCATGTCCTTCATCGAAAAACTTTGATGACAAAAACTTTAGTTTTATCAACTACATTTTGAGTCCTGTGCCAAAAAATTAACATGTCATCTACATATAGGCGAGATGATTACACCTTTACCGGATTCATCAAATCGCTATATACACATTTGTCGGATTGATTTAATACAAAACCATTCGACAAAACAACCTCATCAAACTTTTGATGCCACTGCCAGTGCTTACTTCGGCCCCATACAATGACTTAATTAACTTACATACCTTATGCTCATTACCTCATAACAAAACCTTTCTCAAGTTGTTTCATATACACTTCTTCTTCTAAATCACCATTTAGAAATGCCGTTTTGACATCCATTTGATGGATCAATAGATTCCGAATAGTGCCAAAGCTATCGAAATCTAATAGTAGTGATACGAGCAACCGGTGCATAGGTATCGAAGTAATCGATCCCTTCCTTTTGTCTAAAGCCTTGGATTACCAATCGAGCTTTAAACTTGTCAATAGTTCCATCGACTTTCATCTTCTTTTTGAAGATCCATTTGCACCCCAAAGGTTTACTGCTACTGGTGGTAAATCGACAAGACCCGTGTATTATTTTCATTCAATAGAACCAATCTCATCATCGATGGCTTCTTTCCAAAAACCAAATGCGTTTGAGATTTTATTGCTTCATCATATGTTCTCGGATCCTCCTCTATACTATAACGGTAAGAGTATTGAGATTCAACTCGATCTCTTGATCCCCTCAACTAAATATAGTTGAAAATCGTAACCATATGATTTAGCTTTCCTTACTCTTGTACTCTTACGAGGTTCGGGTGTCTCACTTGGTACATCAATTGAATGATCATCCATTTGAGATTCAGCCGACATTGGTATAATATCCTTGGGTCTAGGTATAGAAGAGAAACGATTCTCACCCATGTAAAGGACAGATCCGTCTTCCATTGGTTCGTATGTCTTAAACCAACAACGATCCTTACAAACATGAGTTGTGGCACCGGAATCAATCCACCACGCAATAGCATCATCCCCATATAAAATGCCTCTGAAATTTATTGAAATGCACTTTTAATAAAACTGCATTTCCAACTATGTATTAAATTTGACCTTGGTTTTGAGAATGGTCCTTAGACCCCTTTCCCGAACCACTTGTGCTTGCGCCGTTCTTGTTGTTTCCAACACGACAATCCTTCTTAAAGTGACCAGATTTGCCACACTTCCAACAAGCCAATTTAGGCTTCTTGTTGGAACCAGAACCATTGTCATTGAAACTACGTTTCTTTCCTTTGTTCTTGTTGTTTCCACCATCATCAATCATATTGACCGATGGTCCACCAACTTCCTTTCCTTTGTCTTTGTCATTCTCTTGCGCCCTTAGAGATTCCTCTATGCGCAAGTGACTACCAAGTTGAACCAAAGACAGATCATCTTTACCATGTTTCAAAGTGTGTTTGAAATCCTTCCGAGGAGGAGGCAACTTATCAATCACACTTGAAACGAGATATTGACTCATCCATCTTCAATCCATATTTGAGTATATTGTCAAGGATTCTCGGGGAGTTCATTGAATTGTTCCATGACAGGTCTTGAATCGACCATCTTGTAATTGTTAAAATTACCTACAAGGAACTTCTTACTAGAAGCATCCTCTGCCGTGTACTTGGATTCAAGAGAATCCCATAACTCTTAGCACAGTGCACTCCTCATTTTGATAGATGTCAAAGAGAGAATCGGGCATACCGTTTAATATGTGTCCTCTGCCGTAGATGTAGTCGTCGTTTTCCCACTTTGATCTACGTCCGATTGCCTCCAAGTTGTCATCTTCAAGCAATTCTAATAGGGGTAGAAAGAACATACACCACCTTTAATGTAGTTAAAAGGAGTGCATCTTCTTACGCGACGTCCAAGTCTTGCCCTTCAAACTTGTCTAGCTTTCCAAACTTGTTCGTCATCTCCTTCAAAGTAGCCATGAGTATCACCAAGTACTTTATTCGTTTGTAGGGAATTCTTGGGTCTTGATCTTGATACTAAGGGGCCGGATATATGATTGAATCGTGTATAATCCACTTTCCGAATAAAGTATTTCGACCCTTAATGCCTGGGTTACACAAAATCTTTATTGGGATAAGACAATCACACAATTTGTTTTCTAGGCAAAGAGAACAAATCAAAACTTTGAGAATTGTTTGCTTTCGTTATATTGATGTATCACTCTTGTATGTTATGTGTGTACAATCGAGATCAATCTCTCGTATATATGAGATGGAGAGGTATTAGTTAAAGGGTACAATCAAGAGACATGACTTTAGCCAAGCAATGTGTCTCTTCATTTTGAAAAGGCATCTCGTACAGAGAACCGCACGGCTGAAGTCTTGTGAATCGCACGGTCGTGTCAGCATGCAACCGCACGGCCGTGTCTTATGTGAACCGCTCGGCCGTGTTGTTCATACTCGCACGGGTCGTGTCAAATGAATCGCACGGCCGTCTTTGTTCATACTTGATCGACAAAAAGAGCTACCCTTTAACTTTTACTTCTATATCGAGGTTGACTTCGTTTTAGCTCAAACGAGTGTGTACTCCACACTTTCCCTTACTCGTATCCGAGTCTAATACGAATCACATTGATCTCTTAGTAAATCACCATTACAATAAAACAAGTTGATGACACTAAAATCACCAACAATTTCTTATTTTGCGTGCCGGACAAATTTTGTGGCTCTTTCGCCGGGACGGAGGGAGTATATGTGTATCAGGATCGTCGGTTCCCATAATGATGGGGATTCACATCTTCACACAAGTTCTTAGTTATTTTACATGTTTTTGTGCGTGTATCGAACGGGGATGGTCGGTCTGCCTAATGATAGGGATTCATACAAGTTAGTATTGATGTCTGTTCATATAGAAAAGGGGGTTGGCCACAGTTCACCTAATAATGTTAATAGTCGCTTAGGTGTATAATTCATATCTAATTCTAGGGAGATGGGCAAGTAGACATTTTTGCATAAACTTTCTAGTAGGAACCATTGCTTGGTTTGGTTTCCCAAGGCAGTCCTTACAGCTTTGACATAATGAAAATATGATCTATGAAAAGAGCAAAAAAAATCTATATGTAGATTTGATATAGAGTGATCATCATTTTTGTTTGATGTTCTTGAGGGGCTACTGTGCAGTTAAACGGCCTTTCCATGATTGAAGCAAAAGCAAAGTTATGTGATATGGTTACACCAATTTACACAAAGACATGTCCTGCTTTTGATAGTTATAAGTATTCTTTTTCATGTCATGCTTTCTCACTCACCTCATTCTAGATTGTATTGGCAAGCCTTTCAAATTGTTTTGGTTGAGTTTAAATTGTTAAAAAGACCAGCTGTTCAAAGTGATGTAGTTAAGTTTATTTTTTGTCGATAATTTGTGAATGCTAGTTCTGGTCTGAATAGGGGATGAATTAGCAAGTGTTTTTGTTAGGAAAAAACTGTAGTTCATAATTAGGTTTTTGAGTTGATTTACTTCTGAATGTTAGTGACAGTCCAAGAGGGGATTCATGCAAGATTGTAGTTATTTTATAGGTTTTGGTGATTGTATTGAATGGGGATGGTCGCAGTCTGCCTAATGATGGGGATTCATTTAAGTTCTTGGTTTTACTTTAAGTCTATTGAAATCGAAGATATAGTATATTGCATAAGTTGGTAATTATTCCGATTTTAGTGTTAGGAACATGTGGAAAAAAAAAAACAATATTCCATCAGCATTCACCTTTTAGTAGAAGTCCTAGACGGAGAAATGCAATGGATAGCCTTGTCTCAAAAAGCTTTGAAATATATGTATCCTTCAGTTTGGGAATTTTATTCTAAATTGGTGATGGTGAAAGTTGTGTCATGTGGAATAGCATTTAATCTCTCTATTGATCATTGAAGATTTCTGAATTTTGGATTGGATCAATCGAAAGATGCCAGTTTCTTGCAGGTTTATTGTCACTCATGTAACAACTCCACATTTTACTTCAATTGGTATCATCAGTCCATGTTGATGATAAGTTAGCAGGTCCCCAGTATTTTCCGCCAGCCACTCCCCTCCCTCTTATGACTATTGTGGGGTGGTCAAATTTTCTTTGTTTATTATACCAAGGTAATCTTTTAGTAGATTGTCTACCATGTAGTTATCTATGTTTAGTTAGATGTGTCGTTTCTCTTCTTTTCTTTCATCTGGTGGTACTGTAGTCTTTACATGTTGATTTCATATGATTATTATTGCTCAAAGAGAGTTTGGGTCACTTTTTTTCTTTTAACTTAACAGCTCTACCCACACAATAAAGCAATATTTTTCTATGCATATGCAGGTGAATTATATAATTTTATTTTTTTTTATTTTTTTTGGAATTTTATCATCTCAATTAAAAGAGAAGGTTTAATATGTAAAAAAACTAAACCTTAAGCATTGTTTGTGAAATAATGAGAATTAGTGGGAAATGAAAAAATTCCTTTTTAGTGTAAGAATTGGTGTAATACATTGGAGAGGATTTATTTTTAGTGTAAGATTTGGGTAAAAACTTGCACCAAATATGAGTCTCTATTGGAGATACTCTAATCACCCTTCCATATATCCCTCCCATCCAAAAAATAAAAAATAAATAGTGTTACTTTATTTTTTTTGTTAACTTATTGAACTATGATAAAATAATATACAACTTTGATAAAAATAAGGGCAATTCGCAATTTGGTTACCTGAGTTTGTATGACCTTCGCAATTTGATTTCCAAAATTGAAAATTGGACAATCCGATTCCTGAGTTTCCTTTTTGTTGTAAATTGATACAAAAACTTAATTTCTGTTAGATTTATGATGGGGAATGTGTCACATGACGTTTTTAGTGGCATATTCGTCATCTCGCTCCCCGACCATTTTATCTCGCCTCTCTCACAAAAACACCTACTTACGCTCTCTCTCTCCAATAACTCTCTAACCCCGGTGATCCACCACCTCCTCGCCACCCACATGCGCACCATTCTTTTCCGTCTCTGATAGTGGGCTTTTCTTTTCTCCCTCACTGCTCAGCGTCGGCTCTGCTCTGCCATCTCCCTCAACTCTAGTGTCTTCTTCCTACCTTGATCTGAGCCAAATCCATTGAAACCCTATGCTACGCACCATCCTTAATCGACTCGACGATAACAAATCCAACAACGTTATTCCTTGCAAGAATCTCTTTTGGCTAGATCTGAGCCATATGCGGCAGAAAACACCATCTCCGTACAATCGAGAGTGTTAACTGTCGAGGGAGAAGATGCCATTGCCAACCTCTCTCCTACTTCGTTCATCTTTCCCGGCAGCTGGAAACCAACGGACTTGCACAAAACATTATGATTTGTTCATTCTTCACAACTATGAGATGTTTTAGCAAGGTTCGTTAACAATCTAATTTAGGGTTTCAAATCAATCACTCGGTCTCTATTTCCCTTCTCCAGCAAACACAGTCGACTATCAGCAACGCCTGGCCTCTTTCCATTAAATCAAGTCGTGAGGCGTGTGTGTGGCGTGGGAGAATGGTGGAGTTACGGTGCAAGGTGAGGTAGGGGAAGAGGATGGATTTTGAAATTGAGGGAGAAGATGGAGGGGGATTATGCAAATAATGTTTTTCATTTTAGCCCTTCATATTATGTTAAATACCTTTAAGAATATTGAAAAGTATTTATTATTTTCATTTCCTAAGAATTGCCCCCCCCTTAAAATGTTAATGTGTATAGCACATGACACCTTTTTCGTAAAAAATCTAACAAAATGTTAGTTTTTATATCAATTTGCAACAAAATGACAAACTTAGTAATCGAATTGTCCAATTTTCAATATTGATAACCAAATTGCAAAGTTCGTACAAACTTAGGTAACCATATTGCGAATTGTACTAAAATTAATATATTATTTACTTATCTTCTAAAATATTGAATATTCTCAATTATACACATAATAAATACAATTAACAACAATTTTTAAAATTTTATGGGCAAACTATAATTCCGTTATCTATGTATTTTTTAATCACTTTTGCAATTTGGTTCCTTCATTTTGTGTTTCAGATTCTAGACTCAATATCCAACAAAGGCATCGACTTCTATTTGTCTAGATGTGATCCAACCCGGGAAAGCACCGGTTAAACTTGGTGGGCCAGGAATGCCCCACATAACATAAATATTGATACTAGATCTCCGCCAGACCCCCTAATATATAAGGGCATAGCTAGCAACATAGGAGCCAACTCAAACAATGTAAATTTATCAACTCGATTTCTGAGTTTTACATATTATTGCAAATTGATGTAAAAAATTAACTAGGTGTTAGCTCTTTGACGAAATCAAAGTCATGTGCCATGCATATGACTTTTTAGGGATGTATTGGTCATTACGCAAGGAAAAAGTAAACAATTGCTCTTAAGGAACAAAACGACGTTGTTTTGTAACTCTTGATTAATGAAAAAAAATATATATATTAAAAAAAATTCCTAAAAACCCATTAACCGCAAACGTAAAATATAAAAACCGTTTTTGTTCCTCGCACGTCGCCCATCCATCTCCCCATCCCCATCCTCCTTATCCTCCCCTCTTTTCCCCACCATTTTAGCCTCATCCCCTCACTCTTCCCTCATCGCCATCACCCCTACATCGTCTCCCCTTCTCTCTCTCTTTTTCTCATTCCACGCGTCACCCACTTCTGATCACTTCTCTCTTTCTTTCTAACAATGGTGTCCCATTCCAATCCTCTCCTTTTGTTTTTGATAAGAATTCCCATCCTTTCTTTTTCATCGTCTTTACAACTCAATTAACGCATGTAATCCCTCATGGCCGCCGAAAAATGCCATGACCACCATTGTTGAAATTAGGTTTTGAAATTGTTAAATTCTTTTTTTAAAAAAATGGAATTGGATTTTTAAATTTTGTGTTTGATGTTACTTCAAATCTTGATTTAGAATTTGGGTTTTGATACATACGTTTTAAATTATTTCAAAGTTGGGATTTAGAGTTTGGGGAGGTTTTGAAATTTGGGATTTTGAAGAATGGTAAATAGATGGATGGGTGGGTGGTGGTGTAGGGGGCATCGGCAACAATGTTAATAGTGGTGGTGGTGGTGGTGAGGATTGATATTAAATATTATACTCCTTGTCCATTTTCAAAAAACACAAAATGAATTTTACCCAAAAATTAAGATAAATATATAGTGGAGTAAGTGTTGTGAGTATAAATAGTGAGGCAGGAGAGAGAAAGTGGGTAAATATATTAAGTAGATAGATGATATGAGTATGACACGTGGAACCAATGAATAAAAAAAATATTAAAAACTTTCCTTTTTGGAATTGAAGGTGAGGGGTTAAAATTGAAAGTAAGAGGTTTAAAGTTAATAATAAAATTATAAGAATATGTATAAAAAAGGCCAATATGCCACTTAAAAAGTCAAAGTCATGTGCATGACATGACTTTGATTCCATAAAAAACTAACATTTCTGAATGGAATAAAAGTGACAGAATAGGCCCCATAAGGCTAGTCCTACGTCCATGCAGGTCCAAAGGCCCAACAAGCCTAAAAGTCATATTACGACGCACATAATGCTGAGAATTCATCGGGCTAGATCAGTCGATCAAGCTTATGATTCGACTTTCTTAGGTCGCGACCTATCTTTGTCTGACATACGATATGTCCCTTTCGTATAATCTCTACATAACCAAGGCACGAATTCAAGTCGACCTCTGTAAATCGAGCGACCTCGACCAAGTTAAGCAGGCGTGCTCCGCGTCGCCAAAATAAAAACTCCCATATTCGTGGAAACGGTTAATCCATACATTTCCACTGTTATTTTCGGGATTTGTGACATCTGTCCAATGACTGCAATATAAATATCAACTCATAATTCACCAAAATGGGTAACGTCAATTTTACTGTCCAATAATATTATGTTTCCATACCGTTTTTATATTCTAAGCCACCAATACTTATCCTCACGCTGCATGGTCTTAGACAGAGACCATTCAAGCTAGTCGTGTGTTCGTGGTTTCGGGTCAAAGGCACCGAATACAATCTATTGCTGTACCAAGGCTGATTCGGACGATTCCAGCATCATCAGTTTGGTTCCATTGTCAGGAAACAAAACATCCTAGACCTTGAAATCACACGAACCTCTAGACATGGTGTTTAGACAACGCTGCCATCGCCTCTGTATATCACGTTAATGAGGGGCAACCCTTTCCGACCAATGAAAATGTTGGCAGAAAAAACATGGGTGATGGAGGTGGCGCAGGGAACCGCACGGTGTTCCTTCCTACTCCTCCCCATGGAAACCCACGGAGGAGATCAACTCGTTCAAATAGTGTAGTTGACGGAGTGAGGATCCAAGACAGGAGGGGAGAGAAGAGACCAATGAATGCCCAGGGAGGTGGCCAACAAGGCAAGAAGCACCGAACGGGTCGTACAACTGCATGCGACCTTCCAGGTCCCTCAGCTCCATACCCAAGTAGGAGGGCCTTGCTGTTGGAACTGGCGAGAGTCCTGCAGAGCCTGTTGGACGTTCATGAAAGTCAATCACCATTGAGAAGAGACAGGAAGGAGAGGTCGCCTCCAAGAATTGAAAGATTTCGAACGCCTTCTCGAAGGTCATATAAAAAAGAAGAGCGTCAGAAATCAAACTCAGTATCCCATTACAAAGACGAAGGACCTGGTTTGGATGCTTGGGAGTTTTTGAACCTTAAGAGAAGGTTGGATGATATGGAGGCCGACCGCCAGATCAGCCAGAGCAAGGTCGAACGAAATGATAACACTCTTCGACTTCTCGCTCAATGGATGTTGGATCTGGGCCCTCCCAAATCAGGTCTTAAATTGCCTGACTTAGAGAAGTATTCAGGAGCGACCAATTCCTTGAACAATATAGCCCATGGAAATATTCTCAATGACCGGAGCTCGGAAGAAGATGGTCACCATGATGTATTAGCAGCTGGAGATACATGCATCGTAAGTTTTGGAGAGATTCTCAACGACCGGAGCTTGGAAGAAGATGGACACCAACTTGAACAATATAGACCAGGGAAAGACGGAGAGTACTACGAGCTATTTCGCAAGATTCTAGGAGTTGGTCGACCAAATTAAAGAGGACTTGGCTGACAAAGAAGTCATTAATTGCTTCAAAAATGGGGTGTCCTCACTCGACTTGGATTACGAGCTACAAGTCAGGCGAGCAACTACCAGGAAGTTTTGGCCGAGGAATGAAAGGAAAGGAAAAAAGATGTTAAGGGTGCTGAAAAAAGGAGAATCATCTAAGGGACAGCTACCAAGGTTAACCAAGGCAACAGTAAAGGGAAAAATAGTACTAGGGCGACTGAGAGAGTTCTCGAAAACTTCACCCCTCACAGTTAGTCGAACTGAGATCATGAACACAGTCGAATTGGGTCCCCCATCACCTATGAACCCCCAGAACAAGTTTCGTAGAGCCAGCAATAAGTATCACAAAGATAACAACTACAATTCGGAGGATTACCTAAGTTTGAAGATGATCATACATAAATGGGTCAATGAAGGTCGGTTGGATAGGTTTGTAAAGGGAGATCCTCCCCCTACGGGGGATCGACTAGCAGGAGTTCCACAAGGGACGAGGCAGCCTAGGTTGATGCTGGGGGTAATTGCGGAGGAATTAAGCAACACATCCCTCAAGCACAAATTTTTTTCAGTTGAATAAATCTCCTTACATCTCTCCCAAGGAGTTATATGCAGGAGGACGTCAACAAATTTTATCCATATGAACTGGCCACTTGTATGGTTGCCCGAGAATAAAGCTTGATCAATACATGCCTTATAGACAACTACACGTCCAACCGAATCTTGATCGACACTAGAGCCTGCAAATACATAATTGAAATTACCCGGATCACGCGCGAGGGGGGGGGGACGCGGCGAGCAACATTTCACAGACTTGGGACCTCGCCTGGAAAATGAAAGGGAGATTCGCCACACCGTTTTGTATTATGAGCCCAAACTTTGAAAATGGCTGGTTTTATGAAAGGGTGTCATTTTGATTGGTAGCTAAAACTTGGAAAAAGCTTTGAAAAAAGGAACGTTTTGATTGGTAGCCAAAACTTGAAAAAAGGCTTTAAAAATGGAACGTTTTGATTGGTAGCCAAAACTTGAAAAAAGGCTTTAAAAATGGAACGTTTTGATTGGTAGCCAAAACTTGAAAAAAGGCTTTTAGGACCAGAGATTGTTAGGTTCGGAGGTCACGTTACGTTTCGGGAAGAGTATGTTGAGATCACCCGAAACACCTCGTATGACGAGTCTTTCTACCTTTCTCGAAATTGTGTGCGTGTGTGTGTGTGTTGCATTTTGAAAAGGAGCTTGAATGACAAGCTTTAATCTTGGTTTGAATGACAAACGTTGATTTGTGGTAATAAGCGAGCGTTTGAATGACAAACGTCGGTTTTAGAGTTTTGAAAAGAGGGTTCGAATGACAAACTGAAATCTTTAGTTTGAATGTCAAACATTGATTTTAGTGAAAAGAGCATTTGAATATCAAACGTCGGGTTTTGCCTTGGATATGAGCGTTTGAATGTCAAACGTCGATTTTGCGTTGTTTTGAAAAGGAGTTCGAATGATAGTTTGAATGTCAAACGTTGATTTTAGTGAAAAGAGAGTTTGAATGTCAAACGTTGAGTTTTGCATTGTTTTGAAAAGGAGTTCGAATGACGAACTTAAATCTTTAGTTTGAATGACAAACGTTGATTTTAATGAAAAGAGAGTTTGAATGTCAAACGTCGGGTTTTGCGTTGTTTTGAAAAGGAGTTCGAATGACGAAATTAAATCTTTAGTTTGAATGTCAAACATTGATTTTAGTGAAAAGAGCATTTGAATGTCAAACGTCGGGTTTTGCGTTGTTTTGAAAAGGAGTTCGAATGACGAACTCCGGTTTTGAACCGGGCATTACATTGTTACCAATTTCATGAAAAAAGGCATTAAATGATATGCGATCAACAAGTCATTTTGTGACTCAGACTTTTATAAGTAAATACTATCACAAGCCAAACGGCTCGGACTTGTAAATGACAGTATTTAAAAGTACGGTATCAACGGAATCGAACGATCCGGACAGTAAAGATACGATCGACGAGCCAAATGGCTCGGATTTGTAAAGTTGCGTAAAGTAAATAACAGTATTAACGGATAAAACGATCCGGACTTTGTAAATGGTTATCACTAACCAAACGGTTCGGACGGTAAAGAACGAATCAACGGATCAAACGATCCGGACTGTAAATGACTGAAACGGTAAAAAGGGGACTAGAACGCCGTTTTAACCCGAAATTACTTCTCTTACGGGAGAGAAGATGATTAGGGGGTGAAACGTATCGAGCCCCGTTGACGGCATTACGTCTAAATTTTGATAGTTTCGGCCGAATCGAAAATAGCGTTTGATACGTAAATCGAGGCGAAACAAAGTTTTAGAGAGAGAGAGTGTTACCTATGGCTAGGGATTGACTCTTTTACTCGAAAAGACGTATACGGGATACAGTTTGGTGTTTGGAAGGTGTTTCGAAGTTGTTTGGCTCGTGTTTGATCGGAAAATGGGATTTTCACGCAAATTGAGACGAAATGGGGCTCAGGAGGGGGTAGAACTACCTAGAACCATGGGGTTTTGGGAGAGGGATAA
The DNA here is from genome assembly GCA_022495995.1 of Adenophora triphylla var. japonica. Classification (NCBI taxonomy): domain Eukaryota; kingdom Viridiplantae; phylum Streptophyta; class Magnoliopsida; order Asterales; family Campanulaceae; genus Adenophora; species Adenophora triphylla. The sequence continues at coordinate 537,677 of JAFEMH010000113.1, read as the reverse complement.
TATTTTTTCCTCTTTAAAACAAAAATGACAGCCCTTATATTTATAGGGGTAAAATTGTAAAACAGGCCGGACGGCCTAAGGCTCAATTTGGAGGGTTTTTGGGTATTTTGGAAATAGTAGGGACTTGATGAGAATTCTGGTTCTTCAAGTAAAACAGGCCGGACGGCCTAACTCTCAGTTTCAGGGGTATTTTGGTCTTTTCACCCTTGGATTTGATTGATGGGGATGGGGGAGGCCATGCATGCGTGCCATGTGTCCTGGTGAGTCATCGGAGCTAGGGTTTTTGTCCCCTTTTTCCTGGTTTTGATTATTTTCTAAATAACTGTCCGGAAAATGTCCGAAATGCCCTCGGAAAGTCCCGGAAAGTGCGTTTTTCGAGGAAAGTGGTACTTTTACGTGTGATAATGTGTGTTGAGTACACTTTGGTGTCAGGATGCACGGGGCAGTCCTGGGATGTCTCGTTGACTCGGGAATGGGGAGTTTAACAGGTTTCGGTTAACCTGGAAAGGGCCAGTTAATGGATTCCGGTTAACTCTTAACGGATTTTTACAATCCGGATTTGGGTACTTACAGTAGCCCCTCAGCGACGTCACTTTCGAAGGAAGTGGGGTCGTTGAAAAAGATAAGGATCCAAATCGGGGGATGGCTTACTTGGAGAGACCTGAGCGGTCAAATGGCTGGACCCTTAGCGAAAGGATTCCTACGTATCCCGAGCGGGAATCAAGACGATCATAGTTCGTAGGTGCGAGGATTTTTCGTAGGCGCCTCGACCGGTAGGGGAATGATTAGGGGGATTTCGTCCTGGTTGAGACTAATTCAGAGGTGTCTAGACCTGAGTTAGACCATTAAGAGGTGCCTGAACCTTAGGGAAACTATTCGGAGGTGTTCTAACCTGAGTGAGGCTGTTCGGAGGCGTTTGAACCTAAGTGGAGACTGTTCGGAGGCGTTTGAACCTACGAGAAACTATTCGGAGGTGTTCTAACCTGAGTGGAGACTGTTCGGAGGTGTCTGAACCTACGGGAAACTATTCAGAGGCATTTTAACCTGAGTGAGACTGTTTGGAGGCGTCTGAACCTAAGGGAAACTATTCGGAGGCGTTCTAACTTGAGTGACATTGTTCGGAGGCATCTGAACCTAAGTGGAGACTGTTCGGAGGCGTCTGAACCTACGGGAAACTATTCGGAGGAGTTCTAACCTGAGTGGAGACTGTTCGGAGGCCTTTGAACCTACAGAAACTATTCGGAGGCGTTCTAACCTAAGTGAGACTGTTCGAAGGCGTCTAAACCTAAGGGAGACTATTCGGAGGCATTCTAACCTGAGTGAGACTGTTCAGAGGTGTCTGAACCTAAGTGGAGACTGTTCAAAGGCGTCTGAACCTATAGGAAACTATTCGGAGGCGTTCTAACCTGAGTGAGACTGTTCGGAGGTGTCTGAACCTAAGTGGAGACTGTTCGGAGGCGTCTGAACCTACGAGAAACTATTCGGAGGCGTTCTAACCTGAGTGTGTTTGGAGGCGTCTGAACCTAAGTGGAGACTGTTCGAAGGCATCTGAACCTACGGGAAACTATTCAGAGGCGTTCTAACCTGAGTGAGACTGTTCGGAGGCGTCTGAACCTAAGGGAAGGCATTCGTGCCTTGAGGTTGAAATTTGTAAGGCGTTCGTGCCTTGGGTACTGGGCTTATGATGACAACCAGGGTTTGCCTGCTGAGGATATGGTGGAGATGGTGGGACTGGTTGTGTTAAACTGGCATTTTTAACAACACAGAAGGATTGACGATCCAACAATGGGGTTAGGAACGGAATGTGATCTCGAGTGAGAATGACACATTGCTTGGGAAAAGTATCCAGAGTTCTAACAAAGTTATTTGGGAACTAAGGAGATTGATTGACGTTCCTTTAGAAGGAGTGTCTTAGGATCCTGCTGGGGATAAATGTTTGGGCTTACGACAGTGGCCGAAGAGGGATTGTTGTGCGGGCTTACATAGATTGCCGCTGAAAGGGGATGGTTGGGCTTACGATTGATAGCCGAAGAAGTGATTGTTCACCTGTGATGAAAAGGATACTAGGGCTTACTATGGCGGCCGATTTACCTTCTGAAGATGGTAATGAGATTTAACGTCCGAAGATGGAACGTTAGTGAGGACTAACAGGAATTTTAACGTCTAGAGACGGAACTGGGATTTAACGTCCGAAGACGGTTGGTGTCAGGTGTATATTGGTGACGGCCATAGAATACCTCAACCATGTTTTGAGCGTAGAAGAAAAGAGAGCTCGAATTTGAAACGCTTGGGGAAAGTTGGAAGTTTTCCAAGTCATTAAAAATACAACCTCGATAATGGCAACTATCTTATATTTGGACGAGGAGATGATCAAGCTCGATGAACCAATCCTAGCCGATCCTGAGTTGTTTGAGGTGACCTATCCTCAAATGACCAAGTCATGACTGAGGCGACACATCCCTCAAATGACCAGGAGATGGAACTGGTGCTTAACCCTAGCAAGGAGAATGTAGTTGTTCCAGTTTTGGTCGATCAAATTGTCATTAGAGACCTATGTCTTTGAATTGACCAATCGGGGGCCACCTGTGTCAATCAACTGTCAATAGAATTGGATAGGATGATCGAGGTTGAAGCACCACATCTTGCAGCAAAAGAAAGAATAGGAGTTAGAGAGATTATTATTGAAACCCTACAGTTTAGGGATGGTCCAGAGCTTGAGCCCATTGATGAACTAGGAGAGGTGGGGATTAACGCAAGCTACCCCGACCAAAATATCAAAGTCGGTAGTCAGCTGCCGTCTGGGGAGAGGGCCGAGATCTTCGCCTTGCTGCAAGAAATCCTGGATATTTTCGTATGGAGAGTCGAGGATTGAGAGGAATCAAGGAAGAAGTGGCCGTACACAGGCTTGAGGTGAACCCCACAATCAAATTTAAAAGCCAGAAGCTGAGAATTTTTGCTCGGGACAAAGAAGTCACTATCAAGCAAGAGGTCGACAAGATACTCAGCGCGGGCATAATGAAAGAGGCGACATTCACAACCTGGTTGGTGAATGTGGTAATGGTGAAGAAAGCGAATGGAAAATGGCGAATGTGCGTCGACTTTACAAACCTAAACTTAGCCTGCCCAAAAGATAGTTATCCTTTGCCCCGTGACAAGTTGGTCAACTCTATCGCCGGCCATACCACACTAAGTTTTTTGGACGCCTACTCATGTTATCACCAAATTAAGATGCATGAGTAGAATATTGAAAAAATAGCTTTCCAGGCCGCCGGTGGGGTATATTGTTATACGAAAATGTTGTTCGGGCTGAAGAATGCTTGGGCTACTTACCAAAGGATGGTCAACAAAGTCTATGCTAGTCAGATTGGCCGAAACATGGAGGCTTACATTGACGACAAGGTTATCAAAACCAAGTCAAGATGTCATGTAGCCGACCTAAGGGAAATGTTTGCCAATCTACGAGCAAATGACATGAAGTTGAATCCGAGCAGGTGTGTATTCTGAGTAGCAGCAGGAAAGTTCCTAGGATTCATGATATCACAATGAAGAATTGAAGCCAATCCCAAAAAGATCAAGGCATTGGTCAAAATGCAGGAGCCCACTTGCATCAAGGAAGTTCAGTGATTGAATGGCCGAGTAGCTGCGTTGGGGCATTTCATAGCCAAGTCGGCCGAGAAATCTCTCATGTTCTTCAAAACTTTGAGGGGGCGAAAGCCTTCGAGTGGATAGCTGAATGTTCATAATATTCTTAACAACTCAAGATCTATCTCACTTCTCCCCCACTTCTTAGTTGCCCGATCGATGGAGGAAATCTCCCTCTTATAATAATGAAAAATGAATGAATAATGGGAAGATCATTGTCACCAAAGTAAGATATTTTATAGGGTCACTTATATGATGCTCTAAATCAATGATAAGATGAAATTTATGCATAAGGACACTAATATACATGTTTAACGTAACTGTCAACCCGACAACTCTTTAGGGGTCAAATATGACTTTATGGCTTGTAATTTATCTTGAAAATCGCGGGCTAGGTTCACGGTTACATATGAAGATAAGGACATATGAAGTCAAGCAAGTGAAACTAGAAAGTCTTCAACATCCTCACTTTGAATTTATCTCTCCCATCAACCATGCCAACCCATTGATTAAACCCCCAAACTCAGAATTTTGCTTATTTCACACATAGAGTTGATCACCTTTCTTTCTTAGGTCACTTTTCCACTTTAACACAAGAGAAAGCAAGGCTTTTTCAAAAAAAAAAATCTTCATCTTTTCTTTTCTTTTGCTTTGTACATATGTAGATCACAAATAATACTACGCATTAAATACTTTGCACAAGACCCTCTTTTCAATACAATACATAACCCTGTTTCTTTCTTTTGTTGACCACTCACCCCTTGGTTTCCCAAATATTCTCTAGTTTCACTTTCTTGAAAATGTGAGGAAATAGTGTATACATTTAGAGGGTAGGATAATGTAGGTACAATATGAAGGCGAATGTTGGTCTAAGATAACCTCCCACATTGTGAGAGATTTCAATCTTTTTTAAAGCTCAAAAGGGGTTCTAGCGGAATTTTTTAAAAGTGACTAGAAAGTTAAAGGCTTACAAATAGGGTTCAAAGAAAATAATTACTTCCAGAATAGCCTAATTGATTTGTTATTGACAGTCATGCAAACATGTTCCAGGGACCCCAAGAATGCCAAATTGATACTATAAAGGTCTCCTAAATTGGTAACAATGATCAAGAAAATAGTATGGAAGTGAAAGGTGGAGTAATCATACTTTACATGTTTCAATGCAATCAAATCCCCATATTGATAATAACAATTAAGATTTAAAATTAAAACACCCTGAAATCATCATAGACTAAAGCCAACATCCCAAAATATGAAAAAGTACAAAAAAATTTAAATTTTTTCTATTTTTTTAGGGTGACACTATATACACTCCCCTATAAACCCACAATATCAGATATATATTTACCCCCAAACTCAAAACATGATATGTCCCCATAGCAAAGAGAACTAAAACATGCCTTGAGTTCAAAGGATGACATGACACAACAAACAAAATAAAATAAAGAAAATAAAATAAAACATACCTAGTTGGGTTGCCTCCCAATAAACGCATTTGGTTAAGGTTATTAGTCCGACCATAGTCCCACTATTAGTTGGGGTTGGAGGTAGCCATCTTATCTTTGGCCTTTGCTTTCTTTCCTTTGTCCCACCTCATGCTTTCGCTGGCACAAATACCCACAACTTTCTACATATAAGTACCATTTTTGATTAGCTTCGGTGGTGCCCAAGGAACTTTAGGGGATTTTTGTTTGGCCTTCTTCTTCTTTTTCTTGTTCTTAGGGGTCTCTCCCCCAAACTCATTTGACGCTTTAGTATCCACATCCCTAGGAAAATCTTCCTCAATAACAATTTTAGATGAGCTATCTTGATCATCAATGTTAGTATTGAAAGAATCAGAAATATCAAGAAAATAGCATTCCTCTACTTGAGCACATGCATCATTGATGGATGTGGTTTTACCCATCCAAAAGATATGTTTCCTAACTTATTTGGTGCTCGAAATCTTGAGAATTTAATGTGTTTTGTTAGTTTTTTGAAAGTGCATGGGTTGAAGTGCAATTAGGCAAAAAATGGAGGATATAAGCTTATTTTGGAAGTTCAGGGACCAAATTGAAATTATGGAAAATTAAGGAGTAAACTAGTTTTATAAAGTTCAAGGGCCAAAGTGCAAATCTGGAAAAAGAAGGGACCAAAGTGAAATTAGGTGAAACAAGGAGAAAATTTGGTCAAATGAAGTTCAGGGGCTAAAGTGTAATTATGTGAAAGTTTAAGGGCTACATCAGCATGGTTGGCCAAGACAGCACCATAGTCGGCCAAGGAACAACAAAATGGGGCCAAGATCTAGAGTGGCCGGCCAAAGAGCAGAGGGTGGCCGAGAAAATAGGGCCATGGCCGAGGATGGGCGAGAAAACAGGCCACACGGCCGAGCGATCATGCAGCTGGCCGAGCGACCGCCCTGCTTGGACAGTAACTTGGGGCGACCGCGCCATGGGTGGCCGAGCGACCGCGCCCATGGCCAGCCAAGGCATTTCTGACGGATTTCTATGACGGAATCAGTCCGTCACAAAGTTAAAGCAGATTTCCTGCAAATTTACAACAGATTAGTGAAGGATTTCGGCAGATTCCTAATTTGACTAGGAAATTGACCTATGTTGGCTATAAATCAGGAAACCTTCCTCCCTTTTCCTATAAAAAGGACCCTATATTAGGTTTTCGTAGTATCTCTCTATCTTTTCTTCCCCTTACCATATATTACATAGTTTAGGGTTTTTATTTATTTTGAAGATTCAAGGTTTTATTTATTTATTTTAATGGCCCTTCAAGGCTAATTTATTTGATTCGTGGATTGAGGTAAGTAATAATTTGATCTTTATGCTAGGGTTTAAATTCTTCCCATCTCTCTCTCGTTCTTGTTCTTCTCAATATTCTTAACTATTGTTCTTGAGATCAATTGTAATGACCTAGCGGAATATACTTTTAATATCTTGAATTTATTTGAATATAAACCATTGCACTAGCGTGGATGATTTTTAATTTGACCATTGTTGAGAAGAGTAAATTCAATTGATGACCTAGCGGAATTCATATGAATCTAGGTTTTTATGTTCTTATGATTTAATGAGAAATTCTGTAATGTTTATATTAACATAGCGGAAGTTATAAACAAGATAGAGTTATTAGGGCTTTAATGTTGGTATTGACCTAGCGAAAGATATTAACATCTTAACCCTATATTTTTGTGAACGAACCCAAGAATGAGATTGGATTCTTTTTACATGATTCAAATAGTATAAAATGATAATTGTTATGAGCCACAATCCACGAATCCCTTGTTCTCTTGATTTCTTTACTCATTTTATTTTGTTTTTTAGATTAATAATTCAAACAATCAAAACCCCATTTCTTTTGGTTATTTTAATACACTAATAAAGTACACTTGTTCCACTTTAGTCCCTGTGGATTCGACCCTTGCTTGTGCAAACTATTACAACGGTAACTAGTACACTTGCTAGGTATTTATAATAAGAGGGAGATTAATTCCATCGGGTTTTTGGCGCCGTTGCCGGGGACTTGTGTTGCGAACAAGTTAATTTTGTTAGTGTATTGTAAATAGTTTTCTTTTATTAGATTCTTTTTAAATGTCAATAATTTTCTTGTAGTATTTTATTGTTATTACATTTTTTTAGTTGTTTGAAAAATAAAGGTCATGCACGAATCTAATTATAATGAGAAGTTGGCCGGACAAGTTAAACAATTAATTGGTATGTTCAATGCAAAAAGTGCTTCACCTAGTGCCAATATAATACAAGATGCATGTTCCTGTTGTGGATTATACTCTCATGCTACTAATGATTGTTCGTCTAGGACATATTTTCAAGAGTATTCTCCACAGGTACAAGAAAGGAGTTCGTTCCAGCCATGGCAACCACAATATGATTATTACCCCAATTGTTATACACAATGGAGGGGAAACCACTCATGCCAGGCATGGAACAATTATGAGCCACATTATTATGATCCACCACAACCTAAAAAGCAATCATGGAAAGAGGCTCTGACAAGATTGAAGAAGGAAAATCGTCAACAACAACAGCAATTTGGTGCAACCATGGAAAGGTTGGAAGCACAAGTTACTAAAATATTAGAAGCATTGAGAGGTTGTGAGCAAGACACTAGTTCTATCCAACTTGAACGTTATGAATGGGAGGACGCTTCCATTAATGACGAACTACTGATTCTCTCTCCATCTCATGCTAGCAATGTTGTGGTTGTTGATGAAGATGTTGATTGTGAAGAAGATGGGGTGGAAGAGAAATTAAAAGATGATGAGGGTGTTGTTGATGAGGTTGGGCCCGACCAAATTGACGAACAATGTCTCAATGAAGACCTTCTCCATCCCATTGAAAGTGTGAAAGATTATTTCTCCATCATTCTTGTACCTCCCCCTATTTTGAGGGTGAAGAAAGTGGCGAATGATTGAAAGAGAAGAAGCCCAAAAAGCTGAAACGTCAAAAATTTCCTTGGGTACTAAATGATTTGATGATGAAAGGAATATATATGGGGCATAATCTAAAAATAAGGACCCGCGAAACCATAAAGTGGGCCAAAGGACGAAAAGTGAAGTCCAAACGTGAGCAACGATCGGGCTAACGACCTTAACCAAATGCGCTTATTGGGAGGCAACCCAAGTAGGTACGTTTTATTTGCTTTATTTATTTGTTTTGTTGTGTCATATCATTCTTTGAACCCAAGCCATGTTTTAGTTCTCTTTGCTATGAGGACATAGCATGTTTTAAATTTGGGGGTAGATATCTTTCCGAGTTTGTGGGTTTATAGGGGAGTGTATATAGTGTCACCCTAAAAAAATAGAAAATTTTAAATTTTTTTGTACTTTTCATATTTTGGGATGTTGGCTAAAGTCAATGATGATTTGAGAGTGATTTAATTTTAAAATCTTAAGTATTATTGTCATATGGGGGCATAATTGCATTGAAACATGTAAAGTATGATTACTGCACCTTTCACTTCCATGCTATTTTTCTTGATCATTGTTACCAATTTATGGGACCTTTATAGGATCACTTTGGCATTCTCGAGGTCCCTAGAACATGTTTGCATAAATGTCAATAACACATCAATTAGGCTATTCGAGAAGTGATATTTGGCTATTTTCTTTGAACCCTATTTTGAGCCTTTAACTTCCTAGTCACTTATATAAAATTTTCCGCTAGAACCCCTTTTGATCTTAAAAATAATGAAATCTCTCACAAAGTGGGAGGTTATTTTAGACCACCATTCGCCTTCTTTTTGTACCCTCATTATCCTACCCTTTTAACTTATACACTATTTTTCTCACATTTTCAAGAAACTGAAACTAGGGAATGAATGGAAATTGTGGGTGATGTGTGAAAAATCAAGGGTGGAAAGTGGTCAAGAAAAAAAAGAAAAGGGTTATGAATGTTTTGAAAAGAGGGGCTTGAGCAAAATATTGAAAGCACACTCTACGTGATATATTTGTGCAAAGCAAAGAAAGAAAAAAAAAGAAAAAAAAGGCCTTGCCCTCTCTAATGTAGAAGTGGAAAGTGATCAAAAAGAAAGAAAGGTGATCAACCCCAAGTGTGAAGTATGCAAAATTATAAGTTTGAGGGTTGAATCAATGGGTTGGCATGAAGCGGAGTGATAAATTTCAAAGTGAGGATGTATGATGAAGACTTCCTAGTTTCACTACTTGACTTCGTATGTCCTTATCTTCTTTTGTAACCGTGAACCTAGCCCGCGATTGTCGCGATACGTTACAAGCTATATGCCATATTTGATCCATAAAGAGTAGTCGGGTTGACAGTTTTATTTAAACATGTATATGGCCTTGTGTAGAAATTTATCTTATCATCATTGATTTAGAGTATGACACAAATGACCCTATAAAATATCTTATTTTGGTGACAATGATCTCTCATATTCATTCATCTTTCATTATGTGGTGGAGAATTGTAAGTTAGATGCATCCCTGTAAATATAATCCCATGTTCATGATGATACTTGTAGATTATATGTGTTGTAAAGATCTAAGACTTGTTGTTCCAACAACCTATTATATGAATTAAACAAATCCCAAAAATATTTTATTTGTTTTATTTATTTAGTTAGTTTTTATTTAGTTTTAGTTTTGTTTTACTCGAAGCGAGCAAAAGATAAGTTTGGGGGTATTTGATGGATGTGGTATTACCCATCCAAAAGATATGATTCCTAGCTTATTTGGTGCTCAAAACCTTGAGAATTAATGTGTTTTGTTAGTGTTTTGAAAATACAGGGGTTGAAGTGCAATTAGGCAGAAAATGGAGGATATAAACTTATTTTGGATGTTCAAGGACCAAATTGAAATTATGGAAAATTAAGGAGTAAACTGGTTTTATAAAGTTCAAGGGCCAAAGTGCAAATCTGGGTAAAGAAGGGACCAACGTGAAATTAGGTGAAAACAAGGAGAAAAATTGGTTAAATGAAATTTAGGGGCTAAAGTGTAATTATTTGAAAGTTTAAGGGCTGCAGCAGCATGGTTGGCCAAGACAGCACCATAGCCGGCAAAGGAACAGCAAATTGGGGCCCAAATCTAGAGTGGCCAGCCAAAGAGCAGAGAGTGTCCGAGAAAATAGGGTCATGGCTGAGGCTGGGCGAGAAAACAGGCCACAAGACCGAGCGATCACGCAGCTGGCCGAGCGACCGCCCTGTTTGGGCAGTAACTTGGGGCGACTGCGCCATGGGTGGCCGAGCGACCGCGCCCATGGCCGGCCAAGGCATTTATGACGGATTTCTGTGACGAAATCAGTCGGTCATAGAATTAAAGCAAATTTCAAGCAGATTTGCAACAGATTAGTGACGGATTTCGGCAAAATCATAATTTGACTAGGAAATTGACCTATTTTGGCTATAAATCAGGAATCTTTCCTCCCTCATCCTATAAAAAGGACCCTAGATTAGGTGTTTGTAGTATCTCTCTATCTTTTCTTCCCCCTTATCATATATTACATAGTTTAGGGTTTTTATTTATTTTGAAGATTCAAGGTTTTATTTATTTATTTTAATGGCCCTTCAAGGCTAATTTATTTTATTCGTGGATTGAGGTAAGTAATAATTTGATCTTTATGCTAGGGTTTTAATTCTTTCTATCTCTCTCTCGTTCTTGTTCTTCTCAATATTCTTAACTATTCTTTTTGAGATCAATTGTATTGACCTAGCGGAATATACTTTTGATATCTTGAATTTATTTGGATATAAACCATTGCACTAGCGTGGATAATATGTAATTTGACCATTGTTGAGAAGAGTAAATTCAATTGATGACCTAGCGGAATTCATATGAATCTAGGTTTTTATGTTCTTATGATTTAATGAGAAATTCTGTAATGTTTATATTAACCTAGCGGAAGTTATAAACAAGATAGAGTTATTAGAGTTTGAATGTTGGTATTGACCTAGCGGAAGATATTAACATCTTAACCCTATATTTTTGTGAACGAACCCAAGAATGAGATTGAATTCTTTTTACATGATTCAAATATCATAAAGTGATAATTGTTATGATTCCCAATCCATGAATCCCTTGTTCTCTTGATTTCTTAGCTTGTTTTATTTTGCTTTCTTAGATTAATAATTCAAACAATCAAAACCCTTTTTCTTTTGGTTATTTTAATACACTAATAAAGTACACTTGTTCCACTTTAGTCCCTGTGGATTTGACCCTTGCTTGTGCATACTATTACAACGGTAACTAGTACACTTGCTAGGTATTTATAATAAGAGAGAGATTTTCTCCACCAAGTTTTTGGCGCTGTTGCTGGGGACTTGTGTTGCGAACAAGTTAATTTAGGTAGTGTATTGTAAATAGTTTTATTTTATTAATTTCTTTTTAAGTGTCAATAATTTTCTTGTAGTATTTTATTGTTATTTCGTTTTTTTTAGTTGTTTGAAAAATAAAGGTCATGCGTGGATCTAATTATAATGAGAAGTTGGCCGGATAAGTTAAACAATTAATTGCTATGTTCAATGCGAAAAGTGCTTCGCCTAGTGTTAATATAATACAAGATGCATGTTCCTGTTGTGGATTATACTCTCATACTACTAATGATTGTCGTCTAGGACATATTTCAAGAGTATTCTCCACATGTACAAGAAAGGAGTTCCTTCCAGACATGGCAACCACAATATGCTTATGTTGGTTTTATGGGTCCATGCGCAGCGGAATTAGCATCTAAATATCACAAAACCCAAGAGCCCTAAGATCCGTTCTATACGATTAAATTGAATTCCTATGAGATAGAATTTACCAACCTTAATTGCTTTCCATTCTTGAGCTATCGAACAATCTATCGGTGTGATTTTGAATCACAATCTTCGATCTTCAAAAACTTGAATCTTCTGATTAGAACTCTAGGCCTTGATCGTCGTACGAGCAAAGACCCTCTAGTAGTATCCACACCTTTGAATGAACCAAGAACGGTTCTTGAGGATTGCTAGATCCTTAAACCTATGGAAGAAATTGAGAAACCTTTTGGTGATTTTTATCTCTTGAAATTTCGTCTGTATATCGGCTGCTCACAGACTCATATTTATACTACAATAGTATTAATATTTGTGCCCTAATCGTATTAGGAAACTAGGCTGTAAACCACCTCTGGCAAGATCTGTCGCGCAACCTCCTCATGACAAGATCTGTCGCGCGATGACTTATGCCAGATCAGGAACTCTCAATTCTCTTCCTTTGGTTTAACCAATTCATTCTAATTGTGTGTGACCCAATAGGATTATATTATGTTGGCAATGAGCCCGATCATATCGACCCTCATAAAACATAAGCGGACTCTAGCAAGCCATTATGTCTACCCAATTATTATAACGTAAGAGTTCACGTTTCCAATGGTACACTTCCATTTCTCCCTTTGTCTCACGATGTTATATTGAACACAAGTCATGGTCCACATCAACTTGTATTTGTTCAATGCTTTCTCGATATTGAGTATAATGATAATCCAATCGCATTGGGGTATGGCCATACACTTTCATCATTATCACTCATCGAGGGGCCCAAGAAAAACATCTCTCTTTCGAGGGACAAATTCCATCTTGACTTATCATCCTTCCCATCATGAATCCGATCATGCCAAAGATAGCCTTTATAAATATCGTGTTAAGATATCGTTTGACTAAAATCAAACATAACTTTCATCATATGTAAGGTCATGATAATCTAGGTCTAGGGACTAAATGAAGTGACCATATGAGATTTAATTATGATATTTTGACCATGATATAAATCTCATACGGGTCAAGTCCATTCACTTGTTCCCTAACAAGTACCCATAATTTTAATGTGCATCTCTATGCATATAATCATCATATGATTAATCCATTAACAATTATATTAATTATTCACTTAATAATTAGGGACGTAGATTATTACAATAAATATGCAAAATATATAATAATCAAATAATAAACTTTTCATATAATAATAAATAATGTCAACATATAGGTCTATCAACTATAGGCCTAGGGCATAACACTAACAGATTATTCCCCCAATTGTTATACATATGGAGGGGAAACCACTCATGCCAGGCATGGAACAATTATGAGCCATATTATTATGATCCATCGCAACCTAAAAAGCAATCATGGGTAGAGGCTCTGACAAGATTGAAGAAGGGAAATCGTCAACAACAACAGAAATTTGGTGCAACCATGGATAGGTTGGAAGCACAAGTTACTAAAATATTAGAAGCATTGAGAGGTTGTGAGCGAGACACTAGTTATATCCAACTTGAACGTTATGAATGGGAGGACGCTTCCATTAATGACGAACTACCGATTCTTTCTCCTAGTTTGGGGGTAGATATGTCTTCGAGTTTGTGGGTTTATAGGGGAGTGTATATAGTGTCACCTTAAAAATAAAAAAATTAAAATTTTTTTATTCTTTTCATATTTTGGGATGTTGGCTAAAGTCGATGATGATTTAAGAGTGCTTTAATTTTAAAATCTTAAGTATTATTGTCAATATGGGGATATAATTACATTGAAACATGCAAAGTATGATTACTCCACCTTTCACTTCCATGCTATTTTTCTTAATCATTGTTACCAATTTAGGAGACATTTATAGGATCACTTTGGCATTCTTGGGGTCCCTAGAACATGTTTTCATAACTATCAATAACACATCAACTAGGCTATTCGGGAAGTGATATTTAACTATTTTCTTTGTACCCTATTTGTGAGCCTTTAACTTTCTAGTCAATTATATAAAATTTTCCGCTAGAACCCCTTTTTAGCTTAAAAAGAATGGAATCTCTCACAAAGTGGGAGGTTATTTTAGACCACCATTCGCCTTCTTTTTGTACCCTCATTATCCTACCCTTTTAATTTATACACTATTTTTCTCACATTTTCAAGAAAGTGAAACTAGGGAATGAATGGGAATTGTGGGTGATGTGTGAAAAATCAAGGGTGGAAAGTGGTCAAGAAAAGAAAGAAAAGGGTTATGAATGTTTTGAAAAGAGGGGCTTGAACAAAATATTTAATGCACACTCTACGTGATATATTTGTGCAAAGCAAAGAAAAAAAATGAAAAGAAAAAAAAGGCCTTGCCCACTCTAATGTTGAAGTGGAAAGTGACCAAAAAGAAAGAAAGGTGATCAACCCCAAGTGTGAAGTATGCAAAATTATAAGTTTGGGGGTTGAATCAATGGGTTGGCATGGAGCGGAGTGATAAATTTCAAAGTGAGGATGTATGATGAAGACTTCCTAGTTTCACTTCTTGACTTCGTATGTCCTTATCTTCTTTTGTAACTATGAACCTAGCCCGCGATTGTCGCGATACGTTATAAGCTATAAGCCATATTTGATCCCTAAAGAGTAGCCCGGTTGACAGTTTTGTTTAAACATGAATATGAGTGGCCTTGTGTAGAAATTTATCTTATCATCATTGATTTAGAGCATGACACAAGTGACCCTACAAAATATCTTATTTTGGTGACAATGATCTCTCATATTTCATTCATCTTTCATTATGTGTTGGAGATTTGTAAGTTAGATGCATCCATGTTAATATAATCCCATGTTCATGATGATACTTGAAGATTATGTGTGTTGTAAAGATCTGAGACTTGCTGTGTCAACAACCTATTATATGAATTAAACAAATCCCAAAAGTATTTAATTTGTTTTATTTAGTTAGTTAGTTATTTTTTGTTTTACTCGAGGACGAGCAAAAAATAAGTTTGGGGGTATTTGATGGATGTGGTTTTACCCATCCAAAAGATATGTTTTCTAGCTTATTTGGTGCTCGAAACCTTGGGAATTTAATGTGTTTTGTTAGTTTTTTGAAAGTACAGGGGTTGAAGTGCAATTAGGCAGAAAATGGAGGATATAAGCTTATTTTGAAAGTTCAGGGTCCAAATTGAAATTATGGAAAATTAAGGAGTAAACTGGTTTTATAAGGTTCAAGGGCCAAAGTGCAAATCTGGGTAAAGAAGGGATCAACGTGAAATTAGGTGAAAACAAGGAAAAAATTGGTTAAATGAAGTTCAGGGGCTAAAGTGTGATTATGTGAAAGTTAAGGGTTGCAGAAGCATGGTTAGCCAAGACAGCACCATAGACGGCCAAGGAACTGCAAAATGGGGCCAAGCCTAGAGTGGCCGGCCAAAGAGCAGAGGGTGGCCTAGAAAATAGGGCCATGGCCGAGGCTGGGCGAGAAAACAGGCCACAAGGCCGAGCAATCACGCAGCTGGCCGAGCGACCGCACTCTTTGGGCAGTAACTTGGGGCGACCGCGCCATGGGTGGCCGAGCGACCATGCCCATGGCCGGCCAAGGCATTTCTAACAGATTTGTGTGACGGAATCACTCCGTCACATAATTAAAGCAGATTTCCATTAGATTTGCAACAGATAAGTGACGGATTTCGGCAGAATCCTAATTTGACTAGAAAATTGACCTATTTTGGCTGTAAATCTGGAAACCTTCCTCCCTCCTCCTATAAAAAGGACCCTAGATTAGGTTTTTGTAGTATCTCTCTATCTTTTCTTCCCCCTTATCATATATTACTTAGTTTAGGGTATTTATTTTGAAGATTCAAGGTTTTATTTATTTATTTTTGATGCGGGAACCGAATGGTTGATATTTGACAAACTCAACAAAGTCTGTCCACTTGAATCGGTTGTATTTATCAATATCCTCGGCCAAACATTACAAATAAGACTGAATACAGTGGGGGGATGAAATGGGGATGAAATCCCATTTCATCCGGCTTAATCACTACAATGGCGGTATGAATGTAGGTGGGATGAAACTATGGAATTAAAACTTTCATTCGGGTTGAAACGCTTTTTTTTTCTCTGCATCCGACAAGTGTCATACTCTGATTGGGTAGATGGATTTTCGAATTTAATATTTTATCCCAAAATTTTGAGCTTAATTATCACCTAGTAAATTAATTTTTTTTCACCAAAATTCATCATTTTTTCCCTACAAATTGATATAAGTTTCATTTGATTTGGACACAAAAAAAACACTCATTTTTCATTTTGAGCTTAATTATCACCTAGTAAAATAATTTTTTTTTAATATTTTTTTTCACCAAAATTCATCATTTTTTTCCCTAAAAATTGATATAAGTTTCATTTGATTTGGACAAAAAAAAAAAAACACTCAAAGTGGTGGGGTATAGAATGATGAGTTGGAGGGAGTTGAAATTTAATTTAAGTTAGCCATTGTAGGGGGTAGATGAAATGGGTAGATGAAATATTAGGTGGATGAAAAAAAGTGTAAAAAGTGTTAGATGAAATGGGGAGGGGGTATTAAACCATTGTATGTTGTCTAATATATCATTGGAAAGGTCTTTGAGTGTAGTTTCTACAACACTTTTCGAATCGGTATTTGGATTTTCTAGAGAGAGTTATGACTGTTTTAACCAAATGGCAGTCAAAGAGACGCATACATCCGAATTTTGACTATTTTCTTGAGTTTCATGAATCTATGGATATATCATCTATCTTATCTATATGTAAGTAATTATAAGACTTATTCCTTTCATATTTTGATGATTCCTAAGTTTGGAGGGATGTTCCAAATAGTCTATAAATAGCCTACAAATTATCATTGTAAGGAGAGTTGAATTTTTAGTTGATAAAAATATAAAGTTGAGCTTTGAGCCATCTTTTATTGTTCTGTATCTATTCGGTGGATTTCGTTTAGTGGTGAACACACAACCTTGTATCTCTTCGGTGGATTCCGTTAAGTGGTGAGTTGTTTATGCCTAGTATCTCCAAGTTGGATTCCTTGGAGAGGTGAGCATTCTATCCCCTTTTATATACTTTTCTTTCCGTTGCATTTTTTCGGCATCAAGTGGTATCAGAGCCGAAACCAGGATTTCCTTGTTTTGGTAAAGATATCATTTTATCCCTTTCATCATCCTTTTCATCTCTCTTTCTCCATCATCAATTTCGTTTCCATCGCATTTTATTATTAAAAAAAAATCTTAAAAAAATATTGTTTTTTCTCAATCAAAGATGGCGGATCTTTATTGGCCATTTACCAGTTTAATTTCTCTGCAACCCATTGTTGATTGGTCTTTGCCACCAATCTATGATGAAGATAGTGACGATTCAATTGAGATAATTGGAGGAGAATATTTCACATATGTTCCTTGTGTTGTTGAAGATTCACAAGTGGAAAGTGAGAATGCTCATGATGAGCTATTGTCAAGAGAGTACTGTTTGTCATTTTCAAGACAACGTACGTTTTCTCCTTCATGTAAGCACAATGCCGAAATTTGATATAAGATATATGATTTCAAGATTCGTCTTCACATTAAAATTCGAGGACGAATTTTCTCCGACCAAGGGAGAATGATGCGGGAACCGAATGGTTGGTATTTGACAAACTCAACAAAGTATGTCCACTTTAACCGGGTGTATCTATCAATATCTTTGCCTGGTCCTACAAAGACATGCCCATGTTGGACACATCTATTGTGGAGCACCGGATACCCCTGGATCCAGAGATCAAGTCGATCAAGCAGAAACTGAGGCGGATTAAGCCCGAGTGGTCCTTACAGGTCAAAGAAGATATTGAGAAACTCCTACGGGTGGGCTTTATCAAGGTGATTGAATATCCGACTTGGCTGACAAACATCGTAACGGTCACAAAAGCAAATGGAAAGGTTCGGGTTTGCGTAGACTTCCGGGATCTCAACAAGGCTAGCCCCAAGGATGACTTCCCTCTGCTGAACATTGACATGCTTGTGGATGCAACAGCGAACTATGAAGTCAAGTCCTTCGTCGATGGTTTTGCGGGCTATAATCAGATTAAAATGGCCGAGGAAGATCAGGACAAGACAACATTTACCACTCCTTGGGGCACTTATTGCTACACTGTGATGCCATTTGGGCTGAAGAATGCTGGGGCTACCTACCAGAGGGCCATCACTACCCTGTTCCACGACATGATCCATAAGGAGATTGAAGTGTATGTTGACGATATGATTATCCATTCGAAGGGGTCATATGGATAGCATTTCATTGATCTGAGGAAGTTCTTCAACAGACTTCGGGAACACTCCATGAGATTAAATCCAACCAAGTGCACCTTTGGGGTAATTCGCGGTAAAGTCCTGGGCTATATGGTCACAGAGCGCGGCATCGAAGTAGATCCCAGAAAGGTCAAGGCAATTGTTGAAATGAAGCCGCCCAGAACTGTCTTCGAAGTAAAGGGTTTCATGGGCCGTCTACAGTACATCAGCCGATTTGTCAACCAGCTGACTTCCATGTGTGAGCCGATATTCAAACTGCTGAAGAAGAATCAGGAGGTGATTTGGAACGAAGAATGCCAGCTAGCTTTCGAGAGAATCAAAGCTTATCTCGTTAATCCTCCCATTCTTTGTCCACCCCATGGGAGCAAACCTCTACTTCTATACTTGACGGTCACGGATACAGCCATTGGGGCCATGCTAGCACAAGAGAAGAAGGATTCCAAAGTTGAGAACGCCATCTATTTTGTCAGCCACAAATTCCAAGGTAGCGAGTTGAATTACTCCGCCCTAGAGAATACGTGTGCAGCTCTGGTTTGGGTGGTCGAAAAATTGAAACACTACATGCTATCCCACACAGTACATTTGGTCTCCAAAATGGACCCGATCAAGTACCTGTTTTAGGGTGACATAGGCAGCATCTCCATCAGACTGGAAAAATGGACCTTCTTCCTAGTTGAGTTTGATATTAAATATGTGATCCGAAAAGCAATCAAAGGACAGGCTTTGGCAGATCAGTTGGCTGACTCTCCCAGCATAGAAACCCGAGGACCAGATCTCCAGTTTCCAGATGAGGGGATTTTTGTCGTAGAAAATGGCAACCGGTGGTAGCTATTCTTTGACGGTGCAGCGAACAAAAGAGGTAACGGCATCGGGATGGTATTAGTAGACCCGAATGACATGTATACCCCCATAGCTATCAAGTTAAACTTCTCAGTTACCAATAACGCAGCTGAATATGAAGCTTGCATAGCCGGTCTTGAGGCTGCCCTTGAACGGAATGTGGATGAATTGGAAGTGTTTGGTGATTCCCAGTTGATAATCAATCAAGCCACCAACAGATGGAAAACTACAGACCCGTGTCTCCAGAGGTATCAGGCTTACATTGCAGAGCTCGTCAGCCAGTTTAAGGAAGTGTCATTCCAGTTCCGCCGCGAGATAAGAACAGATTTGCCGATGCACTAGCTACTCTGGCCTCTTTGGTGGAAATCCCAGAAGGAAAATCAATCAAGCCGTTCAGGGTCGGAAGGCGAGAAAATCCTGCATACTATTGTGAGATCGAGCTTGAAGTAGTCGACAAGCCGTGGTACAACCAGATATTCCAGTATCTTAAGCATGGTGAAGCATCCTTCCCCGTTGATAAAGAAGAGGACTTAAAAGGTGTTCGGGCCAAGAGTTTGCAAGCTCTGAAAAGGCTATCTGCACAGTACGTCATACTTGGCAATGAATTATGGAAGAAAAGGGAAGGTTGCCTACTCCTGCTCTGTATCAGCAAAAAGAAAGCTCAGAGAGTAATGGAAGATGTTCACAATGGCGCCTGCGGACCTCACATGAATGCTCGATCCCTTATGCACAACATTATCAGGCTGGGTTATTTCTGGATCACTATGGAGACTGATTGCATCCAGTTTGTACGGACTTGTGATAAATGTCAGCGGTTCTCCAACCTAAATCACATCCCTCCTCATGATCTATATTGTATGACAACTCCTTGGCCCTTTGCAACGTGGTGGATTGATGTCATTGGGAAGATAACTCCACCCGGGAGCAACGAACATTCATTTGTTCTGGTCGCGGTAGAGTACTTCACAAAGTGGGTGGAAGCCGCATCCTACAAGGTGCTCACAGCTAAGAAAGTTGCTCGCTTCATAAAGGAACAAATCTTTTGCCGCTACAGAGTCCCGAATGAGATCATTTCTGACAATGGAACCCACTTTGAAGGAGAAACCGACCGGCTGCTCACCGAATACAGGGTCAAGCGCCATAAGTCTTCGCCATACAGACCCAAGACAAATGGTGTTGTTAAGGCTGCCGATAAGAACCTTGAGAGAATCATAAAGAAGATGGCCGAGCGAGGAAGGGACTGGCCGAAGAAATTGCATCTAGCATTGTGGGGCTACCTCACTTCAATTCGGACCGCTACAGGTGCAACTCCGTATGCCTTGACTTACGGAATGGAGGATGTCATGCCCATTGAGCTAGAGATTCCATCCCTCAGGGTATTGCTCGAGAATGAAATAAATGAGATTGAATGGCTCCAAATTCGATACAACAAATTGGCACTGTTGGACGAACGCAGATTAAAGGCCATGGAGCATAACCGGGCATATCAAAAGAGAATGGCCCGTGCTTTTGACAAAAGAGTGAAACCCAGGGATATCAAGGTTGGTGATCTGGTCCTCAAGATGAAGCCCTCGAATCAGAGCAGTGCATTGTGTAAATGGGCACTGTGCAGGTCGGACCTTTTCTAGTGAAGAAGATATTCTCGGAGGAGCCATGCGGCATGATTTGGACGGCAACCCGTTCCTGCACCCCGTCAACGGCGACAAGTTGCGGCGGTATTATGTTTGATCAAGTCTTTCCCCCTCGTATAGAAATAAAAAAAAAGAAAAAAAGAAAATGAAAATAAAGGCGCAACAAAATTATCCCAGATGAGACTGAAAACCTCTCAAAAGGCAGTCCATGCAAAAATAAGGGACGCGCCCGGTGCTAAAAGAATATACCCAACTAGACTGAAAACCCTAAAAATGGGCGGTCTAGGTAAAAAATAGGGTTGCACCATGTCCCCCTTCTATCTTCCCTTTCTTAAACACAAAAGTTAATTGAGTCGAACTACAAAGACCTGAGCCCCTTAGTTCTCTTTACAAAAGGGGAACGTAGGCAACCACTCGTGGTTCGGTCTAAAATGCTGCAAAATCTCAAATCTTGCCAAAATGTGTTTTGATTACAGTTCCAAGGCTTTTCAAAGGTTCATTTTGAGTTAATATTCTTTTTGATGAGTTCAAGCACAGCCTGCTTTTGATTCAAATAACTTGCTGCGAATAAAAGGCAATAAATTTCAAAATGCTAACATCCATTTTGTCTGCATTAAGTAATCAAGGGGTACTCATGTTCCATACAATAAATCCCTCCCTCAAAATACAAACAAAAAGAGTCTCCTATCTCTCAGATAAGGTGTCTAGAAGCTCGTTCCCGCTCCCGAACTCGCGTCTCTGTTCTTCCTTTTCCTCGGTCCCCGGGAGGTCCTTGGCCTAGGAATGTTGAATAAGTCAGTTTAAGCCCATCCTAGCTCAGGTATAATGCGTGTCGGTGGTTCAATCAGACTAGTCTCCCTCAAAGAGGCCCTGGCAACCCTCTCTTGTCTTAAGGCCTCTCTGCGAGCTATCACCTCTGGATCATCCCTCAGAGCAGCTCTCCGGATCTCCTACCTCCGATAGTCCTCAGCAACATCGCCGATGACATTATATGGGTTCCCCTGGGCCTCTGTATCTCTGAAAGACCGGCTGGTCTGGTAGTTTGCTCCCAAGTATTCCCGACGGTGATCCTCTATCGCCAACTGCACAGGACCCTGCTGCTCCTCATACCAGATCAAATACTCTATGGTTAAGAATGTAATCCCTCTGGACTTTCGAAGAAGTGTCCTTGTGGGAAAGAAACCCTCCAGAAAGGATCTGCTGAAAAACTGCACAGTCTGGGGCTCGATCATGGCCATCGGCACAGCATCAGTCGTCAGCCTCTCCCTCAAAGTCCGGATAATCTGTTGAGGATACCTATACTGTCTACTCACTAATGATGGGACGCAAAATGAAGATACATGCAAGCCTGGAAGTCTGACTACCAATGACCCATCTTGAATGTCTCTCATGGTCTGTAACCTCCACTCGAGAATCCAAAAGCTCAGATCAATAGTCTCGTACCGCGTCAATCTCATCTGCCAGCTGTCAGCGGCCGCATCCCTCGGTAGCCTGCGACCCTCTGGTAATGGCTCAATCAAGCGCAGCCTCTCAGAGAACCACAAAGATAATAAAGTGGGGCTGCCTGCACCCATGAAATCCGACCCTCCTGCTAGCCTGTCAATACCATGGTAGGTCTCAGCCAACAGCAACGGTACAATGTCCATCTCCTCTTGGCCGGACCGGATTTGACGAAGGTCCACACCCCGGTCACCCCTGAGTTGCCTGACAATCTCCAGCACCGCACCCGGACAGATTCCATTATATCCACAAAAATAGTAAGCCGACAAGGTGAGCAGCATAAACATGTCCAAAGATGTGGAAAGATCGAACAGCTCAGGACTGGATAAGCACAACCTAGCCATCCGAGTCAAGTCTATGGACCCATCACCCAGAATCATAGATGGCACTTGATCCGCTGGCAAGCACAGGAAGTCCGATAACTGCTCCACAACCGATCGTCTGTCCCGTGGAAATGCTACAGTCGCCGCCTCGCCCAGGCCTGCCAATGCCCTGAAGTCCTCCATGGTTGGTGTCAGATCATTATATGACAGAGTAAAGACGTGCCGCTCCGAGTCCCAAAAGCAAAATGCAGCTCGAAGCAAATCCCAGTCGATCCTCCAGTCTTTCAAGGGCCAAATGAACGGCATGTTGTACCGCCTGTCAATAACTTGCCTGTGATGCTTTTGATGAAATCGCCAAATTTCAACGAAGTCCTGATGGAATTGATGTCCCTGGGAAGCTACTTCTCCGCTATAATGCTCCATTGCAGTTGAAAGTATCAGTCTTTGCCAAAGAAATCGCTTGTCTGTCAAGCTGGGGCTGCTGGTTTCCTTCTACTGAAAGAGTAGTGTTTACAAATGAACCCTGAGCTGATTTTAAAAAGGGACCTGTTCCGAGCTGATTCCAGTCGTGTGACACAACTTGCCAGCAGACATGGCATGTTGGGCAACACATATGGTCAACATCAGACAACATCGAAGTACTTGCAATGTCTACCCCCAGGGCACTTTCTGACTCGCCGCCGCTGTAATACACCTCCCATCCTCACATACATTCCCATGTAAATGCACGGGAGAGGGTCCCCCCACCATATGTATCACCATACACACTCACCCGATACAGTCCCACCATCTCATGTACAAACCCGACAAAGCCGACCTTTTAATATAATAACCGCATTTCTTTCACCTCGTTCCCAGAGTGGACAGATTCATGCAAACAAGCTAACATAGTTTAATATTTGCTAACGGAATAGCATAGTTGGATATAGTGCTTGGAGTGTTGTTTCCCCCGCAAGTACAATGATCAACTGAGCACCGTCAAACGACTACCCCTCGAAGCGAAGAGCGAGACAAAGATTCCACATTTGTCAGTCTCCCCAAGCAACGCTCATCAGTAACATCAACCCTGCTGCCAAAGTACCAGCAAAAGTCTGTTCCCTAGCAAACAACATCCCATCCCATCAAGCAAAGTTCAGGACTCCCAAAGTCAACCAACCGTCAACAAAGACCATCCTGCACCCGGCAAAACCGGAAAGCTATCAACAACAGTGGTCTAAGTCCCTCCGACAGCCAATAACACCAACAACAACAGTAGTGTGAGTCCGTCCGGCAGCTACACTTATGCCCAGCAGAATCAACAGTAGCATGAGTCCCCTGGTAGCTACACTTCACCAACACCCAGTGGTATGAGTCCCTCCGGCATCTACGACCCCCAGTTGCAGCATGAGTCCCTCCGGCAGCTACAACCTTTCACCAGCGGTAGCATGAGACCCTCCGGCATCTACTCGCCACCAACAATTGCAGCATGAGTCCCTCCGGTAGCTACAACCTTTCGCCACCACCAGTTGCAGCATGAGTCCCTCTGGTAGCTACAACCATTCATCGACAGCGGTAGCATGAGACCCTCCGACAGCTACTCGCCACCACCAGCTGCAGCATGAGTCCCTCCGGCAGCTACAACCTTTCACCAGCGGTAGCATGAGACCCTCCGGAAGCTACTCGACCCCCCAGTTGCAGCATGAGTCCCTCCGGCAGCTACAACCTTTCGCCATCCGCAGCAGCGTGAGTTCCCTCTGGCAGCAACAGGTAAGCACAACAAAGGTATGAAAGCACATCTCTAACCTTTCTTGCTTCTTGTCAGTTTTGTTTCTGAACTACAATTTTGGCTTGATTCCCTCCTAGGGATACGTAGGAATCCTTTCTCCAAAGGTCCAGCCATCCGATCTCCCCAGATCACTGTCCAGCCCTCCGCCTTATCCCCAGCCGCTCATTAGGATTGGGTCTTAATTTATCGACAACCTCACTTCTTCCATAAGTGACATTGCCGAGGGGCTCTGTAAGTACCCCAATCCAATTCACAGCCATTTTTGATGCATTTTAATGCGATGAAATTGCATTAAGGGGCATTTTGGTAAATTCCTAGCCTATTTCGAGACTTCCAGAAACATCCCATAAGTTTCTTGCGAAGGAAGTACCTTTTGGTACTTTGCTCGTGCTAAATGACCTGCCGAGAATAAACCTTTTTGGACCTTTTAGGTATTATCCCTGAATATTCCAGAAACTGGTTTTGGCGCCAAAAGCAGTTGGTGACACCTTGTTTCACGCGACAAGTCGAGGCTTGGAAAATGGATACAGAAGTTCGTGCGACACACCTTGTCCATCAACTGCAGCCTATAAATAAGACCCTACCCCTCTCAGAAATGGATCCCAACTTGACACACTGTTACTCTGCCAAAATTACATCGTAACACACACACTAAACACAAACCTCTCTCTCTCATCCCAATTTACCTCCAATTCCCCCCTAATTCAACCTATTTCCTCCGTCACCTCCTAGACCCCCCTTCAACTAATCCTCTCAACCTCACCAGGACCAGAAGCTGCTGTAGAAGGGTTCTGTACCTAACTTGGTACAGAATTCGTGGAATCAATAAGGGTAACACCCTCAATTCCCTTTTCCCTCTCTCTTCTACCTTGTTACTTTATTAATTCCATTGTTTTATCTTCCTTGGATTCAGTAATCAGACTCCATCCATCTTGATTACTGAATCCCAATCGCATTCTCTCTGTTTAACATAGTTGATCTGAATAATTGAGTGCTCTTGGCTTGATTATTGTGGAAATTGGTATTTAGATCCAAGGGAGTGTGGATCTATCCATATCCACACTCCATGGGTTAAATTGTTGTTAATTTGTTCATTCCAAAGTTAATCTATATGCATAGTAAGATCTGGGTTGATTGTTTGTTCTTCTGTGATCAAGCTGTGAGGTATCTGCATACGGACGTCCTGTGTCACGCGACACATCGTGCTTGGTTGATCCTGTGTCACGCGACACCTTCATCCATACATGTCATGTGTCACGCGACACTCTATGTCCATTTGCAGAAACCATTTTCCCTTGTAATCTGTATTGATCTGTTGTATAAGGGATGTGGCCTCCCTGAATAAAAGGTTCACAAGTTGTAAGTTTCCGAGTTCATATCAATAAAATTCATGTTTACTACATTTGCTTATTATCAATGCTTGCACACATTTATGGATTAATTGGATGTTTAGCTAGAAAGACTCGTCCACGGACGAGTCGTGTTGGGTGAACTATCGGTTCTTCCCAACACGTAACCTGACCCCCGGACCCATTTTCTCTCATAGGTTTTTCAAAGTGTACCTCTAAAACATGGCGTGGCGACTCCTTTTTCTTTTTTCATCATTGGAAAACAAAATTTCATTTGGCGAGCGTACATTCTGAAATTACCCGGATCCGAGAGGCAGCAATCACGCCCCGGCATCTGGCATTTCCCCGCTTTGCAGCGTTTTCGGTTGGAGGTGTCTCGCCGTTTGTTTTCGCATTTGTAGAGTCTCCACGCCGTTTTTATTAAGCCCAAAACATTGAAAAAGGGCATCAGTTTAAAGATAATTTTAAACTGTTTTTGTGTGATGAGATTTTGAGTTCGGAGGTCAGATGACTCCTCGGGAAGAGAATATTAGAATATTAGAGCTCACCTGAGTCTCCTCGTAAAATGAGTCTTTCAGATACCCCTAATATCCTTTAAAATGTTGTGTGTGTGTGTGCTTTTAAAAATGCATGTTGTGTCGGATGTCTACATTGTACACTACGTATTGAAATGTATTGAAATAGTAATGGAAGGAAGCCTTACCAATGTTGGTTCGTGTCTGTCTTCCGCTGAGGAATAGTGTTTGAGGTCGGAGTAGCGCTCCTAGCATTTCCACTGGGATTGCTTCGGGAGGGGTCGGTTGTCTGCGGACAGAGTTTCGGCGTGAGTTGATGTTGCAGGCTGCGTTCGGGCAGAGGTTCGGCGTGCGTGGGGATCGTCGGGATTACTCGGGCAGAGGTTCGGTGTGCGTTGGAAACGTTGGCTGGATTCGGGCAGAGGTTCGGCGTGGTTTGGGATTGCCGGTTTGACTCGGAAAGAGCCGGGACACCGTGGAAAGACTAGGCAAGGCCTCGGAGTACCACGAGGGGCCTTAGAGTACCTCGAGAGTGCCTCGGGGCAGCGCGGGAGCGTCGCGGGAGCGCTCGGAGAGGCTTCGGAGCACCACGAGGGGGCTCAGAAGGCCTCAGAAGGATCCGAAAGGGGTCGGGAGTGCCTCGAGAGGACTTAGAGGGGAAGCCTGAAGGCTTAGGGAGGAAGAGAGAAGTGGGAGGTGTGTGAAAATGAGGAGGGGGAGCCCTCTATTTATAGTGCCAGATTTGGTGCAAGAAGGTCCGTACGGACCTCCCTGGTAATCCAGAATTTTGGTTTTCCTCGATTTGAGGGAATCTGTGATGATGGTGAATATTCTGCAATTATGATGTCCCCTGAGCAATAAGGTCCGTACGGACCAACTTGACATACAAAGAGGTCCGTACGGACCAACTCTGCAGGAAGGTAATCATTTTCCCTGGGATTTGAGGGAATATTGTGGACTTTAAGAGGATTCAATAATTATTAAAGCAAAGAGGTCCGTACGGACCATGTATGCTTTTCCAATTTCCTGAAAATTCCCAAAAGGTCCTTTTGTTCCTTTTTATCCCAGGAAGGCTCCTCCCTTGGTTTGGCTGGGGGTTTTGAGAGGGTTTTGAGTGCCAGAGGTCGCCGAGACTGCGTTGATGAGTCTGCGGTGTTTCGCGTGTGCTTGAAAGGGGGTGATCCAGATTGGGGTACTTACAGAAGCCCCTCGACGACGTCACTTATGAAAGAAGTGGGGTCGCCGATAAGATAAGGGTCCTAATCTGGATCGCGTGCTGGGAGATAAAGTGACCGGGAGGTCAGTGTGAGGACATGGTGGTGTCCTATTGTGTGACCATTTAGGTCAGTAGGCTGGACCACTGTGATAGGATTCCTACGTATCCACTGGCGGGAATCAAGCCTGGTCGTAGTTCGGGTGTGGGGTGAGTGTTTTGTGAGTGCGGGCATGGTAGTGCCCTGAAGTGTCGTGTGACCGCCGAGGTCAGTGGTAAGGACGTGGTGGTGTCCTAAGATGTGGTGACCGCCGAGGTCAATTGTGAGGACGTGGTGGTGTCCTGGGATGGAAATTTTACGATTTTCCTAATCGGGTGGTTTAAGGCCTTCCGGGTCGGAGATAGTGATTTGGGAGGTTTATACGGTCTTCCGGACCGAGTGGTTTAAAGCCTTCCGGGCTGGAGGTAATGATGGTGGAGGTTTATACGGTCTTCCGGACCGAGTGGTTTAAAGCCTTCCGGGCTGGGGATAGTAGTTTGGCTGATTTATACAGTCTCCCGGACTGAGTGGTTTAAAGCCTTCCGGGCTGGAGGTAGTATGAAGACTTGAGTCATCTTCTGGTTGCAGTTTGCCATGCGTGAGGACTTTGAATCGTCTTCTGGCTGCGGTTTGCCATGCGTGAGGACTTTGAATCGTCTTCTGGCTGCGGTTTGCCATGCGTGAGGACTTTGAATCGTCTTCTGGCTGCGGTTTGCCATGTGTGAGGACTTTGAATCATCTTCTGGCTGAGGTTTGTGCCATGCGTGAGGACTTGAATCGTCTTCTGGCTGAGGTTTGTGCCATGCGTGAGGACTTTGAATCGTCTTCTGGCTGTGGTTGTGTCATGTATGAGGACTTTGAATCGTCTTCGGGCTGTGGTTGGTGGAGGCATGGCTGCCTTGAGCTTTGAGAGGTTTAGATGCCTCGTGCTTTGTCCGTTGGGGAGAAGGTTGGACTTACGATGGCTGCCGGTGTTCATCCGTTGGGGATTTATCGTGGCCTTGTAGGGGCTTGCAAGGATTCCCTTTTTGACTTGCTGGGGAAGGAGCTCGGGCTTACTTTGATGGCCGATGTTCATCTGCTGGGGATATGTGGCCTTGTAGGGGCTTTTCCTGTTGGGAAAGTGTCTTCGGACCTGTTTTGAGGGTCGGTGCTTGAGTTGCCGTTGAGCATTTTGGAGGCGTCTCGTGCCTTGATATTCGTGCTGGGAGGTGTTGGCTCCTTCTTGAATTGCCGTTGAGTGGGCGAGGACCGGTCTTACACTGACGGCCGGTCTTTGAATTGCCGTTGGAGTGGGCGAGGTCCGGTCTTACATTGACGGCCGGTGCTTGCGTTGCCGTTGAAGTGGGCGAGGTCCGGGCTTACATTGACGGCCGGTGCTTGCGTTGCCGTTGAAGTGGGCGAGGTCCGGGCTTACGTTGACGGCCGGTGCTTGCGTTGCCGTTGAAGTGGGCGAGGTCCGGGCTTACGTTGACGGCCGGTGCTTGCGTTGCCGTTGAAGTGGGCGAGGTTCGGGCTTACGTTGACGGCCGGTGCTTGCGTTGCCGTTGAAGTGGGCGAGGTCCGGGCTTACGTTGACGGCCGGTGCTTGCGTTGCCGTTGAAGTGGGCGAGGTCCGGGCTTACGTTGACGGCCGGTGCTTGCGTTGCCGTTGAAGTGGGCGAGGTCCGGGCTTATGTTGACGGCCGGTGGTTGAATTGAAGGGTTAGGGACCATTCTACACTTGGATTTGCTGAAAAAGGCCTTAGGACAGCCAGGGGCAAAGATTATAAGGGCAGGAAAGTAATTTGGCCCTCCCTTGCAAGAAGGTCCGTACGGACCAACCTGGGATGCAAAGAGGTCCGTACGGACCACTTTGATTTTTTACAGTTCCCAGGTTTTGACCGGGTTAAAAAGCCGAGCCCTTCCCCATTCCTTCTTCTTCAGTGCGTGAACCCGAGAGAGAGAGAGAGGGAGAGAAAAACCTCCATTGTTAACCAAAATCCTCCATTTTTGCTTTGAATTGCTTGCAATGGCGGAAGGATCTCGAAGGAATCGTCGACAACGCAGTCAAGAAGTGGTCGAGCAATGGATGGAGCTCCAAAGAAATTGGATCTCGTTTGTTCCATCTTCGAAGAATCCGGATGTATTGTATCCGAATCCGGAGGCGCACAATCGTCGCTCTAGGAACGTCGGGGAGATAAGAGATCCTTTCTGTTTCGATTCCCTGCTCGAATTTTTTTGAATGCTAGAACTAGGTTTTAGTTTTTCGCATTTTTGAGTTTTTGTTATTTTTTATGCTTTTTGTGAAATTCTTGATGAATTGTTGAAAATGGGCATGTAAAAATTGTGGGTATGTGTATTTTGTGCAGAAATGTGTAGATTAGCTTTTATTTGTGAAAAATAAAGTGCCTCTCTAATGAAATGCATGCTTTGGTGTTTTGTACCTAATGCTATTTATGTATGTACATTATGAGAAAAGTTTGTCGTGTAGTGACAAATTTTGTGAAAAAATGTGACATGTGCCGTATTTTGTGACGGGTTTTGTCTGAAAGTGTGTGCCGTGTAGGGACGGATTTTTGTTATGTAGTGTGTGTCGTGTTTTTGGGTGACGGACTTTGTGGGGAAAGTATGTGCAATATGTGCCGTGTTTTTGTGACGGTTTATTTTAAAAATGTGTCGTGTAGTGCTTGATCCCTCTGTTGAGAAAAATGTGTACAGTGTGTGCCGTGTTTTGTGACGGACTGCATGGAAAAAATTATGTATAATGCATGTCATTGTTTTGAGTTGCATGTAAAAAGTATGTGCAATATGTGCAGTGTTTCGTGACGGGTTATATGTGAAAAGTATGTGCAATGTGTGCCGTGTTTCGTGACGGGATATGTATGCTTTGATTTTCTTTTGCATTAAGTACTGCGAATGACGTACCTTTCTTTGTGTTTACTGCGGGATGAGGGCTCATAGGTGGGAAGGCCAAGAGGATGAAGACTCGGGGATCGCTCGAGGCTGTTGTTGAGTTGTGGCAGCGGATGCCTGATATTTCTGTGGATGGTAGGCCGAGTCCCAGGAGGCTGGTCTACGCTTCTGGCTTGGGTGTGTTCGTAGAGAACCTGGCCGGGGTCTCTGACACGAGGAAGAACAAGAGCGTCTTCCTTGGCCTTTCTGAGTATTGGTGGGATACCACCCACACCTTCCATCTGAGCTGGGGAGAGGTGACAGTGACGCCTACCGACTTTGCTGCGATCACCGGGCTTTCCTTGAAAAGGAGGGCCGGTGCGGTGGAGGATATGATAGGCGATGATGTGTTGACCGAGCTGCTGGGCTTTGAGCCTCGTCCTCGCAGGGGCCTGGGCATGCTATATAGCGATGTGGAGCTGAGGATCACGGCCAGTATCGGGGCCTATGTTCGGGGTACCGGCCAGGTGACGGCGGAGCAGCTGGCGCGCTCCTTTTTGTGGTTTGCACTTTCCGAGACTTTGTTCTCGAACCACGCGACTGCGGCTCCTTTTGCTCTGTTGGAGAGCTTGATTGATCTGGAGAGAGTTTGTGATATCGCTTGGGGCGAGGCAGGCTTGGCCGAGCTCTACTTCTCTTTGGACCGGTTTAGCCGGGGTGTGGCCTGTTCTTTGGCCTGTTTTGACTTTGCTTTGGAGGTATGAATTTATTGCTGTTTTTGATTTAGCAACTTGTCGCTTCTCCGTTTTCTTTTGCACTGAGCCTTTTTTGTTTTTTTTTTGTCCCAGGTGTGGTTCTACGAGATCTTTCAGTGCTTCCCGTGGGATAGAGATCCTGGGGCTGTAGCTGCGTATCCTGCTATCTTTGAAATTTTGGGCACAAATACGGCGAGGAAGAGGAGGACCGGCGGAGGGAAGCTCACCATCGCCTACGGGGATGTGCGGGAGCGCTGGAGAGAGAGGTAGCCGGAGGGGTTTATTTTGTTCTGTGGGCTCGGTATGAGGCGATGAGTTCGAGGGCTCTGAGGTGACGGCGCGACGGAAGATCTTGAGGGCGACTTGTGACATTATGTACCTGGGAGAGCGGGTCTTTTGGCAGCATGGCCTAGGTGTGCTTCCCGTGGCTCCGAGGGACCCTCCTTTTGGGATGCTTGATTCCCGGGATATGGATGTGTTGGACTTTGAGAGGTACCTTGGCGGTGTGGGTGCCGAGGAGTTTATTTTGTATGGAGAGGAGTATGGGGCCTTCGTGAGGAGGAAGTTGAGGACGCCGCAGGTATTGGCGAGGGAGAGAGAGGCTAGCCCGCAGGTTCCCCCAGAGGTTCTGATGCCGGGGCCGGATTTCACGTATGTCCGTGGGGACGGATCAAGGAGGAGGGTGTACGTACCCGTTTACGAGCGAGCTCTGCTTTGCATACCGAGTGGATCTGATAGATCGGTGAGTGTGCTTACTCTTTTCCATCTTGGCATCCTTTACGTATTTTCTCTTTTTGTTGTTGAGTATAAGCTGTATTCTTGAGCGTTTCCTTGTTGCTTGCTTGTGCGGAGTCCGGGGAGAGCCTATGATATGCTGACTCGCCGTTATGTGGCGATGAGGTCCTTTGCGAAGAAGATGGCGTCGAAGATGTCTTGCCGGTCTTCGCGACACGTGCCGGCGTACCAGCCGATGCCTTCGAGGCATTACGTAGATGTTCCTCCACCGAGAGCCGAGCCGGAGCCACGGCGAGAGGGACCTTCGAGGGCGGCATAGCATGGATGCGGGACGTCTTCGGGAGCTCGAGGCGCGGCCCTTTTATCAGTTCTTCCCTCCGCGGGGCGCGGGGTGAGGGATCCTCGAGCCTTCTTTCTTTGATCCTTTCGTCGGATTTGATCCTTCGGATTACTTTGAGTGGCGGCCTCCGGCGGGGCTCGATACTCGGCGACGAGGACGTGACGGGCGAGTTCACCGGGATGCCCGACTTCTCTGGAGGACCTTGGCGAGGATGATGATGCTGAGGAGTCTGATTAGTATTCATTTGCTTTCCCTCTTTTCATATCTTCTCTTTTTTTTTTTGTTTAGCAACAGACATTTATGGGTACCTGTAATAAAACACTTGTATTTGCATGGCAAAAGTATTCTATTTTAAGATGTAATGTCATTTTTGTGATTCCCGGGATTTGTCCTAGAAATTGTTGCTATTAATTTTTTTTTGTGCATGCCACGTGAGCTGAGAGTGCGTTTGCGGGTAGTGTATGTTTGCCGGAAATGGCTCTGGCCAGTGTTTGGGCCGTTTGGAGCAAGGTCCCGCTGAGGACAGTGGTTGTTGTACTGTTTGCTGGGGAAATGAGTTCTGGTTGCAAGGAGGTCCGTACGGACATACCTGCATTGCAAAGAGGTCCGTACGGACCAGTCTTGCTTTTTGGGAGGACATAAATGCTTTCCAGTGTCTGGACTTTTCCCCATTCCCCATTTGCAGCCATTTTCGAGCTTTCTTCCCCATTTTCTCTAGGAACCTCCATTTTTGCCATGGATTCTTCGTACGTCCCTAGAATTTTGCCGAGGCTTTCGAAGGAGAAGCAAGCACACTTCCTTGAGCAGCTGAAAACGTGGATGCGGCGCCGTATGAGGCATCAGAGACGGGCTTTCGAGGTAAGGTTTCGTCTTTGCTCGATTTGGTCTTTTAAGGAGTTGGTTCCTGATTGGGATTTGTTGCGGGCTGCCGCAAAGTTACAGGATGTTAGGAGGCATGTGCACTGTTTCTCCTACAATGAAATGGTGCCCACTTTTGAGGATTTTCGGGCTTTGATGGGGGGACCGGAGGTGGAGGCCATCTCGCTTCCTTTGATGGGTGGTGCTGCCGCGAGCGTGAAGCTTGCAGGTTTCCTTCGGAATTCGTTAGGAGAAGTGCAGGTCATGATCCTTGATTCGGGTCATATTGACATTTCTGAGCTGCCGGAGCGGTTCATGGTTGATGATGAGAGTGATGTCTCTTGGGACGCATTTGCCTTGTGCGTGATGGCGACGCTTTTCATGGTCAGCTCCCTTGGCATTTGCGATGGCGCTTTGCTAGATGTGGTTGGGCGCTTTGCGGCAGTGGAGAGGATATTGTTCCGTTGGTCTTTGGGGAGACTCTTCATGGTATCGACCGTGCGCGGCCCGGGGATCGGTTCATGAGAGGGAAGCCCCGCTTTGCTCACCTTGTGGGCTGCGAGAGAGACTTCGGGCCATGCCCGAGGCTCCGACGTCGTTTAGCCCGTGGTCATTTGCTCAGCGACCTCTTGTGTTGGATATGGATCGATCCACTTTGGGAGAGATGGATGGCACGACTTGGTACGCATCGAGATCCGTTGGTGGGTTCCTGCGGAGGATTGAGACTAGGAGGGTCTTGCGGGAAGGGTCCTACGTTGTTAGAGTTCCGGGTTTGTCGTGGTCCTCCTTCTATATTCCGTCGCTTGTTTCCGGCGGTTTGGGATGAAGCGAGGAGCCTTTGTTGGTGGGATGACCTTGCTGCTGCGGAGGTAGTTCCTCTTTGTATGGCGGCTTCGGTGCCTTCTTGTATTTTACGAGGGTATGGAAGTATTCCGTTTTCCCTCTGTGGTACTCCTTAGACGTCGGGGAGTGTCATATTGACGACTTAGTACCTGGCACGGTATGAGCGGCGTGTTAGGCGGTCCCAAGAGGCCTTGGAGAGCGAGGCGTGTAGCGATTACGGGACCCGGTTGCCGTAGCGGCTATTGCCTTAGGAGTGCCGAAGCACAGTCGACCCTTTGGATGTGACGGGAGACACTTTGTTTGACTACGAGACTAGAGTTGACCGGCGACGGGGAGAGGTCCTCTTTGCGGACTCGCGGGGAGGAGATCCGAGCCGAAGCACGGGCGAATGAAGCCACGAGAGCTGCTGGATTATTTGACTCTACGGGGAGGACCCGGATCTCGGGCGAGAGACGCAGAGTTGGTTCACGTGGAGCGAAAGAAGACTCGCCGGGGACGAGGGAAGAAAGGGAAGAATGGCGAGGGGACAAGCGCAGATGGCGCGGAATGACCTCCTAGGTATCCATTCATTGCATTGCAAACACATTATTTGTTAAATGTATTAAGCTATCTTTTAGCATGTTGTGAACTTGAGAGTAGACCGTGCTTGAACTCATCAAGAAATGTTGTAACCGTTAGTGATTTGTGATTTACTTTTAAAGCTTTGTCGAGATGCAAGACCTCTTGTTTGCCTTTGTTTCTTTTGTGCACCTTGTCGGCGTCCATCTTTGGACTTTTCTGTTGCATTTGTGGGCTGAAGCGGCCTGGGCCATGACGGCAATCCCCTTTGCTTAGGCTTTGTGCTTGGCTGAGAGGTTGAATGATTCACGACAAGTCGTTTTGACGGTCTTTTTCACAGCTTCCTTGCCTCTTGTTGGCGTCGGGCTCTTGACCTCTTTTTTGCAGCTTCTGCTTGAGCTTCTTTTGTTTTTGTTTTTTTGTGAGCCCTTGCTCGAGCTCTCTTTTTTTTTGTGAGCCCTTGCTCGAGCTCTCTTTTTTTTCGAAGCGCGTGAGGGCGAAGACAAGCCTGGCTTGGAAGCGGACATGAGTCGGTCGTTTGATCTTTGAGTGACCCTCGGATGTCCTTTGATGTTGCCGCCGTCGTTTGACTTGGTCAAGGTGGCTTTGTTGGGGCGTGTTCTTGAAAAGTGCGTAGCTTGATGGAGGTCTTGATTGACATTCAAACTTTTGACTTTTTGTGTATTTTTAGACCGGACCAATTAAGGTTGC
Source organism: Adenophora triphylla var. japonica (assembly GCA_022495995.1). Taxonomy (NCBI): domain Eukaryota; kingdom Viridiplantae; phylum Streptophyta; class Magnoliopsida; order Asterales; family Campanulaceae; genus Adenophora; species Adenophora triphylla. Next base: position 502,663 of record JAFEMH010000113.1, on the reverse strand, counting down.
CTACGTTCCCCGGACTAGAGGGCTCGGTCTGCGTAGTTCGACACTACATGGAGTGCCAAGAGATGCACGATTGTTCTTCTTTAGGCGAAGTATCTGCGAAGTTTGCTTCCGTTATTTGGATTCATGAAGGGATTGCCGTCCAGGTCTGTCGGCTTCATGGCGCCTCGGAGAAGATCTTTTGAACCACGAAAGGGCCGATCCATGTGGGTTCCCATTTTCCCAGTGGGTTGGTTCGAGTGGGAGACTTTTCTTTGAGTACAAAGTCGCCTTCCACGATGTCTCGGGATTTGACTTTCTTGTCGAAAGCTCTAGCCATCTGCTTTGATAGGCTCGGACGTGTTCCATGGCCTTTAGTCGTCGCTCGTCTAGCGAGCCAATTCGTCGTGTCGGCTTCGGAGCCATTCGACTTCGTTGATGTCATTTTCAGCGGCACTCGGAGTGAGGGAATTTCCAATTCAATGAGAAGGGCTGCTTCCATCCCGTATGTCGGGCGAATGGGGTTTCTCCCGTGGCACATTCGGCGATGTGCGGTAGCCCCAAAGTGCAAGGTGCGGCTTCTCGGGCCAATCTCGTCCTCGGGTGGTCATTTTCGGATGATCCGTTCGAGGGTTTTGTTTCTTTGCTTCCACGGCGCCGTTTGTTTGTTGCCGGTAGGGAGAAGATTTGTGGCGTGTGATCTTGAATTCGGCCGGCAGTCTGTCAATTCCCTTCGAAGTGTGAACCATTGTCGATATGACCTCATTTGGGATTTCGTATCGGCGAGATGATGTTTTCCTTGAGGAAATGTGCGACCTTCTTGGAGGTGAGTACCTTGTAGGACTTGGCTTCGACCCATTTGGTGAAGTAGTCGATGGCTACTAAGATGAACTCGTGACCGTTCTTTGCTGGCGGCGCAATTTTCCCGATGACGTCAAGTCCCCAAGTGGCAAATGGCCAGGGTGTAGTCATGCGGTAGAGATCGTGGGGCGGCGGATGATTGAGGTTGGAGAACCGTTGACACTTGTCGCGGCTTCGGACAAAGTGGATGCAATGCGCCTCCATGGAGATCCGGTAGTAGCCCATCCTGAGAATGATTTGCATCGGGGCTACGGCGTTCATGTGGGGACCGAAAGCCCCATTGTGGACTTCGTTCATGAACTTGTTTGCTTCTTCCTGGCTGATGCAGCGTAGGAGTGGCCCATGGTAGCGTTTCTTGTATAGCATGTCCCCGAGGATGACGAAGTGAGAGGCGAGGCATTTTAGGGCCATGATGCTCTTGGTTTTGACCCCTTCTGTGTGTGGGCCTTCCTTGTTCATGAAGGTGATTTCCCCGTTCTTGAGGTATTGGAAGATCTGGTTTGTGTTGGAAATGGCGTCGGACTTGCGTCTCTTTGGCTCTTCAGTAATCTTGCAAATCGTTGTGATTAAAACCTTCTCGGCAGCTTGGGCCTGGTTTTTCTCTCGTTTGGCAACATGCTTAAATGTTTGCTTGATGCATTTATTTAATTAATGTGTTTGCCTTTTTTATAGATGAATTGTTTTGATGCAATGAAATGATTTTTTAGAAAGGTCGAACCTTTTATTGAAAGCGTGAAGACTGTACATTGTTGATCAAAGATTCACAATCGTTGGGCGTAAAGCCATCAAAAGACTCAAAAGATGTGAATTCACAGACAACAAGACTCGAAGCTAGACTATAGGTGACGAGGGATTGGACCAGGCTTCATTACTCTCGGATGGCTGTAGCTCTAGAGGGAGTGGTGCTGGTTCAGGTGGCCAGTCTTCCTTTGGCATGAGTCCCGGAAAATAGCTTGCATGCGGTTCGATTTCAAACCAGATCGCGGAGGTTTTTGGTTGCTCCCCTGATGATGTCCCTCCATTAGTGTTGCCACCAGTCCTTGGGGGTTTTTGATGATAGAAGTCGCTGAGGGCTACTTCTAAGAGGGCGAAGCATTCGCTGATTCGGAGTTGATTCTTGCTAATGTTGATCACTTTCATAGAATCTGCCTCTTTATCAGGGATCTATGCTTGGACGACATTTACAATGTCTGATTCGAGCGGGCATGCTATATCTCCTTCCCTGATTAGGCCTTGGAGGAGGTTGCGCCACTGTTCATCCAGGTCGGACACCGGAATGTTGAATTGAACTAAGCTGTGATGGCTGTCCCCGTAAGATCCGAGAGTGTCGGCTAGAGGGTTGTCTTGTACCGGGGGATCGGTGATGAGCCAGTTTGCAAGAGGGTTTTCGGCGAAGTAAGGGTCTACTCCTCGATCAATCTCCATTAGGGCATCCATCTCTTGATCCTCTCTTAAGCATTCTTCACAGTCGCATATATCAGAGTTGTCATCTTGACCCATGAGCTCTTCGATTTCCAGCTCGTCGCGGCTTAGAGCGTGGATGTAAGGATCCACTTCGTAGCGGGACAGGGTAGGAGACTCATCTGGAGAAGAGTATTCGGTCATGTCGGGACCTTCTTCTGGGTCGTAGCTTGCTGGCCAAGCACTTGCCATTGCACTGCTTCCGCGGATCACTTCGATCACTCCATTGGCATTGATGAATTTCACGCATTGGTGAAGAGTAGATGATACTGCTTTCATCTGATGTATCCAAGGTCGTCCCAGCAAAGCAGAGAAGGTTGGTTTGATTTCCACGACTTGGAACTCTACCGACTCCAGTTGTACGTCGAATTGGATCCTCAGATTGATGACTCCTACGATTGGTCGTGCAGTGGAATCGTAGGCTCGGATTACCCGAGGTGAAGGCCTTATCAGGGAGCGGTCGATGCGGAGTCATTTCAATGTGCTCAAAGCGATGATGTTGACTGCGGAGCCGTTATCAATCAAGACGTTAGGGAGGAAGAACATCTCTATTTTTATGAGGATGAGGAGGGCTTCGTTGTGCCGATTCTCACATATCGGCAAGTCATCGTCTGTGAAGGCTAAACCGCTTCCCGTGCTACCGTTTGACTCGCCTCTTCGGGGAACGTTCAATCCATCCATTTGTATGCCTTGGTTGGGGCAAAGATCGTAGGGAGACAGTTGCCCTTGGGCGTTCTTGTCTGAATTCCCGGTCACGAGACCTTTTGACTCTGGTTTCACGCTCCCAGTTATAGCGGGACAGCATGCTGACGGTTTCGGAAATTGCAGGGGGTCTGCTCTCGCTTGGAGTTTCGTCAAAGGCTATTGAGTTTACCCTGTCGTTCCGGGGGAATGGATTTCCGATGGTATTGGGACCACGAGGGCGTTCCAATTTTCCCTCCTCAATGAGCCCCTGGACCACCTGCTTGAGCACGAAGCAATTGTCGGTGGTGTGGCCGGGGTAGTTGTGGAAGGCGCAGTGCTTGCTCATATCCATGTTGGGTTTGGGAGTCTTTGGTTGGAAATTCTCGAGCGGCTTGAGAAGATTTCGTTTCACCAAAGCTTCAAATACTTGACCCAAGGGCATTTCAAGGTTGTCTAAATGCTGGAACTGTGGGAAGCGAGGGGGATTGTTATTCTTTGGGGCTGCTTGATCACGGTTTACTTGAGCTCCGTTCTGAATGTAGTGTACTGTTTCGGCTGCTTCTTTTCCTTTGGTCGGGGTAGGAGTTGAAGTTGCCAGGTTTGTTCGATAACGGTAAGACGAGGCAGGGGTTGCTGTTGCCTTTTGAAGACTCAGAGTCTTTTCAAACTTTGTCCCGACATTGACCATGGCACGGAGATCCGGATAGAAATGGTGGCTGATCAAGGTCCTCAAAGATGGCTTGAGGCAGGAATGGAAGATGTCCATCTTCTCTTCTTTGGAAAGTGGATCCATTATCTCACTTAGCTTCCAGTTCCATGTTTTGTAGAACTCGCCCACGGTTTCGTCATCCTTTTGTTCGGTGGCTTGCGGTGTCATGGCGGTTTGTCTCCCCATTCAAGGTTGGCGCGGTACTTCTCCAGGAAGATTTCACCGATCCGATCCCACGTGGAGCGGTTTTACGCCTTCACATTGAGGAACCACCTTAGTGCTTGTGGATTTGAGGGAATGCCGAAAGTGATCTGTCATCTGTTGAGGGGTTTCCCCTTTGGCTCTCATACCCGTGACATAGGTGTCAATGTGGGTTTTTGGGCATTCGTCCCGTCGAACTTTTCCATTTCCGGCATCCCGAACTTCGGAGGGAGAGGGACCACTTTGTTCGGATCGCAGGCGGGAGGGAGTCCTTCCGAGAACTAGCTAGCTTACCTTGCATGTCCTTCATTTGTTCGATAAGCCAAGCCATGTGGGATCGCCGTATGCGAGGTGGGTTACCGTTTTAAGGGACGGAAACGAAGATGGAGGTGGATTGGCCGATGGGATCGCCATTCGGGAGTCTTGGGAGGGTAGTTGAGTGTATACCAACCCATACCCCGGGGTGTTGAAGTTGAGGGCGTGATTGCCAGGTCCGCTAAGGGTTGTGTTTGGGAACCTGGGAAATGATTCGTTAGCCCCAATCGCGTACTAGCAGGTGGCAAGCTCGAGATGTCGGGATATCCACTCGGGATGCCCGTCCCCGGTAAGCATGGGGACTTTTGATTGTGGTTACGAGGCTCGTATAGAGGCAAAGGATTGAATCCCTGGGGATACCGAGATGCATTGGGATCTCGACGGAGCAGCACGTATGTGTGCCGTTGGTACCGAGCTTGATGTGCGTGAGCCGGGAAACCGGGACCGTGCCGAGGCGGGCTGCCTGAGCCGCTGACCGACGCCCTGAGGGGAGCTTTGAGCGAGAGCCGCTTGCGTTGCTGGGATCTCGTAGCTTGGCGGAGGCGGAACTTGCCGATAGCTTTGAGAAACCGGGGGAGCCGGTATGTCTTCGTCCTCTATGAGAACAAAGGTTCCATCAGTTGGGGAACCGCAATCGTTCCTCGAAGACGCAAGGTGTCTACGATCCACGCTTGCTTCTTCTTGGCGCTTCTTGATGGTTTCGAAGGCTCGCAGCACCTCCTCCATTGTCCTGGAGTTCCTTAGTGGCGGGGTTCCGTTTCCCTCACCGTTATCTCGTTGATCCCGTCATGGGAGAGTAGCGGACGGTGCACCGTTGAACTGGAAGGGCTATCGGACCTTGTGACCTCGATACTGAAAAGGCGGCTTCCAGGTATTCTCAACCACTCTCGGTTCGCTGGAGGGGGTGACGGGCAAGGTTTAGACACAGGAATGGCCTCACGGGATAAAAGAGGGAAAGCTCATGTGGCATGCGGTTTCCGTTTCTTTATTTATGATTTTTTTTTTTTTGTTGTTTTAATTTACTTAAAACATGTTTTCTCAGAGTTCTAGGTAGGTTGGAAAAGATTGCTCTTCTTTTTCGCAACTATGCTAGATCCTGTGTCAGTGGAGACCATCTGTGCGGCTATAAGCCCCTCGTTTTGCACCTGTATTTCGACATCCCAGGGTGGACAGCCCCGGGCGAGGGTCCTATAGTGCAAGCGGTTTCCACCGGCCTAAAAGAAAAATCGAACCTAAGGACCGAGCCTGTCATGTTCGTTTTGATGCATTAGCCATGTGAATAGTGAACCGAGCCGGCCACTGAGTCAAGATCAGGTCAAGAGTTTGGCATGACCTCTCTTTACCTTGCTTGCGCAAGGGATCTGTGACGTTAGGCATTGGCCGGGTCATATTGTCATGGCTGACGTATCAAAGGCTTGATGTCATGTGGGCATGGATGTATATCCGGGACGGAACATCGTCTGGGTGTAGCTTCGGAAATCAAGATCAGGTCAAGATTTTAGCATGACCTTTCATCGCTTTGCTTGCGCAAGGGATCTTGAGTTCCGAGCCTTGACTCAGAAAATGGCCGGCATGGTATATGTATCCAGGCTGTATGACACGGACTGGGTAAAAACCAACCGAGTCTGGACAGAGTGTGACTCAAGACTCAAACGTGCAGGGTTGACGCTTGGCTAGGATGGGATGTTTGGAATGATCCCGTGCGCATCCGAGAGGCCTAGGAAGACCAAACGGACTGCAACTGAGACCACTCCGGGTTAAGGGTTGTAGTGTGCAGTGTATCCGAGGCAGCAGTGCGCGTAGCGTGCGGTGTAACCGAGGCAGCAGTGTGAGTAGTGTGCGGTGTAACCGAGGCAGCAGTGCGCGTAGTGTGCGGTCTCTAAAATTCTTTTTCTGAGTAAAACAGAAGTTTTTTGAAGAATTTTAAATGTATGCACAGATGTATATTGATGCATTTTTTTGTATTTTTTTTTTTTGTAAAATAAAAAGTAAAGCACGTGCACACACACACAACAGTTAAAGGAAGGGGTAAAATGAAAGTTTGACCCTCATCATCGTTTTAAAAATCTTTTGTTTTGTTTAAAAGTTTTTTAAAACAAAAATTCCCCAGCGGAGTCGCCAACTGAAATTACCCGGATCCGAGAGGCAGCGCAATCGCGCCCCGGCATCTGGCATTTCCCCGCTTTGCAGCGTTTTCGGTTGGAGGTGTCTCGCCGTTTGTTTTCGCATTTGTAGAGTCGCCACGCCGTTTTTATTAAGCCCAAAACATTGAAAAAGGGCATCAGTTTAAAGATAATTTTAAACTGTTTTTGTGTGATGAGATTTTGAGTTCGGAGGTCAGATGACTCCTCGGGAAGAGAATATTAGAATATTAGAGCTCACCCGAGTCGCCTCGTAAAACGAGTCTTTCGGATACCCCTAATATCCTTTAAAATGTTGTGTGTGTGTGTGTGCTTTTAAAAATGCATGCTGTGTCGGATGTCTACATTGTACACTACGTATTGAAATGTATTGAAATAGTAATGGAAGGAAGCCTTACCAATGTTGGTTCGTGTCTGTCTTCCGCTGAGGAATAGTGTTTGAGGTCGGAGTAGCGTTCCGGTACGGATCGGGATTGCTTCGGGAGGGGCCGGTTGTCTGCGGACAGAGTTTCGGCGTGAGTTGATGTTGCAGGCTGCGTTCGGGCAGAGGTTCGGCGTGCGTGGGGATCGTCGGGATCACTCGGGCAGAGGTTCGGCGTGCGTTGGAATCGTTGGCTGGATTCGGGCAGAGGTTCGGCGTGGTTTGGGATTGCCGGTTTGACTCGGAAAGAGCCGGGACACCGTGGAAAGACCAGGCAAGGCCTCGGAGTACCACGAGGGGCCTCAGAGTACCTCGAGAGTGCCTCGGGGCAGCGCGGGAGCGTCGCGGGAGCGCTCGGAGAGGCTTCGGAGCACCACGAGGGGGCTCGGAAGGCCTCGGAAGGATCCGAAAGGGGCCGGGAGTGCCTCGAGAGGACTTAGAGGGGAAGCCAGAAGGCTTAGGGAGGAAGAGAGAAGTGGGAGGTGTGTGAAAATGAGGAGGGGGAGCCCTCTATTTATAGTGCCAGATTTGGTGCAAGAAGGTCCGTACGGACCTCCCTGGTAATCCAGAATTTTGGTTTTCCTCGATTTGAGGGAATCTGTGATGATGGTGAATATTCTGCAATTATGATGTCCCCTGAGCAATAAGGTCCGTACGGACCAACTTGACATGCAAAGAGGTCCGTACGGACCAACTCTGCAGGAGGGTAATCATTTTCCCCGGGATTTGAGGGAATATTGTGGACTTTAAGAGGATTCAGTAATTATTAAAGCAAAGAGGTCCGTACGGACCATGTATGCTTTTCCAATTTCCTGAAAATTCCCAAAAGGTCCTTTTGTCCCTTTTTATCCCAGGAAGGCTCCTCCCTTGGTTTGGCTGGGGGTTTTGAGAGGGTTTTGAGTGCCAGAGGTCATCGAGACTGCGTTGATGAGTCTGCGGTGTTTCCCGTGTGCTTGAAAGGGGGTGATCCAGATTGGGGTACTTACACATTCAGTCATCGTGCGACAGAACCTGTCCATAGGACTCGTCTGGTCGTGCGACGGATCATGCCACAAAGGCGGTTTACAGACAGTTTCCTAATTTGATTAGGAAACAAATACCAATACTAATGTAGTATAAATATAAGGTCTGTGAAACCCTAATAGCCTAGCTGAATTTTCAAAAAGAAAATCACAAAAGGGTTTCTCAATATTCTTCAAAGGTTTAAGGATCTAGCAATCATCAAGAATTGTTCTTGGTTCATTCAAAGGTGTGGATACTACTAGAGGGTCTTCGCTCGTACGACGATCAAGGCCTAGAGTTCGAAGTTTGTGATTCAGAATCACATTGATTAATTGTTCGATAGCTCAAGAACGGAAATCAATTTAGTTTGGTTAATTCTATCTCATAGGAATTCAATTTAATTGTATAGAACGGATCTTAGGGCTCTTGGGTTTTGTGTTATTTAGATGCTTAATTCCGCTGTGCATGGACCCATAAAACCCAACAGTGGTATCAGAACCCCGTTCGTATGGTTAAGTTTGAATTAACATGCTAAAAAATTGATATATAAATTGTTTATATGTTCATTGCATGTTTTGTATGTGGTAGAATCTTATTGTTTTTGAAACAATGTGCCAAAATCGTCTTCTCTTCATATTGAATTAAATCTATTAAAGGCTGTTTATATGATTTAATTGCTTTGTGATTAGAATTGATTGAAACTGAAAATCTACAAACTGGCATCTCGTGTCACGCGATAGAGTTGGCTTGTGTCACGCGACAGAGTTGGCCTCTGTCACGCGATAAAACTTTCTAATTCTGGGCAGAATCAGTTTGTTAATTTTTCCTGCTAATCTGTGATTATGTTTATAATCTGAGATGTTTATGTCTTAATCTGGATGCTATAAATTTCTGGAAATTAAGTTTATAGGGCTATTCTAGATTAATTCATTGTTTATGAATGCTTAATTAATTTAAATGTGATTTTATTAGTTGTTGCGATGCATGAATTATGTGTTCTTATGTGTTAAGAGCTTTATTAGATGTTTAGTTGAAACATAGAAATATAATTTCCTGAATGTTTAAATTAAAACATTAAAATTTTGGTTTTACGATTGTTTATGAGAAACAAGTCATTTACGCAAAATTTAAAGGAATACGATTGTTTATACAAAGTATTGATTATGTTACAAATCAGAGCTGATATTCTAATTGTGCATGTCTATGAGAGTTCTTTCGAAGAAGAGATTTGGTACTTAAGTAGTCCTTGTGGCTCACCTATCTTCCTGGGAATTTACCTGGTGCGCGTTTATGATTATGTTTGCTGATATGCTTATAATCTACTTTAAAGAACCTTCATTTAACTTTTAAGTTCTTTATGTCAATTCATGATTAAAACACTTGAGACCACTCGGATAGTTTTGGGTGGGCTTGCCATAGCAAGGTACTTTGATTCTATTCGTTTGCGAGCAAGATGAGGAAATGGTGGTTCTTATACGTTTAAAGTGAATGAACTTAATTGGGTTATCAAAATGGTTTTGGACCCAAGGCATAAGATGAGATTAAAATATGCTTAGACATATGATGTCTTAAATGAATCTCATAAAAGATCTAAGAGTCATATATGTGATAAGATTGATGTTTCTACCTAATTAATTTAGTTTTGAGCGGTTTGCCATAGCAAACTTGAAATTAAATTAAATTTGGATCTTAGCCCATTAAATGTATATTATGCTTATTTGCATTGGAAGGTGTATAATTTAGTGGGAGCATTTATTTTCATGTAAATGCATTATACTTCTCATATAATATGTTTGCCATATGTGTTCATATTTTATGTATATCTTTTTGTAGAATATATGGCATCAAACAATAATCATCTGTCACTGCGATCTGTCCTTGAGAAGGAAAAGTTGGAAGAGAATGGTACAAACTATATGGATTGGATCCGTAGCATAAGAATTGTTCTCAGGCAAGAGGAAAAGTTGTACGTTCTCGAGGAACCTATTCCACACAGAACTTCTTGCCCAATCTTTGCTAGGGCAGTGAGGGATCAATATCTGAAGCATAAGCGTGATGCTACTGATGTCGGTTGCCTCATGCTCTCCGCCATGTGCAAGAGCCTTCAGAAGGATCTTGAGCACTTGAGGATAGTTGATCTAAACAATCGACTGATGGAAATGTTTCAAGTTCAAGCAAGGCAAGAAAGGTATAACACAGTTAAGGCCCTAACCTCATGCAAGATGAGTAAAGGACAAGCTGTTGGTCCCCATGCTCTAAAGATGAAGGGCCACATCGAGCATCTTGAGAGGCTCAGTTTTCCAATTAGCCAAGAGTTGGCTACTAACATGATATTGAATTCATTTCCCGAAGGTTTTAGTAATTTCATAATGAACTATAACATGGGGGGCATGAATAAGAACCTTTCCGAGTTAGTTCAAATGTTGAACACTGCGGAAACCAATATTGTCAAGAAGAAAACCGATCAAGTGTTGATGGTTAACAAGGGGAAGGGTTTCAAGGGTAAGGGAAAGGCAAAAGTTGCTAATCCTAAGGAAAATGTTGCCAAACCCAAAGAGGGTGCCAAACCCAAAGAGGCTAAGCCCAAGTCCTAAGAGGACGCAGTCTGCTTCCATTGCAATGAGATTGTCCATTGGAGGAGAAACTTCTTAAAATACAAGGAAGCACTGAAGAAGAGCAAAGGTGTTGCTTCGACTTCAGGTATCTTTGTTATAGATATATTCCTATCTACTTCTAGTTATTGGATATTGGATACCAGATGTGGATCTCACATTTGTTTAAATGTGCAGGGTCTAAAGAACAGAAGGATGCTTAAAGATGGTGAAGTGGACCTACGTGTGGGGAATGGAGCAAGAGTTGCTGCATTAGCCATAGGAACTTATGAAGTTACTTTGCCTAGTGGACTAATACTTTTTTTGAACAATTGTTATTACGTTCCAGCTTTAAGTAGAAATATTATTTCGATTTCATGTTTGGATAATGAAGGTTTTAATTTTCTTATATGTGATAAGAAGTTTTCTATTTACAAGAGTGATATGCATTATTGTACTGCTATTTCATTCAATGGCCTTTATATCCTTGATGTTGAAAATATAGATAAAGATGTCTATAACATTAACAAGAAATCTAAACCCAATGATGTAAACCACACTTACTTATGGCATTATCGTCTTGGCCATATAAATGAGAAACACATTTCTAAACTTCATAAAGATGGATTTTTAGACTCACATGATTATGAATCATATGAGACATGTGAATCTTGTTTACTTGGCAAGATGACCAAGGACCCATTTACCAAAACTGGTGAAAGGGCGGGAGACTTATTAGGCCTCATACATACTGATGTATGTGAACCTATGAGTAGCAATGCTAGGGGAGTATTTTAGTACTTCATAACATTCACTGATGATTATAGTAGATTTGGATATGTTTATCTAATGAAACATAAAAGTGAATCGTTTGAGATATTTCGAATATTTCAAAATGAGGTGCAAAATCAACTTGGAAAAACTATTAAAGTACTTCGATCCAATCGAGGTGGCGAATATTTGAGCCAAGAATTTGACAGTCATCTTAAGAGTTGTGGAATCGTTTCAGAACTCTCTCCACCCGGAACACCACAATGGAATGGTGTGTCTGAAAGGAGGAATAGAACTTTGTTGGACATGGCTCGTTCTATGATGAGTCAAGTTGAGCTTCCTTTATCCTTTTGGGAACATGCACTAGAAACTTCTGCTTTCACTATAAACAGAGTTCCTACCAAATCAGTTAAAAATACCCCATATGAGATGTGGCATGGAAGAAAACCTAGTTTGTCTTTCATGAAGATTTGGGGTTGCGATGCATATGTCAAGAAGTTAACTTCTGACATGCTAGCACCTAAGTCTGACAAATGTGTTTTCGTGGGTTATCCTAAGGAAACTAAAGGATACTATTTCTACAACCGAAACGAGAACAAAGTGTTTGTTGCTCATAATGGTACCTTCTTAGAAAAGGAGTTTCTTCGCAAAGGAACCAGTGGGAGTAAAATAGATCTCGAAGAAATTCGAGAACCCGAAAACAACATTGAACCAATGGTAGAAACTGAACCAAGTTCACAAGGAGTTGTGGAACCGGTTCAAGATGCACAAGTCCCGCAGAAGTGGTAGGTCACGATCCGAACTCGAGAGATATGGATTTCTCATTACGGAAAGATATGAAGTGGAGTTAATCGAAAACGATGAACCTACTTGCTATCAAGAAGCGATGTCCGCTCCTGATTCGAAAAATGGTAAGAGGCCATGAAATCCGAATTACAATCCATGGCTGATAATCAAGTTTGGAACTTGATTGATCCACCCGAAGGTGTAAAAACCATAGGGTGCAAATGGTTCTTCAAGAAAAAGACCGACATGGATGGGAAGGTGCACACCTATAAGGCTAGGCTTGTAGCTAAGGGATATTGGCAGATTCATGGTATCGACTATGATGAAACCTTTTCGCCTGTAGCTATGATTAAGTATATTAGAATTTTAATTGTCATAGCCGCATATTATGACTATGAGATATGGCAAATGGATGTCAAAAAAGCTTTCCTAAATGGGAAGTTACTTGAGGATGTATACATGATACAACCTGAAGGTTTTGTCAGTCCAGAAAATTCTAACAAGGTGTGTAAGTTGCAGAGATCCATTTATGGATTGAAGCAAGCTTCTAAGAGTTGGAATCTACGTTTTGATGAAGCAATCATAGAGTTTGGCTTTATCAAGAATGAAGATGAACCTTGTGTATACAAGAAAATTAGTGGGAGCGTAGCACTATTTCTAGTGTTGTATGTCGATGATATCTTACTTATTGGAAATGACATTCCTGCACTACAGACTGTCAAGTCTTGGTTGGGAAAGTGCTTTTCAATGAAAGATATGGGCGAAGCTGCATATATCCTTGGTATCAAGATCTATAGAGATAGATCTAAAAGGATGATTGGTTTAAGTCAAAGTACTTACATTGACAAGTTTCTTAGAAGATTCTAAATGGAAAATTCTAAACGAGGAAACTTGTCAATGTTGCATGGTGTATATCTTAGCAAGACTCAAAGTCCTAAGACTAATGATGAGCGAAAGAGAATGAATGGTATTCCATATGCTTCGGCAATTGGGTCTATCATGTATGCTATGTTATGTACTAGACCCGATGTCTCGTGTGCTCTAAGCATGATGAGTAGGTACCAATCGGATCCCGGCGAACCACATTGGATAGCAGTCAAGAATATCCTCAAGTACTTACGAAGAACTAAGGATGTATTCTTGGTCTTTGGAGGAATGGAAGAAGATCTTGTAGTAAAAGACTACACAGATGCTAGCTTCTAAACTGACAAAGATGATTTCAGATCACAGATAGGAATTTTGTTTACGCTGAATGGAGGCACTGTCAGTTGGAAAAGTTCCAAGCAAAGTACCGTCGCTGATTCTACAACCGAAGCTGAGTACATAGCAGCATCTGATGCAGCTAAGGAAGCTGTTTGGATCAAAAATTTCATTAGTGATTTGGAAGTCGTTCTAAGTATCAATGATCCTATTGAACTTTATTTTGATAATAATGGTGCCATTGCACAAGCAAAGGAACCAAGGTCACATCAGGGATCCAAACACATACTTCGACGTTTCCCCATTATTCGAGAGATATGCAAAAGGGAAGACGTAAAGATATGCAGAGTAGACACTGATGACAACGTGGCGGACCCATTAACTAAGGCTCTCCCGCAAGCTAAGCATGATGGTCATGTTAGGTTCATGGGTATTCGATACATGGGAGATTGGGCCTAGTGCAAGTGGGAGACTGTTAGTGTTATGCCCTAGGCCCATAGTTGATAGACCTTTATGTTAACATTATTTATTATTATATGAAAAGTTTATTATTTGATTATTATATATTTTGCATATTTATTTGTAATAATCTCCGTCCCTAATTATTAAGTGAATAATTAGTATAAATGTTAATGGATAATCATATGATGATTATATGCATAGAGATGCACATTAAATTTATGGGTACTTGTTAGAGAACAAGTGACTGGACTTGACCCGCTTTGAGATTTATGTCATGGTCAAATGTCATAATTAAATCTCATATGGTCACTTCATTTAGTCCCTAGACCTGATATTATCATGACCTTACATATGATGAAAGTTATGTTTGATTTTATTCAAACGATATCTTAACACGATATTTATAAAGGCTATCTTTAGCATGATCGGATTCATGATGGGAAGGATGATAAGTAAATATGGGATTTGTTCCTCGAAAGAGAGATGTTTTGCTTGGGTCCCTCGATGAGTGATAATGATGAAAGTGTATGCCCATACCCCAATGCGATTGGATTATCATTATACTCAAGATCGAGAAAGCATTGAACAAATACAAGTTGACGTAGACCATGACTTGTGTTCAATATAACATCGTGAGACAAAGGGAGAAATGGAAGTATACCATTGGAAACGTGAACTCTTACGTTATATTATTTGGGTAGACATAATGGCTTGCTAGAGTCCGCTTATGTTTTATGAGGGTCGATATGATCGAGCTCATTGCCTATATAATATAATCCTATTGGATCACACACAACTAGAATGAATTGGTTAAACCAAAGGAAGAAAATTGAGAAGTTCTGATGTGGCATAAGTCATCGCGCGACAGAACCTGTCCATAGGACTCGTCTGGTCATGCGACAGATCATGCCATAAAGGCGGTTTACAGACAGTTTCCTAATTTGATTAGGAAACAAATACCAATACAAATGTAGTATAAATATAAGGTCTGTGAAACCCTAATAACCTAGCCGAATTTTCAAAAAGAAAATCACAAAAGGGTTTCTCAATATTCTTCAAAGGTTTAAGGATCTAGCAATCATCAAGAATCGTTCTTGGTTCATTCAAAGGTGTGGATACTACTAGAGGGTCTTCGTTCATACGACGATCAAGGCCTAGAGTTCGAAGTTTGTGATTCAGAATCACATTGATTAATTGTTCGATAGCTCAAGAACGGAAAGCAATTAAGGTTGGTTAATTCTATCTCATAGGAATTCAATTTAATTGTATAGAACGGATCTTAGGGCTCTTGGGTTTTGTGTTATTTAGATGCTTAATTCCGCTGCGCATGAACCCATAAAACCCAACAGGGTTGGTCCAGTACCTTGTTCTCTAACAAGTACCCATAAGCGTAATGTGCATCCACATGCATATAATCATCTATATGATTATCGATTACCAACTTATGCTAGTTATTCACAATAACTAGGGACACATATTATTATAACAAACATGTAAAACATATAATATCAAGATAAATATTCTCTATTATAACCGGTAAAGACGATTACATAACGGTATTAGTTATGAGTCAAAATAACTATAAGCCTAGGGCATAACACCAACAGTCCCCAAACTTCAGCTGGGCCATCCAGGACTTGAACCAGAGACCTCTCCCGTGAACCCATGAGATGCCCATCTTAGGGTGATCCTTTTTCGACGGATGCTCCTATACATAACCGAGCCTGAGCTTTTCCAAACTGGTTAACTCATGTATTAAACGTGAGCTACTAGCAAATAGAACACCTAGGATGGTAGCCTTTTCTTTGCTCTTGACGAGCCAGATGTAGGGAAACTTGCATGTGTGGTTCTGGCCGGGGTTTCCTTAGGTATCTAATAACCTTGCTTCTGCTCGCCGCTGGCGCACCTCTCCTAACTATTTCACATTTATTCTGGTCATTCTATTCTTAAAATAACATAATGAATCCATATCCTGGTATGCGGAACCACATATTGGATCACTCCAGTGCCCTGAATACGCCAAACTTTGGGAATTCTTCAAGCTCTAGCAGATGAGACAAAATTACTTTTCAAAGAGAATCTTCTTCCATCTAGAGGAGATATTCGTTTCTTCAGTATCGGACCATGCGAGGAAGTACTTGGTACTCGATCAGTGGGGGACTTTCCCTAGCCCCTTCTCATCAATGGTCTCCTGACGTATATGAAGGAGTGTTGCTCAGTCGATAAATTCCCTCTTTAATTCTTGTCTTGGCACGGGACATCAAGACGAAGACATATATTATCCAGATGATCTGTGGACCCAAGGGCGCCTTCGGAATCCAGGACCGACATAAGGGCATAAGCGAAGTTAAGGGATTTCCTTCTAACTAGTGGCCGAGAAGGTATAGTATAGCATGAGTGAGGCTTCAGGACTCACCTTACGGTACCCTCCCTCCAAGTTAAGTGGAACATCTAGTACCCTCTAGGTCGGAAGCTTCCATGAGGGGCATAGATTGGCATGAGGAAAAGAAAGCTAAAGCAATTCCCGTGGTAGCGGCGAGCGTAATGGGAACTTCCTAACTGTGAAAACAGCAAGACAAGTAACGAAAAAATGACAAGTCCTCATACTACCAATTCCTCTAAAGGAGTTGACCCGCACCAGTAAGAGAGATTTCATAACTAATTGATAGAGCAGTAGCTCGTAGACCACCTAAAAAGAAATTTGGCGGGGCAAAAAAATATTTAGGTAAGAAGGTAGTGAGAAAAAGCCTTCTTAATGGGTTAGATTTCAACAACATGACTTCTTATATCTAGATCTTATTTTCGAGGAACCTTCTAATAGGCGGAGAACGAGAAATCAAATCGGAAAAGAATGGAGAATTGAAGCCAAAATCAGTCGGGGGACATGAAAGGCGGTAGTTTACCCTGTAACGGATGTCAGCGGTTTGATTTCCTCTCTTTCTGGGCGTACTTCTGCTATAGATTGTGCAACCTTTTCTTCGATCGGGTTCTCATCCCCCCATTCTACTAAGAGATGAGATTTTCTCCTTTTAGACAGAACATGAGGGTGATTTTGTTTATATTGAAATGAATCGAGATTTTGGAATGAATCAAATCTCCTTAAGTAGGATCCGAACCTGTGACCAATCAGTTAACAGCCGACCGCTCTGCCACTGAGCTACCGAGGAACAATGGTAGATTTGATCTCATAGAGTTTAATTCATGAACGGTGCACGAACGATGCTCTGGCTTAGCTTAAGCCTTGGGTTAGCCGGATATGGTTGGTCTGCTAATGTAGCTTGTTGTTTCTTTGAAGCGTATGGCTTTGACTCTTGTTCTGGTTGCAGAACAAAAGGGTCAGCGCTAAGATGATGAAAAGTCTTCATTTCCATTAGTCCTTTCTTCTTCTTGCTTGACTCTTCTTCTGATTACTCGACTACGGTCCTGGCCTTATGAAATGATCTAAGTTTAAGCCCTTTCTAGCAGGCTTAGTATGAATGAAATGAAGCCCCTTTATTGTAAGCAGGAAAATCCTTTAAGATAAAGGAACACTTAGCATACTTTCTAAAAGAGCACAATCACTCTCCTCCCACAAAATCTCTTGAATACATGCCTCCCCTCATCTACATACTTACAAGAATTTCCCACATGAACCATGGGTCTTTTCAACATGTCCTCTACCGATATCTCAACCATCTCATCCGCCACCGACATGGACAATGTCCCATTCCCCACATTTATTATATTATTAGTTGTGGCCATGAACAAGCGACCTAACAAAATAGGTGACTATTTACACTTCTCCACTCCAACTACCATGTCCAACACAACAAAGTCAACGGGGACAATCAACGTCCCCACTTGGACTAATACATCCTCCACAACGCCCATAGGTCTCCTAGTAGAACGATCATCTAGATGGAGGGTCATTGTGGTAGGCTTTAACTCAGATAAGCCCAATTTCAAGTACATGGAGTATGGCAATACATTGACGCTAACACCAAGGTCCAACATCGCCTTCACCTCACTAGAATCACCCATATTAATGGAAATCGTAAAGGGAGTGAGGGGGAAAACAAAGGGGGTATATGAATTAAGTGTCGTTGATAGGGTGGAAAAGAAAGACACTGAATTAGCTAATCAACTTTCCACACTTGGTTCTTTTGTTACTCCCACTTTTGCTAATAAGATTCATGATGTATGTGCTACCTGTAGTTTGAACTCCTAGGCTACTAACATGTGCCCATCTAGTGCACAATTTTCTGATTTTATGAAACAGGCACAAGTAGCGAATGGTTACCAACCAAGGCCCCTTCACAATAATCCATACTCCAACACATACAGTCAAGTGAGGAGAAATCATCCGAAATTTTCATGGAATAATAATCAACCTCTCCACCCCATTCCACCTCAACCGACTCCCCCACAAATGCAAGGTCAACAAAAGCAACCATGGGAAGAGTGCATGGAGAGGCTAAGGATGGTGCAAGTTCAATAAATGGAGAGGCTAAGGTTGGATCAAATCAAACAAGGAAATACTCGTGAGGCAGCAATAAATAAATTGGAAACACAAATAAGTCAACTTGCCAATGCTCTCCAAAGTCACTAGCGGGGCACATTCCCAAGCCAAGGGGAGCATGCAAATGCCATAACCGCATTGAGAAATGGCAAGGTAATAAATTGTGAGGTATGTGGTCCTACACCTTCTTCTTCTTCTCATAAACCAAATATGAAAGATGCTGAAATTGAGAATGAAGATGGTACAAATGAGTTGGGAGATAAACAAAAAGAAAAACCTTCAACTCCCAAACCATATGTATCTCCCGTACCTTTTATGGGTAGATTAATGAGGCAAAAGATGGAAAAGTAATATTCTGAAATATATGACATGTTTTCCAAAGTGAACATAAATTTACCATTGTTGGATGTCATTAAAAATATCCCACCTTATGTCAAGTTATACAAAGAATTTAATACTCGGAAATAAAGGTATGGGAGAGGTGAACAAGTTGTAATGTCGAAGAATGTGAGCGCCATAATTCAATCCCGCCTTCCACCGATACATAAGGATCCCGGTAGCTTTAATATTAAAATCACTTTGGGGGATTCCAAATCGGTGAAGGCGATGTTGTATTTAGGTGCTAGCATTAATTTGATGTCTTATTCTGTGTATGTTAAGTTAGGATTGGGTGAGCTTAAAACCACCAAAATGAAGCGGACCAATCGGTCAAACGTCCTATGGGTATTGTGGAGGATATCTTGATCAAGTGGACAAGCTCATTATGTTAGTTGATTTTGTTGTGCTTGATATGCAGAACAATGTTAGTAATAGTCATTGAACACCCATTTTTTTGGGCGTCCTTTCATTGCTACTGCCGACATCATCATTAATGTTAAAGTGGAAAAATTAACAATTAATGTTCTTGGTGAAAAAGTTGAAATTTAAGTTTTTAAAGAACCTCAAATTGTCAATGCTTTATGTTGCTATGTTAGTTAGGTAGATGATTGTGTGTATGATAGCTTTTTGCATGAGGTTGATTGTGAGGAATTTGAGAACATATTGAAAAAGACAAGGCCGACAAACACTCTAGTTGTGACGTACCGTATCACCCCCTATACCACTTCCAAAAGAAGTTGGAGCCATCTATCACCTCACATTCATTAGAAACATTCACATCTATGGACTCATGTGCTAAAGTAGAAGAGTGTTATTTTCTTGATATATTGGATACTTTCTTTGCTAATATTTATGATCACAATAATAACTCTTATTTTTGTGTTGAGAATGAGATGGTGAGAGGTTGTGAAGTGAAAGAAACCAAAGTCTTTGGGGGAGAGGTCCCCAAGAAAAAGAAGAAGAAAAAGGCCAAACAAAGGGCCTCAAAAGTTCCTTGGGTTCCACCTAAATTAATAAAGAATGGAATTTATGTTTGGAGAGCGGTGGGTTTTTGTGCCCGAGAAATAATGAGGTGGGCTAAATGAAGAAAATCAAAGGCCAAAGATGACATGACCACCTCAAATCCCAACTAAAAATTGGGGCAATGGTTGGGTTAATGACCTTAACCAAATGCGCTTATTGGGAGGCAGCCCAACTAGAAATGTTTTATTTGCTTTATTTTATTTGTTGTTGTGTCATATCATCCTTTTAACCCAAGACATGTGCTTGGTCTTTATGCTATGAGGACATAGCATGTATTGAGCTTGGGGGTAGATATCTCTCTGAGTTTGTGGGTTTATAGGGGAGTTTATATAGTCTCACCCTCCAAAAAAATAGAAAATTCAAATTTTTTGTTCTTTTCATATTTTGGGATGTTGGCTAAGGTCGATGATGATTTATTGCATTGAAACATGTAAAGTATGATTACTTTAAATTTCAATTACATACTATTTTCTTGATCATTGTTACCAATTAGCATACCTTTTATAGGATCACTTTAGCATTCTCGGGGACCCTAGAACATATTTGCATGATTGTCAATAACACATCAAATAGGCTACTCGGGAAGTGATATTTGACTATTTTCTTTGAACCCTATTGTGAACCTTTAACTTTTTCGTCACTTATAAAATTTCCGCTACCACCCCTTTTGAGCTTTATAAAAATGGAATCTCTCACAAAGTGAGAGGTTATCATAGATCACCATTCGCCTTCATTTGTACCTACATTATCCTACCCCTTTAACTTATACACTATTTTCTCACCTTTTCAAGAAAGTGAAACTAGATAATGATTGGGAAATTGTGGGGCTATAATTTGAAAATCAAGGGTCTTGAGTAGGAAGAGGTCAACAAATGAAAAGAAAAGGTCATGCATTGTATTGAAAAGAGGGGGATGAGCAAAGTGTGTAATGTATAATATTCTTCATGATCTATATATATACAAAGCAAAGAAAAAAAAGATGAAGAAAAATAAGAAAAGCCTTGCCCTCTCTCATTTTAAAGTGGAAAGTGAACAAAAAGAATAAAATAAGGTGATCAACCCCATGTGCAAAAGTATAAGTTTGGGGGTTGAATCATTGGGTTGGCATGGGTGAGCAGAGTGATACACTCAAATGAGGAAATATTTTGAAGATTTTCTAGTTTCACTTTTATTGACTTTGTATGTCCTTACCTTCATTTGTAACCGTGAACCTATCCCGAGATTTTCACGATACATTACAAGCAATAAAGTCATACTTGATCCCTAAAGAGTAGTTGGGTTGACAATTGTGTTCAAACATGCATATGAGTGTCCTTGATCGTAATCTTCATCTTATTATCATTGATTTAGAGCATGAAATAATTTTCCCTATAAAATATCTTACTTTGGTGTAAATGATCTCCCATGATTCATTCATCTTTCATTATGTGGTGGAGAATTGTAAGTTAGATGTATCCATGTAATTGCAATCCCATGTTCATAATAATACTTGTAGATTATATATGTTGTAAAGATATGAGACTTACATGGCCAAGAACCTTTTATACGATTTGAACATTCCAAAAATATTTTCCTTTGTTTTGTTTTAGTAGTTGTTATTTTTGTTTAGTTTTGTATTTTACTCTAGTACGAGTAAAAGATAAGTTGGGGGTATTTAATGGATGTATTTTCACCCTTCCAAATGATGTATTCTTAGACCTATTTGATGCTTAACCTTGGGTTTGATGCCATTTTTAAGTGTTTATGAATACATGGAATGAAAGGAGAAAATCATGAAATATGATTTTAATGAATACAAACGGAACAATCGCGCGTAAAGCGACAAAGGAGGAAATAATGAAAATTCCAGAAGGAAAATATTGAGATGACCTTAATAATTCATTACTATTGGATAGTATTTGTCGAAAGCTTTCTAACAACATTTGGCACGTCTTAATCAGAGTTCGTATGAAGAAGTTATTGTTGGAAAAATATGTGTGTTTGAAGGAAATAATGCATTATTTCCTAAATGAGTTGTTTGTTAAATGAACAAATTGATTGTTAGGTTGTGTTCTACTCCATGAGAACGTTGAAATAATATACTCCCTCTGTCCCATGTGAATGTAAACCATTTTGGTGGGCACAATAACTAAGAAATATTATTAAGATAATGAAAATGTGTGGTAGGAAATGAAGAGAGAGAATGAGTGGAGTTAATAGTAGGTTGGCTGAATAAATTGTATGGTGGAAAATGAAGAGAGAGAATGAGTAGGTGGGGTAGGGTGAATATAAAATAATAAATTTGTTTCCATTTTGGGCAGTTTGCATTTACGTGGAACTGACCAAAATAGAAATAAGTTTGCATTCACGTGGGACGGAGGGAGTATTCATTTATCCAAAATGGTTGAGGGATGAATGAGATATTAACGCTCAAAGTAAGTGGGTTGAAAGTGGGAAATGTGGTTATCCCACATTGAAAAGGAATGTAAAATGATATTAGTTTATATACTCCTACACTTTTGTAGGGAGTAAGATTGTGGAGCATAGAGGCAATGTAGCTCCAAAGTGTCCTACTCGCGCTATCCCACTTTTTACATTCTTTTAACTTGACCCATTATAACTGGACACCGTGAACACTGGACACCGAAGAGCCTGGACACCCAGCGGCACTGGTCACCAAGCGAGCATGGAGTACCGGCGGCTGCGTGCAGCGTTTACGATGATTTCAACCGCTTGTGTAACTGCCGCAATAAATGCAGTGATTAAGAAAATTAAAAAGGGTTTTAATTTTCTAGCAGTTTTGATTTCCTTGGTAACTATAAAAAGGGAAGAAGAACAACAACACAAGGACACTGATTTCCATAATCTCAAAACTCCATGTCAGCAGCATATTGAGTATTCTTTTTCTTTGGCCTCCTACATTGCATCCTTGGTGATATTACCCAAGCATATGACTTTAGTTCGCCGGAGGTACTATTGTGCAACCACCGTCCGGTCTGTCCATTTTATCCTGGGAGACGAACGTCCATAACAACCTCAAGCATAACTCGGTGAGGGGGCAAATTTGTCTTAAGGAGAGTGTGTCACACATGACTCGGGCAACATCAAGAAGATCATCAAACGATTTTTTTCCTACGGTTTCTCCTCATTTAATTTTTGTTGTAATGTGTATTTCAATATATTGTAATTCTTTTATTATTTTATGCTTATTATAAGATTTGGTCTAACAATCTTAAGACAAATTCTCTATTTGAGAAGGATTACAGATTTGAGAATCCGGTGGAGCGGCGGCCACGGGAGAAAAGATAGAAAACGATGGAAGAGGAGGATGGAAGAAAATTCCAGCAACTTTTTGCAATGACCAGCTGTGGTAAAATTGCAATTCCCGATTCGTTAACCGTTGGATCGATCTCAAATTTGGTGAGCAAGTTCTAAACTCATATAAGAACAATTTGGACGGAGGAGATCAAAATATTTTATGTGAAGATGATGATATAATTTTCGGATCAGAACAATTTATGGAAGGAAAAAAATATATTTTTTGAACATATAATGAACTAATGGATTAACATCAAGGATGTTGCGACGATTGTGTAAAATAGTTGTGGCGATGCCACTTCTAGTGTTTATACAATGGGTGATATATCTCTTATGGTTAATGAGATCATAGTGAGGAAAATCAAAAAGTTCGTAGGAACTAAATTGAGAAATTGAACGTGGAAAGATATAGTCTTTAACGTTCTTATGGTTCACAAGAATCATAATGAGAAAAATTGAATAGTTCGTTGGAACTATGTTGAGAAGATGAGCGTTAAAATATGCAGTCTTTAATGTTGTATTTTATCAATGATGTATTGACAAAGATGATAGGGCTTCTTGAAAGGAGTTGTTAAATTCTATTATTGTCAATAGTGACAAAAGTAACAAAGATAAAAATAATAGAGCTTTTTGAAAGAAGTTGTTGAATTCTATTGTTGTGAACATTGACAAATGTTACAAGAACTAAACCCATAGGGCTTCTTGGAAGAAGTTGTTAAAACCTATTGTGGGAATATGTGACTAATTTCATAAAGATAAAAACAATAAAACTTCTTGAAGGAAGTAGTTAAATCTTATTGTTGTTGATGATGACAAATGACACAAATATTTAGAAGGACTTCTAAAAGAAATTGTGTATTATGTAAATGAGAATGTGACTTTCTCTAATTTAGAGGTACTTCAAGATGAGACCTTTAAAATTTGGAATAATTAACCTCCAACTATAATTCCATTAAGGAATTTAGAGGTTTATAAATATGAATGGTTATAAGAAATAAATTGTATTAATTCTCCTATTGAATTAGCAATTTATTCTTGGCGTTAATTCTCTAATTAAGTTAAAGAGTTATATTTGTAACAACAAAGTTATAATTGTTGAAAATTAAAACCAATGTTTTGTTTGTGTGGAGACAAATCTCTAATGGAATGTGGTTGTTTCAAGTTTTTCGGATCACCATAGTGAGAAGTTAGAAATTTTTGTTGGCCTTAACTTTAAGTGATGGAAGTAAAAGATGTTCTACTTGACCACCTTGAACTTAGAGAGGTTTCTTATGGAAGACCCTACAAATTTGGGTGAAAATGTAATAGATGTTCAAGCCGTGAGTGCAGTTGAAGCATGCGAATTTTCTTTATCGGAACTATATACTTAATGAATTGTCGGATTCATTATAAAACGTATATAGTACAAAGAAAATTGCAAAATATTTGTGGGAGTCGTTGGACTATAAATATAAAATCGAGAATGCGGGTGCATTAAAAATCATCGTAATCCGCTTCCTTGATTTTAAATAGTGGACTCCATAAATGAAATAAAAAATCATACGGAAGAAGTGGAAATAGTCTTCCATGAAAAACCATGTCGAATGGATGGTGTTGAGTGAAATTCTCAAGTGATGACAATAATTGAGAAATTGCTTTCCACTTGAAAATATTTTAAAATCACCTCAAACATAATTAATGAAAATGAATGTTGAGGTGTGTGCTATTCGTCTTTGTGTTGGAAAAGAGAATAGAACTTTGGAGAAAAAGTTGTATAACATTTCTTGTGGCGAAAGCAAATGTGATGAAGCATGCCGAAATGCTTAATACAAAGACAAAGTTAGTCAAACTTGTTTGAAATGTCAAAATCGTTTGAAAAGTCAAATGTGTTTAAAAAGCAAACTTGTTTGAAAAAATCAAGCATATACCGTGTGTCTTGAGTGGCAATTGTGATGTCATCAAGAATGTAATTCATGATGTTTGAATGAATGAAACGGAAGGGTGTTCAAGTGATCAATATGAGATTGAGTCTCGTTATATTGTCAAAATAGATACAAACAAGACTCATCATATATGTGCTTGAAGTTATGATCAAGGCATATTGATTCTTGAGATGTGAATATTGATCAAGTGATCAATATTGAGATGTGAATATTATTCACATAGATGATGGTAAAATGTAAGTTTTACCTTTAACGTTGCTTGCTAAAAAGCAAAATGTAGAATCTTATCTCTTTAAAGGAAAAGTTGGAAATCAACTTAATAAAGAGGTCGTGATAAAAACACAACTAAATGTAGTGTGTGTATATGTTACACTAAATACTATTGATTGCATATGGTTGGATATGCTTACAATAGTTGTGAATATAGAATTCTTGTTTATGAATTCAAGATTCAATAATAGAATCATGAAGCGCTTCTTTATTTAAAAATATGTTTCCGTCGTATAAATTAAGAGATGAGGCAAACTCATTTAAATGGATTCACGATTCAATAGAAGAAGACGAAACTTATCATGAGGAATGATAAATAAGAGGCTTGAACTCAACATAGAAAATGAGGTAGGATAAGAAAATTCTATGGCCCAAATTTTCTAACCTCCATGCTAGAAAGTGAATCACAAAGTTATAAAGACATTGAGCTCTTTGGAAGGATCTTTGTGGAAAGAGGCCATTAAAATTGAGATTGATTCAATCTTGGAGCAATCAATGAGTACAAGGCTAGACTTATAATTGAGGATTACAAGGAAAATAAAGACCTTGATTACTTTTATACTTATACTCTTATCACGAGAATAAAGATGGTATTTGCAATTGCTGCATAGCAGAATTTGAAATACATCAAATAGATGTAAATAACCTTTCTAAATGTCGATATAGAAGAGAAAATTTACATAGAACAACCCGAGGGGTTTGTTGTACATGACCAATGAAACAAAGTATCCACAATGTACACCATGATCAAATGGTGTTAATAATGAAAATTGACATTATTGCTAATTTTGGGACTACTCTGAAAATGTGGGGGTGAGTATACTTTGGAAAATAATTACCTTTTTCAAAAGGTTTCCCCAAGAAAACAATGAGATGTCCATATGAAGTATGGAAACGTAGGCCTACGTACACTTGTGAATGTGGGGTGTTTCGCAAAGTAGCAAGTCCAGTTACCAAAGAAATTGAATTTGGTTACTAAATGGTGGAGTATATTTCAAGAGTTATGTTCATAACAATTGTGTATATTGGTTTGTTATATATGATTCAATAAGTTTGAATATATATATATAAAAATCAAAATAAAATAAAAACAATGGAAATCAAGTATTGATGTCAAATTTATGGAAGTGAATAAATGATACTTTGAATGAAATAGATCAAAGTGTTGAACCGGTTCATGAAATGGAACCTAGAAGAAAATGTGTGTAATGGTACTCTAGACATATATGTCTAATACATAATACCATTAGACAACTACTCTCAACTAATTTTACTATGTGAGGTCAAATGATAAACGGATCCGTTAACCAAATGGTTATATCGAGAGTTAGTTGTAAATTCGGAGGGGAATGGGACTTAAGCCTCTTGAAAGTTAAACACAGCGGAAAACCCAATCTAGATGACTAGAGATCCTAAGAACTAGATTCAATGGTACCACCTAACTGTTAAAAGACTTGTAGCGTCACTGTGGGGGAATTAACCCCAAGTCCATTCCTATTAGTGACATCCTGAAAGGACAAGGATAAGCCTATGGCTTTTAATGATTCTTACGCGTCGGAAATTTGAGCAGGGTAATACGGGTTACCTTTAAGAAATCACCTATGTGAGAGAGAAGTGGGGCCGCTTTGAGAAGAATTGCGTGAGGCTCAATTCTTAGACCCTCTCGCAAAACCAGGCATATGTTCAGGACCATGATTGAACATAGCTAAGAGAATTGAAGTATGTTAGGACGTTACTTGTGTCAAGCATATGATTGGCTACTAAAAAGCATAACGATTCAAGGACATCGCGTCTATCGATTTGCGAGTAGAGTAAATATGCTTGTACGAGCGAAGATTCAATGGGCATTCCCACATCTTCGTATGCAAGTTTTTGTCTGCCGGACTTTATCACCATTTTCTCATTATTTCCATCATGTGGGGGATTGTTGGAAAAATATGTGTGTTTGAAGGAAATAATGTATTATTTCCTAAATGGGTTGTTTGTTAAATGACCAAATTGATTGTTGGGTTGTGTTCTACTCCATGAGAACGTTGAAATCATATATTCATTTATCCAATATGGTTGAGGGATGAATGAGATATTAACGCTCAAAGTAAGTGGGTTGAAAGTGGGAAATGTGGTTATCCCACATTGAAAAGGAATGTAAAATGATATTAGTTTATATACTCCTACACTTTTGTAGGGATTAAGATTGTTGAGCATAGAGGCAATGTAGCTCCAAAGTGGCCTACTCGCGCTAGCCCACTTTTTACATTCTTTTAACTTGACCCATTATAACTGGACACAAGCAGAGGCCAGGAGAGCTTGGACACCAGCAGCGCATGGACACCAGCAACACCTGGACACCAGCAACCTGGGCACCAGCAACACCTGGGCACCAGCAGCGCATGGGCACCAGCAGCTGCGTGCCAGAAACGTTTCTGATGATTTCAACCGCCTGTGTAACTGCCGCAATAAATTCAGTGATTAAGAAAATTAAAAAGGGTTTTAATTTTCTATCAGTTTTGATTTCCTTGGTAACTATAAAAAGGGAAGAACAACAACAACACAAGGACACTGATTTCCATAATCTCAAAACTCCATGTTAGCAGCATATTGAGTATTCTTTTTCTTTGGCTTCCTGCATTGCATCCTTGGTGATATTGTCCAAGCATATGACTTCAGTTCGCCGGAGGTACTATTGTGCAACCACAGTTCGGTCCGTTCGTTTTATCCTGGGAGACGAACGTCCATAACAACCTCAAGCACAACTCGGTGAGGGGGCGAATTTGTCTTAAGGAGAGTGTGTCACACACGACTCGAACAACATCAAGAAGATCATCAAACGATTTTCTCCTACGGTTTCTCCTCGTTTAATTTTTGTTGTAATGTGTATTTCAATATTTTGTAATTCTTTTATTATTTTGTGTTTATTTTAAGATTGAGTCTAACAGTTATGACCTCCGGATGTTTGTCAAAAAAGGTACAAGTTAGCTATGTACGAAGGTCGAACGCACAAACGAAGAAGGGAGAACGCACAAGTGTGTCGTGCATGAAATTATTCTCCAGATCACCTCTGCGGTCACAGAAGGTGGTGGTGTGTGGCCGCACAGGCCTCCTTGAGGTAGCTTCAGCAGTTTTCTTGTTTTGACTCAGATATGGTCTCTGTTTCCTAATTTTGACCCCTCCTTCTCCCATGTATAAATAGAATACCCCAGCCATGTTTTGACCTATTCTTAACATGTTTTAATTCTCTTTTCAATATGTAAACAAGATTCAATTTATAATTCATGAATTCATTGGAAGATTTATGCTATTTATTGAACTCTTGTTGATGTTCGATATGAACATGAGCGGCTAATTCTCTTCTTATACGGAATGGAGGTAATATATATTAATCCTTTATATTTTAATTAATCTTGCAATTAATCAAAGGTTGGTTTCATCAAAAGTATTATTCATCTAAGTTTTCTAATCTACAATCACATGTATAGATGTGATTGGCTTTTTAAACTAAATTTGTGTGTGGTGATTTATAAGTGATTGCTTGATACAAGCAAGTCAATATTTTGAATGAATATAATCTAGTTTTTGACAAGTGATTGCAAAAAATAAATTGTAGGTTCTTAATCCTAGGATTTGATGGGTTTTTGAATATTAAGTGTACTTTATAGAAAATCTAATATTTGAAGAACACTAAATTATGAATGTGTGAACGCCCAATTTTATTAAAGAGGATGAAACCCCAACTCTTATTTATTGTATGGTGAATTGGCATATTGGTGTAATACACATGAATCCCATTTCGTAGATTCTTCTTCCTTGGATTTCGGTAATTTCTTGAATTGGTTTATTTTGTATTCTTGTTTTAAGTAGTTAATTGTTTAAGTAGGAATAATAATCAAAACCAAACTCCGTCCTTTTATTTTCAGTTTTAACTATTGAAATTTGAATTGTTATTCACAAATCCCTATGGATTCGACCCTTGCCAAGTGCATATTACTATATCGATAACTCGTGCAATTGCGAGGTAATTTTTATAAAAAGTGGGATTTTCCCACCAAGTTTTTGGCGCCGTTGTCGGGAACTTGATTGCAATCTTCAATTTAATTTTCAACAATGTATGCTTGGTCAGAGTTCATTGAACCCCGAGTAGGTTTCTTTGAGTAATGACAAGTTTGGAAGTGGCAATCCCCTGAAACTTCTACCACCGGGGTAAAAGAAGAAGGAATAAAAATGGGCGAAAAAGTAAATATTCGACAAATGAAAGACTATTTTCATCATAAAATTGATGCAGCCTCATCTTGCATTGTTTTATCTCCTACTGCAAGAGATTATGAATAAAGGGACAGTACTTCAATCTCTTACCTAGCTTCCACGGGGGAGCTACGTATAATCCCTTAAACTTTATCCATGAGTACTTGACTACTGTTCATTCTTTTCCATTAACTACGGGAGTCATGGAGGACCAATTAAAGTTGCGTTGTTTTTTCTTTCACTCGTGAAGACGCATCTAAAAACTGGTTCATGACATTAGCACCAAATAGCATTGATACTTGGGAGAAGATGTTTCAAGATTTTATGCAAATATTTTATTCTCACCCTTCATTGTCTCCCCTAAGACAAAAATTTTAGGTTTTTAATAAGAACCGGGTGAGTCATTCCATGAAACATGGGAGAGATTTAAAATGTTATTAGTTCAATGTCCTCATCATGACTTTTCCCTACTCCATTTGAATCAATCTTTTTATAATGGGTTAAGT
Organism: Adenophora triphylla var. japonica; assembly: GCA_022495995.1. NCBI lineage: Eukaryota > Viridiplantae > Streptophyta > Magnoliopsida > Asterales > Campanulaceae > Adenophora > Adenophora triphylla. Next base: position 472,949 of record JAFEMH010000113.1, on the reverse strand, counting down.
CAAATGCACCAAACCATAGTGGATAATTTTGCATGAGGGTCAATAGATGAGAAAACTCCAGAACAAGTAAAAGAAATTTTTGACATGCTAGGTGCTAACTCTCAACAGAAGGGAGTGAGGAGGAAAACAAAAGGGTGTATGAGGCAAGTGTCGTTGATAGGGTGGAAAAGAAAGTCACTAAATTGTGGAGGATATCTTGGTACAAGTGAACAAGCTCATTGTGCCAGTCGATTTTGTTGTGCTTGATATGGAGAATGATGTTAGTAAAGTTGCGAAACACCCATTCTTCTTGAACGTCCTTTCATGGCTACTACCGACACCATAATTAATGTTAAAGAGGAAAGATTTACAATGAATGTTCTTGATAAAAAAGTTGAAATTTCAATTTTTAAAGAACCTCAAATTGTCAATATTATATGTTGCTTTGTTAATGAGGTAGATGGAGTGTGTATGAGATCTTTTTTCATGAGGTTGATTGAGAGGAGTTTGAGAACATGTTAAATGGCGGTGAGAATACTAGGGCTATAGAGGATGTATAAGACATGGCTATGGAGCACAAGACCGACAAATACTCTATTAGTGACGGACTGTATCACCCCCTAAACCACTTCCAAAAGAAGTTGGAGCCATCTATCACCTCATATTCGTTAGAAAAATTCACATCCATGTACTCATGTGCTAAAGTAGAAGGGTGTTATTTTCTTGATATATCAGATACTTTCTTTACTAATACTTATGATTAAGATAACAACTCTTATGTTTGTGTTGAGAATGAGATGGTGAAAGGTTGTGAATTGAAAGCAACCAACGACTTTGGGGGAGAGGTCCCCAAGAAAAAGAAGAAGAAAAAGTCCAAAGAAAGGGCATCAAGAGTTCATTGGGTTCCACCCCAATTAATAAAGAATGAAACTTATGTTTGGAGAGCGGTGGACTTTTGTGCCCGAGAAACAATGAGGTGGGCTAAATGAAGAAAATCAAAGGCAAAAGATGACATAACCACCTCAAATCCCAAGTAAAAATTGGGGCAACGGTCGGACTAAATACCTTAACCAAATGTGATTATTGGGAGGCAGCCCAACTAGGAATGTTTTATTTGCTTTATTTTATTTATTGTTGTGACATATCATCCTTTGAACCCAATGCATGTGCTTGGTCTCCATGCTAAAAGGACATATCATGTCTCGAGTTTTGGGGTAGATATCTCTCCGAGATTGTGGGTTTATAGGGGAGTGTATATAGTGTCACCCTAAAAAAATAGAAAATTTAAAAATTTTTTTTTTTTTTATATTTTGGGATATTGGCTAAAGTCGATGATGATTTGAGGGAGCTTGAAACTTTAAATCTTGAGTGTTGTTATCAATATGGGGATATAATTGGGTTGAAACATGTAAAGTATGATTGCTTCACCTTTCACTTCCATACTATTTTCTTGATCATTTTACCAACTTAGGAGACCTTTATAGGATCACTTTGGAATTCTCTGGGACCCTAGAACATGTTTTCATGATTGTCAATAACACATCAAATAGGCTAGTCGGAAAGTGATATTCGAATATTTTCTTTAAACCCTATTGTGAGCCTTTAACTTTCTCGTTAGTTATAAAATTTTTGCTAGAACCCCTTTTGAGCTTTAAAAGAATGGAATCTCTCACAAAGTGAGAGGTTATCTTAGGACGCTATTCGCCTTTATTTTTACCTATATTATCCTACCCCTTTAACTTATACACTATTTTCTCACATTTTCAAGAAAGTGAAACTAGAGAATGATTGGGAAATTGTGGGTTACAATTTGAAAATCAAGGGTCTTGAGTGGAAAGAGGTCAAAAAATAAAAGAAAAGGGTTATTTATTGTATTGAAAAGAGGGACATGAGCAAAGTGTGTAATGCATAATATTTTTCGTAATCTATATATATGCAAAGCAAAGAAAAAAAAAGATGAAGAAAAATATGAAAAGCCTTGCCCTCTCTTATAGTGGAGAGTGACCAAAAAGAAAGAAAAGAAGGTAATCAACCCCATGTGTGAGTATATGCAAAATTATAAGTTTGGGGATTGAATCATAGGGTTGGCATGGGTGAGCGGAGTGAAACACTCAAATGAGGAAAAATTTTGAAGATTTTCTAGTTTCACTTGATTGACTTCGTATGTCCTTACCTTCATTTGTAACCGTGAACCTAGCCCGTGATTTTCGCAATACATTACAAGCTATAAAGCCATACTTGATCCCTAAAGAGTAGTCGGCTTGACAATTGTGTTCAAACATGCATATGAGTGTCCTTACACATAATTTTCATCTTATTATCATTGATTTATATTATGAAACAATTGACCCTATAAAATATCTTACTTTGGTGGAAATGATCTCACATGATTCATTCATCTTTCATTATGTGGTGGAGAATTGTAAGTTAGATGCATTCATGTAATTGTAATCCCATATTCATAATAATACTCGTAGATAATATGTATTGTAAATATTTGAGACTTACATGGCCAACAACCTTTTATACGATTTGAACATTTCAAAAATATTTTCCTTTGCTTTGTTTTTGTAGTTATTATTTTTCTTTTAGTTTTGTGTTTTACGCGAGGACGAGCATAAGATAAGTTGGGGGTATTTGATGTATGTGTTTTCATCCTTCCAAATGATGTATCCTTAGAACTATTTGATGCTCAACCTTGGGTGTTTTTGATTGATTTTTTGAGTGTTTACGAATACAGGGAATGAAAGGAGAAAGTCATAGAATATGATATTAATGAATACAAAAGGAATGATCACGAGCAAAGTGGCAAAGGAGGAAAGAATGGAAATTCCAGAAGGACAATGTTGAGATGACCTTAAGCATTCATTACCATTGGATAGTAATGGTAGAGAGCTTTCCAACAATATGTGGCACGTCTTAATCAGAGTCTGTATGAAGAAGATATGACCTCCCAAAGTTTGTCGAATAAGGTACAAGTCAGCGATTCACGAAGGGCGAACACATAAACGAAGGAGCGAGACCGCACAAGTGTGCCATGCACGAAATTATGCTCCAGTAGTTTTCCTGTTTTGACTTGGATTTGATCTTTGTTTCCTAATTTTGACCCCTCTTCCTCCCATGTATAAATAGAACACCATAGCCATGTTTTGACCTATTCTTAACATGTTTTAATTCCCTTTTCAAGTTGTAAATAAGATTCAATTTATAATTAATGAATTCATTGGAAGATTTATGCAATTTATTGAAGTCTTGCTGATGTTCGATATGAACATGAGCGGTTAATTCTCTTTTTCTACGGATTGGAGATAATGTATATCAATCCTTTATGTTATAATTAATCTTGCAATCAATCAAAGGTTGGGTTCATCAAAAGTATTCTCCATCTAAGTTTTCTAAGCTACAATCTTATGTGTAGATATGATTGGCTTTTTAAACAAAGTTTGTGCGTGGTGATTGACAAGTAATTGCTTGATCCATGCAAGTCAAAATTTTGAATGAATATAATCTAGGTTTTGACAAGTGATTATAAACCAAAATTATAGTTTCTTAATCATAGGGTTTAATGAGTTCTTGAATATAAGTGGACTTTGCAGAAAACCTAATATTTGAAGAAAACTAAATTTTGTATGTGTGAATGCCCAATTTTATTAAAGAGGATGAACCTCCAACTCTTATTTATTGAATGGTTAATTGGCATATTTGTGTGATATACATGATTCCCATTCTGTAGATCCTTTTTCCTTGGATTGCGGTAATTTCTTGAATTGGTTTATTTGTGTTCTTGTTTTAATTAGTTAATTGTTTAAGTAGGAATAATAATAAAAATCAAATCCCGTCCTTTTAATTTCTGTTTTAACTGTTTAAAGTGGAATTGTTGATTCATAAATCCCTGTTGATTCGACCCTTGCCAAGTGCATATTACTACACCGATAACTCGTTCACTTGCGAGGTAATTTTTATAACAAGTGGGATTTTCCCCATCACTCCTCCTCCTCCTCAACACCATGCTTGGCTATAATAGCCAGGTCGTTAGAGTCATAAGGAATAAGGGAGTTACCAGCGCGGGCTACGTTATCATAGCGATCTTTGCATGCCCACTAAGCTAGTTTTTCAACACCCAAGTCGACAGCGGGATCAACCATAGCCCGACGAGCCATATGTTTGCACCCGAATAAAAAAAAAGTCACGAGTTCGGGACACAATGACAACATAACCCTCATCACTGGCCTTGTACTTCTCCACCGTTGCCTTCTCCATGGATTGGGTCTCTTTCTCCCACTTGGCTCTCATAACTCGATGGTCGACGTCCATCTTTAACATTCTGTTATTGCGCTCCTAGAATAGTTTTGTAAGTTGTTTGACCTGGCCGCCTGAATAGGGCTGCCTCGTTCTCCAGGGAAGCCTCCATAGGGGCCCAAGCTTCAACCTATTCTTGGAGAGGAGTCAGCTGCTCTTTTGCTGCCTTCAAGGCCTGATAAGCTTCATCTCTCTTTCTCGGTATTAAAATGGGCCGCCTAGATTGCCGAGCATTGGGAATCTAGATCATGGAGTTTCTTCTTCAGCTTCTCTTGCATTCCTGGTATAATTGGCAGCAACTATCTTCTCTTTCTCCAGGGCCGCCCTCCACCCACATTTGGCTTGCTCGACCAAGGACAGAAACCGCGAGACAAAAGTAAGGCGATCAAAATATTGAACTTTGAGAGAAAGGAAAGTTTAGAAAAAGGCAAGTAGTACCTCAGAGGATAACATGTCGGAGCGATCACTGAAATTTTCTGGTGTAAGGCCAACTTAATCAAAAGTGGCTAGCAGATCCCTATCAGCTGCCCGATGGATAATGACTTGCCCAGGGCCAGCTCTGGATATTGACGGCAAAGAGAGTTCACCCCAGTTAGAGGGGAAACATCACTAAGGGCATCAACCAAAGTTTGCACCTCCCTAGCATCCCTAGTAGTAGGAGCTTGGCCAGTAGGGGGGCTAGAAATAGAGCTCCCTGGCCTAGAGGGTCCTGTGGATGCCATTCTCCTAGTATAGGGGCCCACCTTTTCAGCGTCGTCTCACTCTGGGCCTTTTCCTGAAACGGTTAACGGCCAGGGCGCCTTCCGTGTCATCTTGACCTTTGAGCTCAAGCTCTAGTCAATGAATTCAGTCTGGTGTTCCTGACCAGCTACCAACTCGAGCTGCAAGTCAGTACTTGACCTTGCCTCAACATCAAGGTCCACTCCTCCCTTCGATCTGGGAGCTTCGACCTGCCTCCTCTCACGCCGACCAACTACTTCTTCTTCAATGGGCTGAACAGGCTCAGTCCCATCAATGGGGACCATCCAAAATCCTTCCATGGGGAGTAAGATGTTTCGGGCAGTGGCTTCTCTCTCCCTGCTAGCCCACGCGTTATCGCGACCGTGGCTCTTTCGGCTCTTGCGGCGATCACCAAGATCAATTATGCGCTCCATCTGAGTTTCTTGTTCAGGAGTTAGAACTGCACGGATCAAAGAGAAAGAGAGTTAGAATAAGATGAATGACCTACAGCAAAAGAGAAACAATAAATGAAAGTTACTAAACAGCCATAATGGTCCAGCGGTCTACAATGACCTGGAACCCTCTTACATAGAAGACACTGTGCCTCAAATCTCTCTCGATTGTGAATTACCCAATCAGGGTACCTAAGACTTCTTATAATGGGGATAAAATGATCAACCCCGTCTTCGTCATCCATCATCATCCCGACTTAGACGTAGTAGTCCTTGCTCGACTCTAGGGTTTGACCGTACTCTTGAGAGAAACGGCCATCAACCCACGGGTCAACACATTGCTCCAATCCGGGACCTAGTAGTCCTCCTCCTTCATGGGTGACGAATTGACACTTGGCAGAAGGAATTCCCAACCCTTCCTACTCTCCACCAGGATCATTTGGTTGTTCAAGGCTAAACCTTTATCGGGTAAATTGATAAGAGCTTGGGCGCCTTGGATTTGGCTGAGGTGCTAATCCCCCAGGTCGTCCCATTGACCACCACTTTAAAAAACCTTCTAAAGACGTGCATACACGGTTCATACCCTACAAACCGGTACACCGTGGCAAAGGCGACTAGCACCCTGACTGCAGTGGCAAGATAGGTAGGTTCCCAGTACAATTCAGAAAGATGAAATAGATAAGAGTTAGATGAGAATAGAGTCTAATTTCTGACTTCCAGCATCCTCTTCAAGATTCCAACTGCATCAGAACAGTGGTCATACACTCCAAGAACTCACAGATGAAGGGGTCTAGGAGAAGTCTCAATCCTTCCTAAAACTGGCTGTAGTAACCTTGCTCGAGCTAAGGGCCCAGTCTACCCACAATTCAGCTTTCCTTTGCCTCTCGATTAAGTGGGACAACTGGTAGTCCTCCCTCAACACCTCAAAGTGCTCATAGAAGATTCTTAGGCATGACTCAGGCGGCTTCCTGCCGATCTGGGGCATGGGGCCACATACCCCCTCTCGTTGCTACCCGCGACCACAGTGGTAAAATAACCTGTCCACGATTCTTGCTAGGGTAGAGGTCAACACCTCACTTTGATCGGTATCACGATGTAGGTTGTTAGCTGCCATATCTACAAAAGACAAGGAAACAATGGAATCAGTGCTAGAAGAAGAAGAAGCGAACTAACTATGGGTGACCTAGATTCCCTGGGAAAGGAAGCCTCATGGCAGGAAAGGGAGGTTTACCCGACATTATGTAGAAGATGATAAAATGGTCACTTAGCTTGTTGAAGAGACGAAAGCGGACAACCCTTGGGTCGTCTACGACCATGTCTCCCTAACTCTTACCGGCCGGAAACCCAATTTCCCCAAAAAAACAAACCCCATTTTTTCAAAATAATTATACACTCTTATAAGGACAACTCTCTCCAAGGACCATCTACCCTTTTGTAAACCATAAGGTTCATACAATTATAACAATACCTAGCCCCCATTTTAAACCCTAAAACCCTAGCTATGGCAGACTCAAAGAAAAACTTCAAAGGGAAAATTACGTCCTAATCCCTCAGTTTAAACAAAATTATATCCTAAAACATGAAATTATCAATTCTACCTTCTAGTCCTATTTTGGAAAAAAAATTAACCATATAATTGAAATTACCCGGATTCGCGCGAGCGAAGGCGGTTGTCTTTCGCGGGGGGTTGGTGTCTGAGACCTCGCTTCATGGGAAGGAAAATGAGGAGTCGCCACGCGGTTTTTTGTATTTTGAGCCCAAACGTTGAGAAACGGCTATTGTGAAAATGGTGTCGTTTTTATTGGTAGCAAAAACTTAGGAAAAGGCTTTGAAAACAGGGGATCATTTTTATTGGTAGCAAAAACGAGTAAAAAGCTTTGAAAACATGGGATCATTTTTATTGGTAGCAAAAACGAGTAAAAAGCTTTGAGTACCAGAGATTGTTAGGTTCGGAGGCCACGTTACGTTTCGGGAAGAGTATTATGAGATCACCCGAAACGCCTCGTATGACGAGTCTTTCTACCTTTCTCAAAAACGTGTGTGTGTCTGTGTGTGTGTGTGTTTTGAAATGGGGGCTTGAATGACAAGCTTAATCTTGGTTTGAATGTCAAACGTTGATTAGGTGACTTTGTTTGAAAAGACGAGCGTTTGAATGACAAACGTCGGTTTTGAGTTTGAAATGAGCGTTTGCGTGGCAAACGTCGATTTTGATCTTTTGAAAGAGAGTTCGAAGGACGAACTCCGGTTTTGAACCGGGCGAGTCATTGTTAACGATTTTTACGGGAAAAACGCGTATTAAATGATTTTATGTGTCAAATGGCGGCTTTTAGTTTGAAGATGAGCGTTTGGAGGCCAAACGTCATTTCGCGCGTTTTGAAAGAGAGTTCGAAGGACGAACTCCGGTTTTGAACCGGGCATTACATTGTTAACGATTTTTACGGGAAAAATGCGTATTAAATGACATGCAATCAACGAATCGGGTTGCGACTCGGACTTTGAAAAGTAAATACTATCACGATCCAAACGGGTCGGACTTTGTAAATGACAGTATTTAAAGCAGTATCAACGGAATCAAACGATCCGGAATTGTAAATGACGATCAACGAGCCAAAATGGCTCGGAATTGTAAATGACGATCAACGAGCCAAAACGGCTCGGAATTGTAAATGACGATCAACGAGCCAAAATGGCTCGAAATTGTAAATGACGATCAACGAGCCAAAATGGCTCGGAATTGTAAATGACGATCAACGAGCCAAAACGGCTCGGAATTGTAAATGACGATCAACGAGCCAAAATGGCTCGGAATTGTAAATGACAGAAAGTAAGTGATGATCGACGGATCGATCGATCCGGAATGGTAAATGACATAAAAAAGTAAATGAAACGGGGTCGGAACGCCGTTTTAACCCGTGATTACTTCTCTTACGGGAAGAGAAGAGGATCGAGGGGCTAAAACGTATCGGACCCCATTAGACGGAGGCGTCTACATTTCAATAACGCTGTTCGAAACAGTTGTAGCGACTGGCACATAAACCGAGACGAAACGAGAGATTTAGAGAGAGGGAGTTATACCTATGGCTAGGGTCGACTCCTTTGGCTCGGGGGTGTGTACGGGACACGGAAAGTAGTTTGAAACGGTGTTTCGGAGTGGTGAGGGGCGTATTTGATCGAAATACGGAAGTTTCACGCGAATCGAGACAAAACGGGAGCTCGGAAGGGGTGAAAATCAGTTTGGGCCGTGGGGTATGTGATTTTTTGGAGTAAAATCTTCCTCCTTTTGGCTTTGACAGCAACTTCTATTTATAGGTGAAAAATGCAGTAAGAGTCCGGACGGACTTAGACTGTTTTCCAGGGTTTTGTGGTATTTTGGAATTTTGAGGGGCTTGCTGGCAATTTCAGAAAATTTGCACAGGGAGTCCGGCCGGACTTTGACTGAAATCCAGGGGTATTTTGGTCTTTTCAGCTTGATTTGTGATTGAAGGGTGATGGGAGGGCTGTGGCATGGCTGCCACGTGTCCCATGACTCACCAAAGGTATGGGAGTTCGTTCCCCGGTCCCGGTTTTGTCCGTTTTTTAAAATAACAGTCCAGAAAATGTCCGAAACGCCCCCGGAAAGTGCCGGAAAGTGCGTTTTTTAGGGAAAGCCGTACTTTCACGTGCGATGACGTGTGTTAAGTATGCTTCGACGTCGGGATGCTCGGGGCAGTCCCGGGACGTCTCGTTGGCATGGCAACGGGGAGTTTAACGAGTTCCGGTTAACCTGGAGCGGGCCAGTTAACGGATTTCGGTTAACTTTCTGACGGATTTTGACGATCCGGATTTGGGTACTTACAGTTAGCCCCTCAGCGACGTCTCCTCCGAAGGAGGTGGGGTCATTGAAAAAGATAAGGATCCAAATCGGGATGCCTTATTTTGAAAGACCTGGGCGGTCAGCTGGCTGGACCCTTAGCGAAAGGATTCCTACGTATCCCGAGCGGGAATCAAGCCGATCGTAGTTCGTAGGTGCAAGGGCCGCGCGTGGGGACCTTGACCTGAGCGAGACTGTTTGGAGGCGTCTGAACCTGAATGAGACCATTGCGAGGCATCTGGACCTGGGATCCCTGAAACCTTCGAGGGCGTGTGGCGCCTCAGACCGGAGTTGCTGATACTGACGAGGGCGTGTGGCGCCTCAAACCAGAGTGAATGAGGGTACGCTTATCCTGGGACGAAGATATTCGTGCCTTGAGTACTGGGCTTACGATGACTGCCAGGTTTATCCTGCTGGGGATACGGTAACAATAATGGGAACGATTGTGTTAAACTTGCGTTATTAACAACTCGAAAGGATCAACGTTTCTTCTTTAGAATCCGGCTGGGGATGAGCATTCGGGCTTACCTTGATGGCCGAAGAGGAATTGTTGTGCGGGCTTACCTTGATGGCCGCTGCAGTGGGACGATCAGGCTTACGACTGGCGGCCGGGGAAGTGAACGATGGTGAAAACCACTAGAAATTTTAACGTCGGAGGTGCAACTGGAATGTCCGGAGGCATGATTGAGCGTTTGAATGTCAAACGTCAATCGGGGATAAAATTTAACGTCTGGAGACGGAAATGTAACTGGAATGTTCGGAGACATGATTGAGCGTTTAAATGTCAAACGTCCACTGGGGATAAGATTTAACGTCTGGAGACGGGCGTTAGTGAAAACTAACTGGGAATTTAACGTCTGGAGATGAGCGTTAGTGAAAACTAACTGGGAATTTAACGTCTGGAGACGAGTGTTAGTGAAAACTAACTGGGAATTTAACGTCTGGAGACGAGCGTTAGTGAAAACTAACAGGGAATTTAACGTCTGGAGACGAGCGTTAGTGAAAACTAATTGGGAATTTAACGTCTGGAGACGGGCGTTAGTGAAAACTAACTGGGAATTTAACGTCTGGAGACGAGCGTTAGGGAAAACTAACTGGGAATTTAACGTCTGGAGACGAACGTTAGTGAAAACTAACTGGGAATTTAACGTCTGGAGACGAGCGTTAGTGAAAACTAACTGGGAATTTATCCTCGGGGGATGGGGTGTTAGAAATGTCTAACTGGGGGGAAATTTTACACTTTTAGGGGCCAAAAGGAGTAAAATTGGAACTGCCACAAATTGAGGGACTGAAATGGAAGGAATCTTTTTAAATTGCAGCAGGAGTCCGGCCGGACTTGGACTGAATTTGACCAGGTTCAAATCAGCTCTAAGTCCGACGCAAACCATCCCTTTTCCCCCATTATTTCCGACGAGAGAGGAGAGAAAGGAGAGAAAATTTCCACCCCAAATTGCAAGATTTGCTCAAATTTGTGAAGAAAAATTGCTATGGAAGGTGAATGGGAACCAATGGCTCGTCATGGAAGGACCGATGACGAAAGAGCGCGGTTGGTTCGGACCATTCGAACCATCATTCATCCATTGAATCTGACGGAGTTTTACCCGGCTAGGGATAGACACAACTCCAAGGGAGGGATCGAAAGACAAGTAAGTTTCCTTCAAATTCCATTAATTTTAAGAATGTGCATTCTTTAAATGTTAGAAATTTGATTAGGAATGAGTTAGGGATTTTGGTGCCCGGATTGGGGCTTTTGACTTTGCTATGAACCTTTGTCGAAATTGACTAGGATGTAGTTCAATTGACACTATGGGTAGATGACATAAAAATTTTGGTTGCAAAATTCCATGTCTAGATGCATTTTCCAAAATTAAAGTAGCTTTAATTCGGGACGGAGTAAATTTTCGAAATGTTCGAAAAGATTTGTAAGTTCCGGTTTTGACGGAGTTTTCAAAAGATTTTGAAAGTTTCGGATTCGACGGAGTTTTCGAAAGATTTTGAAAGTTCCGGATTTGACGCAGTTTTCGAAAGATTTTGAAAGTTTCGGATTCGGCGGAGTTTTCGAAAGATTTTGAAAGTTTCGGATTCGACGGAGTTTTCGAAAGATTTTGAAATCTTGGACCGTCAATACTCCAACAGAGATGGAAGTATTTTAGGAAAGGAATAAGAACTGCCATTGCATTGCATCATTCTGACATGCGTCGTGCATTCTGTTGATGTTGCTATTGTCTTGTTCACCTGCAGGGGCGAGGGACGGTTGATACCCACAACCGAAGAGTCGTGGTGCCTTCGAGGCGGATGCGAGCGTTGTGGGAGGCCTTCCTGGACGTGGCTCGAGAGGGAGAGAGGAGTCCGCGGCACCGGTGCTTGACTCCGGTTAGCCGGGTTTATCGCGGTAGCCGCGATAGCTGCGACGCCGAGGGCCAGGTCCATGTATGTAGCTCTGAGCGAGTATTGGCGGGATATGACCCATACTTTCCATTTCAGGTGGGGGGAGGCGACGGTGACTCCCACGGACTTTGCTGCTATCACTGGGTTTCCGACCTATGGCAACACGCTGGTGTGGATTGACGGTTACACCCCGGAGCAGTTGTCTGAGCTACTGGGTTTTGATATTACCGATGCCAGGGGCTTAGGCAATCGGTACAGGCCGATGGAGAGGCATCTGGAGGCGGGTATCGCCGATTATTTGGATGGGTCTTTGAGGATGACCGCGGAGCGCCTGGCTCGAGGGTTCATTTGGTTCGCGTTGTCAGCGACTTTGTTCCCGACTTCGACACATCCCGTCACTTCCTCCGCTCGGTCGTCGAGACTTGGATGCCGTGAGGGGGTTCGCATGGGGGGAGGCTGGACTGGCCGAGCTCTATCATTCCCTGGACAGATTCTCGTGAGGAGAGGAGAACTCCTTGAGCTGCTTCACACCCGTCTTGGATGTAAGTTCACGTCCTTTTTCTCTTCCTTGTCTCTTTTATGTACTCGTATGTATCTGCTCTGTAGCTGACATAACTTTCCATTTGCTTGGGCGTGTCCGGGTGCTATGAGGTGTTCAAATCACAGATTGGGACATCAAGGAGGCGTATCGACCCTGTTCCCCGCCATGCCGGTTTGGCGTAAGAGAGCGAAGAGGTCGGTCTCGTCGAGAGTCGGCACTCGAGTGTCATACGAGGAGGTATCTCTGGCACTGAACCGGGAGTTCTCCGAGAGGATCCAGCTGACCTGGTGGAGTCGGTTCCACTATGGCGTGATTCAGGTTGCTAGCGAGGTGACAAGGCGGAGGAAGCTCCTGGTGGGACTTCATTGCGACGCTATGTATCCTGGGAGCGGGTGACCGGCCGCACGGCCCGGGGTCCATTCCATTGGTGCCTGGATCCTCCTATACACATGCAAAGATCCCTGGAGATGCCGATGGAGGAGTTGGAGAGGTATAGACAGGCGCGTTCTATACCGAGTACATCATAGCGGGGCCGCCTATGATACTTTCTTGAGGATGAGGCCGAGGAGCCCACAGTGCAAAGATAGGGAGTGGCGATGGCCCCGGATATCCCCGAGATCTCCCGCTCCCACGCGCTAGGCCGGCGTACGAGGGGCCGGGATGGTTCGTCGCCTGTGCGACTTGTGATCCCGCTCCCGAATGAGCCGAGACCACGATACAGGGTTGACCCCAATGCTTCGGTGAGCACTTTTTGATTTTCTGCATTTGATAGTAGTATTCTGCAAATGTTGCATCTGTACTTTCTGTTCGTCTTCTGATGACCTTCCTGGTTCGCAGGTGTCTGGCCGTACGTACAACGACGCTATGAGGCTGGTGGACGGGTGGTCCGCCTACGCTAGGAGGCTCGTGGCGTTCATGCGGTGCGCCTCCCGAGGAGCATGGATGTCCGTGAGCCGAGGCCGTCTAGGCCGAGAGGTTCGCCCGCTCCCACTGGGCCTCGGTGGGGAGGACTTTGCACAGGATTTGGCGCTCGCGGGCGGAACGGCTGGATTTGGAGCTCATTCTTCTTCGCACTCAGGGCGCGAGAGGGGAGAGTCCTCGAGTTCGCATACGCCGAGGAGGCCTTTTGCATATTCCCGCCTGGAGGAATTTGGCGAGTTCCTGTTCGCGACGGATCCGGTAGCTGCGGAGCAGTGCGTCAAGTGCTCGGATGACGAGCAGGACTCGGAGTAGTCCTCTTTTTTTTTTTGTACTGCTTCCTTTCCCCCTTTTTTTTTGTATCGTCCGGAACGATTTGATTTGAACTGTTTTTGAAAAGGCGCCCGTGGGGCGGAACCTGTACTTCGCACATTTATTCTGTGATCACATTCTGTTATTTTTGGCAAATAAGGATGTAGGTTAATCAAAAACTAAATAAAATGAAACATGCATTAAAAATTGAACGGGTCAAAAGTTAAGCCTATATGCACCGATTATTAATTATTTGCACTGTTGCACGAGCTTGGGGCGGAAGGGATATTGACATTGGTTGAATGAAACTAGGGGCAACACGTAGGTTTTATAAAGGCATGAATAGGGAGTTGTTTGGAATTGTTTCCAATTCAGGAGCAGCTGGCTGCAGAGTTGACCAAGTCAACTGCAGAGGAGTCCTACCTGACTAGGAGTGAATTTCCGTATTCTTCAAATTGCGGCCACTTTGCAATTTGTAAGAAACTGCGCATTGCTTTTGATCAGTTTAGCTGAATTCTCTCAAATTTCTTAGGCTTCCTTCACTTTCTGTCATGGCTCCCTTTCCTAAGCTATCGTCTCGGATGCAAGAGCGATACTTGGAAAATTTTCGCCGTGGGTGCGGAACCACACGAGGCGTAACAAGGGGTTTTTCGAAGGTCACATGGGATTAAATCTATTTGGGCTGTGAAGGAGCTCATGCTAGATTGGGATCTTTTGAGAGCCGCGTCTCGCTTCTGGGACGTACGGAGGAATGTGTACAGCTTTTCGTACAACGAAGTCACTCCTACGTTTGAAGATTTCCTGGGCCATTCTGGGAGGACTGAGACGGAATGCCTAGTTCTTCCGTATGGCCGGTGGCATGGCCACCGTTGAGAAGCTAGTGTCTTTGCTTGGTATCTCTACTGGAGAAGCATACGGGATGCCGATACTAGATACCGATTATGTTGACATTTGGGATCGCCCGAAAGATTTGCCTGAGCCGAGGGGAGCGTCTTTGCGTGGGACGCGTTTGCTCTCTGCGCGATCGCTACTCGCTCACGTTCACGTCTCTCGGCGTGTGCCATCACAAAGGTAATCGGGACTGGGTGAGGCAAAGTGCCGAGCGGGGGAGACATCGTGCCGCTGGTCTGGGCGAGACGTTCCTCGGGCATAGGCCTGATGGCGACCGGTAGCCGATACATGTGGGGAGGGAGTCCCGCTATGCTTACAATGTGGCTGAGGGAGAGACCGCAGATGATGCCCGAGGTGCCAATGTCCCGTGGCGCTTGGTCCTTCTCTCGACGTCCCTTCCGGTGATAGGGGGCGATCAGCCTGAGATGGAGCTCGGATGGCCAGACTCCGCACGCATCATTTACGATGGTGGGTTCCCCACCGGAAGTTACGTACTTGTCGGACCACTCAGAAGGTCACTTGCTGTCGAGTGCCGGGCCGTCTCACATCTTTCTATATTCCATCGTTGGTTCCGCGACAAGACGGGCTGGAGCAAAGCCATTGACGGGTTTGAGTTATGCCGCTACCTCGAGGTGGGATCTCGCCGATGGAAGATCCTTCGACGCTATTGCCGCTCACGCGGTGGTGGCAATACACGCCCTTTCCCCGCTGTGGTTCTCCTTCACCGAAGAGGGGGCACTGCTCGTCGACGCAAGATTCGAACCGGTACGAAGAGTGTATAGGGAGACACAGTATGTCTATCTTGTGGAGACGGGAGTGAGCCGCTGGGTGCTGATCACCTGGACAGTTCGACCTTGAGGAGGACTGAAGCGGGGGCTAACCCTGGGGATCGTACTGGGAATGACATGGCTGACTATGAGGCCAATGCTGATCGGGAGGCCAATCAAAGCACTGTTATGATGGCTCGAAGCGAGGCAGCTCGAGACAGAGCCAGAGAAAGGGCCGCTGGATGCCTACAAGCTTGACGGAGGCGTCGGGAAGGGTCCCTGAGCCAGGTAGAAGGACTACCGGAATATTTCCTGTGAAGGTGAAGAACACTTGTCGTGGGAAGGGGAAGGGGAAGAAGGATGAAGGACCAAGTACGGGAAACTAGGTTGACCTTGCTGTCCAGAGTATCCACCCATTGTCATTTGCAGACACATTAACTGATTAATGTTTTATTGTAGTTTTGCTAGCGTGTAGCGAGTCAAGAGTTGACCGTGCTTGAACTCATCAAAGAATGTTTTAACCGTTATGAATTTGTAGGTTAAATGAAAAGAGTTTTTCGAAACACAAGCAATTGATGCTTATTGTATTTTTTTTGTTTTTTAGACAGAACCAATGATGGTTGCCTACGTTCCCCTTTTACAATTGGACTAAGGGGCTCAGGTCACCGTAGTTCGACACTTTAGGTGAATTTGAGAAAAGCAAAGACAAAAGAAGTGCGACCCTATTTTTTACCGGATCATTAGCGGGAATGTATCCAGTTGGGTATTACTCTTTTAGCACTTTTAATTTTACTGAAGGGACAATGTATGGGGAAGGAGAGTTTACTCATGCTCTTCCTCAAACGAAGTATCTGCGGAGCTTGCTTCCGTTCACGAGGTTAACGAAAGGGTTTCCGTCCAAGTTTGCTAACTTCATGGCTCCTTCGGAGAAGATTCTTTGTACCACGAACGGTCCTATCCAGGTAGGCTCCCACTTTCCGAGGGGATTGGTCTGCGTAGGAGGCTTTTCCTTTAGCACCAAGTTGCCTTCTCTCGATGTCTCGGATCTTGACTTTCTTGTCGAATGCTCGGGCCATTCCGCTCCGGTAGGCTCGAGCGTGTTCCATGGCTTTCAATCTGCGCCGTCGAGTAGAGCAAGTTCGTCGTGACGGCTCGTAGCCATTCAACTTCATTGATCCCATTTTCCAAGAGGACTGAGGATGGAATTTCCAATTCCACGGCAACATTGCTTCCATTCCGTAGGTAAGCGCGAACCGAGTCTCCCCGTGGCGGTTCCCGACCGATGTTCGGTATCCCTGCAGGGCTAGATGTAGCTTTTCGCCGCCTCCCGACCTCTCGGTGGTCATCTTTCCGATTATCATGGCGAGAGTCTTGTTGGCCGCTCTACCGCACCATTGGTTTATGGTCCGTAAGGAGAAGATTTGTGACGTGTGACTCGAATTCGGCCGCAGTTGGTCACAATCTCCTTCGAAGCGAGTCCCATTGTCTGGATATGATCTCGTGGGCACTCCGTATCGGCACATGATGTTCTCTCGGATGAACTCGGCCACCTTCTTAGAATTCGCACCTTGTACGATCTCGGCTTCTACCCATTTGGTGAAGTAGTCGATCGCGACTAAAATGAACTCGTGACCATTGCTCCTGAGGAGTGATCTTGCCGATGACGTCAATTCCCCATGTGGCGAAAGGCCATGGCGTAGTCATGCAATAGAGTTCATGTGGAGGGATGTGATTGAGGTTGGAGAACCGTTGACATTTGTCGCAGCCTTCTGACGAACCGGATGCGCCTTTTCCATCGATATCCAATAGTATCCCATACGGAGAATGATCTCGTGTCAATGCTCGGGCATTCATGTGCGGACCGCAGTTCCGCTAGAACTTCTGCTCATTAGCTCGCCGGCTTTTTCTTTGTTTACACACCGAAGGAGTGGCCCTTGGTGGCGCTTCTTGTACAACATACCCCTGCAATGACAAAATGGGATGCCAGGCGTTTTAATGCCATCATGTTTTTGGCTTGATCCCTTCTTTGTATTTTCCATCTTTATTTGTGAAGGAAGCTTCTCCGTTTGGAGGTACCGGTAAATTTGATTGTACTGTGGTTCGTCGATCATTTCTTTTTTTATTTCGATCTCACAAAGAATAGGCGGGTATTTCCCGTCTCGCCTATTCTCGAGGGGTTTTACCGTTTCCATTGGGAATTTCGACAAGAGAGGCGAGGGTTGCTGTGGCATCTCGCGAAGCGATTCCCGTCTCTTGGCAAATAATGAAAAGAGATGTCCTTGAACCGAGCAATGAGCTCCTCCATGTACGCATGGTACTTCAAGGCCGAATCTACCGTCTTCCACTTGTTGGACACTTGATTGATGATCAATGCCGAGTCTCCATATACATCCAGCTTCGAGATGTTGCGCTCGAGGGCGGCTTCCGCACTCCGCACAAAGCCGTATTCTCGCCGCATTGTTGGTTGTTTCAAAATTCGCCTTGACGGCTATGGGAGTATGCTCGTCCTGGGATCGACAAGGAGCATTCCAATACCATTACCCTTCTTGTTGGGTCTGCCCCATCGAAGAAGAGTTTCCGCCATGTTAGCCATAATTGCCGAGTGAGAAGATTCCGTCGTCCGAAATTGCGGATCGTGACCTCGATTCACCGCTCGAGAAGTCGGCCACCGATCCGCCATTACTCGCCCTTTGTTGATTTTCTCGACCATGTACTTGATGTCAAACTCAGCCAGGAAGAATGACCACTTGGCTAGTCGCATCGACAGGACGGCTTGTCAAAGAGATATCGGACGGGGTCCATTTTTGAGACCAGGAGTACCGAATGCGACCGCATGTAGTGTTTCGCTTCCCGACTACCCATACCAAGGCGGTACAAGTTTTCCGATGTCGAGTAGCTGAGTTCACTTCCTTGAAGCTTCCGCTTACGAAGTAGATTGCATGCTCAACCTTGGATTCTTTCTCGTTCTTGTGCCGCATTGCTCCGCTTGACGTGTCTGTTACCGTCGATACAGTGAGTAGTGGCTTGTCTTCATGTGGCGGGCACATAATGGGGGATTCACCAAGTAGGTCTTGATTTTCTCGAAAGTTGTCCTGGCACTCGAGGCGTCCCATTTGATGTCGGCATTCTTTTTCATCGCTTAAACATGTGGCTCGCAAAGAGATGTCAACTGGTTGATGAAGCGATCGATGTATTGAAGTCTTCCCATGAAGCTCTTCACTGTCAATGTATGAGGCGGCTTCATGTCGATGATGGCCTTGATTTTCTTGGGATCGGCTTCGATACCCCTTTCGTAACTATGTACCCCAAGACCTTGCCGCGCTTGACGCCGAAGGTGCACTTCGCAGGTTCAACCTCATGGAGTGTTTTCGAGTCCGTTGAAGAACTTTCTCGATCCACAAATGCCGCATGTCCGATCCTCTCGGAGTGGATGATCATGTCATCGACATATACTTTGATTTCTTTGTGAATCATGTCATGGAAGAGGGTCATTGCAGCCTCGCCGGTAAGTAGCCCCGCCGTTCTTCGCACCGAACGGCACGACCGTGTAACGATGTCCCCCACGGAGTGGTGAAAGCAAGCCTTGGATTGATCCTCCTCGGACATCTTGATCTCGGTTGTATCCAAATAACCCGTCCACGAAGGACTTTACTTCGAAATTTGCCGTGGTGTCGACTCAAAGCATGTCGATGTTAGGCAAATGGGAAATCATCTTTAGGGCTAGCTTTGTTGAGATCCCAAAATCCACACAAAGATTCGACCTTTCCATTGGCCTTGGTGACCGTCACGATGTTGGAGAGCCAAGTCGGGTACTCAATCACTCGATGAAACCTCAATTTCTTCTTTCACTTGCAAGGACCACTCGGCTTGATCTTGCGCAGCCTTCGTTTGATGTGCTTCGATTCGAGATCCGTGGGAATTCTGTGCTCTACGATCGAGGGATCAAGTCATGGCATGTCCCGGTATGACCAGGCGAACACGTCAACATACTCCCTGAGGAGGCTTATCGTGGCTTCTTTTTTCGCATCGGCGAAGAAACCGCCCACTTGCGTCTCTTTAGGCTCTTGCACCGACCCTGTGTTCACTTTGGTCATAACCTCTTTGGCAGCTTGGGCCCGGTTGTCCTCTTGGTCAACTACACGCCGAGAACTTCTCTAATGTACTGTTCATTTAATGTGTCCGCTTCTTTATCAATTGAATTATTAACGTCTTTTAAGTTGTTTGTTAACTTATCGCTTGTTAAAGTGGCAATGAGGGGATACTCCGAAAGATCAGACTTTTCATTAAACGAGAACAGAAATACATGGTTGGCTACATTATCATGGTCCTCCGGCGTAAGGCCATTGGATGACTCGGAGGACCGGACTCTAACAAGGACTCGACTCGAGAGGGTTTGAGACCGGGTTTAGGGAGATGTGGGTGCAGCCCAGCCTTGTCTTCCATTTCGCCCGGCTTGCCCTCGTCCGGTGAAGGTTACCCAATTCTTCAAAGGGCATTGCCGGATGCTTGATGAGGGTTCGGGGATCGAGAGGCTTGGCTTCGCTGTCCCAACCATGGCAATCATGCTGTTTTCTGAGCCCAAGTCAATCAAGTTTGGCACCTCCATGACTTCTTCAAAAAGACTCAGAGAGCCGGGTCCACCGAGAGCGTCTTCTATGAATTCCTGGTTCCTTCGCTTTGGAGTTACTTGTCTCGAATGTGGCCTCGGCGGCTTGATCCGAACACTGCTTTCCCGTGAAGAGTACCTTGAGTTGCTCTTCCGCATCTCGGGATTCCTCAATGTGTACTCGTGGCCGGGATCATGTGGCGCTTGGTCCAGTAGAGCCGTGATGTCGATGAATGCTCCTTATCGGATTAGCTTTAAGTCCTCTCAAACGCTTGAGGTCCCGTGCTAAGCTGTTCCATCCTTTCTCGTAGTCTCGGTGCTGACTATCCCCGCTTCTTTCTCATCTTCATCGCTTCCACCGCTCGGTCCCCTCGCTTCGCTGTCGGTTGCTCATCGGTCCCTCACTTCGCCGTCGGTTCCTTATTGGTCCCCTCGGTTCGCTCAGTCGGTTTGCCGCCGTCGGTCCCCTCGCTTCTTGTCGGTTCCCTTGGTGAAGTAATGAGCAAGGTCGAAACCGTAAGGAGTCGGAGGTTGGGTGTGCCGTCGGAGGTTCCCTTTGGGCCGCCGCTTGGTGCGGCGAGCCTTTTGTTCTTCCTCGATGTCACTGTTGGCACGTAGCCAAGCCCCCGGACCGTGGTGTGGTCCTTGACTTCAATGACTTGGTGTTGGCCTTGTAACCTTTTGCCAAGCCCCAGCCCCGGGATGAAGTTCATGAGTTTCATCATCTTCATGGCAGAGGAATCTTGTTGTGAGACAAAGGAAGGTCCACGTTGCATATTTGGATCTTGGAGGTCTCCGAGTGAATCCAAGCTTAATGCCATATCATCACTATGCTTGATTTCTAACACTTTGGAATGTCGTTGGTGCCGGGGTCCCCTCGGTGGTGATGCCATCACCGTAGGCTGTGGTTATCTCGTTGCCTTGCATGAACTTGAGGCACCGATGAAGGGTGGATGCCACGCCATTGATTTGATGCAGCCGAGATGCCCCGGGATGGCTGTGAAAGTGATTGGAATGTCCAACACTTGAAATTCGGTGGAATCATCCGCTTGCCGAACCAAATGTTAAGAGTAACAACCCCGAGAACAAGACGGGAAGTAGAGTCATAAGCCTCGACAAAGGTGAACCGAAGGCTTCAGATTCTGTGGGGCTTGATGTCAACGCAGTCCATCATCTTGGCAAGCAAGACATTCATTCCGGAACCTCCGTCTACCAACACGCGGGAAGCTGCGACGCTCGTCCACTGGACTGTGATGTAGAGTGGCTCATTGTGATCGCCCCCAAATTTTGGAAGGTCCAAATGTGAAGGTGATAATGTTGCCATAGTGGATGTTGCCGATCATCCGAATGACTTCGCTCGGGGGTTGCGCCCACGGGGACCATGGTACGGGCCAGGCTTTCCTCTAGCTTGAGCTTGTGAGGATATGAAGAGGTGAAAGCAGAGACCAAAGGGAAATGTTCGCCCGAGTCCGTTTGAGCCGAGTGAGGATCGGGTCCTCTTTCATGGAACTTGCGTCTTCGGCGCATCCGGGTATAGCCGGCGAACTCCGTCGGCTTTTTGGTGGCCTTAGGTGGTAATGCATGGATTTGACCCGATCGGATTAGAACGCTGACATCAGGTTTGGTCCCTTCTGAACAGGCTGCTTTGAGTTGAGCCATACTTAGAGGAGGATTCCTCGTAGCATAGGGCCATATTTCTTCCCTCAACTCATTGACTGTAGATGCATTCCCGGGAGCTTCGGCCTGACGGATTCTCGTCCCGTGGATACCGGCTTAGGTGCCTCTCAAGGGAGGTAGTTTACGGATTGCCGCACTTGTTCGAACTTGTTAGTGCACAACAGTGGTTGCTCGAACCGAACCGTGGCGTTGCCGACCCTCCGGGGAGGTTGGAGAGTTCTCGATTCAAGCGAACAGTCTCCTTGATCTCTTCACGGTATATCGCGTTCCTTTCCTTCTTGATGAGCATGATCAGGGCATTCAGGTTGGGTCCGCGATATTCATGGTTTGCCGCTTTTCCTCCACTCTTGACCCAGATTAACTTCCTTGCAGCGGAGCCTGCGTCGAGAGTTAGCGCCTGCGTTTCGTCCCATGTGAGAATAGCCAGTGCTTCTTTGAACTACGTGCGGCAGTCTAGGTAAACTTCCATCGGGGAGGGTTTTCTCCTCTGTTTTATCTGAGTGTCGGGTATGTCAGAAGGTGAGTACACGGCTTCCCGAACATCTGCCCATGTGACTGGTTGCTGTCCCAGTTGATCGTTTCTGTAAACGAATGCCGCGGTCTGTGGAATTTCCCTGAGTAGTTGCTCGAGACGAATCTCCATCCTCCTCTTATTTTTAAATAGACCCTCCTCTCTAAGTTGGCCTTTCAATTTGAGTGCGGAAATGATCCGTTCCCATCCTCCCAGGACCCTTGGGAGTCCGGTTTTGTTGACTTCATGCCCGGCTTGGAAGAGAATGGTTTCATCATCTTCGTCGTCGCTTTCACAGAGAACTTGCTTTCCTTGGGGAGGTAAGCGATGGGATTCGTTCTGCTGTGTCATTCCATCTCCTAGGTCATCGGGACCGTTGACCACCCTCGTGTGGCAGAGGGGGTTGGATGAGAACAGACGGTAGTCGAGGAAGTTGCCGTGAGCAAAACCCCTGAGGTCGAACTGGTCTAGAGTGGCCTCTAGCTTTGTGTCTGAAGCTGCATGTGACACTTTAAGGGCTCGGTCCCTGTCGGTCTTTTGAGCTTGGTCTTCGTCCCAAAGACGGCTTTCTTGAGCGGCTAATTCCATGAGGACTTTCCTTGCGAGAGCTAAGCAGTCTCCGTAGGTGAGCGCCGTCTGACTAGTGTCCAGAATCGTGATCACATTCAAATCGCCGAATGGCGGAAACACCTGGATTACGTTAACGAAGGAAGTCGGGATGGGACATTCCATGCGGCCTTCCTTGATCTCGATCAACAAGAAATTTGCCCATATCTGCTTGATTGACCCCACGGGGGTGTTGAATTCTGCAATGTTGACAGTCTCGTGATCTCGCTCGATCGCCCGAGTCTATCGAGCTAGCGGTCCATGCGGTAGGATGTCTCGAATCCGGGGCCGTGACGACCGGGAGCCCGAGAATCGAGCTGGAGCATGTTGATCTTGAGGTGGTCATTTCCTACGCCGGAAGGCGGCTGTCTTGCGGGAAGACCTTCACGAGATGTTTTGGGGTGGGCTGTAGGAAGCGTTCCCGAGGTTGATCGACTCGTAGCGGGGTGAGGAGCTTTGTCTCCTTATTTGTTGCCCCCTGGCCTTGGCGGCGCTTGAGGTATAAGCTTGGCCGACGGCACGGGCCGGTTGCAGCTGGGCTGGTACTCGGAAGTAATGATGAGCTCACGAGCTCGCTTGGCTGGGGCCTCGTTTACTATGAGCGGGCGGTCGTCGAGGTGACTTTGGCATTGCAGAATCGACGATAAGGACCGAATCCTTGGCATTATCGGGATCTGGAATAGATGATGTTGGCGAAGTCATCGTCGGCCACTTGATCGAGAGGGATTCTTTGTCGTGTAGACGATTGCTTCCAATTGTCGAGATAGCCTTTGTCTTGGATGTCAAGCTTGACAATTTCCATGGTATTGGAGCCTTGGTCATAGGTGACTTGATCGTAACGAGTGTCGTCCTCGAAACCGAGCATGTGAATGCGAGAGGTCGCCCGCGGAGTGCCGCATCCTCGACTCCGGAGAGTCACGATTCGTCGTCATCGACGGCTCAACCCAAATGTAGGGACGTATCGCGTTCGGGTGCGTTCTTTGGAGGCTGCTAGAAAAATATCATGCCCTTCATTGGAGAAGAGGGGTGCGGCGGGTAGTTCCTCGTGGAGGACATCCCATACGACTTCCATGCATTCATCCAGAGAATGACGGTGCTTGTTGACCTTTATCACGAAAGATCTCTTCGCACAGCGGGGCCGAGAGAGTTGGTTTGAAGAATGCTCGACGAATCTCCGATTGGAGGCGGGGGTTTATGTGCCCGCATCATGGCGATGTTCGGTGTTTCTTTCCAATGCGCCTCCAAATGTTGGAAACGACAGTTGAACTTGATGTATCGGGTTTGCCCGGGGTGCACTTTGCTCGAGTAAGTTTACATAGTTAGCATCTCAGGACTACGAGGATTACGATGAGATTTGCCCGGTAGTCCCTTGGTTGATTCGAATGAGGTAACCCGGATGCACAGGTGCGGGCACGCTTGCAGCTGCGTCTCGGCTTCGTTTCCTATGAGGAAAGCTGTCCCCTCGGATGACTTCAAGATCTCACGACGGTTAATGAACTTAACGCGGCGAAGGATAGTGGAAGCTATGGCTTTCATGTGATGCGGCCAAGGCGTCCCAACGAGCCGTGAATTCGGATGGATTGTCCATCACGTGGAATTTTCTTGGCACCATTTGGGTTTCGAACCGAGTTCGAGTCACCGTCCCCGGGATGGGACGAGGCGTCTTGTCGTAGGCCTTGATAGTCGGCGCGGAATCGGGTGGCTTTCGTTGATGCGAAGGGCTCGCATCATCTTTGAGAGGGAGAACATTAACCAGTGACCCGTTGTCTACCAATACTCAGGGGAGTGTTATGGTGTTGAGCTTGAGATTGATGTACGTGAGCTTCGTTGTGCCCAGAGGCATCTCTCGGTATGTCTTTGTCACGAAAGTGATCATGCGCCATACGATCGGGAATCGTAGATCCGATCTCTATCGGAGAAGGAGAGTCATCCAGCCATCCGTTTCTGTCTTCCTCTTGCGAGGTAAAGCCTTTCTTTGGAGCCTCGGGATTGTGTTGAAATTTGTTTGTGGCGGTTGCCGCCCTTAGTTGCACGTTGATCGAGTGCGAGTGCCAAGGCGACTTTGATCTTCCTTTGCCGGTCCGGGCTCGGAAAGCCGGACAAGTTGAATCTTGGGCGATCTGCGGGGTTATGCTTCGGCGCGATAAGATTACCAAGATCTCAAGTATTCCGATGTCCCAAGGTCGAGCTCTATTGTCGGCGGGACTTTTCGGCTTTCCCACCCCCTGCTTGCTCTAAAGGCCGCATGGCACTGGAGGAAGAGAGGACCGGCTAGAGTACGATGCGTAGTAGTCGAACCTCCAGGAAGGCTCTCCGAGTGTACCCACACCGGTGTCTCCGGCTTCGTATCTTTCTCTCGATTCTTTGTTGAGAGGACTTCTTCTTGTTTTCGCGGAGGATTGCTCCGGACCGTATCTTGGGACTCGTACTCAGGGCGGGCGGAGCGATCCACAAACATCGTAGGCGATGTGGACATTTAATGAGGACCCGGCGGGAAGAGGCGGAGAAACTAGTTACGTGGCAATCTTCTTGGGCACCCACTCAATGAAATTCACGCTTATTTTTATTTTTCGGAAAAGGGTTTCGGCTGTATTGGGCCACGGGGCGCTCCAATTTGCCTTCTTCTATCATGTTACGGATTTCGTATCATAACCCCACGCGGTTGTCGGTGGTATGGCCGTGATGCGATGGAAGACGCAGATACTTGCTCTTGTCGGCGTTGAATACGGGATTCTTGGGTTTGTAATTGGCAACGGGTTTAAGGAGACCTTCCTTGATTAACCCTTCCGGCATCTTGCTCGGTGGCATATCCAACTTGTCGAAGTGCACGATAGACTGCGAGGTGGAGTTGTTGCTTTGTGGGGACTCGGGGTTTACATTTGCCCGACCGCTGTCCCCGATGGATGTAGTTGACGAGATGTATCTTTCCCTTTGCCGGGGGCCGGTGCGGGATTGAATGCAAGCGCCGAGCGGTATCTGTATGGCCGTGCGGTAGCCAACTTCTCCTTGAGATCCTTCTCGAGCTGTGAGCCGGCATTTACCATGGCCGGAGATGCAGGAAGAAATGGTGACGATGAGAGTTCGATGGACGGTCTTAAGCGAGGACTTGAAGATCCGCATCTGTTCATCCTTGGAGAGGGCTCCATGATCTCGGAGAGTTTCCGGCTCCACCTTTTGTAGAATTCTCCAACGCTTTCGTCCGCTTTACGCTCGGTGGTGATTAAGTCCTCACGACTTGTTTCCCACTCTAAGTTGGATCGGTACCGTTCCGGGAAGATGTTACTAATCGATCCCAGTGTGGCGATCCGCGGCTTGACCCTCGAAACCATCGTAATCTTGCCGAACTCTTGAGCGTATCCGGAAGTGGTCGGCCATTTCTTTGGAGGGTTGCTCCTTTCGCTCTCATGCCGAGAAACGTAGGTGTCGACGTGCATTTGAGGACATTCGGTTCCGTCGAATCGGTCCATCTCCGGCATTACGAACTTGGCGAGGAGAGGCGTGACCATTCCCGGATCCGTGGACTTGAGCGTTTCTGCTTTGAGCTGCACATGGTGGCTTTCGGGTCTTTCATCTGTTCGACCATCCAGGCCAAGGTTGGGTCCGGTGGTGGGCTTGTGAGGCTCGGCGCCGGGTGTTACCACGTGAGCGGTAGTGATTGGAGGTGGAAGGCTTGATATATGTGGATATATGTGGGCCTTTTCGAAGTGTATCGGGGTTGGTCCCCGGTGTTTTGGGATTCGTGTATAGGCAACAGAGGTGAACCGGGGAGGGTATTGAAGGATATTGGCATCTGAGATGGTCAGGTCTTATTTGGTGGTATTGAGTGATAGGAGTAGACGGCACGGCCAAATATGACGGGGTTGCCACGAGAGGTGGCAACGTGGAGCCTAGGTCATTTGTTTCCTTGGTTAGAAGTCATCCCGTAAGTTGGCGGGGAGGAACACAGTTGAAGGTTTGGTGAAGCTGGTTTCGGGGAATCGTCATCCTCGACCGGGACGAAAGTACCGTATGACCGGGGGATAGGCTGCTATACCACGCTCATTCAGAAGTTGTACCACGAAATTCTGCTGATCTTCTTTCTGCCTCTGGTGAACCTCACAAGCCCGGATGGCTTCTTCCAAAGTCATATCATTGCCGGTGGCGGGGTCCTTCCAGTCATGATTTCTCGGTGAGCTAGACATGTCGAAATTCCGCCGAGGGAACAGAGGGAACCGAAGAACTATCTCGACGCCGCCGTAACGGTGATCCTGGCAAGGCGCGGCCGGAAATCTGAACCACTTTACGCTCGCTGTAGGGAATGAAAGGAAGGGCTTAGGCTTCGGAAAGGGAGGATTTGGATCAAGGTTTCGGGCTTGTGCAATGTGCAGTTACCGATTAATGTTTACTTAAAGCGCGTTTTCTCAGAGTCCTAATCGGTTGGAAAAGAGCGGGTCTTCTTTTTCGCAACTAATCCTAGAGCTCTAATCAGTGGATCTCGTCACTACGCTTATAAGCCCCTCGTTTCCATTGTAGATCATCTTTCTCGGGACGGACTATCCCGAGCGAGGTCCTATAAGGCAAGCGAGTTCCACCGATAAAGGAAAAAGTGAACTTAAGGCTAGCTGATCACGCAAACTTTCAACTTATGTGACACACGGGCCACAGTCGAAGTCAACATCCTTAAGTTAAGGCGGGGATCGTGCCAAAATTTTGGCATGACCTCTCCTGACTCGCATGCGCGAGGGACCTTAGCTTTTGGCGTTGGCCAAGTTGTGGCTGGCACGGTGGATACGGTGAGGGTTTGGTGACACGGCGTCACATTGAACCTTCGGGTATATTTTTCGGCAGAGCTCCGCGTCAAAGTCAAGGCTGAAGAGCTCGAGACTTCGGGTCGGGAACGACCTTCGGTCTCAACCTCTCGAGCTTGACTCGGGGCGGGGCCCGGCATAAAAAACATACACTTAGGCTTTATGACACGAGCTAAGCCAAAAAACCAACCGGGGTCTTTGGACAAAGTGTGACACAAAGAGTGCATGGCTTACACGGGCTAGGATGGGATGTTTGGGACGACCCCGTGCGCCCCCGAAAGGCATACGCGCGGGCCAATCGAGGTGCAACTGATAAGGCCATCCCGGGTTACGGGTTGTAGTGTGCAGTGTACCGAGGCAGCAAGTGCACGTGAAGTGCGGTGTTCCGAGGCAGCAAGTGCGCGTAGTGTGCGGTCACTAAAATTCTTTTTTCTGAGTAAAACAGAGATTTTTCAGAATGTGTCTTAAAGCATTATGATGCGCAGTTCAAAAGACAGCAATGAAAATCAAACATGAATGGGGATGCACAACATGGTATGATTTTGAAAAGTTGACAATGTAATGCCTTTTGAAAAAAAAACCGTTCGAGGTTTAAAGGAACACACACACACGAAAACGAGGAAGGGTAAACGAAAGTTTGACCCACGGAAGGCTTTTTAGAAAACAACGGTAGTTTTGAAAAAAGTATCACTCTCCCCAGCGGAGTCGCCAACTGAAATTACCCGGATTCGCGCGAGCGAAGGCGGTTGTCTTTCGCGGGGGGTTGGTGTCTGAGACCTCGCTTCATGGGAAGGAAAATGAGGAGTCGCCACACGGTTTTTGTATTTTGAGCCCAAACGTTGAGAAACGGCTATTGTGAAAATGGTGTCGTTTTTATTGGTAGCAAAAACTTAGGAAAAGGCTTTGAAAACAGGGGATCATTTTTATTGGTAGCAAAAACGAGTAAAAAGCTTTGAAAACATGGGATCATTTTTATTGGTAGCAAAAATGAGTAAAAATCTTTGAGTACCAGAGATTGTTAGGTTCGGAGGTCACGTTACGTTTCGGGAAGAGTATTACGAGATCACCCGAAATGCCTCGTATGACGAGTCTTTCTACCTTTCTCGAAAACGTGTGTGTGTGTGTGTGTGTGTTTTGAAATGGGGGCTTGAATGACAAGCTTAATCTTGGTTTGAATGTCAAACGTTGATTAGGTGACTTTGTTTGAAAAGACGAGTGTTTGAATGACAAACGTCGGTTTTGAGTTTGAAATGAGCGTTTGTGTGGCAAACGTCGATTTTGATCTTTTGAAAGAGAGTTCGAAGGACAAACTCCGGTTTTGAACCGGGCGAGTCATTGTTAACGATTTTTACGGGAAAACGCGTATTAAATGATTTTATGTGTCAAATGGCGGCTTTTAGTTTGAAGATGAGCGTTTGGAGGCCAAACGTCATTTCGCGCGTTTTGAAAGAGAGTTCGAAGGACGAACTCCGGTTTTGAACCGGGCATTACATTGTTAACGCAGAGGTTAAAATACTATATGGAAGCCTTTCCAGTGCGCCACATCGCACGAATGGATCCTCTGAAGTACATCCTTGACAAATCTGACCTATCTTCCCGCCTGGCCAAATGGTATTTCATGCTCACGAGATATGATATCACTTACGTCACTCAGAAATCCGTTAGGGGGAGTGTATTCGCAGATCAGTTAGCAGAATTTCCTTGTGACGAAGTGAAGGGGGAAGACCCGCAATTTTATGATGAAGATATCATGAGTATAGAGGACGAAAATAAGTGGCAATTATTTTTCGATGGCGCAGCCAATAAGAAAGGTTATGGCATTGGAATGTTATTGGTAGATCCCGACGACATCCATACTCCGCTAGCAATACGCCTCAACTTTGACGCCACTAATAACACTGCCGAATACGAAGCTTGTATAGCGGGACTCGAAGCAGCCCTAGAACGCAATGTGACATAACTCGAGGTGTATGGGGATTCTTAGTTGATCATCAATTAGACACTGAAGAAGTGGAGGATCCAAGATCCGACCCTTCAAAGATACAATGCATACCTCCAAGAGTTGGTGCAACAATTCCAAGATGTCATATTCCACTACCTCCCCAGAGACAAAAACCGGTTTGCAGATGCTTTGGCTACGCTTGCTTCCTTGGTTGAAATTCCTGCAGGAAAAGCAGTAAAACCCTTTAAAGTAACTCGGCGAGCAACTCCTGCCTACTGCACCGTCATAGACCTCCATGACTACAAGGATGAGTGGTTATCCAAATGCGCCACCATCGATGATTCCGATAAGAAACCCTCGTACTATGACATTTGGAATTTCATCCTGGATGGAACCTTCCCGCTTGAGGCCGATAAGAAAACTCAGGTTGCCCTTAAAAGATTAGCAGCTAATTATATCATCATTGCTGATCCCTTATTCAAAAAGTACTCCAAAAGGAACCTCCTCTGCGTCATCGAAGAAGAGGCCCGAGAGATAATGGACCATGTTCATCAAGGAGTGTGCGGAACCCACATGAGCGGAAATATGCTCGCCAAGAAGATCATCAGACAAGGATACATTTGGTTAACCGTGGAAGTAGACTGCACCAACATGATCAAGAAATGCCATAAGTGCCAGGTCCACGCTAACCTTCAGCATGCACCGCCTTCCTTACTGTATCCTATGACATCCCCTTGGCCCTTCTCTACATGGGGCATAGATTTGATTGGAAAGGTTACACCCGCAGGAACCAACAGGCACAGTTTCGTTCTAGTAGCCATCGACTATTTCACTAAATGGATCGAGGCCGCCTCCTACAAAGTCTTGAATGCTAGAAAGGTAGCAGAGTTTATCAAGCACAACATCATTTGCCGATTTGGGGTGCCGCAAGAGATGATATCTGATAATGGCTCCCACTTTGAGAAAGAAATCGACCGTCTCTTGACAGAATATAAAATCGTAAGGCACAAGTCATCTCCCTACAGGCCTCAAACGAATGGAGCATTTGAAGTCACAAATAAAACAATCGAAACCATCATCAGGAAAATGGCAGTCACTGGAAAGGATTGGCCCGACAAACTACCCTTCGCACTTTGGGGATACCGCACCTCGGTTCGAACAGCCACCGGGGAAACTCCATATGCCCTCGCATACGGAATGGAAGCCATTCTACCTATAGAGCTAGAGATACCTTCACTAAGGGTTCTCCTAGAAAATCAAGTGAACGAAGTCGACTGGTTGGAAAACAGATATGAAGAGCTAGCCCTGCTAGACGAAAGGAGACTGAGCGCAGCCGAGTACACTCAAGCCTACCAAAGAAGAATGGCAAGAGCTTTCAATAAAAAGGTCAAAACGAGGAATATAAGAGTAGGCGACCTAGTTCTCCGCGAATACCGCCCTGGACCTTTTAACCCTCTAGGCAAGTGGGGACCAAGATAGATAGGACCCTACATCGTAAAGAAGATATTTTCTGGGGAGCCCTTCAGCTGGTGTATTTAGATGGAGACCAACTACCAAACCCGGTCAACATGGACAAACTCAAGAAGTACTTCGCGTGACTTGGCCTCCAAAAAACGCTCGCTAGGTTGAAAATCCCAAAAGGGACGACCTAGGCAAAAACTAGAGCTCACACAAGAAAAGAAGCCTGCTAGATTGAAAACCTGAAAAGGCGGTCTAGGCAGAAACCAGGGTGTGCATTAAAAAAAGGCCTTGTCTCGCGCGAGACTAGCCTTCTGTCAGAAAACGAATTTTTGCCCAATTTCTCTCAAAATTGAACTACGTTGACCTGAGCTTCTTATTAAATTGATGTAAAAGAGGAACGTAGGCAGCCTTAGGGTTCGGTCTAACCTAATAATAAAATCAAATCTTGTCCTTGTATTAATCGAAAGCATTTGTTGATAACAAAAGGAAAATTCTAACGACAACGACAAATTTGCTAAGCTAAGAATCTTGAACAAAAATACTAATAATTAAACTATTTGATATATCAAAGCAATCTCTTGGTACTCTCTAGGATCTAGCCTTTCATTGACTTTGTAGGCCGGCGGACATGATCACTACCATCATCTCAATCTCTTTTGCGATTCGGGCCCTTCAAGGAAGAACATCCATCAAGGCGAGTGAAAACAGATTTTGAAAGCCTCTTAAAGATATTGGGTCTATCCAAGGCTTGCATGTTTCCAGGAAGACTGTTACCTCTTCTTTCGTACCAATCCCCATCAAGGAAATCTTGGGTTGGATCAGTTCTTACATTAGCAGGATCCGATTGAGCCTCGCTCCTTCTCAAAACCCTTCTCTCCACAAAAGAGTTTCCTAACAATGGATGCCGTATCTCATCAATATTTTCTGCATTTGGGTTGCCACTATGGAAGAACCAATCCAAGTACTTATCCGATAAGAAGACACTTGCATCAAAGCTTCAAAGGTTCGTCCAACGATCTCAACTAGTCCCTTCCCCCCAAGCTTGAGCTAGCACCCTTGCAAACTCTAGACCAATATAGGATACTTCACGAGAGGCTCCTTCAGAAATAAAAGTGTCCTGTTGCTGGCCGAATTGACGGAGCACCCGCTTGGGAAAATAGAAAGAGGAATCTCGCAAACCCAAAAGCACAACTCTATCAAAATCCTTGGTATTAGCAACATACTTGTTCAATCTCCAAAACAATGGACACCAAATAATATCTGTGGTAGTGGCCTTTGCAATCAATTGAGCCCACTCATCTTTCGAAAGATCCTTGATCAAAAGCTTCCTCATGTGATACATAAAAGGGGAATACTCCAATGGAGGGGCTACCAATTTGAGATGTTCTCTAAGATAAATAGTCAACAAGAGAGGACTCCCTTGAGTCATGGCACCGGTCCTATGCAGCTCATCAAGACCATGAAGGGTCTCGCCCAATACTAAAGGAAGGATGTTCCTAGAACGTCTCCTAGCTTGCAAGACAATTTTCACCAACTGGGAGTCAACCAAGCCACCCCTATATGTGAACAATACATCTCCAAAAAGAGAAAGGGCCAAGAAGTTCCGTTTATAAACATGGAAAGCCTCATCATCCGAATCTCCACCAAAGCGTTCGGGAAAAGAAGAACAATCCACCCACCGGTGCTGAACCAACTCATAATAAATATCAAGGGGAATTCTCAATAATTCGTTCAAAGCCTCTAAATGATTTATATCATACTTAGGAATCGCAATCTCACCGGTCAAAGGCATATCCAAGATAGTGGTGAATTCCTCTATGGTGGGTACCATCTCATTAAGAGATAAATTAAAGAGATGAAGAGAAGGATCCCAATATCTAGCAGCTCCTTGCAAATGATTCTAATCCGGTTAGAGGTTCTTCAAAGTAAAGAGGATTCTAAATCCAAATTCTTCAATAAACCTATTGCGAGCATGATTGTGAACAATCTCACAAAACTCCTTGATGCTTGCTTGAAAGCTTGGATTGCGTCGAGAGGCAAAGAAAATTCATCAACAATCATGGACGTTGGAGCAATTTCCTTGGAAGCCATGGATCAAAGGATTGAAGAAGAAAGCAAGAATTTGGTCCTAATAGAATATCTCCAGAGTTTTAGAGGCATGAATGTAGTATTGGAACGGACTACATGTGTTTATAAAGGAAAACTTGACAAAATCCTATTCGAAAAGGAAAAGAACTCTTGCCTGGGAAGCGTGTATCGCGCGAGACACCTTGTCCCGCGCGAGACAACCCTTCTGTAAATTCTGCAGAATTTCTGCACAAAAGACCAATCTAGCCCCGACTTACCGAAACAAGTCTCGAAACCTGCAAATATATCCCTCATACAAAGTACATATGCCAAAACCATACTCAAAACTTGACCGGAATCGGCCATTACTTTTCTCGTGGACATCACCACGGAAGTCAAGAAAGCTAAAAATAATTAGAACTAGGTTAATAAATAAGAAAAAATTGTTGTTGTTGTGCAGCTTACGTGCTAACAGGTACCAAAGAAAGAAAAAAAAGATGTTTTGGGCCAACCCGGCCAATATTTACAGATTCGAGACAAAATGGGGGATTAAGGGAGACCTATGCTATCATATCTCCCGAGCTACCGGCGCCACCATCATCACTATCACCGGGGCTACCGTCCCTCCTTGATCTCTTGACTTTGCAAGTAGGGGTCACCGCAGAGGCAATCGTCGACGCCGCCGAAACCGCCTTATGGAATAGCTTCTCAGAGAGGTCCGACACCAAGGCCATCAATCCAGCCATCCTGCTCGCCCCATGGTTGTAATCCGCCGCGGACATGGTGATCTGTTAAAAAAAGGAAATACTCAGAAAGAATCAGACATATACACATATATGGACAATACAAGAAACTGTATAAGCAGAAAAAATGTATCAGTCTCACCGAAGAGACATTGGGAGGGAGATGATAACCCTCAGGAATATGATCCTTGATCGGGATGGAGCCCATCATCTGCATGCCTCCCATCATGTACGAGTAGCTCGGAGGACCATAATCCGGCACAAAGGGCACATGACTCGCATACTGAGAAGAAGAGCCTGGGGCTGACGAACCAGAAGCAGAAGCATGTGCACATGGCTGCCTACCACCCACCACAAGGAGACCCATCAGACGAGGCAGGAATTCCTCATACAAAGCCCCTGGGACCACACAGTCCTCTGCCTCATATCCATTCACATAGTTGGCATATACCTCGGCAGGAACAGGAAATGTAGGGTACATCTCCCTGGGCGGATCCTCTGGCACTCTCCTGATGAATGAACCCCTGCCATGCTGAGGGAAGACTCTCTCACCCAAATACATGATATCTCCCTCAAGCGATACCAAGATCCTCTGTGTATCAGTAACGGTCCACGCGCCATGCACCTCATTCTCCAACAGGGTCCGCGGATACAAGCCCTGCTGCTCGAAGCTAAAACTGTTCAGCAAGACCCGCGCCTCCTCGACAGTAAGGGTCCAATATTCCCCCTCTTACTCATCCACGGTACGGTTGGAGTGGCTCCATCTCCTGATATTCGGAAACTGAGCCCCACGCTCATTCAGCTCAAACTTGTGCAAAGAAAAGATAGCATACCCTCATATTTGTACAAGAAAACAGAGCAGGATTCAGTACAAAGTGTGGATAAAATGTGCAAATAAATGACAAGACAAAGTCAGAAAATGTACCTCCCAAGCATAAGAGTACCCCTGCATGGTATCCTTGGTGTGCCTACATGCCTCGTCCATGGCATGGTAACAGAAAGCCAGACCAGCTGAGCCCCAATATTACGTGCTCACCAAGTCGAGATCCTCCAAAATCCCCAAAAGAGCAGTACGAGCAGTAAAGGAATGGTTGGCAAAAATAGTCTCTGACAGGATGTACCAGAGAGCACCCCTCACAACTCAGTCCATGACCGCATTGGCTCTATCAGCATAGGCCTCAATATGGCCGCGAAGGGGAGAAAGTTCAATAGCAAATCCTTTGATATTGCTAGGAACAAAACCAATAAGCTGCCCCCACTCGATTGGGCTCGCCGGCTTGTAAGTAAGCCCCAATCGCCGGAAGAGGAGCGCCGTCACACTCCAACCCGGTAATGGCCAGAAAGTCGTTCGGGGTCATAGTCGCTTCCCCGAAGTGTAAATGAACCTTGTGGGTAGTATCCCACCATCTCTCCCTGATAGCTTGGAGAACTTGAGGAGTCTGCCTCATACCGCGGATGTTATCTACAAAAGTGTGAAGCCCCGTCTGCTCCAATCTGGCCTGAACCCCGTTCAGGACTTTGACTTTGTCCCATAGGGCCTTGGCAAACTTTGCACTACCGCGACAGTTCTTAGTTGGCTTATACGGCTGTAAAACAAGGGAAGACAAGGAAACATTGTAAGAGATCACCCATGGCAAAAATTCCAAGAAAATAGAAGAAATTTTTCATTGGAGCATTTCATCGAACACTTGGCGTGCATACTAGAGAATCATGCACAAACTTGTGTTTGGCTACCCAAATCAATCCATCCTACAATCCAAATCATGTAGGGAACTCATATATACACAAATGCATCATCAAAATTCAACAAAGGCCTGAGAAATCTAGCATGCATCGACATTGAACCTTGTTCTTGATAAAGGGAGGGAAATGTACAAATTTTGATGAATTGATGGATTAAAACACATGGAATTGATACAATGCAATCAATGGAAATGAGTTTGAAGATGAAATTCATACTATGCCTTCGCGAATGGCATGCGAAATGTGCCTATGACGATCAAAAGTGAGGTCATCACGAGGATAGTCCTTTCGACACAAATAACTATCCAAAGTCGGATTTCTTCGTTATTGAGCCATTGATTATGTGTTTGGGGAAAGATTAAATTTGATTAGGAAGGAGAATCAACAAGAGATTGAAGAAATTTCAGAGAAAAAAATACCATAGGCTCGAATTTGAGAGAGAGATTGAAAATAGAAGTGTTTGAAATTAACAAGCGGCTTATGAATTTATGCCTCGACTTTGTCCCCCGCGATACGAGGTGTCCCGCGCGAGACAACCCTACTGGACAAAGACAAAATTGCCCCTGGCAATAAGCGTCTACGCAACGTCAAAATTCAAAATTTTGACATATTTACCCTTGAAAGTGAAGCCCTAGCAAGGAAACATGAAAAAATTGATACCGCAAGTCACGGAACGAGCCAAACTTGGCCTACGCATGATTGTCCGATACGACATCATGTCACCCAAAATGATTGATCCAAATATCAATTCATCCCGCATAATTCGGAACCCAAATAGGCGAATTATCTCTTGGTTGGTCGAAGACAGTAAACCACTCCATCAAAAAGCCCGGTTCAGCGCCCTGACAGGTGAATCGTCATCAAAAAGCCCTTTTCAGCGCCCTGACAGGTGAATCGTCATCAAAAAGCCCGGTTCTGTGCCCTTGAGAGTGAATCGTCATCAAAAAGCCCGATTCAGCGCCCTTACAGGTGAATCGTCATCAAAAGCCCGATTCAGCGCCCTTACAGGCGAATCATCACAAAACCAACAGGATGCGAAGGACCAGACAGGTAAACCTTTGTTTTCTAACATCTTTTCCCGCAGGTTCGAAGCCAAAACAGGCGAATCTTCAGACAGGCAGGTATATTCAGAATTGGGTCATGACTTGATTCCTCAGTATGAGTTTACCTTTTCAAAAAAAAATATCTTCGATTTTTAAAATGATTTTCAAAATACCTAAAGCAGCCTTTTAGTATTTTGGAGTCGAACTACGTTTTGGTCTGATTCTCCGATAGACATACGTAGGCAGTCATGCGGCACAACCATCTCGATGTTCAGAATGATGTCTTTTCTATCGACGACATGACTTCTTCCATAAGACTTGTCGCCGAGGGGTTCTGTAGACACCCCATTCTGAACCTATCGTAGCAGAGTTATACCACTCTAAGTCTCGCCTTCGATTTTAGAGTAGAAATCCATCATTTCGTCATGTTTCGTTAAGTTTTGACTAACGGACGTTAGTTTGGACTAAACTGCATATGAGATAATAACGAGACATGGCGTGTCTCGCGCGAGACTACTCCTCTGCAAGAGGGGAGAATCACTTCCCTTGTCGATTTCGACCTCTTTTCTTGATAAACTCTTATCCAATCTGGGTCTCTACTGATTGTAGAGTTTCAAAACCTTCTTTGGGAGATATCCTAAATCCCTTGAGTCTCCTAATCTTGGTGATCAAGTAAATCAACCCCTATAAATACTAGATGACTTTCAGTATTTCAAAGGAGACGAAAGACACGAAAAAGACAGAAAAAGAACAGAAAACACACAATTTGCTGGTTTTTCTCCTTGAAAGTCTCCTGCAAATCACTCTAAAATAACACCCAAATTCATCCATCAACCTTGTTGATCGAAGAATATCAAGATTCAAGCCTAGAATCAAGGCGAAACACTGTCCAAATCACTTCTCGCCCTAAAGGTAATCTTCCTTTCTCCTTTATTTATTCTAATTGATTGTTAGAGTGGTATAAGCATATCAAATCTGGGATCGGCCTAGAGCCTCTTCAAATTATGGAGATGGTCTCGAAGCAATCGATCCCATATTCTATTTAATCTAATTAAATGGATGTTTTTCTTCTTTTCTTTTAAAAGGAACTATTTATTTGAAACCCCCCTTTAGCAAGACCGATCTTCAGATTGGGTGGATGCGGTGCTCCCTTACCTTCCAAGTCCATCACTTAAGCCCCGAACCTAAATCTCTTTAAAATGGTTTTTCTATATTTTCCTCATGATAATATAGGTCGCGACTCAAACAAACAAATAAAAAGAGGAGGAAATTCCTCAATCGCTACAGGTAGAGATGGTGTTTCTCCGGCATCGAAGGCCGCCGTTGATGAACTAATCTCAGATCTATTAGTTATCGAGTTTCTCTGGGGCGGTTGTAATAGTTGTGTATTCTTTGGGCATTTGTATAATTTCAGATTCTAGAATGATGTTTCTTTTTCCTCGGTACAGGTAATAAAATTAATTTGGTCCTTGTGGCTCACTCTATTTTCATTTTCTTCTAATTTTTGGCTTAACTAATCTGATAGTCATTTCTTGTTGAAGATGTTGATTGATTATGGGTAACAAATGTGGCACAGTGTAGTTGCAGGATGTGCTAAAGCATCTATTTCTCTCTGCTGCAATATAACAGTGTGTGTGTGTGTGTGTGTGTGTTTGCCTTATGTTGGCACAGGACCGGGACCTATCTCGGTTTTCGATTTGGGGTTTGTACATTTCGACTGCACAATTGTTGGTTTTATGCTACTCACAATTTTTTTAAATAAAAGACGTAAATCATTTTTACATTTTTTGGTGCAATGTAATACACATACTATAAAATATAATTCATAACTCATTTATTATAAAAATATGATTCTATAAGCCAATCATGTTTAATCATCAACACCAAAACCCAGTCAGCTCCAAGAAATTCAATCATTAAATTGTTGAATATTTAAATATTACGCATTTACATGAGCTTTGAAGCAATCTCATAAGCACAATAGCCTTTTCAAATAGTCGTTTCATCTTAATAAACAAGTACATTTGCTTAAATTACAATAAAGTGTTTTTTTAAAGAAAAGTATTCCTAAACTTGTCAAACATTCAGAAAGAAAGCTTTGTACACTCTCTCAATTTGTCTCTCTAAGTTTCTCTCTCTACTCCATCTCTCCCGTAATCTCTCCGACGACCCCCTCCCCACCGTCGGCCTGAGGCCCTTCTCTGCCTCCGATGAATGGCCTCTTCTTCTCTGGCCACATCAACAGCTTAATCGGCCTACTCTATTGCCGGAGTTGATCGTGTTGTTAGTAGTTGACAACTAAGAACTTACTGATAAGTTCTCAGTTGTTTGGTCGCCAGAGTTGATCGTATTTTTAATAGTTTAGTTGACAACTACGAACTTATGATAAGTTCTCAATTGTTTGGTCGCCGGAGTTGCTGGTTACCGGAGTTGATTGTGTTCTTAGTAGGACAACTGAGAACTTACTGATAATTTAAGTTCTCAATTGTTTGGTCGTCGGAGTTGGTGGTCCCCGGAGTTAATCGTATTGTTATTAGTTTAGTTGACAGCTGAGAACTTACTGATAAGTTATGTCCTCAGTTGTTTGGTCGCCTGAGAGGTCGACGGAGTCGGTGGTCACCGAAGTTGATCGTGTTTTTAGTAGTTTAGTTGTTTGGCCGCCGGAGAGGTCACCGGAGTTGGTGGTCATCGGAGTTGATCGTGTCCTTAGTGTGATGATGTGCCCACCTAAGATTTTTCCGAAAGGGTTTTGCTTTGAAATTTTTTTTGTTTCTTTGAAAACCAATTGAAAAAGAACGGAGTCGCCACGCCATTTTTGTTTTAAGGGCCAAAACATTGAAAAATGCCCGAGATTAGAGATTTGGGTTCGGAGGTCATGTTACACGCCGGGAAGGACGTTAGTGTGCACCCGGAATGCCTCGTAAAACGAGTCTTCCAAGCTGAAAATCATTTGTGTGTGTGTGTGTGTGTTTTGGCCAAAATAATTTGAAACTCAGAAAAGTAAAAATTGGGATATCTTTTTAAGACTTTAAACTGATCCCATGATTTTTTGGAAGATTTTTGGATTGAGATTTGGTACTCAAAAGATCTTTTGAAGTTGAGAGTCACTTCTGCCAGAATGAAAAAGGCAGTGGACCTTTGATTTTGAAATGGATTCAAGGGTCTTAAAACTTCATAATCTGGATAAACTCAGAGAATAAAAGTTGTTCCAGACACCTTAAATAAGATTTTTGCGAAGGAATTTTCCATTTTGGAGAAGATTTGAGGGGTCAAAACCTTCTGGAAATCTCAGATATGCAATCTGGATTTCCAGAAGCTGATGAACTAGCCTCTAAAAGAAAATTTGAAAAAGAGAGTTTTACTCACCCAAAAAATAAAGTAAAAATATTTCTGGAAAGTTCTGGATGTTGGCTACAAAAAGTGTTTTGTAGTCAACACCAAATTCCAAGTTTATCTGTGTCCAAAAATTAAGACAATGGACTGGGATCTTGGAAAATTGCTACTGGACAGCAACTTCTCAAGAAAGAAAATATGATTTTAAGGGGGGTTTTGCATCCATGCTTGTCCCCATTTCCCTAGGTTTTGGTTAGTGATCACTTGACATTTTTGTGGTGAATCAACTATACCAAACCATCCTTGGGGTACATTAGGACTAAACATTTCATTTGCTTGGGAAGGGGAATTTTATCCTTTGAAATCAAGATTTGGTGCTTGAAAATGGTTTTTTAGGGTTTTGAAAATGTGTTTTCTTTGCAATAAAGTAATAACACTTTGAAAATAATGTAGATCCTTGTAGAAGATCATCCATGGAGATGAACTTCCATGGTGATCTTCTTGGATCTTAAGACAAGAAGATGAATGAACTACATTTTGTAGTTTGAAGATGCATGCATGGATGAGAGATTTAGGGTAAGAAGAGGGAGGTTATACCTATCTTCTTTGTGCTTTGTGTTTGAAGGCTTGAATGCAAGAGTGTTTGGGTTTGATTTGAGTGAGTGAAAGTTGGGAAGATTCAAGAGAAAAAGGTGACAATTCTTATAGAATTCTCACTGTTTTCTCGAGTATATTCGCCAAATACTGTGAATTGTGCTCTTGTTCCCCTTCATTTTTGTGACTGGAGGGCTCAATTTATAGCCCTCTGGAAATGACAAACCTATCCGCGCGGATAGGATCAGTCGCGTGCACTGTTCATTAAATGCTGCTTCAGGCTTTGGACACAAGGAATAATCTTTTTTAAAATTCAAATTAAACAGCCAGATTATGTTCCAGCCATTTCTATTTTTGGTTTTTGACCATTTCTTTCACCTTTTTGATTCTTTTCCTTGGTTTATCCTTATATAACAATGCCCATTTTGCCCTCACTTTGTTAGAAATGTTAGGATTGTTAGGAAATGTTAGTAATTGTTAGAAATGTTATAACTTTCGTTAATTTTCTAACGAAAATTCTAACAAGCTCAAATTGGAGCACTTACAGTAGCCCCTCGGCGACGGCGCTTTCGAAGGAAGCGGGGTCGTCGATAAGAGTAAGGCTCCATATTTGGCGGGATGATTAGGTGATCGAGTGGCTTAACCTAGCGATAGGCTACCTACGTATCCCGAATGGGAATCAAGCCAGTCGTAGTTCGGGTTTTTGACCCTGGAGATGATGGCGTTTTAGGTGCCTCGAACCTGATGAGCGAGTTCTGCAATTGGTTGTTGGAGAGGAACTCTGCTGGGGATAAGAGATGACCATTTTCGGTCTGGTGGCTATCCGCTCTGCTGGGGATGATTGCGATTTGTCGCTTTCCTAGTGATAGCGTCTTAGGTGCCTCGAACCTTGGAGATGGCGTTTTAGGTGCCTCGGACCTTGGAGATGGCGTTTTAGGTGTCTCGAACCTTGGAGATGGCGTTTTAGGTGTCTCGAACCTTGGAGATGATGGCTTTTTAGGTGCCTCGGACCTTGATGATGGCATTTTAGGTGCCTCAAACCTTGGAGATGATGGCTTTTTAGGTGCCTCGGACCTTGATGATGGCGTTTTTAGGTGTCTCGAACCTTAATTTGAAAAGGCCTTTCGGTGGACTTTGTCTGCTGCCGAAGGAGAGGGTGACCATTTTGGTCGGGGGGCTGGACCTAGTGATAGGCTACCTACGTATCCCTAATGGGAATCAAGCCCTTTCGTAGTTCGAGGTCTTCTCGAGATTTCGTTGGCTTTTGGGATTCCGTTAACTTTCTTTGGGGATTTTGTTAGCCTTTCTTTGAGGAAAATCAGACGTATTTGTCTGGGAAATCGGTCTTACGTTTGACTGCCGGGGAAGATTTTGATGAAAGATACGGGATCTCGTTATCTTTCTCAGGGAGATCGCTCTTACGTTTGACTTCCGTTTGATGATTTTGATGAAAGATACGGGATCTCGTTATCTTTCTCGGGGAAATCGGTCTTACGTTTGACTGCCGTTTGATGATTTTGATGAAAGATACGGGATCTCGTTATCTTTCTCGGGGAAAGTCGGTCTTACGTTTGACTGCCGTTTGATGATTTTGATGAAAGATACGGGATCTCGTTATCTTTCTCGGGGAAATCGGTCTTACGTTTGACTGTCGTTTGATGATTTTGATGAAAGATACGGGATCTCGTTATCTTTCTCGGGAAATCGGTCTTACGTTTGGCCGTTTGATGATTTTGATGAAAGATACGGGATCTCGTTATCTTTCTCGGGGAAATCGGTCTTACGTTTGACTGTCGTTTGATGATTTTGATGAAAGATACGGGATCTCGTTATCTTTCTCGGGGAAAGTCGGTCTTACGTTTGACTGCCGTTGATGATTTTCTTGAAAGGGGTTGACTTTAGTTAACTTTGGTTAACTTTGTCAAGTTTGGGACTAAACTGCAGAGTCCCGGATTTTTAAAGGGCAAAAGGGTCATTTTGACCCTTACAATCCTATCCGCGTGGAGAGGGTCGAGAGTCAGATTGGTATTAATGAGGGGCCAACGCCCTTCTTCTTCCCCATTCAGTTTTTTGAAAATTACGAGAGAGGAAGAGAGAAATTCGCCAAAACCGCCATTGAAGGCCAAAAAGCTTGAAAATTCTTCCATTTTTCTTCGATTTTCAAGCAATGGAACACGGGGAAGGTGCTTTTCAAGGCCAAGGACGTGGCCCGGTAGCGAAGAGACGATTGGAGCTCGTCCGGATGAGGAGGCACTATACTCTTTCGCAATCGATTGCGGAGGAGCCCTACCCCGATGCTTGGCAACATTGGGCTTCTGATCCGAGTCTCCGAACGGTATACTTCGAATCTTTTCATTCCCTTTGTTGATTTCTTGCTTGAGATTGAATTTTGGGTGATTTTTGAATTTTTTTTTTTTTTTGAAAATTCGAATGATTGATGTTCTTGGCTTTGAATCTTGATTTTGATGCTTTGCATGTTGTAATGAGTATATGAGTAACCCAAAATGTGCATTTTGTTTGGGAAAAAGAATTGGCATTTTCGCCATTTTTTTTTTTAGTATCCAAAAATTATGGATGAAAATTGTGATTTTTTTTTTTTGAAATTTGAATATTGATTTTTGATGATATGCATGTTGCAATGAATTTGTTGGTGTTCCAAAATGTGCATTTTGCTTGAGAAAAGAATTGGCATTTTGCCAACATGAGA
Organism: Adenophora triphylla var. japonica; assembly: GCA_022495995.1. Lineage (NCBI taxonomy): Eukaryota > Viridiplantae > Streptophyta > Magnoliopsida > Asterales > Campanulaceae > Adenophora > Adenophora triphylla. The sequence continues at coordinate 430,012 of JAFEMH010000113.1, read as the reverse complement.
TGATGATATGAATGTATGATTTTTGATTTTTGAAAAGTGGGACGGATTTTCCCTCCCGTTGATTGAATGCATGTTATTTAATGAAAACGGGACGGAGTTTTTACTTCCGTAGGAATGCATGTATGCATGTTATTTTATGAAAATGGGACGGAGTTTTTGCTTCCGTTGACTCCTTGTATGAATGTTGATTGGGATTTGCTGAAAACTGTTCTTCTTCTTTTTTGTGCGAGAAAAATGGGGCTATGCTCATTGTATCTTTGTTATCTTTGTCGAATTTTCTTTGAAATTTCATGATGCATATGTATGTCCTTTTTTTTTGTTTTTGTGCAAATGCAAATGCAATTTTTTTTTTGACATTTTCTTTTTTTTTTGTTTTATTGCAGGGTGGAAACAACTACGTTACGGAGCAGCTGAACAAGATGAAGACTCGAGGATCGGTGGAGTCCGTAGTTGACTTGTGGGACCGGCTTCCGAATGCGGGCCGAGGAGCTTTGCGAGTCGAGGCAGTTGTCGTTGAGGCCGGGCTTTGGGAGTTTGTTGAGTGCTTGAGGGGATTGGTCAAGTTCCCTAAGAGCAAGGGCACGATGTTTGCTTTGGCGCGGCATTGGTGGGATGCGACCCACACGTTTCACTTCTTTTGGGGCGAGGCTACGGTTACGCCTTCGACTATGCTTTGCGATCACGGGTTTGTCCTTTAATGGACGCGGCATTGAGTGGCGGGATGGCTACAGCGATGCAGATCTACAGGCTCTTCTGGGATTTTCCCCTATTCCCAAAAAGGGGATGGGGATGGAGTATGCGGTGGTCTATGGGAAGATTGTGGAGACCATTGTGAGCTACGAGGATGGGGAGGAGAGGATAGGCGCCGATCAGATTGCCAGGGCCTTCTTATGGTTTGCTTTTTCGAGCACCCTCTTTGGACATCTTTGAGGGACGGAGTCTTTGCCTTCTTTGAGGTCCTTGGAGGACATGGAGATGGCTGGAGGCGTCTCTGAGGAGAAGCCGGGCGAGCTTTACTTTGCTCTCGATAGGTACGGCCAGGAAGGCTGTGAGCTCCTTATCTTGCTTTGAGTTTGCCCTGGAGGTATAAGCTCTCTTTTTGCTTTCCCTTTTTTCTTGAGCACACACTTTTCTTTTGCCTTTGGATTGATTGGATTTTTACCTTTCGCGGTATGGGCGTTGGAGTTTTTCCACGTCACGATGTGGCGGCGGCGGCGCGGAGTACGTCGGGCGTATCCGGCCATGCGCTCTTGGTCCAAGCATGCCGGGAGAAGATAAGCTCCGGGGCGTACGACTCTCGAGATACGCGGATTGCCTTCCTTTGACGGAGGTGAGACGGATGAGAGGATGATATTTTATCCACAGGATCGTTTCGAGGTGGCGCGGTGAAGGCGCGAGATTTGGGTGTGCGGCGGAGGATTACGAGAGGTCGACTGCGATGCCTATTATGCGGGAGAGAGGGTGACGCGCCGGCATGGCGTGAACTCGCCTTTGAGGACACCGGTGGAGCCTCCCGCCGATATGATGCACCAGTGACGGATCTGCGACTGGGATGATTGAGCCGGCCGGCACTTCTCGGCATTTGTGGCGATTGAGCCGTACCCGTATTTGTTTTGAGGAGGCTGAGGATGCCCCGGGTTACGGATAGAGAGGGGCTTGGGATCCCGCGGTACCCTCGGACGGATTTTTCATATATCCAGGATGGGGTCCGATTGAGGGTGCGAGATCCCTCGGCTGAGCGGCTTCCGCGAGCTTTCCGGCCTCGTCAGGGTATGAAGGTATGGCTTCTCTTTCTTTTTTTACTTTTGTCTTTTCTTTTCTTTCTGTCATCATTTCTCGCTTCAAGCTGTTTCGACGCTTTTGCTTTTGTGCGGTTTTCGGAGGTGGTCGTCGAGAAGGCGCGAAGCAAGTGATCGGAGCTAAGAGATTCATCGGGAGGATGGTCGCTTGCGGGGCTCCTCGAGCTAGAGCGAGGCGACCACGGCCGGCGCTGTCGGGCGGGAGGCTTCCCCTATTCGTTCGAGACTTCTTCGAGACTCCTCTGTCTCCTCTCATTGATCCCCGCGCGGTGCCTTCGGATCACGTCATTCTCGAGGGATCCACACGGGCGGGGACACGTTTGGCGGCATGGTGGGTCGTCTTCGTACGTCCGGGAATCCGACGCCTTCACCTTCGGATATGATTTTTCGCGAGATCTTGGCTTGCCCTATCGGAGCGTGCCGGTTGGTCTGACGAGCCTCTTTGGAGACGAGGACGATTACGAGCCCGAGATTTTCGGGGCTCTGAGGAGAGCGGGCAGTCGCAAGAGGACCGGGGACGGGCGTCGGGCGCTAGGGATTACGATTGATTACCCCACGATTTTACGAGATTTTGAGATTTATGGTAGGATTGAGATTTGTACGGCTTATGCACATTTTTTTCTTTTTTTTGATGTAATAATTTAGGATTACTGTTACCTACTTTTTTTTTTGATTTTTTTTTCTCTTTTTTTTTTGCACACTCCCTTTATTTTTGGAATGTAATAATTTAGGATTTTATTCTTTTATGGATGCAATGCAGTATGAATGCAATGTTGCATGAGCCTTGGTTCTTTTTTTTTTTTTGGCAAGGGTGTTAGTGTTTGGTATATGGGTGGTTTGGGGAGGTTTTGCACGGGTTAGAGCAGCGGGACGGAATATTCCTCTTTTGGTGTAGCGGCTTGGTACATTTGCAGATTTTCGATGGAAAGCAAACATATCCGCGCGGATAGGGGCTGCATCGACATTGTCCTTTAATTTTGCTACGAGATCTGGTCTCACTTTATTTCAAATTCAAATATCCTCTTCAACCTCCGGTCAAACAGCCATTTTCGGGGAGAAAGAGAGAAAATCCATGGAAAACCTTAGAAAAGCTCCATCAAAATTGTCCCAAGAATCCCAAATGTCGTTTTTCAACAAATTCAAGGCTTGGTAGGGAGATTATGCATGAGAGGAGGTCCTTCTTTGAAGAAAGGTATAAGGTGAAGTGCTTATGGTCTCTCAAGGAATTGATTCCGGATTACGGTCTTTTGAGGGCTTCTTCCTCATTTTGGGACACTAGGAGGCATGTCTTTTGCCTTTCTTACAACGAGATGGTCCCAACCGTCGAAGAATTTCGGGCCTTGCTTGGTGGTCGGAGGTGGAAGAGATAGCGGTTCCTTTGCCGGAGGGGCTTCTTTCGTTGACGGTGTGCGTCCTCCTTCATCTTTCCCCGGAGGAAGCGCAAGGTATGATCCGTGGTCCCGATCATTTTGATATTTCCGGTCTCCCTGATAGGTTTAGGGGCTTAGGCTTGCTCGACGATGCCTATTGGGATGCCTTTGCACTTTGCATGTTCGGGACCCTGTTTATGGTCTATTCTTTTGGGATCTGCCATCGGTCTCTGCTGGATGTAGTCGTTCATTGTCGCTTGGGCAGAGATGTTGTACCTTTGATCTGGGGAGACTTTCCATGCTCTCGATAGAGGCGCTGCGGGAAGCGGTATATGCGCGGGGCGGCCCGTTCCTCTTGACCACTGTGGGCGATGGAGCGTTTGGGGATTCTTCGGGAAACTCCCGACATGATCGAAGCCTTGGACATTTGCCGGGAGGGGGTTCTTTGTGGATTTCGATGATCGGGGCTCATGGGAGCGTTGGATGGCTGGTCGCCGGACGAGAAGATATCGAGATGGTCGGTGCCTTGTTGGCGGGTGGAGACTCGCGAGTGCTTCGGGCGGGTCTCATGTGGTCATGCTTAGGGGCTTTCTCGGTCCGGCTTCTATATTCCGTCCTTGGTTACGAGACGGTTCGGCTGGAGCGGGGTTCCTTTGGAGAACTTTGATGATATAGCCATCGGGGTGGTGGCTCTGTTTCTATGGATGATCCCTCGGTGTTTCCATTTCTTTCCCGAGCATGGAGGTATGACGCCTTTCCTCCTCGGGTTATTCTCGGGCGTCAGAGACTGTGTTCTGACCACTTGGTACTGGATTGGTACGAGAGGCATTTAGGAGAGACTCGAGATGGCTATTTTGAGGCGGCGTGAGGCCATTGTGGGTGCGGAGGACACGGGTTTTACGAGAGGAGGAGGGCCGAGGCGAGGGCCAACCCTCATGACGGGAGCGGAGACGGCGTGGCCGACTATGAGGCTTACGTCAAGAGACGGGAGAGGAGGGCTCCTATGCTACCGGCTAGGCTACGGGAGATGAGAGATGACGCTAGGGCTACTAAGGCCACTGACGGAGGCTGGTTTGATAGATCCTGTTCCTATACGAGCTTGGTAGGAGGAAGACCGACATTTTCTGTTCGAGAAAGAAGACTCGAAGGGGAAGAAGAGGGGAGAGGCCGGTTCGAGTGGCATGGAGTGACTACGAGGTTTCGAGTATCCCTTTCTTGTCATGGCGGACACATTAGTTTGATTATGTATCTTAGTTTTCTTTTAGCGAGGTTGCCGGTTGTAGGAATGAATCGGGCTTAGACTCATCAAAAAGTTTTTAACTTGTAATGAATATTTGAATTGCTTGAGTTTTCGAGACGCTTTCATGGTGCGATCGGTTGTATTGATGTCAAAGTATGACTTTTATTTGTGTTTTAGACCGAACCGTTTCCATTTGCCTACGTTCCCCTCATTTTGAGGAGCTCGGGTCTTCGTAGTTCAACTTTGATTTTTTTTTTTTTTTGTTTTTTTTTTTGTTTTTTTTGTTTTTTTGTTTTTTTTTTTTTTTTTTTTTTTGGTGCAACCTGTTTTTACCTAGGCCGCCCTTTTCGGGTTTTCAACCTAGTTGGGTATTACTCTTTTAGCACTCTTTTTTTTTTTTTTTGACTTCTTCTTTTTCTTTGTTTTACGCGTAGTATCTGCGCGGCTTGTCACCATTCCTTTGGGTGTACAAAGGGATTCCGTCGAGGTCTGCAAGTTGCATGGCTCCTCGGAGAAGATCTTACGGACGACGTATGGCCCGACCCATACGAGGCTCCCATTTGCCGAGGGTTGATACGGGCCAGGGGCTTTTCTTTCAAAACGAGATCACCTTCTCGGATCTCCCGATGCTTTACTTTCTTGTCGAAGGCTGCTGGCCATTCTTCCTTGGTAGGCTCGGATGTGTTCCATGGCTTTCAATCGTCGCTCATCTAGCGGGGCCAATTCGTCATGGCGACTGCGGAGCCATTCGACCTCGTTGATACGGCTTTCCGGCGGTATACGGAGCGAGGGGATCTCTAGCTCGATTGGGAGTACGGCTTCCATTCCGTATGTGAGGAGCAAACGGTGTTTCCCCGGTTGCCGTTCGGCCGATGTTACGTAGCCCCGAGTGCAGTGTAACTTCTCGGGCCAATCTACGCCTTGGACGGCCATTTTCCGGATGATGTTTTCCAAAGTCTTGTTTCTTTGCCTCGACGGCTCCGTTGGTTTGGGGCTGTAAGGAGATGACTTGTGACGGGTTATTCGGAATTACGCCGGCGGCTGTCGCATTCCCCTTCGAAGTGGGATCCATTATACGAGATGATTTCGGTGGCAACCCGTATCTGCATATGATGTTCTCTTTGATGAAGAGGGCTACTTTCCTTGAGTTGAGGATTTTGTAGGATTTTGCGAGGCATCCTTTCCAGTTCCTTTGAAGAAATCACCAATCTGCGTCTCTTTAGGCTCTTCCGCGGTTCCCAGATTCACACTCGTCAAAATCTCTTCGGCGGCTTGGGCTCGATTTTCCTCTTTAGGACAACTTTGCTTAAAGATCCTCTCTTTTTTTTTGTTTGATTTTTTTGTTGTTTAATGTATGCTTCTTTATCTAATGAATTATTATTAAAAAAAAATTTATTAATTAATTCATCATTAGTTAAAGTGGCAATCAAGGGATACTCAGAAAGGTTCGTCATTTCATTGAAAACGAAAAGGAATACAGCGCTTGCTACGGACTCGTAGTCTTCAGGCGTAAGGCCGTCGGACGACTCTAGAGACTCGACCTTAACAATGAAAGACTACGAGGACTTTTCCTAGGTTGACACAAAGGGATGGGGGACCAATCCGGGCTTGGTGATCATTTCTTCTTTGGTCGCGGACGGGCTGAGAGAGTTTCCCGATTCTTTAGCGGCATTCTTTGTCGGTGGCCTCATGACTCGGGAGGCTGTCTCCCTCGATCATCGCTACCATTTCTTTGGTAGCTGAAATCAATCGGATCGGCTTTGGATCTCTTCCCGAACAAGCTGCTGCATGATGGGGCCATCCCAATCATACGAAAAGACTTACGTGGCTTTGGCTTTCGGCACGGTCAATTCGAATTCGGGTTTCGGACCTTCATGGGCGTAGGAATTGTGGTTGTGAGTTTCTCGAGCTGTTCCACTAGGCTTGGCACGCCTTTGAAGGTGTACTCGCTCTTCATGGTAGTGGTAGCCCGGGTATCTTGGGTAGGTCCGGGGAACATTACGCGGACCGGGTTAGCTTTGGCTCCCACGAACTTGTTGAGGCTATCTTGTAGCTTTAGCCATTCTTGTAGGAGTGGGCTCTGTGATGTTACCTGGTTGTGTGGGACCCTTTACAAAGTAGTCGGCCAAATTAGGGTGAAGGGGAGAGATTTAGGGTCGTCGGCCGGGACCCTTCTGTGGCGGCTTCAAATCTTTTTCCTTTTGCGGTGTCCTTTGAGGAGGCCTCATATCCCGGGCCGTGGCGAGTATTACTGTCCTTTCACCTCGATGAGTTTGTGAGTTCCTTGTTGGTGTTTCCCAGGACCGAGGCCGGAGTAGATAGCTCATTTTCTCATCATTTTCAAGACCGGTGGGATTTTATCCCAGTGACCGTCGGATCTATGTTGCACACTTGGGCCTTGGGAGGCTCGGCAAGTGAAGCCCGTTAGCATGAGACCTTCCTCGTCATGTTTGATTTCGAGAATAGGTATTCCGCCGTATCTGTGCCCTCCAAAGTGACTAAATCCCAGTAAATGGTCGTCGGATCCCCATTCGAGACGAATTTCACACCTTTGGTGGAGGCTTGAGGCGACCCCCTTGACTGATGCGGCCAAGGTCTTCCCAATAAGGCATTAAAAGTAATCGGGATGTCAATAACACGGAATTCCACGAGGTATCAATTTATGTCCAAACCGGAGGTCCAAGGTAGCGACTCCAAGGGTGCTCGAGATGTTGAGTCGTAAGCTTTGGCTGTGAGGGAGGAAGGCTTCAAGTACGTAGTCTTGATATCAAGCGAGGCTCATGATCTTTGCGGAAGAATGTTCATTCGGACCCATTATCAACCAGGACCCGAGGAGGCGTCGTTCATCCAAGCTGAATTTGTGATGAAGAGAGGCTCGTTATGATCGGCCCCAAATTGAGGGAGGTCGAGATACGTGAAAGTGATTATATTCCCGTAATGGATGTTTCCAATTAGGCTGTACCACATCATCGGGAGTAGCATCAATAGGCACTAGAGTGCGAGCCGGGCTTTCTTCCGGCTTCGGCTTATGGGGATAGGACGAAGTGAGTAGAGACCGAGAGGGAAATGTTGGCTGTGTTTGCTTCAAGCCCAGGGTGAGCACGGGATCCTCTTTTCGAGTGCAGGTTTGTTTGTCTTAGCATAGGGCGGCGATCTTCTTTCGGTGTTTGATACGTGGCCTTCTTATACGCCTTGGGATTCCCTTGGAAGATGCTGTAGGATCGGGTCAACGGGTTAACTTCCTCCTCGGTTGTCTCTTGGTGGATTTCTTCAATCTTTGCTAAGGTCGACGGGAGCCCTTTTGGCTATTGGCCCTTTGGTTACGACGGAGTCTAGCAACGGTGAGGTGAGGTATCTTGGCTCCTTCTGGGCGGCCCTTATAGCTGCTTCCCAAGTCACGAGGCTTTTGAGTGCGGGGTTGTGTTGTTGCCCCTTGGATGGCCCGCGAGCTAGGGCGTCCTCCGATTCACTCTCATGGCTGCCTTGCTCATAGTTATCATGCAACAAGAGTCGCTATTGTCGGGGCTCGGGGGCTTTTCGATCTCATCCTGGATGGCCCACGAGTTATGGCTATCGGCCTCCATTTCATCGTATATCCTTTTTCTTTCAATCTTGCAAGTAGGGCGGCCACAAGTGAAGGATAGGCAACGTTCCCCTTCGGAGTTTGATGTAGCGGCTCGATAGATGCGTGTCCAAATAAGGAGCACCGGGGTCCATTGTCGGGCCTTTGGAGCAATTAGGAAGGCGTCATGTGGATTCATAGGTATGAAGGCCCTTGGGAGACGTTCGAGATCAATAACCCTTTTTAGTGATTGCGAGGCACTCGGCTGCGCTCGAGCGGCCGGTTGTGACCCTTACGGTTGTTATGCCATCCGTTCTCGGGAAAGAAGAAAAAGATCCGATAACGTTTACGAATTCTTCATCTTACGGTGGTGAAACCCTCCATTCTCGACCGGTGCTTCAATGAACCCTTTCCATTCACCGGTCGAGGTTCTTATAAGGGACGTTGTGTTCTAGGATTTCGAGATATGTACGGATGCAGGCGCGGGCTTTCTTTGTCCCTCATCCTACTGAAGTATCCAGGACATTGACCGCATGTGCATCTTACGAGGTGCGGTTCTTGGGAGTCCACCCCTGCGGCATTTGACTTGCATTTTCCGGTGGTCCTTCATCGTCACTTGCGACAACCAACCATTGTGCCTGGCTCCCGTGGGCTCATTTCCGGCATGATTGTTCAGATTGTTTCCGGATGCGGGGCCTCGGTTGACTCTTCACTCTCGTCATCATCATCATCATCATTTGTCATCGGAATCTTCTTCCCATACTACCGGGATTTCGGCGGAGAGGAACGCCGATCAAACCCGTTAGGGAATATGGGTGCGTGCGGCCGCGAAAGTGTCATATGCTCCCATTCCGGAAGTGGTAATTGTGACTCGGCTTCTCCTCCCGAAGCTGCGGGGGAAGAGTGAGAGGGTGGCACGTATTTGACACCGAGGTAGAATGTAGAAGGGTTCTTCCTCCTACGATTCTTCGGTTTCACTTTGCCTTCGGGATCGTATTTGACTTCTCCAATAGCCGGTTTGTGGAAGTGTACTAGCTCCGGATGCTCTTCGGCCTCTTTCTTTGATAAGCCCAGTACAGGCGCTCGCGGAAGCTTTCTTGTTCAATTCTTCTCGATTGTTCTAACCATCTTGTGTAAATGGTCCTCTCATGTTTTGGCCGGAACAGCCCACTCTTCGGTATTGGCCTTCCCTTCATCCGAGAAATAGCGGGCCTCGTATTCTTGCAAGGAGTCTCGACATGAGACCAAGATGGGTTGATTCGTTCGATATCCTCAAAGTGAGGGGAATCCGGTCGGGATCCTCGACGAGGTTGGCCACGGGTATTTGGGGACCTTCATCGGCATCTTCTGGGCATGCGAAGATTCTCCGCATTCAATCATATTCACACGATTATGGTTCCTTGGCGAGAGGATTTTTGGCGTATTAGGTCCTTCGGGGCCTTCCAACTTTCCTTGCTCTATTAGCCCTGGATTGCCTTTTGAGTAAAGCGGTTGTCGATCGGATGTCCGTGAGCTTGATGAAAAGCACAATACTTTGTAGTATCCACGGGAGCATTCGGATTCTGGGTTGGAAATTCTCCAAAGGCCGCGGCAAGCCTTCCTTCACCGATCCCCTAAAGATGTCATTCGAGAGGCATTCCAAAGTTTTCGAGATTCATGACCCGTGGTGCAGGCTCGGCTGGTTTACAGGAGCAAAAGGAGTTGTGTTATTACATTCTGTCCCGCATAGTTAATCATTTCTTTGCCTTTGGCGGGAGGCTTGAGCGATGTTTGAAGGAGGAGCTCGATATACGCCAGCGGGCGCAGCGGCCGGTTCTTGATTGTAGGCCTTTTCAAACTTAGGCTGCGAGAGTTAACCATGGCCCGTAAGTGCAGTATGGGAAGTGGCGAGGAGGCTCTCGAGATGTGGTTTCAAGCATGGTGGAAGATGTCAGTTGTTCCTCTTCGGAAGGAGGGATGGCCATTTCAGCGAGTTTCGAGATTCCACCGCTTGTAGAAGTCCCCAACATTCTCATCGGGGGACTGCCTTTGTTGTTTGTAGGTCAACTCTATTTGTTTCCCACTCCAAGTTGGCCTTATATTTCTCTGTGAAGGCATTGGTAATCTGGTCCCACGTAGCCACGGCTTCGGGTTTCAAACGGAAGAACCACTTTAAGGCCTTTGGACTTGAAGGATAGGCGAAATAGTCGGCTAGCTGGCGATTGGTGCACCCTTTGGCCTTCATCGCCAAGGTATATGTGTCCAAATGGGTTTCGGGCATGCGGTCCCATCAAAGAGATCCAGATTAGGCATCACGAATTTGTGGGGCGGAGGAACAATGGAGTCGGGTGCAGTAGGCCGGAAGGCGGGCTTCTTGGCGATCGGTTCGGCGATACGCGCTTTCATTTCCTTGTGTTGTTCCATGAACCGAGGCCAAGTGAGGGTCTTGTGGTGGAACCATGGCATTCGAGCTAGTGGTGAGCTAGAGAGAGGAGCTACCGCTGGAGCGGGCGGTGGAGGGAACGGCCGATCCGGGGACGTAGGTGAAAACTTGTCACAGGTGAGTTACCACAGGGGAGCATGAGTAGGAGCTTGGGCGAAGGGATAGAACCTTGCGGCTGCTTTGTTGATTTTCAGCGGCAAAGTAGGTGGAGGCAGCCCCGATGTAGCCGGATAACTTGGATTTCAGTGGGGCCCGTAAGTAGGCTTAGGTGCGAGCTGCTTGTCCTGGCTGTTGAATTGCATGGCCGGGTGGCGGGTGTATAACCGGGGAATGCTGCGGTCTGGTGATTCGGATGACAGGGATGGAGGCTTGGTAACCCATAGAAGTACGAGTGAGAGCAGTTTGTGTGAGGAGCGATTGAACCGGTACTATTCGAGGAGGGGCCCACGGCGTGGCCCCGGAACCAAGGCTGTGGCGGCATTCGAGCTGTAGGCACATTCTTTGTGAAGGTCGGATTGATCGGTTCCGAGCGAGGTGGCATTCCAATTTGTTGGGGCATTCCGAGATAACCCCAACCATGAGAAGACATTCCGTGCGGCTTTGTCCCAGCTGAGGGGCTGGCGGTTTGTGCCGTCGGGGCTGCATGGATCCGGTGATACGTGGTTGGGAGGCTGGGCGACAGAAGGCCGAGGAGCATGGGTTACGGTAGTGGCACCATAGGAGGTGGGTGGTGGCATCTGGAGTAGTCGGGCGGCGAGAGTGGGGTTGGCATCCTCGTCTTCTTCCACGGTGAAGGTGCCATACGGATTGAGGTGGCGGCCGGACCGTGGCTCTTAATAGCCTCCGTAAACATTTGTTTATTTGTGCTTCTGTCGTAACCTCATACGTTACGCTAGCGATTCCCTTTGTTGCTCTGTACGAGGGGTCCGGGAGGCGGAGTGACGTTATCCCCATCATTACCGGGCGATGCGAGACATTACGAAACCCGGAGTCGGAACAAACGGCGAAGGCGATGACGCGCTTGACTCTTCCCAACTAATCAAACGATGACCCGGTGCCCGAAACCAAGCTTTGTGCGGAGGCTGCGGGGGAAAAGGCACGAGGGTTCGAGATGTGCAGGAATGGAAGGAGGGTAGGTGTTTGGGCTTTAGGCTCATGCAACATGCGATTATTTGTTCACGTTTACTTAAAACATGTTTTATTAACCTAGTCGGTTGGAAAAGATTGCTCTTCTTTTCGCAAACTACTCTGGATCTGGATCGGTGGGCCCCGTCACTACGTCTATAAGCCCCTCGTATTCCACTGTATTTCGACCTCCCGGGGTGGACGGCCCGGGCGAGGGTCCTATAGGGCAAGCGGGTCCCACCGACCGAAAGAAAAACGATCCTAAAAGTCGGCGGGTAATCGAGTCTTAACGAGCATTCGATGTAAATTACGGACAAGGCGACGTCAAAAGTCAAGATCATGTCCGAGGGCTCGACGAAAAGTCGGCATGATTTGGGCGATAAGCGTCCACAATTGATCTTGACTTGTCGTCGGTTAAGCCGTAATTAGGCATGGAATAATCATTAATCCTTGATGACTCGGTGTCAATCTTTGGGAGTCGGTGTATAATTTGTGCCGGTCGAGCCGAAGTCAAGGCGCCGGTCAATATCTTGGTCAAAGTCTGCGGCGGAAAACCGGCGAGAACTTCGGCGATTAGGGTCCCGAAAGATATTGAGTCGGTATGCCGACAAAGGCTTGAAAGGAAAGGTCTATACACGAGACGGGGCATGACACGAGACCGGACTAAAAACCAACGGGTCTCGGACAAAGTGTGTCACGGACAAGTGCATAGTCGACACGAGGCTCCATGGGATGTTTGGGTAGTCTGTGCTCGTCAGAGGCGTAATAAGACCAAACGGACCGCGACAAGGATTTCCCGGGTTAGGGACGTAGTGTGCGGTGTACGGTCACGTGCGCGTAGTGTGCAAGCGATCTATATTCTTTTACGAGTAAAATAGAAATTTTTTTATGTGTCTTAAAAATATGATGCATGATTTTTTTTTGAAAATTTTCTTTTTGTTTTGAAAATCCTTCTTTTTTTTTTGAATTTTTTTTGAAATTTAATGAACACATAAGCACGTAAGCACGAAAATCCCGACAGTTAGGGACATGATTCCGACAGTCAAAATTTTGACTTTTTCCGAGGCGGCCAAAACAACACGAAAAATGTGCAAAAATCAACACACACACACAAATGATTTTCAAAGCGGGACGGAAGCTTGACCCTCAAAAGCTTTTTCTCTTTTTTTTTTTTTGAAAACGGTGATACCGGTACGTGGGATTGTTAAACCACAATTTATCCCGACTCGTGTTAGGAGGCGATAACGGGAAGTTTAATGGTTTCCACCAATATACCAAATATCATTTTTTTTAGAAAAAGCTTAAATCCCCAGTAGTCGCCCTTTGTGATGATGTGCCCACCTAAAATTTTTCCGAAAGGGTTTTGCTTTGAAATTTTTGTTTCTTTGAAAACCAAATAAAACCCGGAAAAAGAACAGAGTCGCCACGCCATTTTTGTTTTAAGGGCCAAAACTTTGAAAAATGCCCGAGATTAGAGATTTGGGTTCGGAGGTCATGTTACACGCCGGGAAGGACGTTAGTGTGCACCGGAATGCCTCGTAAAGCGAGTCTTCCAAGCTGAAAATCATTTGTGTGTGTGTGTGTGTGTGTGTTTTGGCCAAAATAATTTGAAACTCAGAAAAGTAAAAATTGGGATATCTTTTTAAGACTTTAAACTGATCCCATGATTTTTTGGATTGAGATTTGGTACTCAAAAGACCTTTTGAAGTTGAGAGTCACTTCTGCCAGAATGAAAAAGGCAGTGGACCTTTGATTTTGAAATGGATTCAAGGGTCTTAAAACTTCATAATCTGGATAAACTCAGAGAATGAAAGTTGTTCCAGACACCTTAAATAAGATTTGTGCGAAGGAATTTTCCATTTTGGAGAAGATTTGAGGGGTCAAAACCTTCTGGAAATCTCAGATATGCAATCTGGATTTCCAGAAGCTGATGAACTAGCCTCTAAAAGAAAATTTGAAAAAGAGAGTTTTACTCACCCAAAAAATAAAGTAAAAATATGTCTGGAAAGCTCTGGATGTTGGCTACAAAAAGTGTTTTGTAGTCAACACCAAATTCCAAGTTTATCTGTGTCCAAAAATTAAGACAATGGACTGGGATCTTGGAAAATTGCTACTGGACAGCAACTTCTCAAGAAAGAAAATATGATTTTAAGGGGGGTTTTGCATCCATGCTTGTCCCCATTTCCCTAGGTTTTGGTTAGTGATCACTTGACATTTTTGTGGTGAATCAACTATACCAAACCATCCTTGGGGTACATTAGGACTAAACATTTCATTTGCTTGGGAAGGGGAATTTTATCCTTTGAAATCAAGATTTGGTGCTTGAAATAGGGTTTTGAAAATGTGTTTTCTTTGCAAGAAAGTAAGAACACTTTGAAAATAATGTAGATCCTTGTAGAAGATCATCCATGGAGATGAACTTCCATGGTGATCTTCTTGGATCTTAAGACAAGAAGATGAATGAACTACATTTTGTAGTTTGAAGATGCATGCATGGATGAGAGATTTAGGGTAAGAAGAGGGAGGTTATACCTATCTTCTTTGTATTTTGGGGCTTTGGCTTGAATGTATGAGTGTTTGAGGCTTTGAATGTAAGAGTGTTTGGGTTTGATTTGAGTGAGTGAAAGTTGGGAAGATTCAAGAGAAAAAGGTGACAATTCTTATAGAATTCTCACCGTTTTCTCGAGTATATTCGCCAAATACGTGAATTGTGCTCTTGTTCCTCCTTCATTTTTGTGACTGGAGGGCTCAATTTATAGCCCTCTGAAATGACAAACCTATCCGCGCGGATAGGATCGATCGCGTGCCTTTGTTCATTAAATGCGCTTCGGGCTTTGGACACAAGGAATAATCTTTTTTAAAATTCAAATTAAACAGCCAGATTATGTTCCAGCCATTTCTATTTTTGGTTTTTGACCATTTCTTTCACCTTTTTGATTCTTTTCCTTGGTTTATCCTTAAATAACAATGCCCATTTTGCCCTCACTTTGTTAGAAATGTTAGGATTGTTAGGAAATGTTAGTAATTGTTAGAAATGTTATAACTTTCGTTAATTTTCTAACGAAAATTCTAACAAGCTCAAATTGGAGCACTTACACTTAGTAGTTTAGTTGACAACTGAGAACTTACTGATAAGTTAAGTTCTCAGTTGTTTGGTCGTCGGAGAGGTAGCTGGAGTTAGTGGTCACCGGAGTTGATCGTGTTTTTATTAGTTTAGTTGACAACTGAAAACTTACTAATAAGTTAAGTTCTCAGTTGTTTGGTCGCCGGCGAGGTCGCCGGAGTTGGTAGTCGAAGGAGTTGATCGTGTTCTTAATAGTTTAGTTGACAACTGAGAACTTATTGATAAGTTAAGTTCTCAGTTGTTTGGTCGCCGGAGAGGTCGCTGGAATTGGTGGTCGCCAGAGTTAATCGTGTTTTTAGTAGTTTAGTTGACAACTGAGAACTTACCGATAAGTTAAGTTCTTACCGATAAGTTAAGTTCTCAGTTGTTTGGTCGCTAGAGAAGCCGCAAGCGTAAAAAAAAAAGTCGTCGGAGTTGATGGTTGCCGGAGGTGTTGACTGGAGAATATGGGGAGGGGTGACCTAAGGTGATGGTGGTTGGAGAGAGTAAATATATAAAGAGGGTGTAATTAGTAAACTGATGGGAGGGTGAACTTAGTAAAATGGTGGGAGGGTGTAGTTATTAAGATAGGGATTATATGGTTAGATGAAATATTATTTGTATTTTGAGATAAAATTGATAAATTTGAGGAATTATATGGTAAATCCCGCAACTTCAAATTCAATCCCTAAGGAGCAAAATTAATGAATACCTGAAGTGTTCAAGTAGGGAATTGGTACTGTAACACCGAAAATCCTTAACACCGAAGTTGGAGAAATGCCTTTTCTCTTTTGCTCTGCTCTAAAGAATTCAGGGTTTGTAAAGTTTAGAAATGCCTTAAGTTCCTCCTTTTATACTCCTTTTCCTTAATTATGTGAAGGGGAAGGGTTTGGCAAAATGGTTGGATAATTATCAATAATGGGCCGAATTCAATGCCCGCGGCAGTTCCCAATAAGAATGTCCAATCGAAATCTGTACAATTAAATGCGCAAATTACGGCCCATTGAAGACAGCTCATCGAGCCGCCCCAAAGTCAAACATCGAGAATCGACCTACATTTTACGAGTCGGGCTGGAACGCTACGTCCATCTTGTGCCCAAAATTTATCACAATTTCCTATCCGTCAAGTCGAGTTATAAAGTTGGGGGCCACTGAACGAAATAAAAGGGACGGACCAGGCCCTATAAGGCTGGCCCTATGTCCAAGCAGGTCCAAAGGCCAAACACTCCTTAAAGGCCCATTACGGCGCCCATAATGCCGAGAATTTATCGGGCTTGATCGGTCGACCAATCTTATGATCCGACCTTCCATAGGTCGCGACCTATCTTTGTGACATACGATCGGTCCCTTTCTTATAATCTCTACCTAACCAAGACACGAATTCAGGTCGATCTCGGTAAATCGGGCAACCTCGACCAAGCTAATTAGACGTGCTCCGCACCGCCAAAATAACTCCTATATTCGCGGAAACGGTTAATCCCTACAGTTATTATATTTTAAGACACCAATACTTATCCTCACGGCGGAAGGTATTAGCCGGAGACCATTCCGGCTAGTCGTGTGTTCGTGGTTTCAGGTCAAAGGCGTCAGAGTACAACCTATTGATGCAATAAGGCTGATTCAGACGATTCCTTGCATCATCAATCTCATTAATTTTTACACCAAATTGTAAGAAAATATAAAACTCAGGAATTGGAAAAGTAAATTTGTAGTGTTGAAAACCAAATTGCAAAAATGATACATAGATAACCAAATTAAAATTTGCCCAATTTTAGGAGGATAAATAATTTTTTTTAAAAAATAGTTTCAGTTCAATCAAGTAAAGTCGATAAAGAAAATCAAAGATGGACTTTTTAAAAAGAAGGGACCCTTTAGAGTATACAGAAGAAAATTCATCTCCCTCCAACTGTGAAACTATCTATATAAATGACGCACAATGATCTTTCAAGTCCTCCAGAAAAAAGTTCTTTCCTTTATAGATTGGCAAGGCTAGCAAATGCAATAATTTTTTCCAGACTAAATGCAGCATGGTAACACAATGCAATAAGGAATAGCCATCCATTGCTTGCAGGCAAAAGCATCCCGCTACAAACTACACACTTTATAAAATGAAAATGTTTTATTACTTTTATATTAATAGAACCCACCAACCATACTCACAACAACAATTCAATTATTATTCATTACCCCACTTTTTGTTAATTCTTAATTCTTAATTCCCGTGCAAATAGTAAGTATTTAGTTTGTAGTAGTACGGAGGGAGTATACGTCCTAAAATAAGTGTAATGATAAAAAAGAAACTGGACACATTTTTGGATGGGTGTAGTAATATACTCGGTAGTAGAATCATAACTAAATTGTTAGATAGGAGTATATTAAATGGCAGATTCTCAATCCTGTTGTCACGCAATGGAAAAATGAAAAAGGGAAAATACATTAATGTGAAGAAGTTGTTGATATGCTAGTCTTTTAGTCAATATGGTGTTCTTGTCACGCCTTTATACGGATCACAAATGAACCTGTCCAAATACAAATCAAGCAACATCAGGAGAAATAAAAAAAGCAAAAATCAGCACACAGATTAATAAACTCCAAATAAAGCTGTGAAAAGTAAATAAATAATCCCTCTATCCACTCTTTCACCTACTGTGGTAATACTCCCTCCGTCCCATAGATGTTCCCATTTGCTATTTTTGTTTATCCCAAAAAGATAGTCTCAATCCATAATTGTTACGTTAAAATCATTGAAGTTCCCAATCACCAAGCAAGGAAGAAAAGGGAAAAGGGAGAGGATGAGAGCCAACCAAAGAAAAGAGGAAGGTAATCCAGTAATAAGTAAACTTCATTAAGGTTAGTATAATTTAAGCGCTCATACTTCCAAGATATAACTTGAAATATCAATGAGAGAATATTGGTATTTGAATGTCAAAAATATTATGGAGTCTTAAAAGGGAATCTTCAAACGCATGGTGAGAGTGCATAATATGTGCACTCACAAATGCATCTAAGGAGGTAAAGCACAATGCACTAAGATTAAACGGCATTCACGAATTCTTCCCATCCTCAGTAATTTGTTCATTCTTGCTTCAGCATCTGTTCGAACCAAAATCCCTCCTTTTTGATCCTCTTTATAATTAGTTATTTTCCGAGTTAAGCTACTTAACTGAGTGATTCAGCACACAACTGATGACATAATGGAATCGGATTTCCACCTATTGTTGGGTTACATTGTTTTACTCCCTCCGTCCCAAAATGAATGTGTCCAAATTTACTCTTGATCAAGATCAAAATAAAAAATTGGACATTCATTTGGGGACGGGTGAGTATTATTTAGAGGTAAATAGATACAATGTATCAAGTAGTTTTTGTTAGTATTTAGGCTATCCAAGTAGTAAAAATAGTAAAGTTATCCTACTTCAATTAACTATCAGAGCCCTATAGGATTTCAATTCCTAGAAGAAAAAGATTTTCCTTTGATTGATGAGCTGTAAACCTAAAAGTTCAGGATTTTTTTCATATACATATGGATATTATCCTATGTAATGTGTTATCCAACCCTATGTCCACCAGACTACCTTGATTGTCTGCCAGCACATCCCACCTCGACCTCCATCCCTACTTCCACATTAACCACTACCCTATGACACTGAGGCTGATCTCTCAGGTGTGTCTACCACGTTAACCATTACCCTGTGACATTGTTCAGAACCTGCATTCTATTGATCTACGTTGTATGTGCTCAACTTTTTTCCACCAATCGGTATATTACACGAAACAACTTACTCCCTCCATCCCTAAATGAATGTTCAAAATTCATTAAGGGCACATTCTGGAAATATTTACTTTTTATACAATTAAATGGTAAAATTGCATAGATATTCTTATTATCCACTTCTAAACATTTAGTTTTGCAAGTATAAAATGACTAGTGAAATTTATTTTTATTTGGTAAAAAACCTTTAGTGACAGTTTTTTAGAAAAAAAGACATTCATTTTGTGACAGTTTTCTTAAAAATGGCAATTCATTTAGGAACGAAGGGAGTAACAGAGTTTATTTCTTCGAATTTTATAGCACATCCATCTAAACTCTGTAACAAGGATCCTTCACTTTCGCCAATGTAATGTCCACATGACACAACTTGGGTGTGGGTATTGGTGTGGCTATTCCGCACTACATTTGTTGTAATATCTTAAAAAATAGTAATCGAATCTGTACCCGTAGGCAAGTCAAGGTAGGGGTTGCAAGATGGGTGTTTCGGTTACCCAATGACTGTTATCCATTCCCGAAGGACAGAAATTGTCACCCCTAAGTCCCGCTAACATAGCATCCTAACGTTCTCATCCTGCCAGAATCACATGTTTATGATTTTGATACTTGGTTGCCAAGCTACCTATGCCGTTTAGTGAAGATCTAATATCATAGCAGTCTACATCGAATGCATAAAACCCCATATTCACTTCCCCATTCGTTTCCCCTTTCGGCATCTCCAGTGATGCACTAACCTAACGAAATTGATTACTTTATGGTATTGCCTAGAGCCCGACCAACTAGAATTAGAGTAACCATCCAATCTTAAGCAACTACAAATGGCAACAACCATCTAATCTTAAGCAGTTACTATCTCCCAGAGCATGCCATTTAAGGAAGAATATTGGATAGACATGTCAATAGCAATGCAAAGATTCTCAGTCTAACTGCTTCAGGTAAATGTCTTCTATATATACTCCCTCCGTCCCACTACAACCTTCCCAGTTACTGTTTGCACAAGAATCAAGAAAAAGTGTAGTGGTCCTAGTGGAGTAGGTGTTATGAGTATGAAAAAATGAGGTAGAAGAGAGAAAGTGGGGTATGAAATAACAATTGATTGTTGTTGTGAATATGACATGTGGATCACATTAATATAAAAGTAATAAAACATTTTCATTTTAGGAAGTATATAGTTTGTAACGGGTAAGGCTGTAAACGAGCCGAGCCGAGTCGAGATTTGAAGTTTCGAGCTCGAGCTCGTATAAAAGTTATCGAGCTCAAGCTTTTCTCGAGCTCGAGCTCGAGCCCAGTATAACTGTTCGAGCTCGGATCAAATCGAGTTTCGAGTTGTTCGCGACTGCTCGAACTCGAGTATTAACGAGCCGAGGTCGAGCTTGGACTTATTTTTTGAAAATACATGCATATTTATTACAAATGTAATTATTGATTCGAGCTTAACGAGCCGAGTTCGAGTCGAGCTCGAGTCGAGTCCGAAGTATTAAATCACATGTTAACGAGCTTATCGAGTCGAGCTCGATCACAAGTCATTCGCGGACAAAATTCATTCGAGCTTTTAACGAACTTAACGAGCCGAGCTCAAACGAGTCGATCTCAGTCAGAGTTCGTCGAACATATGAGCCGAACACGAGCAGGCTCGAAAAAAAAAACGAGCTTGAAAATCGGTTCGAGCTCGAGTTCACCTCGAGCCCAATCGAACTCGAGCTTTTACGAGCCAAGCCCGAGCCGGCTCGTTTCGTGTAACAGTCTTAGTAATGGGACGCCCAATGAGAAAAGTGTGTAGTTTGTTGTGGGACTGAGGGAGTATACATTAATTTCCCTTCTCTCCCATATTCTTTTACTTTGGTAAGTGTGCTTTCTATATGGGACTTGTAGCAAAGTAAACCCTTGCACCATCCTTGTCTTGAGCATATCTCACTTTGTTTCTCTTTTCCACATTAATTCCTTCAAAATTATTCTAGAAATTTAATTAGCAAACCAAAGGCTCTGAAACTTACAAGCAGGAAGGTTTGATATATCGGCAGAAACAGCACAGGGAATTCCCAAGTTTGAAAGTGCTCCTCTTATAATTCCACAGGGAAAGTAGAGATGCATGCTTGTTGCTTGTGCTGCTTTGCTTTCACCATTTGCAGAAGGATCTTGAGACAAGCCAGAGTTTTCTAATGATGGATCAACAGACATTCTTGACAGCCAACGGAATTTATTATCTTGCAATACAAAGGTACCCTGCAATGAATCCATGAGCCACTTGATCAACTTCTCACTTAGCGACTTTCAGCCTCTATATAGGATTTTGAGTATTACCCTATGATTTGTCTTCAAGTTGTCTATCTGCTTCTTGAAGACCTCGGACCAGAAATCCTTGCAGATGAATTTAATGGCCTCCAGATGATCACTGAATCGTGGCCGCTCCATCGTATACCTAATAAGAGAAAAAAAATCAAGAATATTCAATAACCATAACACGTGAAGAAATAGGAGAATTAAGAATTCATATAGATTGAACTGAAAAGAAAATAATCTATAGTATAAATCACACCTCCACTATCTACAGTACAATGAACAGTTCCAATGGCCAAATTTCCCATTTTGCCCTCACTAAGTTGTCCCTTTCCCATTTTGCCCTTAAAATTTTTTTTTTTTTTTTAAATTAAAAAAAAACACGTGTCCTCGGACACGGGCTTTTACTAGTAATAATAAAGGTAAAGACATAAGGTGCAGCAGGTTACAGTTTCCGTGCCATACTTGCATGTGATATCGCCAATCATGGACATTGACCACCCTCCCTGAAATTCTTAACAGTTGAAATTTTTTTCCTTGAAGTTTGCCAAAGAAATAACTTGTACTCCCTCCGTCCCAACCATAACTACACACTTTGGGTTGGGTATGGGATTGAGAAAAAGTGTTATAATATTGGTAGTAGTTGTGAGTATGAGAAGTGAGGTAGGAGAGAGAAAGTGGGGTAGGGAATAGCAACTGGATAGTGTTGTGAGTATGACAAGTGGATCCCTTTGAATAAAGAATTATTATAAAATTTCCATTTTGGATAGTGTAGTTTTCTAACGCCCGTTTGAGCTAGTGGTAAAGTGAGAAAAATTGAAAAATTAGGTATCAAACAGACCGACTTCTCAAAAGGGGGTGCAAAGTAGAAATCGGTGGATACTTTGGGGGGATAAATGTATTTTGGCCTTATCTAAACTTAAAAGTAATGATTCACTCCTTATTGGGGATAAATATGTGTAGACAGCCCATTCTGTACTCAATATACATGATTACACTACTCTTTATCTCGCCTTTGTGTTTTGATGATGATTCATTCGTTTCGTCTGTGTCGTTAGGTTTCTGACTAACATAGTTAACTTTGGACTTAATTGACTAACGAAACAACTGAATTGGGCAAAATGTTCTTTCCATGATGTTCTCACTCGAGACTACCTCCTCAGAATATGGATCCGATTCACTTTCCTTCTCTGTTTCGATTTATTTCTTAATCTCTACTTCTTTAATCCGGGATTTACTTAAATTTGGACCTTCCTAGAAGCTTCCTCATTGATTTGTTAGCTTATCAAACCTATCCAAATCATGACTTCGATTCCTTACATGATTGTGACTCCGATCTGAAAGTCACATAAATACAAGGAAGACTCCCTTGGTTTTTCTCTAGACACTTTACACACGTTTTTGCTATGTTCTCTCCATGAAAGGGCATACAAAAACATTCCTAAATTCCTCCCAAAAGTCAGATTTGGTGATCAATTGCTTTTGGTAACAAACCTCTGTCGAGGTTGCCCCTTAGATTGCTCTAGTAAAAGGTAAATTCCTTCCTCCTCCTCTTCTCCTAATTTTCATTTTCTTCTCTACCAATTTCTATTGATCTTAGGGTAGTGTAATCATCATTGAAAGGACTAGCCTAGAGTCTTCAATTCATGAAGGTGATCTCGAAGCACACAATCTGACATTTCAATCCTAATTAATTAAACTAATTTGTTTTACATTATTTATTGCTTTGATTGAATTGATTGATAACACTTAAGCGAGATCAATCCTAAGATTGAGTGGAATTGGTGCTCCTTTACCTTCCAATTCCATAACTTAGCCCCCGAACCCTCGAATCTCATAAATCCATTAAATTGGTGTTTCTTATGTTTTCCAACAAATAACCATTAAGTGGCGACTCATGCATTGAAAAATTCACCATACACAGTATGAAACTACGACATTCATTTATTCATGTTCAATCTGAAATTCTCTGCTATGACGAATGATTGAAGTTCACAACTCTTTGCTCTGGCCTCCACCAAGCTGTTGAGATAACACTGATGCTCTAAAACAACACTATTGTTTGATAGCCTTATCAACATCGATTTCATCATATCCATCATAAAATCAATCCTATATTCAAGTATGAATTATTACCGTTCAATTATAAAAATGAAACACTCTTTTGTTTTCACTTTTTGTGTGTATATACTTTTTTGTGTGTGCTTAATTTACTCCTACTTTCCCATAATAAGTGTCGCACTTTTTTTTTTGTTCATCCAAAAATAAGTGTTGCGATTCTAAACAAGGAAATAAGTTTAGTGCAATTCTAGATACAAGCAATGTACAAACAAGTAAAACATAGAAAAAGGGCCAAACTCCGATTCTTGATTCACGATTGAAAGAAGTTGCACAGGATTTGTCCAAAGGAATGACTACTCGTGTTTATTCTCCTGAATACGATCAAGTTAGCAATCTAAATTAGTTCCTAAAATGAAAAATGCAAACGTGAACTTTGTGGCAGCTACGGTGCCTGTAAAGCAGAAGTTTGCAACAACAGGGGAAATCAAAGAGCATACCATGGAACAGAGAAAAAGGGCAGATAAGAGCAACTGATTTAAAGTCATTCTCAGATGATTCATCACATTCTTTTCATGACCTGATTAACCCGACTGCAGAAGTCGGGGTTGCAGCACAATTTTTTTCCAAGGATGAATATATCAATTTCAAGACCTTTTAGCACATAGAGAGTCACATGAGTTGGTGGGTTTACTTGATATTCTTTTAGCTCAGAGTTTTAGAGGGGTCTGATAAGAGACTTTCGACTTTCGATTTTCAAGGTAGATTCACTTCTCTTTCTCTTTTAAAGTCTCTAATTAGAGCTCAAAATTCAATTTTTTTTCCTATACCATAGTTATTAAAGGCCCGAGGCGCACCAAGGCACAAAAAGTGTGCCCGGAGCCTAGGCGCAAGGTGGGCGCGCGCCCGAGTGACGACGCAAAAATGCTTTAAAATACTAAAAATATAATATACATACAACATCAAGATGAGCAATAAATCAAATGCAAGTAGTAAATCAAACATACATTATAAGTAATAAAAGAAACAAGCACAAACATACGTTATATGTCATAAATGTATGTATACTATACTAAAAATATAGTATACATACAACATCAAGTGATCAGGGAGATCGTCGGAGTCTTCCTAGGTCGCCGGAGGTCTTCCCAGGTCGCCGGAGGTCATCGCTGTTAGATTGAAGGAGTTTCTAGTGATCGCTACTCTCTGCGTCCGGAGCCTAGGCGCGCGCCTAGGCGCGCTTTTAATAACTATGTCCTATACATGATTTCATTTGGAATTAAAAAGTTCCCTCTAAATTGAACTCTTTTGCATTGTTTTTGGTTCTTAATTGTTTCAATACTAATGATCTTTGGCAACGTCGTCGTCCTTACAAAGATTTGTCTCGGACATTGGTCTGATGTGCCGAAGTGAATCCAATAACCACCTCTTCTTGCATTTTTTTAGTTGCTTGGAGACTTTGGTGTGAGTAGTTCTCTGTTTTGGAGGGAGTTGGATATGTCCTCATACGATAAATAGCTTCCTTCAAATAAGAGTTTGGGATTAGGAAATGATAGTGATGCTAAGAGACTTTGGACTTTAGATTCTCTAGGTAGATTCACTTATCTTTCTCTCTTAAAGTCTCTAATTAGAGCTCACAATCCAACTTTTTTTTCCTTTGCATGATTTCATTTGGAAGTCGAAAGTTCCCTCGAAATTGAAAGCCTTTGCATGGTCTTTAGTGCTTAATCGTTTCAATACTAATGATCTTCGGCATCGTCGTCGTCCTTACAAAGCTTTGTCCCCGGACATTTGTGTGATGTGATATAGTCAAAGTGAATCTCATAACCACCACTTCTTGCATTGTTTAGTTGCTTGGAGACTTTGGTGTGAGTTGTTCTCTATTTCGGGGGAGAGTTGGATTTTCCCTCAAACGAAAAATAGCTTCCTTCAAACTGGGATTAGGAAATGATAGTGATGCTCGGAGATTATGGCAATGTGGGAGTTTGCGATGTTTTGGTGTATATGTATGGAACGGAATGCCAGGATTTTTGAGTACTTCACTGAGCTCATAGGCAAAGTTCATATCAAGCAATGCCACTTACAACGGACAGTAACGTACTTTATTTGTTGGTTACGGGTGGTCATTTCACCTGAATTTTCTAGTCTACCCTTGTGTGATTCATATTGATTACGTCTCGAAATATTTAAGCAATCGAGCCCATTTAGTAGAAGTAGGTAGAGGTACTGGTAAGCTGTGCTAGGACCCGAGGAATAGGTTATCAATGAAATTTCATAAATGTTCAGAACGATTCAGATTTCTAACCTTTCTATTTGTATATACTGTTCCAGCGTCTCTAACTTCAAAGAATTAATTAGCTTTCGGCGACACAAGGGGCCAAAAAATCATTTGGAACATCAAAATATTTTGTACGCAGATCCCAAAAACACATTGTTTCTCCATCAGAACGGCTTCTGCGGTGGGGCAGGCATCTGAGGAGTCAAACCTTCCGCTCGATGTCAGCTCCAAACCCCCACGGAATTATGCTTGAAAGGAACACGTGAACTAACTAAAGCTCATACACCTACAGAAGCACTAAGTGGCAGGGCCTAGGTTTAGTTTAAGGAGCTTTTTTTAAAAAAAAAAAATACTCCCTATGACCCATAATAAATGTTGCACTTTGACTGTTGTAGTCAATTTGATTGAACTTTGACCAAAAAGTTATTAAAATTTGATTATTCTCATGAAATTCTTGATATTATTTTTTAATAGAGTATCAATGATTATATTTAAAATTTCATTAAAAAAAATAAATTTTCATCAAATTATGGTCAAAGATCAAAGTTGAATGAAAAAAAGTCCGAGTTTGACATTTATTATGGGGCGGATGGAATGAATTAGATTGAATAGAAGAATACTCCCTCCATCCCACGTGAGTGAAGAGTGGAGACTTATTTCCTTTTTTACCCGTCCCACGTGAGTGGAGAATGTCCAAAATGACAAAGTTTTTACACTATTCCTCCCACTCATTCTCTCTCCTACTTTACTTCTATACTTGCAACACCAATCAACTTACTATTTCTCCCGGTCATTCTCTCTCCTATTTTATTTTTCATACTCACAAACAGCTCCTCTCACTAATTCTCTCTCCTAATTTTTCTTAATTTTTTTGCCCAATTTTTTTTGTCTCCACTCACGTGGGACGGATGGAGTATACAATAGACGGGCAAGTTGTCCAACAATATACACAAGAAAATGAAAAGGCAACATAAACACACAAATCTATCCAATCGCAGCAACCCAGTCACGCTTCAGATCCAAGATTGATAATCCTAGAAAGGCCCCATTAGATGAGGCCCAAAGGGAAAGTATAGAGATCACTCGCTCCCATAACAAATGATGCAAATGAAGATGATTTCTAAAGATCCTGTTAATCCTCTCCCTCCACAAACACCAAAAAATTGCAAAAACTCCACATCTCCATAATTGAGCTACATCCTTATCTCCCGAAACCTTGAAAATGAATCTGCAACAAATCAATTGAGCTACCCTTTTACAGGTTAACAGAAACAAAACGTAGCTCACAACCTTAATTCTGAAATTCAATAATTAACTTCACTTAACCTTGAATGGTTCCATCGTAATTCCAGTCTCTACTACTACTCTCGTAACACTACAAAGATCAGAGATATGTATCCGAATACCATTTACCCCATAGTTACAGTATTACCCCTAACTTTTAAACAGACATATAAAGACCATATATTAACAATAATAATACCCCATCTTATCTAAATAGAAAATAACAATACCCGAAAAGTGTAGCAAAGAAAATTTCTCAATGACTTGTTGGCTTGCATAGAACTCATGGTTTTGTCTTGTGCTTTAATCTCTATAATTATCCACAAAGCTAATGTACACTGCATAATTTCATCCTCTAGGATGAAATTTCATGTGAACAGCCACTAGAATGTTCAGGCATTTCACTTTCCAGAACCAACCGTTGACAAATTAAGAGAATTCAATTGAAAAGGAATAATTAATGCCAAACTTCAATATTTCAATTGATAATATGCCCATTCGCCGCCTCTAAACCATAACGATTAAAACAGAGAAAATTAATATCCTATTCAACTTCTTAAATAACAAAACCCATCTCAAATTCCATCTAAGTCAACAGTTTTGTAAAAGGGGTTTCAACAAATACTGCAAGCAAATTGAATCTTATAAAGATCCAGCGAAACCATTAACACTAAACCTAAACCAATTGTCTATTAAAAACAGATTTGTGGAGTGCGTTTGCTTACCTTTCGGAGAGTTGATGACCGACCTGATAGCCAATTGCTTCGATCCGACGGGCGGCGAGCTCAGGCTTATTGGCGTAGAAGCGATTGCAATACGCAGAGACTATCTCCGTCATCAGACTGTCCACACAGCTCTCTGATACCTCTCGTACCATTCTCTCCCTCTCTCTCTGTGTCAAATCAAAACTGATTATTCAGTCCCAATTGAAGGACTTTTCTATAGATTTTTCTTTTGGGTCCGCTCCTAAGTCTAAAAATGGAGGAGGAGTGAAGGAAATGGGAGAAAATGGGGGAGGATTTTCTCACTGATGGTGCTCCTGAATTTTCTTGAGGGAAAGGGAAGGAAATGAGGCGCTCATTTCCGTCCATTTCAATCTTCCCGTTTGTGTTTCCTCACTGATGGTGCTCCTGAGTTTTCTTGAGGAGGGAAAGGGAAGGAAATGAGGCGCTCATTTCCGTCCATTTCAATCTTCCCGTTTGTGTGCGGATTGAGGAGGAAAGAAATGCTACCGCCATTTCCTCCCCCTCCCTTCCCTTCACCTCCCTTCACCTCCCTAAAAAACTCAGGAGCGGACCCATTAGGCCATGTACAATAGATAGTTGAGAGGGGTAGTTGAGATGAGAGGGAGTAAACTAGTTGAATTTGGGCAATAAGGGGTTGAATATGTTAGCAAAATTTGCAATTACAGAAGAAAAGAAATTACAAATAAAAATTACAGAACAAGAAATAGAAACTGAAACAGAAAATATAAACTGAAAAGAAGAAACAAGATGGCAGCAACAAATTGGTTTTGCACGAGCCCTGATGAATCAGTCTCCTTAAGACTTATTCGTCCCCTCATCAATAGTGCTTGAGGCTGCCTTGGACGCGAGTCTCCCAGGATAGAACGTGCGGACCGGGGGCACTTTGCACCTAAAGTTCCCGGCGGGTGGCAGTGTGCCTAGACAGTATCACCACGATGCAGTATGCAAGGAGGCCAAAGGAAGGTTGAACAATATGCAGCGAAGTGGAATGTTGAGAGATTCTGGAAATCAGTGTCTTTTGTTGTTGTTGTTCTTCCCTTTTTTATAGTAGCCAAGGAAATCATAACTGCTAGAAAATTAAAACCCTTTTTAATTTCCTTAATTACTGCATTTATTGCGGCAGTTACACAGGCTGTTGAAATCAATCAGAAACGTTTCTGGTACGCATCTGCTGGTGCACACGCTGCTGGTACCCACGCTGCTGATGCCCAGTCTGCTGATGCTCACACTGCTGGTGCCCAGGTGCTGCTGGTGTCCAGACGCTGCTGGTTCCCAGGTGCTGCTGGTGTCCAGACACTACTGGTGTCCAGGCGCTACTGGTTCCCAGGTGCTGCTGATTCAACCAACCAGCCTTGGCGCCAGTTACAGTGGGTCAAGTTTAAAAAGAATGTAAAAAGTGGGCTAGCACGAGTAGGCCACTTTGGAGCTACATTGCCTCTATGCTCCATAATCTTACTCCCTACTAAAGTGTAGGAGTATATAAACTAATATCATTTTACATTCCTTTCCAATATGGGATAACCACATTTCCCACTTTCAACCCACTTACTTTGAGCATTAATATCTCATTCATCCCTCAACCATTTTGGACAAATGAATATATGATTTCAACGTTCTCATGGAGTAGAACACAATCCAACAATCAATTTGGTCATTTAACAAACAACCCATTTAGAAAATAATACATTATTTCCTTCAAACACACATATTTTTCCAACAATCCCCCACATGAAGGAAATAATGAGGAAATGGTGATAAAGTCCGACAGTTGACACCTGCATAGGATAGGTAGGGGTTTGCCCTTTGAACCTTCCCTTGTAAAATATATTTACTCTACTCGCTAATCAGTAGACACGATGTCCTTGAACTGTTCAGCTTTTTGTGTAGCCGATCATATACTTTACACAGGTATCTCCCTAACACACTTCAATTCTCATGACTATGTTCATTCACGGCCCTGAACATAATGCCTGGTTCTGTGAGAGGGTCTAAGAATTGAGCCTCACACAATTCTCCTCGAAGCGGCCACACTTCTCTCTCACATAGGTGATTCTTATTATTAACCCGTATTATCCCGCTCGACTTTTCGAAGCGTAAGAATCATTAAAAGCTAGAAGCTTAACCTTTTCCTTTCGGAATGTCACTTAAGGAATGGGTTTGGGGATGATTTCCCCCACAGTGACATTACAAGTCTTTTAACAGTTATGTTGTCCCTTTGAAAACCTAGATCTTGGGATCTCCAGTCAACTAGGTGGGGTTTTCCGCTGTGTTTAACTTCTAAGGAGGCTTTAGTCCCATTCCTAATGTCAAACGTTCAACTACCTCTTTTGTTAACCATTTTTGTTAACGGATCCGCTAAATTATCCTTTGACTTTCACATAGTCAATAGATATGGTACCAGTTGAGAGTAGTTGTCTTATGGTATTATGTCTACGACGTATATGTTTAGACTACCATTACACACATTGTTATATGTCTTTTCAATCATAAATTGACTTAGCAATATACCATCTTGCTAACACAAGATTTATCCATTTGATAACTGTTAACTCAGATTCAGTTAAATCCCAGCTATTCTATAATGATCCTTTCAAATAATTCAAGAATATCCGCCTAATGACTTGTTTAACCACGAGTCCATTAGTTTTCCTTGAATTTGAATCAACAGATCAAATTGACTAGAATTTTTCTTAGTTAACATATCGTTTTTGGATTTAATAAACAAAGTGACGTAGCCACTCTTGTTTAAATCCACACGATCAAACCTTTGATGTCTTTATCTTTGTACTTGTCTCAAGTCATACAATGACTTTACAAATTAGCACATTTTCTTCTAAGGTTCCATTTCTTGAACCATTTCAACACTTTGATCTATTTCATTCAAAGTATTATTTATTCACTTTCATGAATTTGACATCAATACTTGATTTCCATTGATTTTATTTTCTTTTGATTTTTATATATATTCAAACTTATTGAATCATATATAACAAACCAATATGCACAATTGTTATGAACATAACTCTTGAAACACAATCCACCATTTAATAACCAAATTCAATTTCTTTGGTAATTGGACTTGCTACTTTGCGAAACACCCCACATTAACAAGTGTACGTAGGCCTACGTTTCCATACTTCATATGGACATCTCATTGTTTTCTTGGGGAAACCTTTCCAATAGGTAATTATTCTCCAAAGTATACTCACCCCCACATTTTTGGAGTAGTCCCAAAATTAGCAATAATGCCAATTTTCACCATTTGATCGTGGTGTACATTGTGGACACTTTGTTTCATTGTTCATGTACAAGAAACCCCTCGGGTTGTTCTATGTAAATTTTCTCTTCTAAATCGACATTTAGAAAGGTTATTTACATCCATTTGATGTATTTCAAATTCTGCTATGCAGCAATTGCAAATACAACTCTTTATTCTCGTGATGAGAGAATAAGTATAAAAGTAATCAAGTTCTTCATTTCCTTGTAATCCTCAATTACAAGTCTAGCCTTGTACTCATTGATTGTTCCATTGGTCTTCATTTCCTTTTTGAAAATTCACTTATATGCTAGTGATTTACTACTCGAAGGTAAATCCACTAGTTTCCAAGTGTGATTTTTCAAGATGGAATCAATCTCACTTTTAACGGCCTCTTTCCACAAAGATTCTTTCAAAAAGCTCAATGTCTTTATAACTTTGTGATTCATTTTCTAGCATGGAGGTTAGAAAATCCGGGCCATAGAATTTTCTTATCCTACCTCATTTGCTATGTCGAGGTCATGCCTCTTCTTTATCATTCCTCATGATAAGTGTCTTCTTCTTCTTCTATTGAATCATGAATCCGTTTAAATGAGTTTGTCTCATCTCTCAATTTATACGAAACATATTCTTAAAGAAAGAAGCGCTTCATGATTCCATTATTGAATTAAACAAGAATTCTATAATCACAACTATTGTAAACATACCCAACCATATGCAACCAATAGTATTTTGTGTAACTTATATACAAACTACACTTAGTTGTGCTTTATCACTATCTCTTTATTAAGTTGGTTTCCAACTTTTCCTTTAAAGAGATAAGATTCAACATTTTGCTTTTAGCAAGCAATGTTAAAGGCAAAAATTTACATTTTACCATCATCTAGTGAATAATATTCACATCTCAAGAATCAATATGCCTTGATTATAACTTCAAGCACATATATGATGAGTCTTGTTTGAATCTATTTTGACCATATAAAGAGATTCATTCTCATATTGATCACTTGAACACCCTTCCGTTTCATTCATTTAAACATCATGAATGACATCACATTTGTCTCTCAAGACACAAGGTAAATGTTCAACTTTTCAAACAACTTTGGCTTTTTAAACACGTTTGACTTTTCAAAAGATTTTGACATTTCAAACAAGTTTGACCAACTTTGTTTTAGTATTAAGCATTTCGGCATGCTACATCACATTTTCTTTTGCCACAAGAAATGTTAGACAACTTTTTCTCCAAAGTTCTATTCTCTTTTTCAACACAAAGACGAATAGCACACACCTCAACATTCATTTCCATCCATTTATGTTTGAGGTGACTTTAAAATATCTACAAGTGGGAAGCAATTTCTCAATTATTGTCATCACTTGAGAATTTTACTTAACACCATCCATTCAACATGGTTTTTATGGAATACTATTTCCACTTCTTCCATATGATTTTTATTTCATTTATGGAGTCCACTATTAAAAAAAAACAAGAAAGCGGATTACGATGATTTTCCAATGCACCCGCATTCTCGATTTTATATTTATAGTCCAATGACTTCCACAAATGTTTTGCAATTTTCTTCGTACTATATATGATTTATAATGAATCCGACAATTCATTAAGTATATAGTTCTGATAAAGAAAATTCACATGCTTCAACCGCACTCACGGCTTGAACATCCATCACATTTTCACCCAACTTTGTAGGATCTTCCAAAAGAAACCTCTCTAAGTTCAAGGTGGTCAAGTAGAACATATTTTGTTGCCATCACTTAAAGTCAAGGCCAACAAAATTTTCTAACTTTTCACTATGGTGATCCGAAAACTTGGAACAACCACATTCCATTAGAAATTTGTCTCTACACAAATCAACCATTGGCTTTAATTTTTAACAATTATAAGTTTGTTGTTAAAAATATAACTCTCTAAATTAATTAGAGAATTAACTCCAAGAATAAATTGCTAATTCAATAGGAGAATTAACACAATTTATTTCTTAAAACCACTCATATTTATACACCTCTAAATTCCTTAATGGAATTATAATTGAAGGTTAATTATTCCAAATTTTTAAAGGTCTCATCTTGGAGCACCTCTAAATTAGAGAAAATCACATTCTCATTTACAAAATACACAATTTCTTTTAGAAGTTCTCATTCTAAATAATTTGTGTTATTTGTCATCATCAACAACAATAAGATTTAACAACTTCCTTCAAGAAGCCTTATTGTTTTTATCTTTATGACATTAGTCACATATTTTCCCAATAGGTTTTAACAACTTCTTTCAAGAAGCCCTATGGTTTTAGTTCTTATAGCATTTTTCAATGTTCACAACAATAGAATTCAACAACTTCTTTCAAGAAGCTCTATTGTTTTTATCTTTGTGACTTTTGTCACTATTAACAATAATAGGATTTAACAACTTCTTTCATTTCAAGAAGCCCTATTATGTTAACCTTTGTGACCTTTGTCACCAATGCAACTAATAGGTTTTAACAACTTCTCGTAAGAAGACCTATTATCTTTGTCAACTAAACGTTAAAGACTTAATCTTCCAACGTTCTTAGTTTCAATGAACTTTCCAATCTCTTTACATGATGTATAACCACTACATGAGGCTTAGCCACAATTGGTTTATACAATCATTGTAACATAGTTGATGTCACGGAGCATCAATCTTTCCATCTTTATTAATCTCATTAAACAGAAATTAAAAAAATGTTTTAGTTCACAAAAACTGCTCTGGTCCGAAATTTTTATCTTCACTTTCACATTATAGATTCCAATCTCCACCGTTCAGAATCTTCTCCTATGAGTCGTGAACATACACACCAAATTTCAGCTCGATCCAACGGTTAAAGAATTGGGAATTGCAATTTTACCACAGCTGGTCATTGCAAAACCTTGCTGGAATTTCCTTCCATCCGTCTCTTCCATCGTATTTCTCAAATCTGTAATCCTTTCTCAAAAAAGGCGAATAAGTCTTAAGATTGTTAGCAAAATTTGCAATTACAGAAGAAAAGAAATTACAAATAAAAATTACAGAACAAGAAATAGAAACTGAAACAGAAAATATAAACTGAAAAGAAGAAACAAGATGGCAGCAACAAATTGGTTTTGCACGAGCCCTGATGAATCAGTCTCCTTAAGACTTATTCGTCCCCTCATCAATAGTGCTTGAGGCTGCCTTGGACGCGAGTCTCCCAGGATAGAACGTGCGGACCGGGGGCACTTTGCACCTAAAGTTCCCGGCGAATTGGCAGTGTGCCTAGACAGTATCACCACGATGCAGTATGCAAGGAGGCCAAAGGAAGGTTGAACAATATGCAGCGAAGTGGAATGTTGAGAGATTCTGGAAATCAGTGTCTTTTGTTGTTGTTGTTCTTCCCTTTTTTATAGTAGCCAAGGAAATCATAACTGCTAGAAAATTAAAACCCTTTTTAATTTCCTTAATTACTGCATTTATTGCGGCGATTCTGGCAGTTGAAATCAATCGAAACGTTTAAGTACGCATCTGCTGGTGAACACGCTGCTGGTACCCACGCTGCTGATGCCCAGTCTGCTGATGCTCACACTGCTGGTGCCCAGGTGCTGCTGGTGTCCAGACGCTGCTGGTTCCCAGGTGCTGCTGGTGTCCAGACACTACTGGTGTCCAGGCGCTACTGGTTCCCAGGTGCTGCTGATTCAACCAACCAGCCTTGGCGCCAGTTACAGTGGGTCAAGTTTAAAAAGAATGTAAAAAGTGGGCTAGCACGAGTAGGCCACTTTGGAGCTACATTGCCTCTATGCTCCATAATCTTACTCCCTACTAAAGTGTAGGAGTATATAAACTAATATCATTTTACATTCCTTTCCAATATGGGATAACCACATTTCCCACTTTCAACCCACTTACTTTGAGCATTAATATCTCATTCATCCCTCAACCATTTTGGACAAATGAATATATGATTTCAACGTTCTCATGGAGTAGAACACAATCCAACAATCAATTTAGTCATTTAACAAACAACCCATTTAGAAAATAATACATTATTTCCTTCAAACACACATATTTTTCCAACAGAATAGGGGATGGCTGAAGGGGAGGGGTTGAGAGAGTTCAATCAGGTTGAAGAAAAAATTGTGGGACTCGCAAATGCCACGTGTTGCGCATCTATTGGGTCGGAGAAGGCGCGTGTACCAGACGCGCGGGAGAGGCGAGTTGAAGCAACCAGGTTTGCCTTTTTTTTCTTTTTTTCCTAAGCCGCTACTTGTCATGCTCTGATTGATCCGTACTTTATCATTTTTTCATCCAATTATTTAAGCTCAATTATCTCATAATAACTGATTTAAAAAAAAAAAATTCACCAAAATTCATCATTTTTTTTCCCTACAAATTGATATAAGTTTCATTTTATTTGGACACAAAAAAAATACTCATTTTTCAATTTGAGTTAAATTATCACCTAGTAAATTAAATTTTTTTTAATTTTTTTTCACCAAAATTAACCATTTTTTTCCCTACAAATTGATATAAGTTTCATTTGATTTGAACACAAAAAAAAACATTCAAAGTAGTGGAATATAGAATGATGAATTGGGAGGAGTTGAATTTTAAACTAAACTAGCTTATTGTGGGGGGTGTAGTTGAGAAAGTAGTTGAATGATTAAGTAAATGGAGAAAGAAGATGAAGTGTCGTAATATTAGGATAGTTGAATATTTTTGATGGTTGAATTATTGGACTCGGTCTTATATAGACTTCATGAGGGGCACATTAAAAGTCAGGACCTTGACTAGAATTATGTTGAAAGTTTTGGATGCCGAGCCGCTATATAAAATCCTCTGAATTTGGCAAAAGAAAAAAATAAAAGATTCTCTGAACCCATCAAAACCCTATTATCACCCCTATAAATTCCATTCTTACCGGAAAAAATGAAATCGGAACTTGGCCGGAGGTGTTAATCGCGGAGCCGACACACATCGCGACATTGCAGAAGATACCAGCGAATTAGCCGAATTGAAGAATTTAAGCTCCGGAAAGCAATTCTTACTTTGATCTTAAGCAGAAGAATCTCAAAGAATACATGGATTCTACCCAACATTCATTCCAGGAATGCCCTGACGAGCTCCAACCTAAAGAGGGCCGCTTGAATTCGGTCCAGGTCACAGCTACGGAGAGCAACAATCATTTGGAGTCTGTTCGGGTTTCGTTGGAAGAACGGATTCAGCAGTTGGATGGTAAGGAGAGGGAGCTTATTATTGGGTTTCGTGATGAACTGGTCAAAGAATTTGATTCGAGAGAGCAGCGGTTGGTTTGGATGGGGAAATCGGTTGAAGAGAGAGTTAAGGAAGTTGAATTGCGGGAAGCGAAGGTGAAGGTTGTTTTTGAGGAATTTAAAGCGGATGAGAATCGATTTGAGGAAATTCAGGAATCTATTGGGAGAAGAATCAATGAACAAATGGAGGAGTTAGATGATAAGGAGAGGGAGTTTAATGTGTTTCGGGATGAACAGGTTAATGAATTGGATTTGAGAGATAAGCAATTGGGGGAGAGAATCAAGCAAGTTGAATTGCGAGAATATAAGGTAAAAGTTATTCTTGAGAAATATAAAGTTAAGGAAAAGAGATTTGAGGATATTCGACACTTGGTTGAGGAAAAGATTGATTTGATTGGGAGACGGGTTAAAGAGCTTGATGCTAAAGAGAAAGATTTTGGGAGGCGGGTGAAAGAGCTAGATGCTAGAGAGGAAGATTTTGAGAGACGGGTGAAAGAGCTAGATGCTAAAGAGGAAGATTTTGAGAAACGGGTGAAGGAGCTAGATGCTAATGAGGAAGATTGGGAGAGACGGGTGAAAGAGCTAGATGCTAATGAGGAAGATTTTGAGAGACGGGTGAAAGAGCTAGATGCTAAAGATGAAGATTTTGGGAGACGGGTGAAAGAGCTAGATGCTAATGAGGAAGATTTTGAGAGAAGGGTGAAAGAGCTAGATGCTAAAGAGGAAGGTTGTAAGAGACGAGTGAAAGAGCTAGATGCTAAAGAGGAAGATTTTGTGAGACGGGTCAAAAAGCTAGATGCTAATAAGGAAGATTTTGAGAGACGGGTTAAAGAGCTAGATGCTAATGAGGAAAATTTTGAGAGCCGGGTCAAAGAAGTCATTGCTAAAGAGGAAGAATTTGAGAAACGCATGAAGGAGTTGGAATATAATGATAAAGTGCCCAGTGATCTTAGAGAAATTGAATCAATGGGGAAGGAAATCAGTAATGTAGACCCCACCAACGTCAAGATAGAGTTTGAACTTGAAGATAATCCAGCGAATAGTTCAACTGGTATTCAATTCTTTGCTAAAATGGATGGTAAAGGTTTGCAGTCATTCCTAAACCAGCGTGAAAAGGATCATCATTTGATGGCTGAAGAAGTTTATCGAGGTCTCCAATTGTCGTCAGATCCTGCAAAGTTAGTTTTGGATGCTATGGAAGGGTTTTATTGTCATCCTGACTACGGGAATAGAGAGTTCCAATTGAATGTAACCCGAAAAAGTTGTATTCTTTTGTTGGAGCAGTTACAGAGGATTTCGCCTAAGGTTTCACCTCAAGTCAGAGCGGAAGCAATGGAACTTGTTTGGCAGTGGAAAGTAAAGTTGCAGCCAATACCAGATTCCATGGAAGTGCTGGGTCATTTGTATCTGTCAGCTTCCTACCGTTTGCCCATACTATTTGATGCAGCTGAGCTTTTGGGTCTTTTTGGGATTGTTGCTGAGCATAGACAAGCCCCAGAACTCTGCAGAATCCTTGGTTTTACCGACCGTGTTCAAGGTAAATTCCTCAATTGGTGTTCTTTTAACATTACTAAGAATATAACTATAACAATTATGTACTTGGAAGTTGGATGTCTGCTTCATTTGGTAGAGTTAATAACTCATACGGTGAGGTGTCATTTTTTATTGACTCTGTTACATGGCCCTCAACTTATTTATGCTCTGCAGGTGATGGTTTAATAGTTATTAATGAATATGTGAACTCAATCTGAGACTTATTTTATTTGCCACATGTCATCGCTTTTTATGCTTCTGAATATATGCTGGTTATAGTAATTGCCTAGAATTTGTATATGTCATAGTTCTGTTAATTTTGAAGAGTGCTGATTCTGATTGCGGTTATTTTCATGTTTATGTAGACGGCACATTAAAGAATTTTGACGAATTACGAAATCAGTCAGAACCTCTAATTGATCTACGTCATATCTCATCATTGGTTTCTTGTTTTATATTCTCTAGTCATTTAATATAAACTCCCTCCGTCCCAATATAAAAGAAGCTAAATGTGAATGCGGGGGAATGAAGGAAAAAGTAAGTGTTGTGAGTATAAAAAGTGAAGTAGGAGAGAGAAAGTGGGGTAGGGA
Organism: Adenophora triphylla var. japonica; assembly: GCA_022495995.1. NCBI lineage: Eukaryota > Viridiplantae > Streptophyta > Magnoliopsida > Asterales > Campanulaceae > Adenophora > Adenophora triphylla. Next base: position 392,341 of record JAFEMH010000113.1, on the reverse strand, counting down.
GTTTTTGTTGTGAGTGTGACAAGTTGGTCTCATTGTCTATTTTGAATAAGTCTCTTTTACTCTCTCCGTCCCATAAAACCTTACCCACTTTGCCATTTAGGGCGTCCCACTTATAAGTCACACTTCCTAAAAAGGAAACTTTATAACACTTCTTTATTAATGGGACCCACTTGTCTTACTCACAACAACTATCCACTTACTATTCTCTACCCCACTTTCTCTCTCCTACCCACTCACAACTACTTTAATAACATTATTTCTTATTTTTCGCGCGAAACAGTGAGTAACCTTTTATGGGACGGAGGGAGTATATTGGGAGTATATTGGGACGCCCAAAAAGGAAACTAGTCTCTTTTATAGTGTGATGGAGGGAATATATATATATATATATACATATATACATACATATATACATATATACATACATATATACATATACATATATGTATTCATATATATATATATATATATATATATATATATATATATATATATATATATATATATATATATATATATACATACATATATCTATAGTATAAATGAGGGATGCCATGAACAGTTGAATGAATAGTTCCATTTGCCGAAATTCCCATTTTGCCCTCACTATTTTGTCCCTTTCCCATTTTGCCCTAAATTTTTTTTTTTTAATTAAAAAAATAATTTTTTTTTAATTAAAAAAAAACACGTGTTCTTGGACACGGGCTTTTACTAGTATATATATACTCCCTCCGTCCCATGTGAATGTAAACCATTTTTTGGGCACAATAATTAAGAAATATTATTAAGATAATGAAAATGTGTGGTAGGAAATGAAGAGAGAGAATGAGTGAAGTTAATAGTAGGTTGGTTGAATAAATTGTATGGTGGAAAATGAAGAGAGAGAATGAGTGGGTGGGGTAGGGTGAATATAAAATAATAAATTTGTTTCCATTTTGGGAAGTTTGCATTTACGTGGGACGGACCAAAATAGAAATAAGTTTGCATTCACGTGGGACGGAGGGAGTATATACACACACACACACACAAAAAAAGGGCAAACCCCGGTGCGCCAAGCGCTCCCCGCCAAGCGGGGTTGGGAGAGGGAAACGTTTGCTAGAGCTTTCCCCTGACAATTGCCAAGAGGCTGTTCGCCAAGGTTCGAACCCGTGACCTTATGGTCACCAAAGGAGCAACTTAACCGTTGCGTCAAGGCTCGCCCTCTACACACACACACACACACAACAACAACAACAGAAAAGCCTTAGTGCCAAAATAGTTTGGGGTTGTCTAACATGAATCCTCATATGTGTCATCGTGATTTTTTAAAAAAAGACAAATTAAAAGAAGAAATAGGAATAAAATTTAGAAAAGGTAAAGAAGAGAAAAAATAATTAGTGATAATCAAAGACTATACATGTATAAAAAAGTCAACCCCCATCACCCACATGAATATAATTATATAATTATTCTGTTCATCCTGAAGAGTGTAAATTGTAAGTGGCATCCTATGATGCTTGGATTCTTTGATTTATCTCGCCGGACTCTTGTCAACAACACTAAAATAGGAGTGTCCGACACGGGTACGGCGGGGTAGACCAAAGAGTCCGAGCGTCAGAGGTGGCATAGCAAAATTTCATGGTGAGCCAGTTTTGTCGTGCACCCTCAGGTATGCTCTTTAATACCCTCAGGTATGCTCTTTAGTGGTGTGAAATCAATTGGATTATCATCTTACTTGGATTTGAAAGGGTAAAATAGACAAATTGTGCTAGAAAAGCTTTCTGAAAAAGGAGTGTGGACACTTTCCGACATCCCATTATGGAATAGGAACACTTATTTGGGACGGAAAGGAGTAGTTTTTATTGATTTGACTGTTGTGATGCACCCTCGATAACGTATTATCCTAGTGAACTGCTTTTTTTCCCGAAGCCCTGGATGGAATAGGTAAAACTTCCAAAGATCAAATAAAATGTCAACATGTAAAATACTGTAGTTGCTACTTCAATATAAAAATTATAAATGACTAAATCAAATAGAGGATGAAACTTTTTTTTTTTTTTAATACAAAATAAATAAAACCCATGCAATTTATTTTCCCTTTTTAAAGATAAACCCATCAAATTTGTTTTCTATTCTTTTAAGGAACACCACTAAAAAGTCTGCAAGAATGAAACATATTGGCAATGATATCAATGTGCCATATTTCTTTCTTTAGACTTGGCTGCTTTTAAGTTTCTGAGAGTTCAATCTAACAATGTGTTTCGGGTATCTTACAAAGACACATGGAAGAAAGATGATTGCTCAATAGACTATGTTATTGAATTCTTTATAATTTACTTTTTAAATGTTAGCTCAAAATCTGGTTTATTATCGTCACCTTCAAAGCTACTCCTTCCTCCTTGCTTGAAAGTAAAAAACCCCTGTCCGACTTTTGCAACATACTGTAAAAGCACTTCCTCTCTCACATATGATGAAGGCGCAGCAGGACTCAAATTTCAGTTAGGGGGAGTGGAGCTCACCCTTGAGGGATTTAATCGAGCAACAAGTAGTGCTGGCATACAGGTTGTCACCTGGGCGAGTTGCGGAAATTTGTGAATAAGTTGGGTTGATAAACAACTTGAAGAACTCGGGTGTTATGAGTGTAAGTGGTGTACTAGAGTTCACAATAATAATCATAAGGAGGTTGTGGTTTCAGTGAAAATTTCAGTTTTACTTGAAATAGATCCCCTCAACTCCTTGCTTTAAAGAATTATCAATGTTTGAAATTGTTCAAAAGGTTTTTTATAAATTTAAGATTTAACAAAGGTCTAAGGTACTGTTTTTAGTTAAAAGGAGTAATCCCTTTCTATCACTATCTTGAAATTCATTCTTGTCTGAACCTTGTGATCTTATAATCTGAATGTGGTGGATATTGCAAGGAAGAGATTCACTATTATTCTAATTTCAAGCATATATTTCCTCCAATGTAAGAAATAGTTCTATGTAGTACCTCTGAGAGCTCATGTTTTGGAGACAACAATTTCCTGCTGTGATGCTTAAACCCTTCCATTTTAGAAACATGACATTTAATTGGTGACAAACCAAAAAGGGAAGTGCGACACTTATTATGGGACATAGGTAGTAATAGAAACAAGTTGTAGGGACACAACTGGGGAAACAGAACATGGTCTTAATTCTGTATTATGCATAAAAATACATGCCGAGATTGAAAACGAGGTTGGATTAGTTGACCAATCTAGAAATAGTTGGAAGAGTGAGTTCTAACTATTTCTTGCAAGTGGTCATATTAATTATACAAGATGCTGACCATGTAGTAGCATGAGATAGTTTCTTGGTCTAGCGATCACATTCACATTCACTTCTTTTTTTTCTTTTAGAAGTGGCCAATGAATATACGAGGTGTTGTTAGATTTGTTTGTGCTGGATTATTTGTTACTTGAGGTATTGTGAGCGCGTGTATGACCGTGTCTTGTTTGTGATGCTTTTGAGTTGCATATCTGTAACTCTCCACATCGGTATGGGTCATTCGTAAGGGGGAATGTTAAGGCTTGATATACATAGTTCAGTCACAATAGTCCCAATCTAACAGCATAACATGAGTTGATAACTTCACTAAGAGTAACACTTTCCTTCAAAAAAAAAATTTTTACAACAAATTGACTATATTAACCACATATTTTTGCTCATTTCAAGACCCACTATTTTTTATTTCAAATATTTCTACCTATGTTTTGAGGGGTATTTTAGGAAATTAGTAGATTCTCAACTCTTTTATTAATTTGTGTGGGTAGTTAAACACCACTCTTCTATTGGGATGGAGGGAGCAGTATTTTTCTCTTGGGCCTCTTTTAGAAAGTTTAATGGGTCATTACTTTGTCTCTTTCTTGAATATTCAGTAGATAATATTTAAATCACTCTTCTCTATCTGGCAGATCTCATTCGCAGTTTGGTACGAAATAATCATGTTCCTGTGGCTGTTAGATTTGTTTATGAATTTGGACTCGTTGATGAGTTCTCACCGGCACTCCTATTGAAAGACTATGTGAAGCAATTAAGAAAGGTTACAAGGAAGATGCTTAAGAACAATGACTCGTGTACATCGCAGGTATTGGCCTTGACTTGTGTTGATTCATTTAGCGATTTTGAGCTGAAGGACCAATTGAGTTATAGTTAATGCTTTGCAGTCCAGAAATAATGAATTGGGCTGCTATATGGGATATTCAAACTTGCATTGATATGGATGTTGATTTATTCTTTTTATGATTTCATTCATGATTGAATGTATTAAACTTAGATATAACCTTGTGAATTTTTATAAAATTTCTGCTTGCAGGATGCAGCCATAGACAAGAGAGTAGCGGCCTTGCAAGAGGTGATTAGATGTATCATAGATCACAAGCTTGAATCCATGTACTCGCCTAAATGTATCGAGCATTCTATTGAACACCTTTTGAGGCTGAAGGGAGATAACAAAGGTACTGCACCTCCACCATCCAGCAAACCTGTGGAACCAGAGAAATGTAGGAAGCAATCTATGTCCTCAATCAACTCACTTACCGTCTCCAATCCTTCATCAACTGCCCCACGTTCCTCAAAACCTGTAGTCACCAAACTTGTCCCGCTAACTGATATGGCTTTTATCCTTGCTAACATGGATGGGGAGCGTCTACAGTTTTTCTTGAATGGGCATTTTGAAGATCATGAATTAATGCGCGATGTAATGTTTCTTGCTATTCAACATTCATCTGACCCTGGAAGGCTTGTTTTGGACGCAATGCAAGGGTTTCATCTCCCATATGGGAAGGTTGGAGATGAGCATTTTGAAGTCAGTGTCCGTAGGAGTAGCTGTATTCTTTTGTTAGAGCAATTAATGAGACTCCAAATACATTTACAACCTCAGATGAAAGGTGAAGCGATGGTAGTTGCTCATCACTGGGAATTGACTATGAGAGACGAGATTGAAAATCCTCAGGTGATTTTGGGGTTTTTCCAATTCATAGGTGCCTTTGGATTGACTTCTTGTTTTGAAAGTGATGACCTTCATTGCCTCTTTGAAAAAATTGCACCACATCCTCACGCCCGTGAATTATGTCAGCTACTAGGATTTGCAGAAAAGAACCCTGGTAAGTTTTCTGTATATTGTTTTGCTTTGCATCCTATACAAAAATAGGATCTCAAATGCTCTCTTATGTTGCTATATCTCGTGGTCTCATACACATAAAATATGATTTTTTTTTTTTTTGGTTTTGGTACATACTTGTTAGCATCCAGTATTGTTCATGATCGTTTGGCTATTCCACTTTTGTTGTAGGTTGTGTTCTTCACCATCGTGTAATAAGTGAAGGATCTTCATTAGAAAATGTTCCATTAGATAAGGCAGTTGATTTTGTGAATGTAAGCCCTAAACGAGACTCAAATTCTTTGGGAGTCAAAATGGAAGGAAAGAATGAAGTTCCTATTTTTCGATGTGTATCTGATCCGGCGAAACTAGTTTTGGATGCAATTCAAGGTGGTTATCACTCAATCTTGGAAAAAGGGTCTAACTGCCCCAAGGCAAAGATGATGGATGCATTTTCCTCTTTGTTGAAGCAACTAACGAGAGCCTCGCCGCAGATTAAATCTCAAGTGCAAGAACAAGCTACAGCATTTTCAATTGACTGGAAGTCAAATTTGTTAGTATCTAGAATGAATCTGGCTGAGGTCAAAGCATTTATGCATCTTTTAGCTTCATATCAGTTGGCCTCTTCAGTTATGTTTGAAGTGCTTCATGGTCTCTTGGAGACTGTTCCTGACTATGAAAAGAAGTTCAAACTTTATCGACACCTCAATTTCGCTCATATGACTCCAGGTAAGTGCTATTTGTATGTGATATTTTATTTGCTATTTAACTTTTCTTCTGTTTTGTGTAGTTAGCAGTTTCATTTGTTTGCTGTTTCACCTATTTCATGTATCTTTTGCTTGTTACTTTCTCTTAACCATGAGTTGTTGTGCATATCACTTCAACTCCTAGGCTTGCTTGTTCGTAGGCAGACGTTACCGTAACTAATTTGTTAAGAAGTTAAAGCTATTTCAGGCATGTTACGATGTGTCACAATGCTTCATATATATATATAAATATATGTATGTATGTATATATATATATATATATATATATATATATATGTATATATATATATATACAGGGGCGGAGCCAGGGGGGGCAGGAGGGGGCACTCGCCCCCCCCCAGCGGCGGAAATGCAGTGGAAAATTATTTTTTTTGCCCCCCCATATTTTTGTTATATATGTATATATATAATTAACTTCAAGATTAACATCAGTGAGTGGTGTGGTTCAGCGGTAGAATGGGTGAAGTTAAAGCCTTTGATCCATGTTCGAACCCTGCTACCTACATTTCAATTAATTTTATTTGTCTTCCATCTTTGCTATTTTTTCTCTTAACAATTTTGTTTTTCTCTTTCTCCTAATTTCCTCACATTTTTTCAATCTTAATTAATTAGTTAGGCTTTTCCCATTTTTTTTGTTTTTGGTCTTTCTTCCTATTATCCCAAGTTTAATTAGCAAATTTGATTTTTTTTTTTGTACGAGTAATATATTTTAATAAATTGTTTGCGTTAAATACTTCAACATTATTTCAATCGTTCTTTGAATTATTTACTTTTATCATTTTTGTTAACTAAAATACATTGTATTTCATGGATTCGACCCATTTTTTACTTGTCCGACCCGAAAAATTTTTTTCGGGGGCGCTGCCCCCGAACCCCCGTGTAATCTTGCCCCCCCCTCGGCCAATTCCTGGCTCCGCCCCTGTATATATATATATGTATGTATGTGTATGCATATAATGTATGTATGCATATATATATATATCTGTATGTATGTATATATGCATATATATATATATATATATATATATATATATACACACTCCCTCCGTCCCACTCGAAAATAGGATTTTTGAGTTGGGCACGGGGATTAAGGAAAAGTGTTAGTTGAGTAGGTGTTGTGAGTATGACAAGTGGGGTAGGAGAGAGGAAGTGGGGTAGAGAATAATGAGTGGAAAGTTGTTGTGAGTGTGAAAGTGGGTCCCATTAAATCAAACATTTCCATTTTTGGGTTGTCTTATTTTAGTGGGACGCCCAAAAAGGCAAAATGTCCTAATTCGGGTGGGACGAAGGGAGTATATATTATAGGGGGATTGCTAAAGTTCCTGAAAATTGATAGTTAATGGTTGTCGTTATTGGGTATTCTTTCACTTTTTTTGTGATATATACACCAGACAACAGTGGTGACACATCATCTTCTAATAAAATTATTAAGTTTAGAATTAAAAACCCAAACAAACTCATTGAGCCCCTCACAACCCAAATGCTCCCGTCGCAAAATATTGTCTTTTTGTACATGGCAAGCTTTACTTATTTGTACATTCACAAAATTGTACAAAAAGTATTTCCTTCTTTAGAATTGCAACTATTTTTTTTGTGACGGACAAAAGAGAAAAATATGAATTACAAAATGGACACCAATACTTATAATCTCCTCGAATTTTCTTCCTATGTCTGAATGATAAACGTTTGACGAGTTAGCAGCATTTCTCAAGTTGGCTCGAAATTTCTGTCCATTACAATCTCCTTATAGACCTTTGAGCCCTGCAAGTTAATTCTTTCTTAGATCTTACACAGCCTGCCTCACTCATTCACCATATCTGTCAGCTGATGTTCCCACTATTATGCTTAATTTGGAAGGTCTAGAATCCTACTTTAAGGCTCTTGTTTAAGATTCTAGCGCATATCAAGATATGAAGTTGCCAATCATCTAAAATCTTAAGCAATTAGAGACACCAATTTGTATAAATCCTTAACACACTCATTGTTCTACCCCTCCCGTGCATGAACAGAAAAAGCAATGTGGATCACTAGATACATGCCAACTGCGACCAACAGTTGTGTGGGAAATAAGTGCAAATTTTCCCTTCTCAAACATGGAGACATAAAGCTAAGTGCATTAAGAGGTAGATCAAAAATCAAACAGAGCAATCTGGTGCACTTACAAGAGTGGTTGATTTAAATGCATTTGCGATAACATGAACACAAAAGCTTACTCCTCAAATGCAGATACATTACTTGTCTTATTGTCTCCTATTTAAGGTGCTTTATCACCATTTTGAAAATAAGTGTTTATGGGTGTCAGTATGTGTGATATAACAGTCTTACTGAGCATTTGGATGGAGAAGAATCCAAGATTTGTAGAGATTAGATGCCCAATAAACTGTTTAACCAAGTTTGCGTATTTTACTTCTTTCTGGTCTTCGGTTATGGGGAATTTCTTGGGAATATTGTTGGTTTGAGTTCATCATAAGATGCATGAGAGATTGGATGCAAGTTTATTTTTGCTGGACATGGGTCGTCGTAGTGACCTTGTGTTTGTTATCACTATCCAGTTTGTTGTTGCATGATATTTTAATATTCGGTCTATATTCAGCAAACATCAGATGATGAATGTATTTGAATCAGCTGTGGAGATGGAAGCATGTTTTTTGGGCTGTTGTGAAGATAAATAGTATGTCGAGGCTATGTCAGAGAGATGAGAGGGCATTAATTAGGTGAAGAAGTGAAGTCTTTAGGATCTGAAGTTAGGTTAAAGCCTTATCGTGTGGATTGCAGCGGTGGTTGTTCTGTTAATGACGACCAGTTATAGAAAAGAGAAGGACAAATGCAATCATCATCTAGGTTATCAAGATAAAGATGCATCAAAAGTTGTAATGATTGGCTTGAAAATACTTTTCCTTAACTGCCCAAGGAAATCAACACAATTGTATGTGACAGATTGACTTGGCATGAACAAAACTCTGTAGCCAATTAATCCTCGAGACCGAGTCCTGTTGGGTTTTATGGGTTCATGCGCAGCGGAATTAAGCATCAAATTAACACAAAACCCAAGCCCTAAGATTCGTTCTATACGATTAAATTGAATTCCTATGAGATAGAATTTACCAACCTTAATTGCTTTCCGGTCTTGAGCTATCGAACAATTTATTGGTGTGATTTTGAATCACAATCTTCAATCTTCAAGAACCTTTCAATCTTCAGATTGGAACTCTAGGCCTTGATCGTCAAACGAGCGAAGACCCTCTATTGTTGTATCCACACGTAAGAATGAATCAAGAACAGTTCTTGCGAATTGCTAGATTCTTAAACCTATGGAAGAATATTGAGAAACCTTTTGGTGATTTTCTTTCTTGAAAATTCGGCTCTTTTTCGGCTGTTTACAGACTCATATTTATACTACTTTAGTATTTAGAGTTTGTGCCCTAATCAAATTAGGAAACAAGTGTAAACCGCCTCTGTGGCTAGTTATGTCGCGTTACAAAAGTTGCCACATGGCTAACTATGTCGCGTGACAAACGTTGCCATATGCAGGAACTCTCAATCATTCTTCCTTTGGTTTAACCAATTCATTCTAGTTGTGTGTGACCCAATAGGATTATATTATGTTGGCAATGAGTTCGATCATATCGACCCTCATAAGACATAAGCGGACTCTAGCAAGCCATTATGTCTACCCAAATAATATAACGTAAGAGTTCACGTTTCCAATGGTACACTTCCATTTCTCCCTTTATCTCACGATGTTATATTGAACACAAGTCATGGTCCACGTCAACTTGTATCTGTTCAATGCTTTCTCGATTCTTGAGTATAATGATATTCCAATCGCATTGGGGTGTGGCCACACACTTTCCATCATTATCACTCATCGAGGGGCCCAAGCAAAACGTCTCTCTTTTGAGGGACAAATTCCATCTTGACTTATCATCCTTCCCATCATAAATCCGATCATGCCAAAGATAGCCTTTATAAATATTGTGTTAAGATATCGTTTGACTAAAATCAAACATGACTTTCATCATATGTAAGGTCATGATAATCTCAGGTCTAGGGACTAAATGAAGTGACCATATGAGATTTAATTATGACATTTGACCATGACATAAATCTCATACGGGTCAAGTCCAGTCACTTGTTCTTTAACAAGTACCCATAATTTCAATGTGCATCTCTATGCATATAATCATCATATGATTATCCATTGACAATTATACTAATTATTCTCTTAATAATCAGGGACGGAGATTATTACAATAAATATGCAAACTATATAATAATCAAATAATAAACTTAAACGATAAAGATGATACATAACGGTTTTTCAGTTAAACATAACTAAAGCCTAGGGCATTACACCAACAGTCTCCCACTTGCACTAGGCTCCATTTATGTATCGAATACTCATGGATCTAACATGACCATCGTGCTTCTGCCTGTGCGAGGGTCTTTGTAAGTGAATCCCTTATGTCATCATCGGTTGATACTTTGTATATCTTAACATCTTCTCATTCTTTATGAATTCCTCGAAGAACGTCTAAGTGAGTGTTTGGAGCTGTTGTGACTTTGGTTCCATTGTTTGCACAAGTGGCCCACTATTGTCATAACAAAAGTTTCACCGATTAGTGATACTTGGAACATTTCCAAAACACTAATGAACTTTTGATCCAAACTGCCTCTTTTGGCCACATCATATGTTGCTAAAATTCTGGCTTAGTAGTAGAATTGGCTACAATTTATGCTTGGAACTTTTCCAATCAAAATTGCACCTCTAATAAGCATAAACACAAATTCTAATTGCGATTTTTAAAATAACTTTGTCAGTTTGGAAGCTAGCATCTATGTAACCCTTACAACAAGATTAACTTCCAATCTTTCAAATACCAAGAACATATCCTTAGTTCTTCTTAATTACTTGAGGATCATCTTGACTCCCATCCAATGGTTTATATCAGGATCAGATTGGTATCGACTCATCATGCTTAGAGCATATGAGACGTCGGGTCTAGTACAAATCATGGCATACATGACAGATCCAAATGCCGATGCATATGGAACTTCATTCATTTCCCTTTTGCTCATCAGTTGTCATAAGACAATGAGTATTGCTAAGAGAAGTACCATGATCCATTGACAAGTTATTTTTCTTAGACTCTTCTAAGAATCTTGTCAATGTGAACACTTTGACTCAAACCAATTTATCCTTCTAGATCTATTTCTATAGATCTTGATGCCAAGGATGTAAGCGGCTTCACCCATATCTTTCATTGAGAAATCTTTCCTTGACCAAGACTTGACAGTCTTAAGTGTCGGAACTTGTTTTTCCAATGAGTAAGATATCATTGTGATAAAACAATAGAAATAATACTACGCTCCCACTGAATTTCATGCATACACAAGATTCATCTTTGTTCTTTGATGAAGTCAAACTCTTTGACCAATTCATCAAAACAAAGATTCCAATTCCTTGAAGCTTGCTTCAACCCATCTCATGGATCTTTGCAACATGCATACTTTATTAGAGTTTCTTGGATCGACAAACTATTCGGGTCGTGTACTTTACACATCCTTAATAATCTTTCCATTTAAAGAAAGTCGTTTGACATCCATTTGTCATATCACATAGTCACAATATGTGATAATCACAATTGAAACTTCTAACAGACTTCGACATTGTAACTTGCGAAAAAGGTTTCAACATAGTCAATACTATGAATTTACCTAAATCCCTTTGCTACAATCCTTAGTCATGAAAGTATACACCTTCCCGTCCATGTCGGTCTTGAAGACCTACTTGCACCCTTCATGTTTTTGCACTTTCAGATAGCTCAATCAAGTTCCAAACTTGATCATCAAACATGGATTGTAATTCGGATTTTATGGCTCCTAACCATTTATCCAAATTAGGAGTGGACATCGCTTCTAGATAGGAAGTAGGATCGTCATTCTTAATGACTTCCACTTCATTACTTTCCGATACGAGAAATCAATATTTCTTGAGTTCGGATCGTAACCTATCCAATCTACGATGGACTTGTGCATCTTGAACTGGTTCCACAACTCCTTTGTGAACTTGGTTCCGTCTCTACTCTTGGATCCATGTCATTTTCAGGTTCTTGAACTTTCTTCAAGATTAATTTTACTCACACTAGATTCTTTATTGAGAAACTATTTCTCAAGAAACAAATCGTGTAGAGAAACAAACGTTTTGTTCTCTTTGCGGTTGTAAGATTAATTTCCGAAAATAACCTAGTCAGATTTGGTGCTAACTTATAAGAGACAAGTCTCTTTACATAAGATTCGCAACCCCAAATCTTCATGAAAGACAAACTAAGTTTTCTTCCATGCCACATCTCATGTGGGGCCTTAGGAACCGATTTAGTAAGTACTCAATTCAGTGTAACCACATTATTTCTAATGCATATCCTCAAAAGAAATTAGGAAAGTCAACTTGACACATCATCTAATGAACCATGTCCTACAAGGTTCAATTCCTCCTTTCAGACACACCATACAATGTGGTGTTCCGGGTGGAGTCAACTCTGAAATGATTTCATAGTTTTGAGATGATTGTCAAACTCTTGGCTCAAATATTCACCACCTCGATCTAATCGAAGTACTTAATAGTTTTGCCAAGTTGTTTTTGTACTTCATCTTGAAATGTTCGAAACATCTCAAACGATTCACCTTTGGACTTCATCAGATAGACATAGTCATATCTAGATAAGTCTTTAGTGAAATGTGATGAAATACCGAAGTCTTCCCCTAGCAATGCTACTTAATATTCCACATACATCTCATGTATAATGACCAATAAGTCACTAGCCCTCCCACTACTTTAGTGTAGGGTGGTTTGGTCGATAATCCCAATAAATAAGATCCAAATTCCTCAAATGATTCATGGTTATATGAGTCTAAAAGTCCATGTTAATGGAGTTTAGATATATGTTTCTTATTTATTTGACCATGCCGGCAATGCCATATGAATACGTTGTTCATATTGTTCGGTTTATAATTCCCATTTATATTATAGATATCTTCAATATTATTTTGTTTCTTAACATCAAGGATATGAAGACCATTCAATGACATATGCATTACAATAAGGCATATCATTAAATAAATATAAAACTTCTTATTGAGGATAAGAAAATTATATCCTTCATCATCCATTTAAGAAACAGAAATAGTATTCCTACTCAAATTCGGAACGTAGTCATACTTGTTCAAAACAAGTACTACTTCACAAGGTAAAGTGACTTCATAAGTCCCTATGGCTAATGTAGCAACCCTTGCTCCATTCTTACGCATAGGTTTAACTTACCTTCTTTGAGTAGCTTTCTATTCTTTGTTCCTTGCACATTTAAACAAATGTGGGATCCAATCCGGTATCATATACCCAAGAACAAGAAGTCGAAAAGAAAATATCTATCATATAGATACTTGAAGTAGTAGCAATCATATTGCCCTTCTTCACCTTTTAGGCCTTCCTAATAAGCCTTGCAACTTTGCTTCCAATGACAATCTTATTGCAATGATAGCAAACTGCATCCCCTTTTGAGACACTTTGGGTTTAGCCTCTTCGGCTTTGACAACATTTGTCCTAGGTTTAGCAACTTTTGCTTTACCTTCTTTTCCTTTCCTTTGTGAACCCTTTTATTGTGTCAACCATTAACACAATTTGCGGATTGCTCCTTCTTTCATCGTATGAATTAAGAGCCTTCACCACAACATATCTCTTTTGCCTAGCTTGCACTTGGAACATTTCCTTTTTGCGTTATGCTAGAACAAAAGCAGTTTCCATGTGTTCAAGGTTCTTCATAAGAGCCTTTAAACATGGTGGCAAATACAAGGCAAGCAATATTGTCAGAATCATCAATATGTTTCTAATGTTGCTTCCTTATTTGCCCTTTGCAACATTTGCAGTGGGTTCAGTAGGAACGAATTCGACAAGAACGTACAAATTTACCCAAGAACCATTCTTTAGGCTTCTGATCCAATCAGAATTATTTGTATCGTTCCTTTCGAACTTTGTCCTTCATAAAGACGAATCGCAATTATCATTATGTAATGCTACTTCTACAACAAAATATACAAATTATATGAACACATATCAATATCAACACATTTATCATTTAAGAGCAAATAATGTATTTTACAAATACTCCCACTAAATCATACACCTTCCGATGCAAATAAGCATGATATGCATTTAATGGGCTAAGATCCAACTTTAATTTAATCTCAAGTACGCTATGGCGCACCGCTCAAGATTAAATTAATTAGGTAGAAAACATCAATCATATCGTATATGACTCTTAGATCTTTTATGAGATTTATTTAAGACATCATATGTCTAAGCATATTTTAATCTCATCTTATGCCTTGGGTCCAAAACCATTTTGATAACCCAATTAAGTTCATCCACTTTAAACGTATAGGAACCACCATTTCCTCATCTTGCTCGCAAACGGAATAGAATCAAAGCACCTTGCTATGGCAAGCCCACCCAAAACTATCCGAGTGGTCTCAAGTGTTTTAATCATGGATTGGCATAAAGAACTTAAAAGTTTAAATGAAGGTTATTTAAAGTAGATTATAAGCATATCAACAAAAATAATCATAACTGTGCACCAGGTAAGTTCTCAAGAAAATAGGTGAGCCACGGGTCGCTTAAGTACCAAATTTTCCTTCGACAGAACTCTCCTAGTCATGCACAATTATAATATCAGTTTGAATGCAACATAATCAATACTTTGTATACTGATTTGTTTCTCTTAAACAATCAGACTCATAAACTGATTTGTTTCTCATAAACAATCAGATTCCTTCAAATTTTGCGTAAACTAACTTGTTTCTCATAAACAATCAGAAAACCAAAATTTAATGTTTAAACATTTTGGAAATTATGAATCAATGTTTCAACTAAACATCTAATAAAATTCTTAACACTTAAGAACAAATAATTCATGCATCGCAACAATTAATAAAAACACATTTGAATTAATTAAGCATGAATCATAAACAATGAATTAATCTAGCATAGCCCTATAAATTTTATTTCCAGAATTTTATAGCATCCAGATTAAGACATAAAACATCTCAGATTATCAACATAATCACAAATTAGCAGAAAAATTATAAAACTGATTCTGCCCAGATTGGCAAAGTATGTCGCGTGACATACTTAGTCAGTTGGCTAAGTATGTCGCGTGACAAAATCAGCCAGTTGGCAAAGTATGTCGCGTGACACACCTTGCCCAACTACCAGATTTTCACTCGTGGCTAACTATGTCGCGTGACAAAAGTAGCCAGTCTGGCAGTTCTTCTGAATTTTAATCAATTCCAATCATAAAGCAATCAAATCAAGTAAACAGCTTTTACAGATTTAATTCAACATAATCAGAAGACGATTTTCACATTGTTTCACATAAACAATAAACATTCTATCGCATACAAAACATGCAATAAGCATATAAACGATTTATATCCTGATTCTAGCATGTTAATTTAAAATTAATCATACGAACGGGGCTCTAATACCACTGTTGGGTTTTATGGGTCCATGTGCAGCGGAATTAAGCATCAAATTGACACAAAACCCAAGCCCTAAGATCCGTTCTATACGATTAAATTGAATTCCTATGAGATAGAATTTACCAACCTTAATTGCTTTCTGGTCTTGAGCTATCGAACAATTTATTGGTGTGATTTTGAATCACAATCTTCAATCTTCAAGAACCTTTCAATCTTCAGATTGGAACTCTAGGCCTTGATCGTCAAACGAGCGAAGACCCTCTATTGTTGTATCCACACGTAAGAATGAATCAAGAACAGTTCCTGTGAATTGCTAGATTCTTAAACCTATGGAAGAATATTGAGAAACCTTTTGGTGATTTTCTTTCTTGAAAATTCGGCTCTTTTTCGGCTGTTTACAGACTCATATTTATACTACTTTAGTATTTAGAGTTTGTGCCCTAATCAAATTATGAAACAAGTGTAAACCGCCTCTGTGGCTAGTTATGTCGCGTGACAAAAGTTGCCACATGGCTAAGTATGTCGCGTGACAAACGTTGCCATATGCAGGAACTCTCAATCATTCTTCCTTTGGTTTAACCAATTCATTCTAGTTGTGTGTGACCCAATATGATTATATTATGTTGGCAATGGGTTTGATCATATCGACCCTTATAAGACATAAGCGGACTCTAGCAAGCCATTATGTCTTTCCAAATAATATAACGTAAGAGTTCACGTTTCCAATGGTACACTTCCATTTCTCCTTTGTCTCACGATGTTATATTGAACACAAGTCATGGTCCACGTCAACTTGTATCTGTTCAATGCTTTCTCGATTCTTGAGTATAATGATATTCCAATCGCATTAGGGTGTGGCCACACACTTTCCATCATTATCACTCATCGAGGGGCCCAAGCAAAACATCTCTCTTTTGAGGGACAAATTCCATCTTGACTTATCATCCTTCCCATCATGAATCCGATCATGCCAAAGATAGCCTTTATAAATATCGTGTTAAGATATCGTTTGACTAAAATCAAACATGACTTTCATCATATGTAAGGTCATGATAATCTCAGGTCTAGGGACTAAATGAAGTGACCATATGAGATTTAATTATGACATTTGACCATGACATAAATCTCATACGGGTCAAGTCCAGTCACTTATTCTCTAACAAGTACCCATAATTTCAATGTGCATCTCTATGCATATAATCATCATATGATTATCCATTGACAATTATACTAATTATTCTCTTAATAATCAGGGACCGAGATTATTACAATAAATATGCAAACTATATAATAATCAAATAATAAACTTAAACGATAAAGATGATACATAACGGTTTTTCAGTTAAACATAACTAAAGCCTAGGGCATTACACCAACAAGTCCGGACCTAGATGTCTGCAACCAGATAACTTTGCGTACTAACCTAGACATCTATTAACAGTCTCAGCACTTTTCTCTCGTCTAGCGTCCTATACATGGTGCTGTAGTCAAAATCAATAAACCACCCATAATAAAGATAAGGGTAAATATGACCATTAGTCCCTATACTTTACTTTTTCCTGTGATTTGTTCCTATAATTAGACTTCTAGTGGTTGGTATAAATACGCCATTTTTGCATGCCGAGTATAACACCGTTAGCCAGGCCGTTAAGTTAACATGTGACCAAACATATGTCATTTGTTGAGGGTAAGAAATAAGCTCAAATTTAAGTAAAAGAAACTAGGGACTGAAAAGCATATGAAATAGATCTGTGTTTGTACAAGCTTGTGTGCATGCGTGAGTGTTTCTGCAGATCGGGGTGTGTGTTTGTGTTTGCAGATAGGTTTGTATTGAGGATGGGTGATTGGTTGATGGAGGAAGAAGTGCAAGGCAGAATGGTATTTAGTGTGTGTGTAGAACAGTGTGTAGGCCGAGCACAACTTTCTATAAGTCATGTCCATTCAGCTTTGATCTGCTCGGCCGAGTCTATAGGGGTGCTCGGCCGAGCACTTGCTGGTTTGGTCCGATTCAATTTTCTTTTTCCAGTTTTGATCATTCTATTTCATAAGCTTTACTCCATGTTGTTTTTACTCCAAAAATGTATCTAACTCCTGTTAAATCATAACAACATACCACCAAGTATAAAATCCGCGAAACAAGTACAAATATGAGCTAAATTAAACTAAAATGATTAAAACTAAACTAAATAAAGTACATATTTATCATATAAGTGCCTATAAAATAGACACTTATCAATCTGATGTAGGTTATAGACTTATGGTGAGGATTGCAGCGGTGGTTGTTCTGTTATTGACAACCAGTTATAAAAAAGAGGACACTTAGATGGCTGCAATCAGATAACTTTGCGTACTAACCTAGACATCTATTAACTGTCTCAGCACTATTCTCTTGTCTAGCGTCCTATAGCTGGCGCTGTAGTCAAAATCAATAAACCACCCATAATAAAGATAAGGGTAAATATGACCATTTGTCCCTGCACTTTGCTTTTTCCTGTGATTCGTTCGTATAATAAGACTTCAAGTGGTTGGTATAAATGTGCCATTTTTGCATGTGACCAAAACACATGTCATTTGTTGAGGGTAAGAAATAAGCTCAAAGTTCAAGTAAAAGAAACTAGGGACTAAAAAGCATGTGAAATAGATCTGTGTTTGTAAAAGCTCGTGTGTGTGCGCGAGTGTTTCTTCAGATCGGGGGGGGGGTGCGCGTGTGTTAGGGGTGTAAATGGTTCAGTTTGGTTTGGTTTGGGCCAATTTACGGACCGAACCACTAGTCATCGGTTTGAAAAAATCTCAAACCGAACTGAACCATGAAAAAATTCAAACCAAACCGAACCGAACCGCCATGGTTTGGTTCGGTTTGCTTCAAACCGCGGTTTGATTTTTCAGTTCGAACCGCGGTTTACACAATTCAAACTACGGTTCAAACTATGAAATAGAACATTGCTTAAACCATTAATTAGAACATGATTTCAAACTACACAATTCATTGTCATGTTTGTTTGAATTTTCCAAACGTAACATAAATAAGAGATTCAGTATTTAAACACAACTTTAAATTGTGCTTCAATGTTTATGATAATAACATGTCATTTGAGTACTTGTAATGGTATGTGCTAAAGTGAATTAACATTATTATAAGAAGATAAACCAAAATAAAACGGGTTATGGGCTAAAACCCATGAATAGAAATAGGGGTTTTAAAATTTAAATGTAAGGTGAAAATGAAAGATATACATATCTACGGTTAATATTGAACGGTTTGGTGGTTTGGTTTATTGGTTCGGTTTGGTAGTTCGGACTCGCGGTCTCGAACCGTGGTTTGGGGATCCAAACCGCAGACCAAACCAAACCACACGGTTTGACAATTTTTGGAACCGAACCAAACCACGATTACTTGAAAACCGAACTAAACCGCATGGTTTGGTTTGGTTCGGTTCCGAACCGCGGTTTGAACCGAACCACTTACACCCCTAGCGTGTGTGTTTGCAGATAGGTTTATGGACGATGGGTGGCTGGTTGGTGTAGGAAGAAGAGAAAGGCAGAATCGTGTGTGTGCTTGAGTGTTTCTGCTGATTACATTAATTTGGTTGGTGGAGGAAGAAACTAGCTAAACTTGAAAATTAACCAGTGAGACTCACTAAGAGAGCCCTAAAACTTTGTAAAACATTCAATTCTTGTAAAAGCTTAAGCCTTTACACCATCTGTACTTCTTAAAATATATATCTTCCCATTTTTAAGGCTGAACTTGTGGGTTCTACAACTGAG
Organism: Adenophora triphylla var. japonica; assembly: GCA_022495995.1. NCBI lineage: Eukaryota > Viridiplantae > Streptophyta > Magnoliopsida > Asterales > Campanulaceae > Adenophora > Adenophora triphylla. The sequence continues at coordinate 373,177 of JAFEMH010000113.1, read as the reverse complement.
GGCATAAAGCATTTTACAATTCTTTAAGATACCGAGAGGAGTTGTTGGATAATTTGGTAGGATTTCTCTTGATACATTTAACCTTGCATAAATATCCGTGTTTTCAACTGTTCTGTGAATGTTCTTATTAGGTATTTTAATTGATTTGTTTTAGCTCAATTTAATTCAAATGTTGTGTATCCATATTACTTCATCCCTTCCAGAATAATGTCGTTTTTAAGGAAGATGCTTTTCTAGTTTGTGCATTACTTGTACAATGTTGAAATTGCACGAAGTCAGTTTCCTTATTTGGAAACGCGACATTTATTTTTGGGACGAACCAAAATGGAAAGTGCGACATTTATTTCGGGACGGAGGGAGTATTATCCAAGTAGGTTATACTAGGTAAAGTTGCGATTGTAATCTCTTAATGTTAGCAAGCAAATTTATATACCTCTTGTGCTTACTGTTAGATAGAAGCTAAAAGAGCTTTTTAATGGCATAACAGATTATATCCAGTATCTTATAGACAATGATGAGAGGCTTCTTGCTATCAGATTCATTTATGAGTTCAAGCTTGTTGAAAAGTTCCCTCCAGTTCCCATTCTGAAGTCCCATTTACACTATATTGAAATGCACTGCACGAAAATATGCACAGAGGGAAACAACTCTCCCAAAGCACTGGTATGTTCTTTCCCTTATTTTTACTCCTTAACTAGTTTTCCTTCTAGTTACAATTTCAAATTTCATTTATATTTTTGCCCCCCTCAGGATAAAGCTGCAAACAAGGAAGTTGAATTGTTGAGAGCTGTAATCAAATGCCTCACAATCCACAGTATTGAATGTGATTGGAAACCCGAGAATCTTCAAGTACGTATTGATGAGATAAAGAAGCAGAAGGATGATCGAAAATTCAAGAAACCTGGCTTGAAAAAACGCCTCGAGGGTCATATACAAGAGCAAGATGCAACAAAGCGTCCTAGGCTTACCACACCACCTATAACACCTCATTTAACCTGGCAGTATGGCTATGGAGGCCCTCCATTAGGGTGGCAGTATATACCAACAACACCTTATATATATCGTCCATGGCAGTAGCCTTAAATCTGCTCAACCCTCCGCTTCGTGGTTAATACATCTTCTAAGAAGTTTTGTAGGTTATACTACCGGATAGCACCTTTCCCTGGTGTTCATTTCTCCATCTCCGTAACGTCAGTTTAGTCTGTTACTGTCTCCCAACATTTTTGTTCTTTTGTACATCCCCTCCTTTAGGCAGGCCCTTTTTGAAAATAAAAATAAAAAAATCCATCGTGCTAGAGATTTACAAGAAATTTCTCTCTCATTTGACTAATTGCCAAATCTATTACAGAGGGGGGGGGGGGTTGAGGGGAGGAGATGAAGAAGCCTTTCCCGGACACTTTAATGCCGCTAGAGCATTAGCTCTTTTGCCCTCGCTTCCTTTCTTGACTATCCCTTTGAAAGTGTGAATTCCTTTTGCTGTTGGCAAATCCTTGTATATGGACTCAACAATGCCACTTTTGGACAGTAGATAAGTACTACATGTGATACCTCACGTAATTAGTTGTGTACATTTTTTTACTTTTCACAACTGTGCAAAGGATGAATAATACTTGCTACTCTGTCTCGATCTGTCTCGAAAAGATTGTTTCACAATTTTTTAATAGTTTCTTAATTGTGGGACTCATTTGTCATACTCAAATTAACCATTCACTAACTATTGTTTACCACATTTTCTCTCTATTACATTACTTTTCATACATGATATTCCCTCTGTCCCAGATCAAGGGTCCTCGGGGGGGATTTCACGCTTCTTAAGAAATTTTTTTAAAGTGGGTAGAAAATTTTAGGAGAGAGAATGTAGAAGTTAAATGTGTGGTAGGGAATAGGAGAGAGAATGTAAAAGTTAAATGTGTGGTAGGGAATAAGAGAGAATGTAAAAGTTAATAATATTTAATAGGAGAGAGAATGAGTGGGAGGAATAGTAATGGTTTTTTTGTAAATATATGGAGATGATAAGGGTATAAATATATGGAAAACTTTCCATTTAAGGAAAGGGACTCTTGATCTGGGACGGACCAAAAAGGAAAGTAGGACTCTTGATTGATCTGGGACGGAGGGAGTATTTGATATTTACTGCACTAAACACTCTCCTCAATTTACTCCACTACACACTCATTAATTCATGTGCAAAACTAACTTTATTCATTTTCTAATAGAACTGAGGGAATACACATCAATATAATAAATGCACATATAAAATAAATGTAATTAGTGTAAAAAGAACAAATGACAAATTAGGGCCCAAAGTTTAGGGGGTGTGTGCCAATTGGGATCTGATGTTTCAATTTTGTCAATTTAGTATCTAAAGTTATCAACATTAGTCATTAGGGGTTTTTTGATGTTAGAAAAATCCGTTAAGTCATCGTGTGAGAAACTTGTAAGGTTAATTTAGTATTTTTCCATTCATCCCTAGAACATAATTTTTAAAAACATAATTTTTATACAGTAGGGTTAATATTAAAAACATTAACTTGACAGTTAAAAAAAATTGCGTCACCACCCATGTAACCTAACAACTTCTCACTCTCACCCTCCCCCGACCCTTAGGCCCTGCTTCCGAGATTTTTTTAGGGGGAAGTGGAAAGAAAGAAAAAGAATTTTTTTTTTTTTTTAGAATTTTCCTCCCAAAATTTTCCTCCCAAAATTGAGAGGAATTGAAAGGAAATAAATTGAAAGCTTGACAATTTTTTTCTTATCCCACTTTTAACCTCACATATTTTTTTTAATAGACGGCAAAGTCATCTCTCAATCAACACAAAAAAGTTGGAATTTCCAGTAATTCCAAAATCATAATGGTTTCCCACTCCTGACAAACTTCTTTTTCTCAATCTAAATTTCAGATCTTTTCCAGTTTTATGATAGCTCCTCTCTCCACATTTCATCGGGAACTTCGATTCTACTCCACCCAGACCCCCCTCCCCCAAAACCCCACATCGCAAATTCTCACAAAAGTGGAAAACAAGCACAAGCACAAGCTCATACTAATTATAGCCCTACCTGTTGAAAACAAATGCGGAACGGATATTTGCAAACCCACACACCCACAAAGTAAGTAACAAATGAGGCACACTATTTACGTGGTTCGGAGAAGTCTTCCTACGCCCACGGGCGGAAACCAAACAAAATCACTATTATCAAAGTGATTACAAAGTGCTTACAAAGTGTATCACTCACACTCGTCTCACACTACAAATATTACAAATGTGTGTGTCTCTCTCAAAGTGTTTCTCACACTACTACAACTTGCCACGATGCTAGAATGAGTCCTAGCCAAGCCTATTTATAGGTACAAACCATCCAAGACAAAGGATGTATCCAAGAGAGAAATAGAACACCAAGAGTTTCTTTGAAAACTCAAACAACATCCATACATTCACCATATGGATAATGAACTTAGATTATTCTAGAACTTGAGCCAAATCTAACAATCTCCACCTTGGCGAAAGTTCCAAACCACATAGCCAGTTTTGGTTGGCGCCAAAGAACCGACTGCTCTTTCTTTTCAATGTTGATCAACTCCAAGCAATGCACAAATTTATCTCGAGTAACCACTTTCGTTAACATGTCAGCAGGGTTGTCAGCAGTCCCAATCTTCAATAACCGAATGTCACCTTCATTAACAATTTCACGAACAAAATGAAAGCGAACATCAATATGCTTCGTCAGGCCATGGTGTACTTGGTTCTTCGATAAACAAATAGCACTCTGGCTATCACAATACACATCAACGTGTTTCTGCAAAATCCCCAAGTCATTCACCAAACCGTGCATCTAAATAGCTTCCTTAAAAGCTTTGGTAACTGCCATATACTCTGCCTCGGTGGTAGATAATGCAACTGTAGACTGAAGCGTAGAACGCCAACAAACTGGTCCACCAGCCATAGTGAACACATAACCAGTAGTAGATCGTCGCATGTCCAAATCACTAGCATAGTCGAAATCAACATAACCAACCACAAGTTTATCAAGCTCAAGTTTTTCCACTTTCTGAAACTTGAGACCAACATCAACAGTACCATGAATGTACCTCAATATCCACTTAATAGCTTGCCAATGCCCTTTTCCAGGATTGTGCATGTAATGACTAACTATGCTTAAATCTTGAGCAATATCAGGTCGGGTACAAACCATAGCATACATCAAAGCACCAACATCATTCGCATAAGGAACCTTTTCCATATGATTTTTCTCTTCATCTGAACTGGGACACATCAAAGCGCTAAGCTTGAAATGAGGAGCAAGCGGAGTACCAACAGGTTTTGTCGAGCCATTCATCCCAAATCTTGCCAAAACCTTCTTTAAATATTGTGACTGAGTCAACCAAACAGTACCATTTTCTCGATCTTGCTTAATCTCCATCCCAAGTATCCTTTCAGCTCCACCTAAGTCCTTCTTATCAAACTCCTTCGAAAGTTGGGCCTTCAATTTATTAATTTCCACCTTGCTCTTGGATACAATCAACATGTCATCAACATACAAGAGAAAATAAATGAAGAAACCATCTTTGAGTTTTCGAAAATACACACAATGGTCAAATTGGCTTCGAGTGTAGTCACGCTCCACCATGAACTGATCAAACCTCTTATACCATTGTCAAGGAGACTGCTTAAGTCCATATAAGGACTTCTTTAATTTTCAAGCCCAATTTCCTTACCATCAGCTTGAAAACCATCAGGTTGGGTCATATAGATCTCCTCCAAATCTTCATGCAAGAAAGCAGTCTTCACATCAAGTTGTGCAAGCTCAAGATCAAATTGAGCAACCAATGCCAACAATATCCGGATAGATGAATGCTTAACAACTGGAGAAAATATCTCATAGTAATCTATCCCTTCCTTTTGTGCATAACCTTTTGCTACCAATCGAGCCTTGTAGCGAATACTAGGAGTGTCTTCTGTTGGGTATGCATACTTTAACCCTCCTAGATTTAGCTTAGATTTGATTGATACCATAACCTCATATCTATTTTAAGGACTTTAGGCCCATATGTAATGAAGCTTAGACTTCAATTTTTTAGTATAAGTCCATTTTATAGAATAGGTTTATCTAGGCTAGAAGACTGACACAAGACTCATTGGACATGAGGTTTCAGTTCAAAGTAGTTTCAGACCGCACTTAAGAAACCGCACAAGCAAACCGTCTGTGAAATTCTTACCTTGAAACCAGTAAAACCGCAGTAGTGAACCGCACTAGCAAACCGCAGTGCAGTTTCAATCTTAAGACCGCACTGAGAAACCTCACTGGTGAAACCGTACTGACTTAAACCGTATCAACACCAGACCGCATCCAATGATTGTAGACTTGAAGATGGACCACTTATGACTGTTGGAATCCACGTCAGCAATATCAAAAGTTAACCACCAAATCTTGTCACCTGACTAAGTGTCAGACAGGATCTGCAAGGATCTTGAAAAGGTGACTGTAGACACCCCATTCTGAACCCATAATTACATGATTACACTACTCTTCATCTCTCTTTTATGTTTTGATGAAAGCATATCAGTTTCGTCATGTTTCGTTAAGTTTCTAACTAACCTCGTTAGTTTTGGACCTAACTGACTAACGGAACAACTGAAAAGGACAAAATAGTCATCAGACTAGTTATCTCGCACGAGATATCATATCTCGCGAGAGATATCCCCTCGGCAAGGATGTGCGTAATCACAATTCTTCTCCGTTTCAAACTCTCTTTTTGGATAAAACCTTATCAATTCGGGTATCCAATCGGGCGAGTTCGGAACCTTCCTAGGGTAATTTCTCTCTCCACCTTCACCTCTCCAACCTCCTATAAATACTTGGATGACTTCCCGGTGTTTGAGGAGTCGATAATTCTGATCCTTGATCAAGAAAACACACAACACACACAAATTTGTTGGTTTCTTTCCACGAAAGACTCCTTCAAATCACTCACAAACAACTCCTAAATTCGTCCTTCAACCACGTTGATTGACGAACATCGAAGCCCGAATCAAAGGACCAAGGCGAAGCTCCGTCCGCATCAAGATCCAAATCAAGGATCGAGGCGAAGCTCTGTCCGTATCAAGTTTCAACTCTAAACTTGAGTCGAAACTCTGTCCGCATCCCTCCTCAAAAAGGTAATCATCCTTTAAACTTTCGTTTCTCTTCTCAACCTCTCTATTGATTTTAGAGTAGTGTAATCCCATCAAAAGGATTAGCCTAGAGTCCCTTCAGTCAATGAAGGTGATCTCAAAGCATACAATCCGACATTCCTAATCAAGAAATTGATTAGGGTTTACTTGTTTTTCTTTAATTATTTTATTAAAAAGATTGAAAACCTCTCTTTTCTTTAGCAAGACCGATCTCCGGATTGGGTGAAATGGATGCCTTCTAAACCTACCCATTTCATAACCTAAGCCCCGAACCCAAATCTCTTTCAGAATGGTTTTCCTATGTTTCCAATCGAATAATATAGGTGGCGACTCAAAAAGATGAAAAGATGAAAATTTTCTCACAACGCTACAGTGGCGACTCCGCTGGGGACTTAAAATTAAGAGGCTTAAACTTGCGTCAAAATTAAAAGAGAGGTTTTCAAAAGAAAAATTGTAAATTCGATTTTCTGCTCTCAGATGAGGCATATCTCGCACGAGATATCATATCTCGCGCGAGATATCGCCTCGGCAATCTGGTTGTTTTCTGGTTTCTCCCGTTCATCTCATAATCCAAGACGAGAGTCGAACACGCAAGGGGGATCCCAGAATTCATTATCTGCAGAGTTCCCACATCTTAAGGCCTCCCTTAAGGTGTAAAACTCGAATCTTTATTTCATTTAAATAATTGATTATTATTTATAAACTGCGTGCGATTGGGTTTTATTTAATTAAAGTCCGGTCCATTGGGGATTCGGGAGTTGTAAATTGAATTATTTATCTCTCTTTCTCTCTCTCTATGTGGAACTACGACGGCCTGAGTCTTCCTAATTTGGGAGAAACGTAGGCAACCACTTGGTGCGGCCACTATCTGTTTTCCTTTTGTTTTTTCAAAAAAAAAAAAAAAAACTTTCTATTTTTCTCTATCACCTAGATTGACTATCACACACGCGCACTCATGATATATCTGTCATTGCACTTCATACCACGATTAACCCGGGACCCACACTAAGGACGGATGACGGTAACCACCTAGTCGCCGGTCTCTCCGAAGTTGGATCATCCCACTCCGCGTATTCAATCCACCTAGATTGTCATATCGCGGGGAGCCTAGCCTTCCCGGCCACTGCGCATCGCCACATTTTCATGTAGATTGTCTTATTTAGGAACACTCCGTGACCGGTCGGTTTTGACTTGGTAATCTTTCTTGTCTTTGACCAAAATAAAGTTAATGTAAAATTGACTATCGAGAAAGGATTCGGAAAAGTCCCTTCGGAAAAAGAAAAAAGTCCCTTCGGAAACGTCCCTTCGGAATGACCCTTTCGGAAGTCCCTTTAAAGAAAAAAAATCCTTCCGGTCAATTTTACGTGGCTTTACTTTTCAAAGAATGGTCAATTACCGAGTCCCTAGGTTTGGTTCGAATTACGTACGCCTGCAAGTTTTGCCTAGGATGCTAGATAGAAAACGGACCTTTGTCCGTCCGACCATGAATTTAGGAAATAAAAGAGGAAAAATCCATCTTTTCGAATGGTTGTCTCGTGCGAGATGACCTAGTCTCGCGCGAGATATTATTTGCAGAATCTGTGTTTGTAATTGATGATCGATGTGCGCTTCCTCCTTGAGTCAAAACTCCGTCTCTAATAAAAATAAAAGCTTCAAAAAAATCGCTCGTGAGGTAATTTTAACCATCATCCTTTTTTCTATCTAGGATCGTTTGGGGCTAATATTCGAAAAGGCGTTTCGTTGGGATATCTCTAGTTCATCTCTAAGGTCGTCAAGCTCCCTTACCTCTCCAATGACAACTACTCCGTCTACTCTCTATGCAAGTGGCACCCCCAAAGAGGATAAGCAAGTCGTAGAATTCACATCCGAAGAAATCAAGACTCTCAAGAGCCATCTCGAGCAAGAAAAAATGACTCATATTCAACAAATTGCCACCCTCGAGACAAAACTCAACAAGCTAGAAATCATGGAGACCACGGATCCAAGAGACAAGCACACTCAAAGCAAGGAGCATGAGCATAAAGAGGTTGAGTCAATCATTAAGGCATGTATCATTAATGTGTGTTCCCAAATGGAGTCCAACATAAGAGCCCGAGTGGAAGTCGAATTAAGGGCCCAAATCGAGGATGAATGTCTAGCCTACATGCATGCACAACAGAAGTACTATGAAGAAAAGATCAAGATACTTCACAAAATGGTCGAACTCAACGAGGAAAGGTCTCGACACGATAAGGGAGGAAAATATGGAGATCATGCTCACTTTGAGGAATCCAACCAAGAAAGGCTCCATGACCTTAGTAGATTCACCAATCCTAAGTCATTTGTTGCTCCCCATCCAGAAAGAAAGCGAAAAGATAGACGATATGTCCAACTTGAAGGAATTACCCAAGAAGGTCTCTTTGACATCCTTGTAGAAGAAGGAAAAGTTAAGCCTAGAGAAGGAAATCCTCTTGGAAAAAGCTCTCGTCTTGATCATGATCCCTACTTGTTTTGTAAATTTCACAACTATAGTGGCCATGACACCAATGACTGCCATCATCTGAAGGATGTAATCCAAGACTTGTATGAAGCCGGCAAGATCAACTGAAGCATCACCACCTTGGGGCTCCGATTGTCCTCTCCCTTTTTCCTTTGAAAAAAAAAAAAAAAAACATAGATTAGGAAAATTTCCTAGTATGTTCTCGAAGAGTCATTCTGTCATTCTAGTCCATCTCTATCTTCTCTAGTTTGTGTCAAGTGAACTATCGAGTCTGTTTCGAATTTCCTTATCAATAAAAGTTATCTCTTTACCCTAAACACTTTCCTAAGAGTTGTTCTTCTTTATGAGTATCATTTGATCTATGTCGAATAGTGGACCCTCATTCCTTAAATCATCACGAAAAATAGAAACTTCTAAACAAGTTTGAAATGAAAACTATCCTTAGAAGGCTTAAGGCTAAACATTACTCATGTTGAAAGTCGAAGATCAACAAATGAAGGAAGCCAAAGGCGCTGCTATCAACATTCATCCCAAGAAAAGTGGGGCTACTCAATTCAAGGCTTTGAGAGTACAAAAATTAATAAAAAGCTCGCTAGGTCGAAACTCCTCAAATCGTCCTAGGCAAAAATAGAGCATCAAAAAAAAAAAAAAAAAAAAAAAAAAAAAAAAAAAAAAAGAGAGAAAAACTCTCAAGCCTTCATCGCCCCACAGCAAGGATGAAATTTCAACAAAGGCAAGAAGGACTCTCCCACAAAGAAGAAGAGTCAAGTGATACCAACGAAGAAAAGAGGATCCCTCAACATCCTCTTACAATGAAGCCTGAACAGCAGCGCAAATGAAGAAGACTTTCAACATCAATCCATAAAGAAAAATGTTTAGCCTTAAGTCATGCTAATGATTGGCTTTCTTTTCAAACCCGTTAAGAAATTTCTAGATGATGCAAGGTCCATTAAAAGTAGAACAACTTTTCTAGATCTTTGAGCCATATAGCGTTCTTTGGTGAGTTTAGGGGCTTCCTCTTAGCCATTCTCATACACACTCTTGAAATCCAAGCATCAAAACTGGGGCTTCCTAACCTTTCCTCCCCCAGTCAATCCCTACTCAAACTCTCAAGAGTAATCAAATCTGCATTAGGGGTTTTCCTTTTGCTTCTCACTTTCATCATTAGAGAATACACTGCTCCAAAGAATCAATGCTTGGATCACCTTCCAAAGAATAGAGCCCGTCTCTCCTTGACAAAATTCTCTCCTCTGAGTTCTCTTCGAGTACACATACTTTTCAAAAAAAAAAAGGAATAGCTCGCTAGGTTGAAAACTCGTAAAGAGCAGCCTAGGCAAAAGTTAGAGCACAAAAACAAAAGACGCAAAAGAGATGCCCGCTAGATTGAAAACCCGAAAGGGCGGTCTAGGCAAAAACCAGGGTGCGTCACAAAGAAAAAAAAATCAAAGGGAAAAAGGAGGGGATCCTTCTTCAATTCACGCAGCCTCACAAGCTTGTTCACGAAGTCATCTGCAGCATACAAAAAGTCTTGGGGCTTAGTGTCAAGAAAATCCTTGGAAAATATGTGCTTTGGATTGGACAGCATCAGTTCTACACAGCAAAAGCCATTGGAGTGGTTTAGACCTTGTTCAGTCAATGATCATCACATGAGAAACTTGGGGATTGACGATGAAAAGGTCCTGTGACAACGATGAAATCCTCGAACCATCTCGAACCTTAGTGTTGAACTTGGGTTATCTCAACGGAATCCTATTAGACGATTGTCTCATTCGATCTTTAAATGGACCTCACGAGTTTGTTCTTCTAAACCAAAATCTAAATCACACAAACGATTTTCAATTCTCACATAATAGAACTCATTCTCCCCGCTGATTCTCGGAGTCGAGTGCACATTAATCGCCTTGAACAAACAAATGCTTAAGTGGATGTATGTTGTTAGGCAAATGCTTTCACTAACCCTCTTGCAGGAATTAAAGCACGTCAAGTGCTTACTTTCAAAAAATTAGATCAAACATGTTGAGTGTTTGGATTCCATCTACCTCCCCATATGTCAATGTATCCGATTAAGTGCGTCGAACATCTCTTCAAGTGTCAAGCATCCATTGCGTCAAGCAACCATCGCGTCAAGCAACCATCGCGTCAAGCATCCATCACGTCAAGTGCCATGCGTCAAGCATATTCCAACAAAAAGCCCGATTCAACGCCCAAACAGGTGGATCGTCAACAGTTAGGTGTGTCAAACATCTAAGATGCGTCAAGCATCTAGGGTCAGTATGTCGAATACTTACCTTATCAAAAGCCCGATTCAACGCCCAAACAGGTGGATCGTCACCAAGTAGGTGTGTCAAGCATCTACAAGTAGTATGTCGAGTACTACTCAACAAAAGCCCGATTCAACGCCCAAACAGGTGGATCGTCATCAAATAGATGTGTCAAGCATCTAGGGTCAGTATGTCAAATACTTACCTTAACAAAAGCCCGATTCAACGCCCAAACAGGTGGATCGTCACCAAGTAGGTGTGTCAAGCATCTACAAGTAGTATGTCGAGTACTACTCAACAAAAGCCCGATTCAACGCCCAAACAGGTGGATCGTCATCAAATAGATGTGTCAAGCATCTAGGGTCAGTATGTCAAATACTTACCTTAACAAAAGCCCGATTCAACGCCCAAACAGGTGGATCGTCACCAAGTAGGTGTGTCAAGCATCTACAGGTAGTATGTCAAGTACTACTCAACAAAAGCTCGGTCTTGAATCGCCAGGATCGTCACCTCAACAAAAGCCCGGTCTTGAATCGCCAAGATCGTCACCTCACTTCAGACAAACATGTATCTTCAGAATTGGGTCATGATTTGATTCCTCAGTATGGATTTGCCTTTTCAAAAATAAAATCTCCTCGATTTTCAAAAAATGATTTTCAAAATACCTAAAGCAACCTTTTCGTGTTTTGGAGTCGAACTACGTTTTGGTCTGATTCTCCGATAGAGATACGTAGGCAGCCGTGCGGCACGACCATCCCAGTGTTCAGAATGATGTCTTTTCTATCGACGACACTTCTTCTTTCATAAGACCTGTCGCCGAGGGGCTCTGTAGACACCCCATTCTGAACCCATAATTACATGATTACACTACTCTTCATCTCTCTTTTATGTTTTGATGAAAGCATATCAGTTTCGTCATGTTTCGTTAAGTTTCTAACTAACCTCGTTAGTTTTGGACCTAACTGACTAACGGAACAACTGAAAAGGACAAAATAGTCATCAGACTAGTTATCTCGCACGAGATATCATATCTCGCGCGAGATATCCCCTCGACAGGATGTGCAGAATCACAATTCTTCTCCGTTTCAAACTCTCTTTTTGGATAAAACCTTATCAATTCGGGTATCCAATCAGAACTGAGTTCTGGAACCTTCCTAGGGTAATTTCCCTCTCCACCTTCACCTCTCCAACCTCCTATAAATACTGGATGACTTCCAGTGTTTCAGGGGTCGACAATTCTGATCCTTGATCAAGAAAACACACAACACACACAAATTTGTTGGTTTCTTTCCACGAAAGACTCCTTCAAATCACTCACAAACAACTCCTAAATTCGTCCTTCAACCACGTTGATTGACGAACATCGAAGCCCGAATCAAAGGACCAAGGCGAAGCTCCGTCCGCATCAAGATCCAAATCAAGGATCGAGGCGAAGCTCTGTCCGTATCAAGTTTCAACTCTAAACTTGAGTCGAAACTCTGTCCGCATCCCTCCTCAAAAAGGTAATCATCCTTTAAACTTTCGTTTCTCTTCTCAACCTCTCTATTGATTTTAGAGTAGTGTAATCCCATCAAAAGGATTAGCCTAGAGTCCCTTCAGTCAATGAAGGTGATCTCAAAGCATACAATCCGACATTCCTAATCAAGAAATTGATTAGGGTTTACTTGTTTTTCTTTAATTATTTTATTAAAAAGATTGAAAACCTCTCTTTTCTTTAGCAAGACCGATCTCCGGATTGGGTGAAATGGATGCCTTCTAAACCTACCCATTTCATAACCTAAGCCCCGAACCCAAATCTCTTTCAGAATGGTTTTCCTATGTTTCCAATCGAATAATATAGGTGGCGACTCAAAAAGATGAAAAGATGAAAATTTTCTCACAACGCTACAGTGACAGATGTCCTTCATACCTTATTTGTAGCTGAGGTCTGATCAGCTTTATCTGCAACTGCTGTACCAAAGGACAAAAGTGGATTTGTGGACCAATCAGAATGCACCAGTACAGTACTTCAACAGCTGTATCACAACGGCTAGTTTCTTGGTGCTTGGGTATAAATACCCCTAATCTTAAATATTTGGAGATCGCTTGTGAAATTGAAATTGATGTGAGTTCATAAGAAGATTGAAGCTCTGCCCATAAATTTGCAACCCTTTGAATCTTCATCTTCTTCCTTCAAGAAATATTTCCCAGCCCAGAAATCAAGCCTTAAACACATCAAGAATCATTGTGATCTACATCATATAGATTAAAAGAGCCTTGATATTGTTAAACACACAAACACACATCACTTGTCTAATCACATAGATTATTCATTTGAGATACACTGGTTATAGTCTAGGATTTGATCTTCATAGAATAGATTTTAGATCTAATCACTCTTTGTACTTTGTAATCTCTCATACTTTAATATAAAATTTAACTCTTCGAAAATCCAAGACTAACCATCTTGGTAGTGGATGTAGATCATTTACGATTGAATCACTCCAAATATTGTGTTCTTCATTTATGCACTTTTATTTACTATTAATTGCTAATTATTTGTTTTTAACCATTTGATCCTATTCTCAGTTATCTATTATTGTGAATTTTGTTTGCAGTTAACTTTGTCAAAACCTCATTTTTTAGTTTTGTAAAACCGCATTGAAAACCGCACTGAAAACCGTACCTCAAAACTGCATTATAAACTCTAATATTCCGCTGTGCATTTTGCAACTCTACTTGCAGTTTCTTATACACTGCAAGCGGTTTTGTAAGCAAGAGGTTTAGTTTTCAAAAGAGGGCTAAAATTTTGTAACAGCTATTCACCCCCCTCTAGCTGTTTTTCACCCTTGTTGCCACCTTTGGGACCAACATGTGGTATCAGAGAAAACACATTTATAAAACCACTGTTTTTCAAGCTTAACAGCTTGTATGCCGATTCGCTATAGCAAATACTAAAACCATGACAACGGTTAACTATTCACATCTATTCACATATTCCTCTTTTGGATGAGGACCACTTCGACATCTGGAAAGTCCGAATGTTAATTCTTATGGAGACCATTGATGAAATGCTGGTGGAATGCGTGACGAATGGCCCATTTGTTCCCATTAAGGCCAACACCAATCTAACTAGAAGTGTTGAATTTCCAGAAGTCCAAAAGCCTAAATTTGAGTGGTCTGATGAGGAAAAGCGATTAGCTGCTTTGGACAGCAAAGCGAGGTTCATCATTTCTGGAACCCTGCCCGTATCAACCCTTCAAAAAGTGATGTATTCCAAAACCACAAAGCAGATGTGGGATGCCATAGAGAGCTATCTTGAAGGTGACGATCTCTGCAAGGAAAATAAAAGATATGTTGTTGAAAGATCCTACAACAACTTCAACATAAAATCCAACGAAACCTTGCGCCAAACTTACAATCGTTACGTTGAGGTAGTTAATTCTTGCAGATCTCTAGGCAAAACTTTAACTGATAAAGAAGTTAATATGACTTTTCTAGCTGCTTTAGGTTTGAGATGGGTCAATAAAGCCACATCTCTTGAGGACTCAAAAGTTTTGAATAATTGGACGCTAAGTAACTTGTATGAAAATCTTAGAGTCTATGAACTTAAATTAGATCATATTGAAGAGGTTGAAGGGAAAACCAAATCACTCTCCATGTCCGTAGTGGAACATGAGGAGAAACCATATACTTCAAACCAAACCGCTGATTCTTCCATATCAACCGCATTACCCATCGAAAAGGATGATGATGATTTTGCCATGTTTATGAAAAGATTTCAAAAATTTAGAAAATCTTCAAAACCCTTCACAAAATCATTTTCAAAAGGCATACCTCCAGGAACTTTTTCCAAGGCTGCTGATACAAAGAAAAAGAGTGATCTAGTTTGCTACAACTGTAGAAAACCTGGTCACTTTGCATCTGAGTGTCCACAGCCTAGATTCGAATATATGAAAAAGAAAACCTCTCCTGCGAAATTTTCTCGTCGCAAGGGAATGGTTGCTGAAGAGGAAGAGAACTCAAAAAACAGATTCTGATGAAGGAAGCGATGATGAAGCCAAAGAGGTTAATCTCTGCTTAGTTGTAGACGCTTCTGATGATTCAGACTTTGAGTCAGTCCAGTCGCTGGAAATGGAAGAAGAAGAGGTTATTTCTACAAAAACATCATTTAGTTTGGATGATGACGGGCAACTTACTCCTAGTGTAAAAATTGGGAATAGTTCTTACTCAAGTCCCATTTTTCCTTTCAAAAATGCTACACCTTCAAAAATAATTCCAACTAAGAAAATTTTGAAAAAGGTGGTGGAAGATGTTTCTCCCTTGGAACATGAAAGGATGTTCCAGGAAGCTGAAATGATGATCCATAAATTCAATAATATTAAGAAAGCCTTAGCTTTAGCACATGATGAACTTTCTCAGTTTAAGACGGAGAAAACTATAATGAGGTCTGAAATTTCCAATCTTAAAGACCAAGTTAAAAGTATGTCTCCTCTTACTGATCAAAACCGCATCCTAGAAACTAAGATTGCTGCACTTCAACTTAGGAACGATGATCTGGTTGCTCAAAACAACGATCTCCAGAAGATGGCTGGACCAAATCACGTGTCACCTTGGATCAAATTTTAGAATTCCAAATGACCAGTGTTGTTAAAGAAGGTCTAGGATTTCAAACAGGTGAAAGAGAGAAGTGTGCATCCTGCTGTGAAAAGGATGAGGAAATTTTTAAACTAACCAATGAAATTCCTAGTGAGAAGCATTCTATTTCTAAGGGTAAAGGACAGGAACTAAAGACTCCACTTAACTTCCATTATGTCTACCCAAAGAAACAGTTTGGGAAAAATTCTCAGATGAAAGGAAAAGAATCTGAGGTTGACAATGCAGAGGAGGTTTCTTATACGACTGACCGCACCTCTACTTCAACCGCACCTGGTGAAGTACGTGGTGCAGCCAACTGCACGGCTGACCGCCCTTCTTCTTCGACTGCACCTCCTGCCTTCAAAAGCAAGAGGAGCGTTCCCAGAAAATCTGCGATCAAACCGCAAGTGCCTACCTTTGTGAAGGCTAAAACCGCAGTTCCCAAACCGAATGCTAATTCTAAGAAGAGTAAAGAGTTTGTAAAACCTCATGTTGCTCAAAGCTTTCATAAATGTTCTGTGTGTGATGGTTTAGGTCACAAGGCTGCAAAATGCCTTTTGAGGTTCACACCCAATGCCAGGAAGAATATTCCTCCTTCTATCAAATAGGTGTGGGTCGTCAAAAGGTGCTAACCTCAGGACCCAAAGAATAAAGGGGACCTCATTTTAAATGTTTATCTTTCAGGTCCTCTGCTTAATGGCTGGTCACTCCAAGGATAATGAAAGGTATCTTGACAATGGATGCTCAAGACATATGACTGGAGATAGATCATTACTTGAAGATGTCATTGAAGCAAGCGGTCCATCTGTAACCTTTGGTGACAACAACAAAGGCAAGACCATTGGGCATGGTATAATAAGGAGAGGAAACCTAACCATTGAGAAGGTTTCTCTTGTTGAAGGACTCAAGCACAACCTCCTTTCAATTTCTCAATTATGTGATAAAGGAATGCATTGCAACTTCACTTCCTCAAATTGCTTTATCAAAGATAGCATTTTCGGAGTCACCCTATTCACAGGGATTCGTAAGAGTAATATTTACATTATCGATTTTAATTCTGCATGTAGTATTACTAATCTCTGTTTTGTAGCTAAAAATTGTTGGTGTAGTGCCCTAGCCATTTAGTTATGTTTAACTTATAACTTAAACGGCTATGTAATCGTCTTTATCATTTATTATAGATAAATTTTATTTGGTTCATTATATGTTTGCATGTTTATTATATTGAACTGCATCCCTAGTTATTATGAATAACTAGTATAAGTTGGTAATGGATAATCATGGAGATGATTATATGTATGGAGATGCACATTACACTTATGGGTACTTGCTAGAGAACAAGTACTGGACTTGACCTACTTATGAGATTTATGACATTGTCTGTTGTCATGATTAAATCTCATGATAGTCGTGTTATTGGAATCCTTCGTACCTGCGATTATCATCGTCTTCCACATGATAAACATTGTGTTTGATATAGTCTAACACTATCTTTAATCGGATAGCAACAAGGGATATGTTGGCACGATTGGATTCTTGTAGGGAAGAATGATAAGTCAAGACGGGATTTGTCCCTCTCTGTTTGAGAGAGATGTTTGCTTGGGCCCCTCGATGAATGATGTTGATGAAATATGTGGCCACACTCAAGTGATTTGATAGAGATCAAATGCATTTAGAATTATCAACATATTCAGAATCGAGAAAGCATTGAACATGTGAGTTGACATGGACCATGACTCATGATCAATTGACATCGTGGACAAAGGGATTGTGACATTTGATCTATCGAGGAATTAAGCTTTGATGTTATATTAATTGGGTGGATATAATGGTTTGCTAGAAACCACTTATGTCTTGTGAGGTCGATGTTTCGATTCACTACCAACATAATATAATTCCTATTGTGTCACACACAAAGAACGAATTTGATCATTGGCTAAAAATTGAAAATTTTGGGTTCTGGCACGACTAGTGACCAGGAGCACAACTCGTGCCCTGGGTCACGACTCGTGCTAAGGGTCACGACTGGTGACAAAGTGCAGAACGACTTCGTTTTGAGGCAACAAGGATTGACTCATTGACTGGTTAACTTTGTGGGATTGGGCACGACTCGTGCCCGCGGGCACGAGTCGTTCCCTAAATCAGCACAAGTGCAAATTTCGTCACGATTCGTGGTACGACTTGATTTTGGCTTAGGGAACTCGTGATTTCCTGGAATGACTCATGGCACGAGTTGTACCCAGGAGCACGAGTTGTGCCCTGAGCGAATTTCAGCCCGTACGCGTTTCCTTGGCCGGATTGGTTTTGGAGTTGGACAAGGATTTTACCCTAATTGTTAGGGGATTTATACTAGATATAAATACAATCTTTTGAGCAGCCAAAAACACATCTTTGCTTAGGGTTTATGAAAATCTAGATTTTGATATTTTATTAAGAATCAAAATATCAAAAGGTCCCAAAATAATTCCATTGTTTTAGCTTTGATTATTGAATATTGATTCAGTAATCTTGAGGGTCATCTAGCAATCCTACAAGAAGAGTTCTTGGTTCGTTCGCGTGTGGATCACCATTAGAGGGTGGTTGCTTTATCTCATAAGGCTTGAATATCTCTATTGTTGATTCATCACCAAGGTTGAACAAGGAAGAAGAAGATTCGTTTTGAATAAACAAATCGCATTAAGGATTGAAATTGGCATGCTAGATTTAATTTGATTAATTGCTATCCATGCTAAATGAAATAGATCTATGATTTTATGTGTGTTATTTTGAGAAAATAATCATATGTGATATGCCATGGTCATGATTAATAATTGATTAATAGGATCAATCTTTTACATAGGTTATTGATCTGTTTAATATGATTAAAGTAGATTTGTAATTTCTCAAAATGAAAACCAAATTGTTTGTTTGATATTTTGTGAAGCTCTATGTTCATGATTATGTACACATAAGTTTTATGTTACAACTATGCGATGTTTGTTACCATGTATAAAACCTTCTTAAATATTTAAGTTTTATGCCACCCCTTGATTAGAACACTTGTGATATTTTAGGGTATTTTGATGTAGTTTCGACTCAGTTGGGTGCATCATTATATCTTAATTTGTGATCAAGATGAGATAATGGTTGATGTAGTTTTGACTCAGTTAGGTGCATCGTTCCATGTCTCATGCGTTTGAAAAAGGTTTTAACTTAATTGGTACTTTCAAATGAGATTTGACCCAAGGCATATATGAGATTTAAAACATGTTTTTGACATATGATGTCTAAGGAAATCTCATAAAAGATCTAAGAGTCATATATGATATGATTGATGTTATCTACCTAAATAGCTTGATTTCAGGCATTGACTCAGTTAAACCAAAATCAAGTGAAATATGAATCTTAGCCTACTATGATTATATGATACATGTTTTTATTTGAAGGTGTATAATTTAGTGGGAGTATTTATAAAATACATTATTTGGTCTTAGATGATAAATGCGTTGATACTTATATGTGTTCATATTGTATGTATATCTTATTGTAGAAATGGCTATTCACAATAAACTGGGATCCGTCCTTATGAAGGACAAGCTCGAAAAGAATTGTACAGACTATTCTGATTGGATCAGAAGTCCAAGAATTGTTCTTAGGCAAATTGTACGTTCTTGATGAACTTGTTCCTGCAGAACCCATTGCAAATGTTGCAAGCGCAAAAAAGAAGCAACATTAGAAATATGTTGATGGTTCTAATTATGTTGCATGCCTTATGCTTGCCGCCATGTGTAAGGCTCTTGAGAAGGATCTTGAACACATGCTAACTGCTTTTGACCTAAGAAAAGCGCACAAAGGAAATGCTCCAAGTGCAGGCTAGGCAAGAGAAGTATGTTGTGTTAATGGTTAACACAAGAAAGGGGTTCAAAAGGAAGACAAAGTAGGTAAAGAAAAGGTTGCTAAACCTAGGGAAAAATTTGTCAAAGCCAAAGAGGCTAAACCTAAAGTATCTCAAAAGGATGCATTTTGCTACCATTGCAATGAGATTGGTCATTGGAAGCAAATTTTCAAGGCTTATAAGGAAGGCCTAAAAAGTGAAGAAGGGCAATATGATTGCTACTACTTCAGATATATATGATAGATATTTTCCTTTCTACTTCTTGTTCTTGGGTATTAGATACCAGACATGGATCCCACATTTGTTTAAATGTGCAAGGAATAAAGAATAGAAAGCTACTCAAAGAAGGTAAAGTGGACCTACGTGTGGGGAATGGAGCAAGAGTTGCTGCATTAGCCGTAGGAACTTATTAAGTTACTTTACCTAGTGGACTAGTGCTTGTTTTGAACAAGTGTTACTAAGTTCCGAATTTGAGTATGAGTATTATTTCCGTTTCTTATATGGATGATGAAGGATATAATTTTCTTATTGAGAATAAGAAATTTTATATTTATTTAAATGATATGCTTTATTGTATTGCAGATTCATTTAATGGACTTTATATCCTTGATGTCGAGAAACAAAATAATATTAAAGATATCTATAATATAAATAAGAAATCTAAACCGAATGATATGAACAACACGTTCATGTGGCATTGCCGGCTTGGTCAGATAAACGAGAAACACATTTCTAAACTCCATAAGGATGGACTTTTAGACTCACATGATTATGAATCATATGAGGTATGCAAATCTTGTTTATTGGGCAAAATGACCAAACCACCCTACATTAAGAGTAGTGAAAGGGCTAGTGACTTATTGGGCTTAATACATACTGATGTATGCAGACCAATGAGCAACATTGCTAGAGGAGGATTTCGGTATTTCATTACATTCACCGATGACTTATCTAGATATGGCTATGTCTATCTGATGAAGTCCAAAAGTGAATCGTTTGAGATGTTTAGAACATTTCAAAATAAAGTACAAAATTAACTTGGCAAAACTATTAAAGCACTTTGATCCGATCGTGGTGGTGAATATTTGTGCCAAGAGTTTGACAATCATCTAAAAACTGTGAAATTATTTCAGAGTTGACTCCACCCGGAACACCACAATGGAATGGTGTTTTTGAGAGAAGGAATAAAACCATATTAGATATGGTTCATTCAATGATGAGTCAAGTTGACCTTCCTATTTCCTTTTGGGGACATGCATTAGAGACTGCTGCGTTCACACTGAACAGAGTCTCTACTAAATCGACTCCTAAAACCCCACATGAGATGTGGTATGGAAGAAAACCTAGTTTGTCTTTCATGAAGATTTGGGGTTGCGAAACTTATGTGAAGAGACTTGTCTCTGATAAGTTAGCACCTAAATCTGACAAGGTTATTTTCGTTGTTTATCCTAAGGAAACCAAAGGGTATTACTTTTACAACCGCAATGAGAACAAAGTGTTTGTTTCTCAATATGGTACTTTTCTTGAGAAACAGTTCTCAATAAAGGAACTAGTGGGAGTAAAGTTGATCTTGAAGAAACTCAAGAACCCAAAAAATAACATGGAACCGATAGTAGAGACTGAACCAAATCCACAAGGAGTTGTGGAACCGGTTCAAGATCCACAAGTCCATCGTAGATCGGATAGGTTACGATCCGCACCCGAGAGATATGGATTTCTCATGTCAAAAAGTAATGAAGTGGAAGTCATTGAGAATGACGAACCAACTTCCTATCAAGAGGCGATGTCCACTCCTGATTCGGCTAAATGGTTAGAGGCCATGGAATCCGAATTACAATCCATGTCGAATAATCAAGTTTGGAACTTGATTGAGCCACCCGAAGGTGTAAAAACTATAGGGTGCAAGTGGGTCTTCAAGAAAAAGACTGACATAGATGGGAAGGTGCATACTTAGAAGGCTAGGCTTGTAGCAAAGGGATATAGGTAGATTAATGGTGTTGACTATGATGAAACCTTTTCGCCTGTTGCCATGCTTAAGTCTGCTAGAATTTTGATTGCCATAGCCGCGTATTATGACTATGAGATATGAAAAATGGATGTCAAAATGGCATTCCTTAATGGGAAGTTACTCGAGGATGTGTATACGACACAACCCAAAGGTTTTGTCGATCCAAGAAATTCTAACAAGGTGTGCATGTTGCAAAGGTCCATATATGGATTGAAGCAAGCTTCTAGGAGTTGGAATCTTCATTTTGACGAAAAGATCAAAGAGTTTGGTTTTGTCAAGAACGAAGATGAACCTTGTGTATACATGAAATTCAGTGGGAGCGTAGTACTATTTCTCTTATTGTATGTCGACGATATCTTACTCATTGGAAACGACATTCCTGCACTTCAGACTGTCAAGTCTTGGTTAGGGAAATGTTTCTCAATGAAAGATATGGGTGAAGCCGCTTACATCCTTGGAATCAAGATCTATAGAGATAGATCTAAAAGGATAATTGGTTTGAGTCAAAGTACCTACATTGACAAGGTTCTTAGAAGATTCAAGATGGAAAATTCTAAGAGAGGCAACTTGCCAGTGGGTCATGGTATTACTCTTAGCAAGAATCAGTGTCATAAGACAACTGATGAGCGAAAGAGGATGAATAAGGTTCCATACGCTTCGGCTATTGGATCTATCATGTACGCTATAATTTGTACTAGACCCGATGTCTCGTATGCTCTAAGCATGATGAGTCGATACCAATCTGATCCTGGTGTAAACCATTGGATGGCAGTTAAGACGATCCTAAAGTACTTTTGAAGAACTAAGGGTGCGTTCTTGGTATTTAGAGGGATGGACGAAGATCTTGTTGTAAGAGGTTACACAGATGCTAGCTTTCAAACCGACAAAGATGATTTCATATTGCATTCGGGATTTGTGTTTATGCTTAATGGAGGTGCATTTTGTTGGAAGAGTTCCAAGCTTAGTACCATAGCCAATTCTATAAACAGAGGCCAAATATATTGCAGCATCCAATGCAACTAAGGAGGCAGTTTGGATCAAGAAGTTCTTTAGTGATCTGGAAATTGTTCCAAGTATCACTAATCCGGTGGAACTTTATTGTGACAATAATGGTGCCATTGCGCAAGCAAAGGAACCAAGGTCACATCAGCGATCCAAACATATACTTAGACGTTTCCATCTCATTCGAGAGTTCATTGATCGGGGAGACGTTAAGACATGCAAAATATCAATCGATGATAACATTCGGGATCCGGTTACAAAGCCCCTCGCACAAGAAAAGCATGATGGTCATGTGAGGTCCATGGGTATACGATACATAGATGGAGCCTAGTGCAAGTGGGAGATTGTTGGTGTAGTGCCCTAGGCATTTAGTTATGTTTGACTTATAACTTAATCGTCTTTATCATTTATTATAGATAAATTTTATTTGGTTCATTATATGTTTGCATGTTTATTATATTGAACTGCGTCCCTAGTTTTTATGAATAACTAGTATAAGTTGGTAATGGATAATCATGGAGATGATTATATGCACGGAGATGCACATTATACTTATGGGTACTTGCTAGAGAACAAGTACTGGACTTGACCTACTTATGAGATTTATGACATTATCTCTTGTCATGATTAAATCTCATGATAGTCATGTTATTGGAATCCTTTGTACCTGCAATTATCGTCTTCCACATGATGAACATTGTGTTTGATATAGTCTAATACTATCTTTAATTGGATAGCAATAAGGGCTATGTTGGCACGATTGGATTCTTGTAGGGAAGAATGATAAGTCAAGACGGGATTTGTCCCACTCTGTTTGAGAGAGATGTTTGCTTGGGCCCCTCGATGAATGATGTTGATGAAATGTGTGGCCACACTCAAGTGATTTGATAGAGATCAAATGCATTTGGAATTATAAACATATTCAGAATCGAGAAAGCATTGAACATGTGAGTTGACATGGACCATGACTCATGTTCAATTGACATCATGGACAAAGAGATTGTGACATTTGATCTATTGAGGAATTAAGCTTTGATGTTATATTAATTGGGTGGATATAATGGTTTGCTAGAAATCACTTATGTCTTTTGAGGTCGATGTTTTGACTCACTACCAACATAATATAATTCCTATTGGGTCACACACAAAAAACGAATTTGATCATTGGCTGAAAATTGGAAATTTTGGGTTCTGGCACGACTAGTGACCAGGAGCACGACTCGTGCCTTGGTTCACGACTCGTGCCCTGGGTCACAACTCATGCCAAGGGTCACGTCTGGTGAAAAGTAGAGAACGACTTCGTTTTGAGGCAACAAGGATTGACTCGTTGACTGGTTGACTTTGTGGGATTGGGCATGACTCGTGCCCTTGGTGTAAGTGCTCCAATTTGAGTTGTTAGTATTCTCGTTAGAAAATTAACGAAAGTCCTAACATTACTAACATTTCTAACAATTCCTAACCTTTCTAACAAAGTGAGGGTAGATTAGGGATTGCCATTTAAAGTTAAACCAAGAAAAGAATCTCAAAAAGCAAAAGAAATTGGAAAAATCCGAATTGGGCAAGTTGAAAAACACAAACTGCTGGAATTTTTGAATATTATTCTTCCTGTTCAAAGCCTGGAGCAGCATTTAATGCACCAGGCACGTTTACAATACCCTCCGCGCGGATCCTATTGAAGTTCACAGGGGCCTATAAATTGAACCCTCCTCTCTCAGTCTACACAACACAAATCACTCACAGCAACAGCACCTTGGCGAAAAATAGGGAGAAAACAGTGGGAATTCACTTGAATTGCCACCATTTTCTCTTCAATCTTTCCCAAACCCCACTCACTCAAAATACTTTCAAAACACTCTCATACATACTCTCATACATACACCAATCCAAGCTCAAATCACCCCTTAGGAGGAGGATTAGAGAGAAAACATAGAGGACTTCATTGTTATCTACTTGTTTTCTCTTTAACCAACTCAAATCATCAACCCTAAACACTTTCAAGCCCTAAACACATTCAAGCCTTTGAATCCATTCAAACACAAAACACAAGGAAGATAGGTATAACCTCCCTCTCCTTACCCTAAAATTCATCCATGCATGCATTTTCAAACTCCGAAATGTAGTTTGTTCATCTTCTTGTCTTAGATCCAAGAAGATCACCATGGAAGTTCATCTTCATGGATGATCTTCTACAAGTATTAACATTATTTTCAATGTGTTCTTACTTACTTGCAAAGAAAACACATTTTCAAAACCCTAAAAATCATTTTCATACATCAAATCTCTTTTTCAAAGGATAAAATTCCCCTTCCCAAGCAAATGAAGTGCTTAGTCCTAATGTACCCCAAGGATGATTTGATATAGTTGATTCACCACTAAAATGTCAAGTGATCACTAATCAAAACCTAGGGAAATGGGGACAAGCATGGATGCAAAACCCCCTTTAAAATCATGTTTTCCTTCTTTGAGAAGTTGCTGTCCAGTAGCAATTTTCTAAGACCCCAGTCCATGGTCTAATTTTTTGGACACAGATAAACTTGGAATTTGGTGTTGACTACAAAACACTTTTTGTAGCCAACATCCAGAGATTTCCATAATATTTTTACTTTATTTTTTGCGTGAGTAAAACTCCCTTTTTCAAATTTTCCTTTAAAGGTCAGTTCATCAGTCTCTGGAAGTCCAGATTTTACATCTGAGATTTCCAGAAGGTTTTGGGTCCTCAAATCATCTCCAAAATGAAAAGTTCTTTTACAGAAATCTTATTTAAGGTGTTTTGAACATTTTTCATTCTCGGACTTTTCCCAGATTCTGGAGTTTTCAAGCCCTAAAGTCCATTTCAAAATTAAGTGTCCACTGCCTTTTTCATTCTGGCAGAAATGGTTTCCAACTTCCAAAAATCTTTTGAGTACCAAAATTCAACCCAAAAATCACACCAAAAATCATGGGATCTGTCCAAAGTCTAATAAAGAATTCCCAATTTTTACTTTCCTCAGTTTCAACTTATTTTGGCCAAAGTAACACGCACACACATACACACACAAACAAATGATTTTGAATGTTTGGAAGACTCGTTTTACAAGGCATTCCGGGTGCACACTAACGTCCTTCCCGGTGCGTAACGTGACCTCCGAACTCGAATCTCTCGATTTTGGGCATTTTTCAAAGTTTTGGCCCTTAAAACAAAAATGGCGTGGCGACTCCGTGTTTTTTCCGTTTGATTTTCAAAAGAAAAGAAAAACACAAGATCTTTCGGGAAAACTGGAATTTCAACATCGTTACACTTGGGCACGAGTCGTTCCTTAAATCAGCACGAGTGCAAATTTCGTCACGAGTCATGGTACAAATTTATTTTGGCTTAGGGCACTCGTGATTGCCTGGAACGACTCGTGACACGAGTCATGCCCAGGAGCATGAGTCGTGCCCTGAACGAATTTCAGCCCGTACATGTTTCCTTGGCTGGATTGGTTTTGGAGTTGGACAAGGATTTTACCCTAATTGTTAGGGGATTTATATGAGATATAAATACAATCTTTTGAGTAGCCAAAACACATCTTTGCTTAGGGTTTATGAAACTCTAGATTTTGATATTTGATTAAGAATCAAAATATCAAAAGGTCCCAAAATAATTCCATTGTTTTAGCTTTGAATATTGAATATTGATTCAATAATATTGAGGGTCATCTAGAAATCCTACAAGAAGAGTTCTTGGTTCGTTCGCGTGTGGATCACCATTAGAGGGAGGTTGCTATATCTCCCAAGTCTTGAAGATCTCCATTGTTGATTCATCACCAAGATTGAACAAGGAAGAAGAAGATTCGTTTTAAATAAACATATCGCATTAAGGTATGTAAATTCTATTTCTTGTTTCTAATCTCTTCATGCTAGACGGATTAAATTGGCTAGGGTTTTGTTGTTTTTCAAAGTTCTTTCGCTGCGTTTGTAACCCCAAAAACCAACAAAAATGTGAGCAAAAATAGTTGGCTATTCCACAAGAGGTTGAGCCACTTGAACTTCAAGTCTCTAGCAAAGATTGGAAGGGAAAACCTCGTTTGTGGTTTACCCAAAGTGGCTGACCACCATCCAGAGATATGCAGTGCATGTCAACTTGGTAAATAAACTGCGTCGTCTTTCACCAGCAAGACCGCGCCCTCAACTGCAAGATGTGTACAACTGCTTCACATAGATTTGTTTGGACCCGTCACCACTGCCATCATTGGAGGAAATAGATATACTTTAGTGGTGGTGGATGATTATTCAAGATATACGTGGGTGGAGATGATGATCACCAAGGATGATTGCTATGAAATTCTAACCTCACTCTTTAGACGGCTCCAAACCCAAAAAGAAGACGACATCATTAGTGTAAGGTCCGATAATGGAACTGAATTAAAAAACAACGGTGTTTCTCAATATTGTGATTACCATGGGATTGATCACAATTTTTCTACTGCTGGTGTTCCACCACAAAATGGGGTTATGGAAAGAAAGAACAGGACATTGATTGAGGCCGAAAAGACTATGATTTCAGAAGCCAAGCTTCCTCAGTATTTTTGGGCTGAAGCAATCAACACAGCTTGCTTCACTCAAAACCGCTCCCTCATCAACAAGACCTACAACAAAACTCCATATGATCTTTGGAGAGGAAGAACCTGTAGACACCCCATTCTGAACCCATAATTACATGATTACACTACTCTTCATCTCTCTTTTGTGTTTTGATGAAAGCATATCAGTTTCGTCATGTTTCGTTAAGTTTCTAACTAACCTCGTTAGTTTTGGACCTAACTGACTAACGGAATAACTGAAGAGGACAAAATGGTCATCAGACTAGTTATCTCGCACGAGATATCATATCTCGCGCGAGATATCCCCTCGACAGGATGTGCATAAATCACTCTCCTTCTCCGTTTCAAACTCTCTTTTTGGATAAAACCTTATCAATTCGGGTATCCAATCAGAACGGAGTTCTGGAACCTTCCTAGGGTAATTTCCCTCTCCACCTTCACCTCTCCAACCTCCTATAAATACTGGATGATTTCCAATGTTTCAGAGGTCGACAATTTCACATAACACACACATTTTGTAGGTTCCTCTCCCTGAAAGGTTCCTACGAAAATCACCCTAAATCACCTCAAAGTTTGTTCATCAACCTTGTTGATTAACAAACATCGAAGTCCGAATCGAAGGACCAAGGCGAAGCTCCGTCCGCATCAAGATCCAAGTCAAGGATCGAGGCGAAGCTCTGTCCGTATGAAGTTTCAACTCTAAACTTGAGTCGAAACTCTGTCCGCATCCCTCCTCAAAAAGGTAATCATCCTTTAAACTTTCGTTTTTCTTCTCAACCTCTCTATTGATTTTAGAGTAGTGTAATCCCATCAAAAGGATTAGCCTAGAGTCCCTTCAGTCAATGAAGGCGATCTCGAAGCATACAATCCGACATTCCTAATCAAGAAATTGATTAGGGTTTATTTGTTCTTCTTTAATTATTTTATTAAAAAGATTGAAAACCTCTCTTTTCTTTAGCAAGACCGATCTTCGGATTGGGTGAAATGGATGCCTTCTAAACCTACCCATTTCATAACCTAATCCCCGAACCCAAATCTCTTTCAAAATGGTTTTCCTATGTTTCCAATCGAATAATATAGGTGGCGACTCAAAAAGATGAAAAGATGAATTTTTCTCACAACGCTACAGTGGCGACTCCGCTGGGGACTTAAAATTAAGAGGCTTAAACTTGCGTCAAAATTAAAAGAGAGGTTTTCAAAAAGAAATTTTAATTCGAATTTTCTGCTCTCAGATGAGGCATATCTCGCACGAGATATCATATCCCGCGCGAGATATGGCCTCCAGTCTGGTTGTTTTCTGGTTTCTCCTGTTTAGCTCGTAATCCAAGACGAGAGCCGAACATGCAAGGGGGATCCCAGAATTCATTATCTGCAGAGTTCTCGCACCTTAAGGCCTCCCTTAAGATGTAGAACTCGAACCTTCGTTTCCTTTAAATAATTGATTATTATTTATAAACTGCGTGCGATTGAGTTTTATTTAATTAAAGTCCGGTCCATTGGGGATTCGGGAGTTGTAATTTAAATTATTTATTCCTCTCTCTCTCCTTTATGTGGAACTACGACGGCCTGAGTCTTCCTAATTTGGGAGAAACGTAGGCAACCACTTGGTGCGGCCACTATCTGTTTTCTCTTTTGACTTTCAAAAAATAAAATAAAACTTTCTATTTTACTCTATCACATAGATTGACTATCACACACGCGCACATCATACTATAACTGTCATTGCACTGCATACCCTCTATAAACCCGGGACCCACATTAAGGACGGATGACGGTAACCACCTAGTCGCCGGTCTCTCCGAAGTTGGACAATCCCACTCCGCGTATTCAATCCACTTAGATTGTCATATCGCGGGGAGCCTAGCCTTCCAGCCCTGTATCGCCACATCTTCATGTAGATTGTCTTTCTAGGAACACTCCGTGACCGGTCGGTTTTGACTTGGTAATCTTTCTTGTCTTTGACCAAAATAAAGTTAATGTAAAATTGACTATCGAGAAAGGATTCGGAAAAGTCCCTTCGGAAAAAGAAAAAGTCCCTTCGGAAATGTCCCTTCGGAATGACCCTTTCGAAAGTCCCTTTAAAGAAAAATCCTTCCGGTCAATTTTACGTGGCTTTACTTTACAAAGAATGGTCAATTACCGAGTCCCTAGGTTTGGTTTGAATTACGTATACCTGTAAGATTTACCTAGGATGCTAGATAGAAAACGGACCTTTGTCCGTCCGACCATGAATTTAAGAAATAAAAAGGAATAAAATCCATCTCTCCGAATGGTTATCTCGTGCGAGATTACCTAGTCTCGCGCGAGATATTATTTGCAGAATCTGTGTTTGTAATTGATGATCGATGTGCGCTCCCTCCTTGAGTCAAAACTCCGTCTCTAATAAAAATAAAACTTCAAAAAAAAAAAATCACTCGTGAGGTAATTTTAACCATCATCCTTTTCTCCATCTAGGATCGTTTGGGGCTAATATTCGAAAAGGCATCTCGTCGAGATATCTCTAGTTCATCTCTAAGGTCGTCAAGCTCCCTTACCTCTCCAATGGTAACAACTCAATTTCCTTACGACACGATGAATTCTGAAGCACTCAAGAAGGAAATTGAGGATCAAAGGATTCGATATGAAGAAATGCTACAAGCCCAAGCCGATGAAATGGAGGCCCGATTAGAACTTGAAAGGAGAATCCAAGCCGGGGAAATGAAAGCTATGGTTGACGAACTCCAAGCCATGAAACTACAATTGGCCGAATTAAGCTCAAAGAAGAAAGAGAATGAGTCCTCTTCCGATGATGAAGTATCATACACTAAGAAGGCTAAAAACCACCGCAAGCACAAGAAAAAGGTGTATGAGTCTAGCTCATCATCTTCCTCCTCCGACAATGAGAGTTATGCTTCCAAGAAAGAAATAAAGAGGGAAAGCAAGGACGAACCCCTCACCATGGCAATGCTAGAAAAGAAACTTGCATCCCTCGATGTGAGCAAGGGAGCCTCGCTCTCTATCGACTATGACACCCTTCGTCAATCCATGTCAAAGCTTCCTAGAAAGTACAAGACACCCGACATTGCAAAATTCAATGCTTCTACTTGTCCAAAAATCCATCTGGAAACCTACTCTTGGGCCATGCTACCTATGGGTGTCGATGACAACTTGCTAGTTCAATGCTTCCCTCAAACCCTTGACGGTGCCGCTAGAGATTGGTACATGACTCTTCCACTCTCCACAAGGCTTGATTGGCGACTCGCCAGTCGTGCCTTCCAAGAACATTTTGAGGACAACTCCACTTACTGCACTACTAGGAGAGACCTTGAGCAAACTAAGCAACAACAAAATGAATCATTCGCAGACTTCGTCAAAAGATGGAGGACCAAACTGACTGAAATCGTTGATAGGCCAAGCCTAGACGAACAAATTCATATCCTACTTCAATGTCTCCGCGAAGAATACCAAGAGAAGCTTGCCGGCAATTACTTCCCTAGTTTCCTCGAACTCCATAAATCGGGCCTTAGAATCGATGAATTGATCCGTCTTAGAAAGAATTCAGAAAAGGAGAATCATCCAACAAAGGGGAGCACCGGTCGTACCTATCATGATTTTGGTGGGGCTACTCTTAAGGAAATGTTCGATGATCTAGTAGGCCAAGGAAAACTGAAGCCAATGGAAGACTATCATCCTAAGAAAATGAGAGAAGATTGGGACCATGACAAATTTTGCGATTACCATCAGTTTAGCGGTCATGACACCAACAATTGCTACAATTTGAAGGATGCCATCCAAGACTTGTATGAAGCCGGCAAGATCAACTGAAGCATTACCACCTTGGGGCTCCGATCGTCCTCTCCCTTTTTTCCTTTGAAAAAAAAAGAAAAGAAAAAAAGAAAAGAAAAAAAAATATAGATTAGGTCAATTTCCTAGTATGTTCTCGAAGAGTCGTTCTGTCATTCTAGTCCATCTCTATCCTCTCTAGTTTGTGTCAAGTGAACTATCGAGTCTGTTTCGAATTTCCTTATCAATAAAAGTTATCTATTTATCCTAAACACTTTCCCAAAAGTTGTTTTTCTTTATGAGTATCATTTGATCTATGTTGAATAGTGGACCCTCATTCTTTAAATCATCACGAAAATTAGAAACTTCTAAACAAGTTTGAAATGAAACTATCCTTAGAAGGCTTAAGGCTAAACATTACTCATGTTGAAAGTTGAAGATCAACAAACGACATTACTCATGTTGAAAGTTGAAGATCAACAAACGAAGGAAGCCAAAGGCGCTGCTATCAACATTCATCCCAAGAAGAGTGGGGCTACTCAATTCAAGGCTTTGAGAGTACAAAAATAAAAAGCTCGCTAGGACGAAACTCCTCAATTCGTCCTAGGCAAAAATAGAGCATCGAAAAAAAAAAAAAAAAAAAAAAAAAAAAAAAAAAAACTCTCAAGCCTTCATCGCCCCACAACAAGGATGAAATTTCAACAAAGGCAAGAAGGACTCTCCCGCAAAGAAGAAGAGTCAAGTGATATCAATGAAGAAAAGAGGATCCCTCAACATCCTCTTACAATGAAGCCCGAATGGCAACGCAAATGAAGAAGACTTTCAACATCAATCCATAAAGAGAAATGTTTAGCCTTAATTCATACTAATGATTGGCTTTCTTTTCAAATTCGTTAAGAAATTTCTAAATGATACAAGGTCCATTAAAAGTAGAGAAACTTTTCTAGACCTTTGAGCCATATAGCGTTCTTTGTTGAGTCTAGGGGCTTCCTCTTAGCCATTCTCATACACACTCTTGAAATCCAAGCATCAAAACTGGGGCTTCCGAACATTTCCTCCCCCAGTCAATCTCTACTCAAACTCTCAAGAGTAATCAAATCTGCATTAGGGGCTTTCCTCTTCGCTTCTCACTATCATCATTAGAGAATACACTCCCTCATAAAAGAGTCAATGCTTGGATAACCTTCCAAAAATAGAGTCCGTCTCTCCCCAACTAAACTTGAGATCTCATCTTTCTCCTTAATGAGATTCTTCCAACTGAGTTCTCTTCGAGTAAACATACTTTTCAAAAAAAATGCTCGCTAGGTTGAAAACTCGTAAAGAGCGGCCTAGGCAAAAGTTAGAGCACAACAAAAACAAGAGACGCAAAAGAGATGCCCGCTAGATTGAAAACCCGAAAGGGCGGTCTAGGCAAAAACCAGGGTGCGTCACTAAGAAAGAAAAAAAAAATTCAAAGAGAAAAAGGAGGGGATCCTTCTTCAATTCACGCAGCCTCACAAGCGTGTTCGCGAAGTCATCTACATCATACAAGAAGTCTTGGGGCTTAGTGTCGAGAGAAGCCTTGGAAAATGCGTGCTTTGGAGTAGGCAGCACAAGTTCTACGTAGCGAAAGCCATTGGAGTGGTTTAGACCTTGTTCAGTCAATGATCATCACATGAGAAACTTAGGGGCTTGACGATGAAAAAAAAAGTCCTACGACAATGAAAAATCCTTGAAGTATCCTGAACCTTAGTGTTGAACTTGGGTTATCTCAACGGAATCCTATTAGACGATTGTCTCATTCGATCTTTAAATGAACCTCACGAGTTGGTCTTCAAAACCAAAATCTAAATCACAAACAATTTTCAATCCTCACATAATAGAACTCATTCTCCCCGCTGATTCTTGGAGTCGAGTGCACAGTGATCATCTTGAACAAACAAATGCTTAAGTGAATGTGTGTTGTTATGCAAATGCTTTCACTAACCCTCTTGTAGGAATTAAAATGCGTAAAGCACGTCAAGTGCCTACTTTCAAGAATTAGATCAAACATGTTGAGTGTTTGGATTTTTTCCTACCATATACCTTTCTATGCATTCAATTAAGTGCGTCGAGCATCTCTTAAAGCGTCAAGCATCCATTGCGTCAAGCAACCATAGCGTCAAGCAACCATCGCGTCAAGCATCCATTGCGTCAAGCAACCATTGCGTCAAGCAACCATAGCGTCAAGCAACCATCGCGTCAAGCACCCATCACGTCAAGTGCCATGCGTCAAGCATATTCCAACAAAAAGCCCGATTCAACGCCCAAACAGGTGGATCGTCAACAAATAGATGTGTCAAGCATCTAGGGTAAGTATGTCAAGTACTCACCATCAAAAGCCCGATTCAGCGCCCTTACAGGTGGATCGTCATCAAGTAGGTGTGTCAAGCATCTACAAGTAGTATGTTGAGTACTACTCAACAAAAGCTCGATCTTGAATCGCCAGGATCGTCACCAAGTAGGTGTGTCAAGCATCTACAAGTAGTATGTCGAGTACTACTCAACAAAAAAGCTCGGTCTTGAATCGCCAGGATCGTCACCA
This sequence comes from Adenophora triphylla var. japonica, assembly GCA_022495995.1. Taxonomy (NCBI): domain Eukaryota; kingdom Viridiplantae; phylum Streptophyta; class Magnoliopsida; order Asterales; family Campanulaceae; genus Adenophora; species Adenophora triphylla. The sequence continues at coordinate 339,879 of JAFEMH010000113.1, read as the reverse complement.
AGTAGGTGTGTCAAGCATCTACAAGTAGTATGTCGAGTACTACTCAACAAAAGCTCGGTCTTGAATCGCCAGGATCGTCACCAAGTAGGTGTGTCAAGCATCTACAAGTAGTATGTCGAGTACTACTCAACAAAAAAGCTCGGTCTTGAATCGCCAGGATCGTCACCAAGTAGGTGTGTCAAGCATCTACAAGTAGTATGTCGAGTACTACTCAACAAAAAAGCTCGGTCTTGAATCGCCAGGATCGTCACCAAGTAGGTGTGTCAAACATCTACAAGTAGTATGTCGAGTACTACTCAATAAAAAGCTCGGTCCCGAATCGCCAGGATCGTCACCTCACTTCATCAACAAACAGGTATTTTCAGAATTGGGTCATGATTTGATTCCTCAGTATGGATTTGCCTTTTCAAAAATAAAATCTCCTCGATTTTCAAAAAATGATTTTCAAAATACCTAAAGTAACCTTTTCGTGTTTTGGAGTCGAACTACGTTTTGGTCTGATTCTCCGATAGAGATACGTAGGCAGCCGTGCGGCACGACCATACCAAAGTTCAGAATGATGTCTTTTCTATCGACGACACTTCTTCTTTCATAAGACCTGTCGCCGAGGGGCTCTGTAGACACCCCATTCTGAACCCATAATTACATGATTACACTACTCTTCATCTCTCTTTTGTGTTTTGATGAAAGCATATCAGTTTCGTCATGTTTCGTTAAGTTTCTAACTAACCTCGTTAGTTTTGGACCTAACTAACTAACGGAATAACTGAAGAGGACAAAATGGTCATCAGACTAGTTATCTCGCACGAGATATCATATCTCGCGCGAAATATCCCCTCGACAGGATGTGCAGAAATCACTCTCCTTCTCCGTTTCAAACTCTCTTTTTGGATAAAACCTTATCAATTCGGGTATCCAATCAGAATGGAGTTCTGGAACCTTCCTAGGGTAATTTCCCTCTCCACCTTCACCTCTCCAACCTCCTATAAATACTGGATGATTTCCAATGTTTCAGAGGTCGACAATTTCACATAACACACACATTTTGTAGGTTCCTCTCCCTGAAAGGTTCCTACGAAAATCACCCTAAATCACCTCAAAGTTTGTTCATCAACCTTGTTGATTAACAAACATCGAAGTCCGAATCGAAGGACCAAGGCGAAGCTCCGTCCGCATCAAGATCCAAGTCAAGGATCGAGGCGAAGCTCTGTCCGTATGAAGTTTCAACTCTAAACTTGAGTCGAAACTCTGTCCGCATCCCTCCTCAAAAAGGTAATCATCCTTTAAACTTTCGTTTTTCTTCTCAACCTCTCTATTGATTTTAGAGTAGTGTAATCCCATCAAAAGGATTAGCCTAGAGTCCCTTCAGTCAATGAAGGCGATCTCGAAGCATACAATCCGACATTCCTAATCAAGAAATTGATTAGGGTTTATTTGTTCTTCTTTAATTATTTTATTAAAAAGATTGAAAACCTCTCTTTTCTTTAGCAAGACCGATCTCCGGATTGGGTGAAATGGATGCCTTCTAAACCTACCCATTTCATAACCTAAGCCCCGAACCCAAATCTCTTTCAAAATGGTTTTCCTATGTTTCCAATCAAATAATATAGGTGGCGACTCAAAAAGATGAAAAGATGAATTTTTCTCACAACGCTACAGAACCCCCCAACATTGCTTTCTTCAAGATCTTCAGCTGCAAATGCTTATCCTCTACAATGGAAGAGAAAACAGAGGTAAATATGGAGCCAAGGACGATGAAGGTATTTTTGTTGGGTATGCTAAACATTCAAAAGCTTTTCGTGTTTTCAATAAAACTAGTTTAAAGATAGTAGAGTCTGTCCATGTTACTTTTGATGAACATTCTCTCCTTGAGCCACATATGGCTCCAAATGTTGCTGATGATTTTGTTGAGATAAATGAAACAGGTGAATCCTCTAAAACCGCACCTGAACTTCAAGAATTGCAAAATCCAGCAACCTCAACTGAAATTCCCTCAAATCGCACTTTTCAAACCGCACCTGAAGTTTTTACTCCAGATGTAACCGCAAGGGAAGATGTTGAGAATTCACCCATTCAACTTATTGAACCTCTTCATCAAATTACTTTCCATGACTTCGCTGAAGGATCTAACGATGTTCCAATTGAAGATCTTCAACAAACCTCAATTCAACCAGATTTACCCCCGAGGTTCGTGAAGTTAGCAGTCACCCTCTCACAATGTGATTGGTGATTTGTTTTCCGGTGTTCAAACAAGGAGATCGAACTATGACGAGCATACTTCTTTGATATCTCAAATTGAACCAAGAAAGTTGATGAAGCACTCCAAGATTCCAGTTGGGTCGTTGCTATGCAAGAAGAACTTAACCAGTTTAAAAGATGCAAGGTTTGGACATTAGTGCCTAGACATCATGATCAAGGAGTGATAGGAACAAAGTGAGTGTTTAATAATCAGATGGACAAGAATGGAAGCATCACCAGAAACAAAGCAAGGTCGGTTGCACAAGGATATAGGCAAGAAGAAGGAATCGACTACGATAAAACCTTTGCTCTTGTTGCAAGACTAGAAGCTATCAGAATCTTCTTGGCCTACGCCTCTTTCAAGCGTTTCAAGTTATATCAAATGGACGTGAAGAGTGCCTTCCTCAACGGTGAACTTCAAGAAACCGTGTACGTTGCTCAACCTCCTGGATTTGAAGACTCAAAATTTCCAAATCATGTCTATAAACTCCAGAAAGCTTTGTACGGACTCAAGCAAGCTCCAAGGGTGTGGTATGAGACTCTATCTAAATTTCTACTAGAAAAATGCTTCAAACACGGTAAAATTGATACAACTCTATTCATTGCCATATATAACAATCATTTTTTACTTGTTCAAATCTATGTTGATGATATTATTTTTGGCTCTACTAATGAATTACTTTGTAAGCGTTTTGAGAAGCTAATGAAAAGCAAGTTTGAGATGAGCATGATGGGAGAATTGACGTTCTTCCTCGGGCTTCAAATCAAACAATGTGAAGAATGAATCTTCCTCAGCCAAGCCAAATACACAAAGGAGTTGATAAAGAAGTTTGGACTAAAACATGCAAAAGCATATGATACTCCTATGGCCAGCGGCAATAAGCTAGACAAAGATCTAAAAGGTAAGAAGGTTGATCAAACCTTATATCGAGGTATGATTGCCTCATTACTTTATTTAACTTCTAGTGGGCCAGATATCATGTTTAGTGTTTGTGTATGTGCTCACTATCAAGCCAATCCTAGAGAAGCACATTTAAGTGCAGTCAAGCGTATAATCCGCTATCTCTCTGGAACTACTAACCTTGGACTTTGGTATTCCAAAGATTCGAATTTTGATCTTGTAGGTTATTCAGATGCAGATTATGCAGCTTGCACTATTGACAGAAAAAGCACTAGTGGGACTTGTCACTTCCTCAGGAATAGACTAGTTACTTGAGCCAGCAAGAAGAAAGCCTCAGTTTCAGTGTCAACCACAGAGGCTGAATATATTGCTGCTGGAAGTTGCTGTTGCCAAATTCTTTAGATGAAGCAACAGTTGGTGGACTATGGAATTAATGAAGGAAATTACTCAATCATATATGACAACACATCAACAATTTCAGTCTCCAATAACCCTGTCATGCACTCAAAGACCAAGCACATCGATATCAAGTGTCATTTCCTCAAAGACCATGTGAAAAAGGGGAATATCCATTTAGAGTATGTGGGGACAGATAACCAGATTGCTGACATCCTCACCAAAGCTCTTGACTCCAAGAGATTTTCATTCCTCAGAGGAGAAATGGGTATGCTTGAACTTAAATAAGTCCATACTTTTTATTTGCTAACTTGTGTGTTAAGTATGTGGATTTTAGGTTGAAAATCCTGTTGAGGTTTCAAACCTCACCCTTGTTGAAGCCGCCTGAACAAACCGCGTGAACAAACCGCATACAGTCAACCGCTTGCAGCCAACTGCATATTCCAAACCGCTTGCTGCATCCTGACCGCATGGATCTCAACCGCGTTTCAACACATAGAAATTTTTTCAATGATTTTTCAGTTCTAAGCTTTAAAGAAGCTTTAATCAAGTTTAATATTTGTATCCTTATTAAAAAAAACTGTTCATTTTCTTGTTAATTGCATGACTGCCACGTGGACCCAAGTATGTTTTCTTTATTTCTCATTTGGTCCTTATTTTGACATAAGGGTATTTATGCAAATATTTTCCCACACTTTTTTAAACTTAAATGTATTTAATGCAAAAGGAATATTTGCATTAAACCCTATCTTGTTAGCCGTCTTTGGAAGCTGAAAGGGTGGAAGTGGAACCATCATCACTTTTGACCCTTCACCCTAGGCACACCCTATATATACTATTTTGGGGCAACCCTCTACCTCTTTACACTGTCATTTCTACCAAACCTGTACTTGCCAGTTCTCAACCACTTTCTCTCTTTATACTTCTCTCTTAAAAACCTTCATTTTCAAATTCTAACCTCATAAATGGCCCAAAAGAACCAAAGAATCAACAGTACCTAGGACTCCCAAGAAAGCCTTCTACGATATGGTATGATTTCTAAACCTAACTCTTTGATTTTCTGCAAAATCTGCCATTGATGAACATTGGGAAACCTTTCGTATGCCTGTTTTTGATTTTGGTTGATTGATTCTTCATTTCTCAATCATTTTGTATAATTTTTGTTGTGTTTTGCTCGAAATGTTGTTTAGATTACATTTATGTTGTTTATTTTATGATCTATTCACATTTAGGCTACTGATTTTGAATTTTTCAGTTTGAAACTTTCGAAACCCATTTCTGTGTTCTTCAAATTTCTTGATGATTCTGAACAAAAGTTGTCATTTTGTTGTTAAATTGTTGTTCTACAACTTTTTAGGATCATTTTGATATGCTTTTTGTTGATTTTGGTTAAGTTTTTTTGTTGCCTCTGTTCTTCATGTTCATAACTGTTCATGACTGTTCTTGGTGTTCTTCTTGATCTTCATAAGATTTTCAGAAAAATGCTTATATTTTGGATTCCATGATTCTCAAGTATGTTTTTCATACTTAGAATTTTTTTTGAAAATTTTGTATATTGAATAAGCCTTGGAACCTGATCTTTTAAAACCGCATGCTTAGGTCTAAACCGTAAATTCTAAACCGCAAGTTAAAACTGCATGTTCTTTTAGAAGTTAAACCGCATGTTGGAACCGCTTCTCTATATATGTTGAAACCGCATGCATACTTTCTTCTAAAACCGCATGTTGACTTTTCTTGTGTGAAATCGCATGCTGATAATTCCTGAATGTTACTTAGTATATAGGCTGGATACCATAACTTTCTCTCTGAACACTTCATGGAAGTCTGAGATAAAATTGGTTTAACACTGCCACGTACTCGTAATTACATTCTTGAATTTTCTTATTTATCTCCTTACCTTGCATTCACAGTTCACTTGGAGTTTGAGGTATTTCATCTCAAACCGCACCATTATCTAACCGCATGAGTGCTTAAACCGCATGTGAACTGTGACTTCTTACATAGATCTAACTTTACAAATCTTATTTTGTAGGATCCTAACTTCTTCCTGACTGGCTGGGAGATAAATGAAGCTGAGCTTATGCATGATGCCCTTGGAAGGGAGTTGATTAAGAAGATGAAAGCCTTAGGAATCCTTCCCCTCTTCACCAAGAAGCAATCTTTCACCATTCCTTCTTTTGTAGACCAATTTTATTCCAATGCCATTCTAGGACTCAGAGTCTTGGATACTGGAGCTAAGGTCTCATGCCTCACTTTAACCATTGAAGGATTAGATGTCCCCATTGACTATCTTGACTTCAAAAGTACTTTCCAGTTCCGTGTTCCCAATGCCCTTGAAGCAATTGATCAAGATATTCTAGATGCTGTTGCATCCACAACTGCTGGCGTTCCAACCTTGGTGGGAAAATACAAAGCGGTCCCTAGAAAAGCCTTTGGTGAGATGATGAGCTACCTGTGCTTTCTGGTTAGGAAGTCTGTCTGTGGAAAGACTGGCAACCACAACAACTTTACATCCCAATAATAGATGTATTGTTCTGCCATCTACAGCAACCTTCGTCTTCACTGGCCCAAGATCCTTTTCAGAAAACTCTCTGCCAGTGTTGCCACCTATCAATCCAAGGAAAAGGGAGTTGAAAAAAGATGGAGACCCTTTTACAAACTTCTAACCGCTCTCCTTCTCAACTTTGATCACCTTGAAGTCATCAGGAAATGTAACCCTGAATTGATGGTGGAATGGGGAACTGAAGAGACTTTGGGTTTGAATATTTGTCACATTTTTAGATACAATAATGGAGATGCTCAGTACAAGGAGCTTTATGATGCTGACACCCTTCCCAAGAAGGAGGATTATGTAGCTATGAACCCTGAAACCGCAAATCAAGCGGTTAAGAAAGCTGTCAAGAGGGCTAGAAAGCCAAGAGGCCAGGCTGAACTGCCTATGAAGCGAGCCAAAACCGGACCAGCACCCAAACTGCGTGCTGATGCTGGTGCAGGTACAAGCAAAGGGAAGAAGCAGATGAACCTAGTTGATGAAGATGATGAAGAAGATGAAGACCCCAATATTCCCAACCTCGTTGCAAGAGCCAAAAATGTAAAGGTTGCTTTGGAGAACCTAACCCCTAAAGAGTTGGTGCAACACTACAAAGATGAATTGCAAAGATTGGAAAGAGAAGCTGAAGAAAGGAGAAATGCCAAGGGAAAGTCAACCGTACATATTCCCAAACCACAATCCCAACCTCAACCACCTCCCAAACCTCAGCCAACCACCAAACCATATCCCCCTCAAACTCAATCTCCCATTCAAACACCTCCACAATCACCACCTCCTTCGTCACCTATCCAATCACATATCTTATCCAAATCCAAAACTCCTTCTCCCAAATCGCTCTCGCCTCCCCAATCGCAAAAATCTAAACCTCAAGAGGATGCTCAAATTTAGGGGGAGAAACCAAAGAAAAGGAAGAAGATGCCTGCTAAGAAAACATTCAAGAAAGGTAAAGCAGTTGAACCTTCACCTCCTCCTTCTCCCTTACCTCCTCCAAAATCTCCTTCACCCAAACCTTCCTCCTCAGAATCCAGCTTTCACCTCCCACCCAATTCTGATTTTGACTCATAACACTCTGTTCAATCATATCACACCCCCTAACTCCTTCCCCCCTCATTCAAATCACGGCCAATCTCCACCTCCTCACTCACCCAAACCAATTTCTGTTCTCACCACCCAATCCAATTCACACTCTAAATACCCTCCTCAAAACATCCCTCCTCAAACACAAACCACCCCTCCAAACCTACCAAACCAAACCGCTCCTAACCAACCACTTCCTAACCCTTCTATTCCACCTCTACCCCAAATCGTGCCTCCTATCCAAACCGCTCCCATTGACCAAACCTCTCCTTCCACTTCAACCACCCCTCCAACTGACTACTCCCAAATTCTATCCACCCTTAACCTCATTCAAGGCCAACTGCTTATAAACCAAGGCCACATAATCAAGTTGACTGCTTCCAATTCCTACCTTGCTGAATCCAACCGCATCCTTCAGGCCAAGGTGGATTCTCAATCCCAAGACTTGGTTACTCTAAAAACCCATTTGCTTGATGCCATTAAGGGGGAGAGATCACCTGCATCTGCATCCACTTCTGCTGATCAGACCGCTTCTATTGTAAAAACTGCTGCTGAGAATTGCTTTAATGCATTCCAGCGATCCTTAGAAGATGGAATGTTGCAAGCCTTGGGAGATAAAGCCTCTCTAACCCAGCTCAACAAGATCCTCAATGAGCTTGGAGAAAATATCTACAAAGCTTTAGAGACAGATCTTGGACTTCTGAAGACTGAGTTTCTCAAATCCTTCAAACCACAATCAGATTCAGAACTCAGATCAGATTTGGATTCAATGCAAACAAGTCTCCTAGAAGAAGTTGATATGCTTAAGGGGGAGCTGATCATCAAGATGAACATCATAGGAGATAGTTTATCTGCAAAGATAAACACTCTTAATGATGAAGTTAATGAACGCTTGGAAAACCTCAAGGAAGGTTTCAACTCTAAACTCAGCTCCAAAATACAAGAGTTGAAAAATTCCTTAAAGGAGAACTCAGTAGATCTAGAGCCAATTCAAGAAACCATCTCTGTTCAGACTACAACAGTTCAGGGGGAGATTCGCACTTTCTAAAACACTCTCAACTCCTCCTTCCACCTTCAGATTGATGAGCTCAAGGAAACCATGGTTGCCAACACTAGAGCAGTTGGTGCTACCAATGCAACATCAACTCATTCTGTGAATGCCTTGAGAGCAGTTGAGACCACCCTAGGCAGAACCGCTGAAGAGGTAAGAAGATTAAGGAAGACCCTTTAAGCTGAGCATTCAGTCTACCAAGGACCTCAAGTTGCAGAGCATGAAGTAGATGGACCGCATCAGCAATAGAACCGCATCTATCCTTGTAATTTCATTTTTGCTGAACAATTTTTGCTTATAGTTATACCGCACTCTCCTTGTATTTTTTTGGGTCTAACTTATTTTGGCTATGTTGTATTTTGCTTTCCTACCCTTTTAATATGTAACTTCAAAGGTAGTAATGAAAAATGCATCACTAATTGAATTCAAACCTTGTTCATATCAAACTGCTCGTTTGTAGAAAAATGAAATTGTATTGTTTTAAAAATCATTCAAATATTTTCTAACTTAAAATCATATTTTTGAATTGAAGTTTAAACATTTAGTTTAAACCGCACTTTAAACTTAAACTCATATTTTCTAAGTGCATTGAATGCATTTCTATACTTTCAAATTGTAAGTTTTAATTCCTTCAATAGTATAGAAATAGCTTAAGCTAGTGTGTGCATTGATTTGGGACATGACTTACCATGTTAATTCTTATGGACATGTTTTTACCAAATTACAATATTTGTTTTTGTTATAGTAGGTAATGACATCAATCAAATAGGGGGAGATTATTGGGTATGCATACTTTAACCCTCCTAGCTTTAGCTTAGATTTGATTGATACCATAACCTCAACTCTATTTTAAGGACTTTAGGCCAATATGTAATGAAGCTTAGACTTCAATTTTTTAGTATAAGTCCATTTTATAGAATAGGTTTATCTAGGCTTGGAGACTGGCACAAGACTCATTGGACCTCCTGTGAAATTCTTACCTTGAAACCACTCTTTGACAATCTCAGTGAAACCACAGTAGCGAATCGTACTAGCAAACCGCAGTGCAGTTTCAATCTTAAGATCGCACTGAGAAACCCACTAGTGAAACCGCACTGACTTAAACCGCATCAACACCAGACCGCATCCAATGATTGAAGACTTGAAGATGGACCACTTACGATCGGTAGAATCCACGTCAGCAATATCAAAAGTCAACCACCAAATCTTGTCACGTGACTAAGTGCAGACAGGATCTGCAAGGAACTTGAAAAGGTGACAGATGTCCTTCATACCTTATTTGCAGCTGAAATCTGATCAGCTTTATCTACAACTGCTATACTAAAGGACAAAAGTGGATTTGTGGACCAATCAGAATGCACCAGTACAATACTTCAATAGCTGTATCACAACGGCTAGTTTCTTAGTGCTTGGGTATAAATATCCCTAATCTTCAACATTTGAGGATCGCTTGAGAAATTGAAATTGGTGTGAGTTTATAAGAAGATTGAAGCTCTGCCTAGAAATTTACAACCCTTTGAATCTTCATCTTCTTCCTTCAAGAAATATTTTCCAGCCCAGAAATCAAGCCTTTAACACATCAAGAATCATTGTGCTCTACATCATATAAATTCAAAGAGCCTTGATCTTATTAAACACACACACACCTCACTTGTCTAATCACATAGATTATTTATTTGAGATATACTGATTATAGTCTAGGATTTGATCTTCATAGAATAGATTTTAGATCAGAGTATTACTCTTTCTAATTTGTAATCTCTCATACTCTAATATAAAATCTAACTCTTAGAAAATCCAAGACTAACCATCTTGATAGTGGATGTAGATTATTTACGATTGAACCACTCCAAATATTGTGTTCTTTATTTCTGCACTTTTATTTACTGTTCATTGCTAATTATTTGTTTTTATCTGTCTGATCTTATTCTCAGTTATCCCTTATTGTGAATTGTGTTTGCAGTTAACTTTGTCAAAACCTCACTTTTCAGTTTTATAAAACTGCACTGAAAATCGCACTGAAAAACCACATTATAAACTCTAATATTCCACTGTGCATTTTGCAACTCTACTTGCAGTTTCTTATACACTGCAAGCGGTTTTGTAAGCAAGAGGTTTAGTTTTCAAAAGAGAGCGAACAATGTGTAACAACTATTCACCCCCCTCTAGCCGTTTTCACCCTTGTTGCCACCTTTGGGACTAACATCTTCTTTCTTGGCAAACACCCACTTGCACCCAATTGCTTTCTTACCCTTCGAATGCTCCACCAAATCCTAAGTCTGATTTTTCTTTAAGGACTTCATTTCCTCGTCCATAGCCTCTTGCCATTTCGAACTATCAGAACTATGAATAGCTTCTCTATAGCTATCGGGAACACCTCCAATCATAGGAAGAGCATATGCAACCATGTCATCAAAACGAGCAGGTCTTTGAATCTCCCTTTGTGGTCTATCTCTTGCAATAGAATACTCTTGTTCATTATTCTGCTGCTCTTCAACCTCAATGTGGCTTGGCTCCACCTGATTGGAGTTCTCAGAACTCTCTTCCACTTGTTCAACAATTTCTTCAAAAATAGGAGTAAATGCTACCTTCTTTACCTGCTTGGGAGCATCAATATCAATCTCTTTCTTTTCTTTCTTCAAGGACATCACATATTCATCAAATGTCACATCTCAACTCTTAACAATCTTCTTAGTTTCAGGGCACCACAATCTGAAACCCTTGACATTACTACTAAAGCCCATGAACTTGGATTTCTTTGCTCGAGGGTCCAACTTAGAGTCATTAACATGATAGTAGGCAGGACATCTAAATACGTGCAACTGATCATAATCTATGACAGGTTCTCCAAACTATACTTCAAGAGGTATCTTCCCTCCATTTCCAACTGTAGGCAACCGATTCACCAAGTGAACTGCATAGCTGAGAGCTTCTGCCCAAAATGCCTTACTCAACCCCGCTTGGGACAACATGCATCAAACCTTTTGCACCAAGGTCTGGTTCATTCTTTCTGCGACTCCATTCTGTTGTGGTTTACCAGGAACAATGAATCGAACAATACCCTCTTCTCGACAAACTTCCAAAAATGGGTCATATTTGTACTCACCGCCATTATCTGATCGCAACTTCTTAATCTTTCGGCCCGTTTGGTTCTCCACCATTTTCTTCCATTCAAGGAAAATTCTAAGGACCTCATACTTGTGCTTCATGGGGAACATCCAAACTCTTCTAGAGTAATCATCAATAAAGGTGATGAACCACCTTTCTTGTAATCAAAACGGAAGAGCTTCTTTTTCAAGTAGAGTTTATTCTCTACACTTTTCTGATATTTGGCCTCGAGTTTGTCCCATAACTCCTTTGCCAAAGACACCCTCATGAACGGATATTTTTGGTCCTTCCCAAGACAAGAACGAATAGTTCCACAAACTTGTCTATTAAGCTTATTCCATTCAACATCTTCCAAAACTTCGCCTTGCCAAATGCCAAAATTATTTTTGCCATCAAACTTTTCAACTTCAAGATTAGTACTAGACACCCTTGGCCCTCTTTTTTTTTGATTTAGTACTAGTCTCAACTTTTTCTGCCATTTCAAACAAAAAAATCCAAACAATTATCCCAACAAAGGAATAAACCAAATCTTAGGAAATAAATTTCTCAAAGTAAAACAAAATGACAAAAAACCACTTACTGCCTAGTATTCCCCATCTTATTTTTCTTTTTTTTTTTAGAAAACACCTACTGCCTATTTTTGTTTTTCAAATATTACAATGGGCTAACGAACTAAGCCTTTTGGCTTTAAATGAAACGTATAGTAAACAGAGGCAGAGAACCAACTTTAGGAAGAAAAAAATTGGAGAATGACTTATCTTACTTTCTGTGAGTGTGCAGTAGCCTCAAGTGACCGCCGAGATTAATTCCAATGTTCTTCCCTCTGATTCAATGAAGAATAGTCCAATTACGATCTCAAAATTATTTGAGAAAATTCCAAAATCTCAATCGCCATGACCAAGGCTCTGATACCAATTGTTGAAAACAAATGCGAAACGGATCTTTGCAAACCCATACACCCACAAAGTATGTAACAAATGAGGCACAATATTTACGTGGTTCGGAGAAGTCCTCCTACGTCCACGGGCGGCAACCAAACAAAATCACTATTATCAAAGTGATTACAAAGTGCTTACAAAGTGTATCACTCACCCTCGTCTCACACTACAAATATTACAAATGTGTGTGTCTCTCTCTCTCTCAAAGTGTTTCTCACACTACTACATCTTGCCACGATGCTAGAATGAGTCCTAGCCAAGCCTATTTATAGGCACAAACCATCCAAGACAAAGGATGTATCCAAGAGAGAAATAGAACACCAAGAGTTTCTTTGGAAACTCGAACAACATCCATACGTTCACCATATGGATATTGTACTTAGATTATTCTAGAAATTGAGCCAAATCCAACACTACCCACTTCATTTATGCTCCTCTTAATGCTTTTCAAGTAGGTTTTTTTTTTTATAAATGAGAGTATATATGTCATTTTCTTTTTTTTTTTCCTCTCATTTCATTCCAAAACTCGTAAGCATATGAGGATAGAAAATTTTGTTTTTCCTTTCATTTCCTTCCTAACTCGGAAGCACATCGGAAGGAATTTAAATTCACTTTCCTCCTTTTTTCTCTCCTTTTCCCTCCCCTCACTTTCTTTTCTCTTCATTAAAAACTCGGAAGCTGATCCTTGCAAACACATTTGATCCGAAACAAGCAACTACCACTGTCCTTAATCTTTTGATCCACCCCTGCTCCCACCGACCCCTCTTCTTCTTTCCCAGCGTCCAAACCCCTCAACCACCATCCCCGCTCCTTTATGCCATATCATTCCTCTCCCCTATTTCTGTCGGTCTTTCTTCTAATCTGAAAGCTAAAGCCGTCGTCGTGCTGCTCCTCACCGTATCTCTCCTCTCCCTTCTCGTGGCTGCTCTCTCTCTCTCTAGATCTAAATCTAGATCTCGATCTGATTCACACTACTTTTGCATGCATTCTCCTTCCTTTGCCGTGCCAGTACCTCCTCCTTCAAACGCAGCTTCGAGGATGAAAAAGAATCCCTTTAGACTGTAAAGGAAAAGCCTTCTGAATTTGATTTTGATTTTGATTTTGATTTTGATTTTGATTTTGATTTTGATTTTGATTTTGATTTTGATTTTGATTTTGATTTTGATTTTGATTTTGATTTTGATTTATATGTTTTCTTTTTTTATCTTATTTTGAAATCAGATCTGTACAAAACTTTAGTTAAGAACAATTTTTTTATTTTTAAGTTTGAAATCAGATTTTTAAGGAGCATGACGATGATGCATTAAACAACGATCCGGAGCAACAATAGTCCAGCAATAGCTTGATCTCCAGCTAATAGGATCGGAAACCACGAACAAACGAATTGTTGGGATGGTTTTCGGCTAATACCCTCCGACGTGATGATAAGATATAAATTTATGTGCTAATAAACAGTATTGAACTTACTTAATCTCAAAATAACTCAAGTGACATTACCTTTTCACGTTGGATGTAGTCCGGTATACATAGTGTCATTTGAGAGATGTTTACGAATCCAATGAATTTCGGAGATAATGTGGGCGTAACGGTATACGAGATTGTAGGAGATAGTTACATCTAATGACGTGGGTTGTACGCACGTGTTGTTTGGTCGAGGTCGCCTGAATGATCGAGGTCGACTTGACTTCATACTTTAACTGAGCATAAAAAGTATAAGGGGTGGACCGTATGTCGGACGAAGCTAGGTCGGTAACGAGGAGGGTCAGACAATAAGCTTGATCGACTGACCTTCTTGTTGCGCTGCACTGTTAGGATAACTTGGTGGGTCTTTCATGCTTTGATTAGCCTTTGGTCTTGCTTGGCTACGGGGCCAGCCTGTTGGGCTTGATCAATCACTTTTATTCCGTTAACTGGCCCCCAATTTTCTAGCTCGGATTATGGAGTAGGAAGTTATAGAAAAAAATTGATTACAGATTTAAGGCGACGATTGAAGGTTGACTTGTTAGTTATAGGTCGCTTCTCGACAATTGACATTTGACAGTTGGATTAGTTGTATTCAATGTGCTGTAATATTCGCAGTGTGCTTTTAATTCTGCCCACATTTTTGACAATAATCCAACCATTTAATCAAACCTTTCCAATTCAGGTAAGGAAATGGAGGTATAAAAGGGAGAGTTTAACTTCTTCTCAAACTTAACCATCTTTAGATTCACAAAGACCCAGCAAGAGGGAAAGCAGATATACCATCTCCGACGGTTAGCAAGCTTTTTCCTTGCATCACAGTTGCATTCCAACTCTTCGAAAACACAAGGTATCCTTCAATTTCAGTTTTCTAGGTTTAATTTTGAAGTTCCTTCTTCTTTTCCGTTATGGATAGGACATTTGGTTTCGAGCTAGGGGTTAGATACGGGTATAACTCAATAAACCTTAGGATTTACAAAAGGTTGGATGGGCCTTGGAAGGAACTGGCCTTAGACGAGTGTATTACCATCTTAAAAAGATGGAGATTGTTTTTTGGTGAGATAGGTTTCCCAGCGGGTGAGAGTATGGAGGATTTGGAGGCTGACAATCTTTGGATCACCATTTTCTGTCTCTTTAATATGTTGATTGACCACTTGATTATCTTCCATATCAAGTCCAATAAACCACCATTCCCTCGTGATAGGTTAACCTTCCCGGGGGAATCTCGGTTGTCCTTAGATAGCTTGAATTCTTCATTTACTAGGACTGATTCCCCTGTTTCTGTGTCTTCTGTATAAATGGTGACCAACGACCAACAAGTTGCGGGCTCTGCGACATCGAGCTCTTCCTCACGCAGAATAGTGGATAAATTTTGCTCCACATTTGTTGTTGGCCACAATGAGAGGGGATATGTGGCCCCAGACCCTCAATCGACAAGAAGAATGTTTAGTCTCACATTTGGATCTTTCACGAGCACTTTGAAGTGCCTCGTACAGACTTCCAGCTGTCTCACTTTAGTGAGAGGCAGAGAAAGGTTCAGTCCTGGTCGCATTGGGCCCTTAACACTACTTGGGTGACCTTCTAGTATGGTCAGTTTGAGGTAGGCTTGAGACTCCCCTTGGACCCATTCATCTATGAGTTCCTAGAATGTATGGCCTCGGTCCCTCTGCAGCTCGGAGCAAATGCGGTCAGATTGCTAGTGGCTTTTTCCATGGTGAGTAGGTTTGTAGGATATGAGCCATGTATGCATGTGTTCAGAAGGTCTTTTAAGGTGGTGATGAATGACAAGACTTGGGGAATCAACACCCCAGCTAGGGCCAAGGCTCCAAAGCTTTTTGCGAACTTGCCCGACAAGGTCTCGGGCTGGAATAGCCATTTAATTCTGGCAAAGAGTAGGAAGGGATGGGAGTTTCCCTTGCCTAAAAGGAGGACTCCGAGCCAATGAAAGAGGATGAGTCCTGGGTCCCTGAATGGAGTGAAGATCTATATCGTAGTTGGCGTTGGTTGCTCGTAAGAGCACAATTAGCTGGGTTATCCATGAGCGGGAAAAATATGCGACCCAATGCCACTATTGTAAGAGGAAGACGGACCACTGCAAAAATCTATTCCATTATGGCGGTTAAGTAATTGTCCCGTTTTCCTTCTTGTTTTAATTTCTTGCTCGTCAGTTTTGTATTAACCTTCTTCTTTTGTCTTGTTCAGTTCTTACCGCAGCCCAAGAAGCACAAATAGAGAGAATAGTCGATTTAGGTGATCGTATGAGGGGCAAGAAGGAGCACGGGGGAGCAAATGGTCGAGCTAGCAGGGAGGTTGAGGCTACAGCTATGGCTAGGAACATACTGCTCCCAAAAGAAGGAGTAGGCATGGTGCCCTTTGATGACATGGAACCGGTTTAGCCTGATGAGATGCAGGTGCAAGTGGATGGCCCCAGGTCGGAAGGTTAGGCCAACATGCAAGTGGAACAAGTTTCGGGCTCCGAGCCACCACTTGGATCAATGGGGCAAGAGCCCCCACAGAATGTGATTAACTTGGAGCCCAAGCTACATAGCTCGATGAATTTGATGATGACCTGCCTCTTAGCTGGACTAGAAAAAGGTCCCGGGCCGAGGTAGCTTCTTACAAGGCTGGCACTTCTAGGCCAGCGGGCTCCACCTCAAGCATTCCCCAAAATCAAGCTACCCCCACCAGGAGCACCGAAGAAGTACGAACCTTGGTGGAGAAGCTAAGTGATGTCCCTCCTCTCACTTGGGTCAATTCACTGAGTTGCCAGTATCCCGAGATGGGGCTGGGATATGTCATAGTGAAGTGAGCTACTGATAGGGACTTTCTCACAGTCTTTGGTGAAGAGGGGCTTACCCCGGAGGAGTATAGCGACCGCTCTGGTCTCCTTGCTTCCGAGGTAAAACTTAAAAAAAATTATGTACTTTTCCCGCATGTTTCAAATTCCAAAAGTTTGATCACCTTGTTCTTGTCTTGCATTCACTGGCTTTGGTCGAGCAGGCCAAGTGTAGCTGGAGAGCTACCTTGGAGAAGGAGTAGATCGCCTCGGCCAACTACTTGAGGAAGGCTAGAGAGGCTGCTTAGCTGAGGCAGAAGCTAAAAGAGGCAGACCCCTAATTCCAGACTCGCCAGACTGCTCATTTCAATGCAGAGAAGGAGAGGGATGAAGCCTATGTAGCTCTGAAGGTTGCAAAGGAGCAAC
This sequence comes from Adenophora triphylla var. japonica, assembly GCA_022495995.1. NCBI lineage: Eukaryota > Viridiplantae > Streptophyta > Magnoliopsida > Asterales > Campanulaceae > Adenophora > Adenophora triphylla. The sequence continues at coordinate 322,956 of JAFEMH010000113.1, read as the reverse complement.
TCGCTCCTCTTCAAGAGCAGGTGGACTCCTTGGCTTAAACCAAGGTTGCATTAAGGGGGAGGTCGCTCTATCCTGGCAAGAAAAGGCCAAGCTAGAGTGGCAACTATCTAATCTGGTCCAAGACCATTGTAACTGAATAGTCAAGCTGTGTGAGGACCATCTGAATGTACGCTCGCCGAAAAAAATGAATTTTTTGAGAGTCGCCACGCCATTTTAAAGGAAACATTGAAAACCTTTTTGAAAAGAGAAAATGGGTTCAGGGGTCAGGTTACGTGTTAGGAAGAACCGAGAGTTCACCCAACACACCTCGTTCGTAAACGAGTCTTTCTATGTTCAACATTCAAAACATTCAAGAGTGTGTGCAAAGTGTGTGAGACAAGATATGTGATGAAATACACTTTAATACTTTGTTTTATTGCTCAAAGGAAGGATTACAACTTGTGAGCCCTTTACTATGGGAGGCCACATCCCACTTATAATGAGGATGAACAGAACTTACAACTGAAATGCACCTTCTGTAAAGGGCTACTTGTGTTGCGTGACACAGGACACCACATGTCCAGTTGTGTCGCTTGACACTACCAGCCACCTTGCAGAGGTTTCACAAGTCTCAAAATACAGAACACAATCACTTCAAATGAGTGTGGATATTGAGGATCCACACTCTGTTTTGAGTGACAAGTAAGCTAGATGAACGAATTACAACTGAAATGATGTTCTCTGCAGAGTGGCTACTTGTGTCGCGTGACACAGAACTCCACATGTCCAATTATGTCGCGTGACACAGGTTACCTATCTGCAGGAACCTTACAATTTAAAATACAGAATGAACAGAGACCCAATCAAATCCAATTAGAACACCAACTCAACTCAGAATACCACAAATCAGTAACAGATTGACCAAGGGGGTGTGGATATGGAGAGATCCACACTCCCTTGATGAACAAACAACAAATATGATCCAAATCACATCATGAACATCAATTATGCCAAGCAAATCGAATTAAACAGAGAGATGGCGATTGTGACTTGATAATCAGAGCAGATGGAGCTTGATTATCAAGTCAAAGGATAGAGATAGCAATGAAGCAAGAAAAATGACAAATATGAGAGAGAGAGAAGGAGGGAATTGTTACCCTTGTAGTGTCCACAATCTCTACACCAAGTTAGGTGTAGGGATCTTTGAATCTACTGCAGGATGCAGATTTGAGCACAGATGGAGTGCTGATCTTCAGATCTTCAATGGTATGTGGTGTATGAAGGTAGATGGGTGAATTGGATGAGAGAGAGGGATTGAATTGAGAGGATTGGTGTGTGTTGCATGTGTTTTGGGAGAGAAAGGGATTTCTGGGCATATTTTGGCAGGGTAACAGTAGGGAGGTGGAAAAGGGATCCTGAAATGAGAGGGGGAGGGTCCTATTTATAGCCTGCTGGTAAGGGCCAATTGTGTTGCACGACCTTCTGCTTCAGTTTTCCGTGGCACGTTGTGTCGCGTGACACAACATGCCACTAACCGTTTCTGGCGCCAACTTGCCGTTCTGGAACCTTCCAAGGTAATTCCTCTTAGGTCCAAAATGGTTTAATTCCCTGTAGGTCCTTTTACCTGGAAAAATGACTTAAAAGCACTTCCTTCACAAAAACTTATAAAAAGTTTCCGGAAGTCTCAGAACGGATCGAGAATTTACCAAAATGCCCCTAGTGCAATTTTATTTCATTAAAAGGCACTTATAAAGGGTCGCGAATTGGATTGGCGTACTTACAGAGCCCCTCGGCAACGTCACTTATGGAAGAAGTGAGGTTGTTGACAAGAAGGACCTAATCCCAATGAGCGGTTGGGAATATGGCGGATGGTGAAAAAATGATTGATGAGTTCGGATGGCTGGACCTTTTGAGAAAGGATTTCTACGTATCCCAGGTGGGAATCAATCCGGTCGTAGTTCGAAGAGGAAACTGCTTGAAGGAGTCTAAACATAGGGGGAGACCATTTGAAGGTGTCTATAACTAGGGGAGAGATCATTTGAAGGCATCAAAACCTGAAAGAGATCATTTGAAGGTATCTAAACCTGAAAGAGATCATTTGAAGGTATCTAAACCTGAAAGAGATCATTTGATGGTATCTAAACCTGAAAGAGATCATTTGAAGGTATCTAAACCTGAAAGAGAGATCATTTGAATGTATCTAAACCTGAAAGAGAGATCATTTGAAGGTATCTAAACGTGAATAGGGATCATTTGAAGGTATCTAAACCTGAAAGAGATCATTTGAAGGTATCTAAACCTGAAAGAGATCATTTGAAGGTATCTAAACCTGAAAGAGATCATTTGAAGGTATCTAAACCTGAATAGGGATCATTTGAAGGTATCTAAACCTGAAAGAGATCATTTGAAGGTATCTAAACCTGAAAGAGATCATTTGAAGGTATCTAAACCTGAAAGAGATCATTTGAAGGTATCTTAACCTGAAAGAGATCATTTGAAGGTATCTAAACCTGAAAGAGATCATTGATACTTTTAGAAAAGTAATTGACTGAGATATGCTATCATACCGGTGCTGTGCTTACCTGTAGCTGCCGGAGGGACTGAGGCTACGGCTGATGATCATGGAGGGTTGTAGCTGCTGGAGGGTCTTAGGCTATAATTGCTGAAGATCGTGGCTGCCGACGGGACTTAGACCACTGTTGCTGATGATCGTGGCTGCCGGAGGGACTTATACCACTGTTGTCATGAAATTGTGGAAATGTTGTTGCTGCCAAGGGACTTAGGCTACTGTTTGTTGATGAAGAATGGTAGCTGCCAGAGGACTTAGGCTACTATTTGTTGATGATGAAAGGTAGCTGCCAGGGGACTTAGGCTACTATTTGTTGATGATGAAAGGTAGCTGCCAGGGGACTTAGGCTACTATTTGTTGATGATGAAAGGTAGCTGCCAGGGGACTTAGGCTACTATTTGTTGATGATGAAAGGTAGTTGCCAGGGGACTTAGGCTTCTATTTGTTGATGATGAAAGGTAGCTGCCAGGGGACTTAGGCTTTGATGAAGGTGCGCCCATGAGAACGGGCTTTTGATGATGACTTGCCTATGAGAACGAGTTTTTGATGATAACTCGCCATACGGAACATGCTTTGATGTCGCTGATACTAATGAGCATTATTGCTTGGAGATTTGAGGCAGCTGCAACTCTTTTTGATGAACATTGCTTGAAGACTGAGGCAGCCAAGGCTCTTTCAGATGAGTCCAAAGATGATGGGACCTATGAAGATGATAAAGGCATAATATGCCACTTGCAGGATTTGAAATCTTTGTCCAGGTTGTGATTTGAGGAGCAATCCCCATGATCAGATCATGATCACTTTGATTATTGTACCCTGTGGGAGGAAAACACAACACTCTAGGCACTTTGCATTTTATTAACTTGATTATTGTTAATTTTGCTTATGCATTATTATCTTTCATTGCAAGAGTACATCTCGGCTGGGGATGAAAATGGAATGAGGATTTTACATGGCTTGACGAGCTGATATGTAGCAAATTCTGGATTGTGTATGGGATGAATGTGTTTATGTATGATGGGGTGAATCCTCTCCCATGAGGTGGGGAAATGTATGAGTGATAGACGATATGGCGCAGCCTAAGCAAGTCGAGGATGCTCCCGGGAGTACAGATTGCAGCAGGTTGATTGTTGCTGATAAGAACAAAGTGTATCGCGCGCCTGAGACGACAAGTAACAGAGAAAGTGCAGAGAATGACATGGCCTCAAAGAGATAGCTAGGCGAAGCCCCAATTGATAACCCAAAGCAAACCCGGAGGGAATCTGGTATGGAGAGCCTGAGAGAATAGCTTAACAAAGCCCCAACTTGAAGAGATTCAATGTAGCCCTATTGCAGACAGAGTTATCACGCGGCCAAGGAGGCACCCATCTTTTCAGACCTTAGTCAATCAGTCATAGACTCGGAAATATATACGTGCAGGGGCACATCTTTCGAAAAGTGGGAATGGATCCCGAATTTGTGTAACACACTCGCTTTGGGTTTGACTCTTTTGAGAGAGTATAAGCACAACAAGGTGTGGAAAAGTGTATGGAAGCCCCTGCTGACAGAAAGACAGTGTTTGGCTCTATTTTCCTATGATGTAGAAAAAGAAGACTTGTCGAGACATTTGAAAACTTGTCTTATTCATGATGATCACAAGGCTGCTTAAAACCCTTTATTGATCTTCGAGTTATTCAAACACTAAATCTGATATGAACAAATATTTTGATTAATCACGAGGAGAAAACCAATTGATATCCAGAATCAAAGTTGGTGAGATGGAATGAAGGATCTGTGTATAGGGATGGCCCTTGAGAAGACCGGATTTTCTGAGATTTATTTGTGATTTCGACCGGACCAATTATGGTTGCCTACGTTCCCCTCCTAGCGAGGAGCTCAGGTCGCCGTAGTTCGGGCTTATCCTGATTGAAAAGAGAAGGAATGTGAAAGTTCGAGATTTTGAGGACCTTTGAGGATTTTTCTGAGAATTGGAGAATTGAAAAGCATGTCCTCCTGGAGTGTCAATAAAAGGCACGGGTGCGAAGCCCCCAGTGGGGCGTTCACGGGGAGTGTTTTGCGGAGGAGAAATAAAATATGCTCACATGAAGTGCCAAATGAATGGATTGAATTTGCACAATCTTAGATAGATGATTTTGAACCAAGATGGATTAGATTCCAATTTAAGCAAGCAACGAAGCATTAATTTGATTTAGATCTCGAGGATATTAGAATGAAACTGCTATCCGGCAGGGACTGTAGCTGGGTTTCCGGGCTTCGATCGACCATCGGGTGATTGGAAAATTGATTGCATTGTGACCTCTTGAGATGAGAGGTCGTCTAGGCCTTTTACTGACTGAACCTCTAAAGATGAGAGGTTGGCTTGCAGGGATGTGTTTGGAAAATCTACGGCGGGGAAGATTGATTGCCTCTAAGAATGAGAGGTCAAAATTTGACTTTGGCGAAAGGCAAGGGTAATGGTAATGGGAATATTCTCTAAAAATGAGAGGATGTCTTGGGATTGATTGTGGATGCTGGTGAGAGGAAGTCCATGCTATCGAGAACTTTTTGTGAACTTGTGAGAATTCGGGCTCCTTTTTGAACATTGGAGAGCTTCTTGAGAAGTTGAGGACTTTTGCTGAATTGTGAGGATTTAAAATTCTTCTTTTAATAACTTGGAAAGCCTCCTGAGAAATTGAGGACTCTTGTTGAATTGTGAGGATTTAAAATCCTTCTTTTGAGAATTTGGAAGGCCTCTTGAGGAATTGAGGATTCTTGTCCTTCCTTCATGACTTGAGTATTTTGTGCACCGCTGTAAGTACCCAAATCTGGCTCATGCCTTCCGGTTAAGTTTTCCGGCAATTCCCCGGACTTTCCTAAAGTCCGGGAGCAATTCGGGAACTGTTCCGAACCTTCCGAGGGGTGAAGGGACTGCTTGGAATTAAAAAAACACGTTTTCCTTAATATGAAAACCCTTCTAGAAGTGCCACCTTGCATGATTCTAGAAAGATGCTGAGTCACAGGGGATAATGCCGCACGGCTGCATTAGGAGGGAACTCCTAGCCGCACGTCTTCATTAGCTCTATCCAGACTTCCTATAAATAGAGGCCTCCACTACCCATTTTAAAAAACAAGATTTCCAGCACCAAAACTCTCCCAAATATTACAACGAAAATCAGGAAGCTGAGAGTGCCAAGAAGCCACCTCCCTCCTCCTTGAAGCCTCCACAAGTTGATCCCTCCACTAGGCTAACTCCAAAGAAGAAGAGGCCACCACCATTGGTAACCTCTCACCCCTTACCTTGCATTATACTTGTTTTATGTGATATACTTGCTCCTTGCATTTACATATTGTTTGGGACATGGCATATTTGTTATTAAAGATCATATCTTTGAACATGTGAATCATTTTCCCCTCCCTTTGCATCCTTTGCATTAACATAGCATCCTTTGCTCATAAAAATGTGATCTTTGCATTAAAGGTGCATCCTTTGCACCTAAAAATCCCTTTTTTACATAAAAAATTGCATCCCTTGCACTTAAAATCATGTCTTTACATAAAAGATGCATCCTTTACACCTAAATCCCATTTCATACATAAAAATGCATCATTTGCACTAAAGATCATCTCTTTAGCATCAAGTAGCCTCCTTTGCTTTCAAAATGTAGTCTTTATGCATCCTTTGCATATAAAATGCTATTTTTCCACATAAAAATGCATCCTTTGCATTAAAATCTTTTCTTTGCATAAAAGGCATCCTTTGCAAATCAAAGAGCATCCTTTGCACCCAAAAATGTCATCTTTTCACTAAAAATGTCATTTTTAACATGCATTCCCCTAGTCCCCAATTGGTACTTGATGCAACCTTCGGAACGGACCGGTGTAAAGATCCAATCTTTACATCGTTTCTTCCATTAAAGGTGCCACAATCTCTTTAGAAAGGGATAGACCTTGAACCTGTATCTCCGATTATCACTTGAGACGAGCATGATAGCTCCAATATAAGCTCAATCGTCTCAATGTGTAAGATTGATGGGCTAAGGACACTCCTTTCTAAAGAACCCCATTTTGGACTATAAAAGAGAGTCCTTCTCCCGATCACGCATGACCCAAGGTCAAAAAGCGATGATCACAAGTCCAAGATGAGGACGGGATCAAAGTCCCGAACACATAAAAATTCAAGGAATCCCGAGCGACAACCAACTAAATGGTTTGTACGTCCGTAAGACAACTTGGAACATTCCCCCCCCCCTCTTTTCAACACATGCACACAAGAAAGCACGCAAGCAAGCACAAAAAATGGAGTCTAGGGAGACTTGCTACGGCAAGGCACCTTGGGTGAAGACGATCCGTTCTTCCCAAGGGGTAACTTAACCTCCGAACCCTAATAAACCTTTTTTTCAAAGTTTTGAGGAAATCAAAGTGGCGTGGCGACTCCGTTTTTCAAATTAAACCGGATGTTTTCAAACTCGCTTGAATCCAAACTAAAAAACAAAAAAATAGAATTTGGGCACACATTCACACTTTGGCGACTCCGCTGGGGATATCCCAATGGAGAAAAGCTTTTATTTTTAAAATAACGATACCCGGTATATAGGTGGAAACCACTAACCTTCCTGTATCGCTTCCTAACCCGGGGCTTGGGATAAACGGTGGTCCCGTACCGGTATCCCTTTTCGAAAAAAAAATAATAAAAAGAAAGCTTTTTTCCTTTGAGCGGATTCAAATTATCGTGCTTGCTTTCTTTCATTGCATTGCATTGCATCTTGGGAATTGTGCATACCCTGAACAGGAAGCCTGCCAAAAGCTGAAAGGTGCCTAAAATGTTCGGGAAGCAACCTGAAATTGCAAAGGAGTGGAACATGGAAAATTGATCCATGCAGCCGTACGGCTTAATCCTCCCGGGATTCTGACCGGGCGGCCTCATTGGCAATTCCACCAGGACAAATTGAGGTTAATCTGGCAGTCTTGGCAGCTTGGGGCTATTCAGTTCCAAGACTGACCGGGGCTCCCAGAAAATTTACGTGCCTTATCTGTTGCATTTTTCCCCGTCCCGAAAAATCATTCCTTTTAAAACACATTTCTGAAAATTTCTATTTTAACTCAAAAAGGAACATTTTTTAGGAGACCGCACACTACGCGCACCTTATATATCCTGTACACTTTGCACGCACGTCCCTTTAAACCCGGGGTGGTTGTTCAGTTGAAGTCACGGACAGCCTTACGATGCTCCCGGGCGCGCACGGAATCACCCCAAACTCCCCATGGCAGCCAGTGTCGACCAATGCACAGTCCGTGTCACACGTTTCAAAAAACCGTGACTTTTGGTTGGTTTTTGGTCCAGTCCGTGTCATATATCCCAGTTGCATATCCCCGTAAAGGTCAAGCCTTAGTCCATAACGGAAGTCAAGGTCCTTCGCGCAAGCGGAACTCTGCCAAAATTCCAATAAGGAAAAATTGGTAGAATCTTGACTCCGGCATTGACTTTGACCTTGACCCGCATGGAATGCGTAAGAGTTGAGACCGAGTCCTTGCCAAAAATCCAAAGATCTTTCGCTCAAACGAAGCTCTGCCAAAATTCCGACAAGGAAAAAATTGGCAAGATCTTGGCCCGGCATTGACTTCGATTTTGACTCACGCATGGCGTATGCAACGAAGTTCAATGTGACACTGTGTCATCTGGATTTTACCGCCCGACCCATGCCTATTATCTTCTCGGACATTACCGAAAAGTCAAAACGTCATTCGCGCAAGCGAAATTCTGCCGAAATTCCATTAAGGCTGAAAGATGAGACTTTCCCGGTATTGCCTTGACTATAATCCGCATCACTCGTGTGTTAAAAGTTCCTATGACCCGCTAGACCCGTTAGGAGCTTTCTTCTCTCTCGGTCGGTGGGATCCGCGTGCCCTATAGGACCCTCGCCCGGGGCTGTCCACCCTGGGAGGTCAAAATACAGGTGGAATACGAGGGGCTTATAGACGTAGTGACGGAACCCACTGATCCATGATCTAGAGTAGTTGCGAAAAAGAAGGGCAGAACCCCTTTTCCAACCAAATAGAAATTAATAAAAGACACTGTTTTAAGTAAACTGGAAGATTCTTAATCTGCATATTGCTTGAGCCTTCAGCCTAAATACCTATCCCGAGTTTAAACCTCTCCTATCCTTTTCCCTCAGCGAGAAAGAAGTGGGTGAGAACACCGGGTCAGCAGTTTGTCAGCGCAGAGATCTCAGATAACCCGTCAAAATCTTCAAGTCTCAGTTTTCCAGTGTCAAAATGGCCAACGTGGTAATCAACAATGGCAATGACCAAGTAGTCGGAGAAGCCATCCCAGTTCAACCCAGACCCCATATCTGGTATGATGTGTGCGATTGTGAAGACTGTCTGGAATACGAGTATCAAGAATGGATTAACGAAGATGCTCCTTCAAGAAAGAAGAAGAAGAGGAAGTCCATGCAACAGAAATTACATGAAAGGTACGAAGTCGGGGACAAGAGCGTGGGAACTTTAGGGGAGCCTTCGGGCAAGTTTGACTACTACGTCAGTTACGCCAAGGAGCCTACCAAGGAACCCGTCATACAAAACGCAGTCCAGCCTGATACCCCTGTGATCAGTGACCCTCTTAAAGCAGAAAGTTCTGAATTTGTTGCCATCGTGAGGTTCAATGAGAAGCTAGCAGATTTAGAAGCAGAATACAGAAAGCCCATAGAATACGTGGCCAATCAAGGAAGAATCAAAGTCTCTCCTGAAGAAGACTTCATCAGCATCATTCAGGACAACCCTCCTGTTGGCTACACTGACAAAGTTGTGATATCAAAGATCAGTAAGGAGAAGATGACTTATCAGCAGTGTATTGACAAGATGAGCCAGACCCTCCAGTCAATGAGCTCGGTTGTCACAGACGAGCTCGCTGAAAGATTGCATCAGGCTACTTTAGCTCCCCTCACCATCTTTCCAAGGTACCAGCCTACCAATGATTTCCGGCAAGTTTTCGATCAGTTCGAAGTTTCCAACTTTTTGAGGAACGCTGACAAGACTGCTACTCCCCAGGGCAAAAGCAAGAAAGAGTAAACCCCAGTCCAACCCGCGTCAAACACTTCGAGTCAATAAGTAGTGTAGGGTCCAGAGTCAGTAGGGTCAAGAGTCAGTAGAGTCAGGAATCTTTGAATTCCAGTCCTCTGAGTCATCCGAAGTCCTCACGCCTGAGGATTATGAATATGTAACCAATGTCATCTTTCCCCTTGCTTTGAATGAAATGACAGATCTTTCTGAGTATCCTCTTATTGCCAATTTAACAAATGATAAATTAACTCAAAACTTAACAACAGTTAATAATGAATCATTTGAACAAGATGCAAATACACTAAACGAACAATACATTAAAGAAATCTTTAAGAAGGTTACAGAAAAAGAGGAAAACCGGGCCCAAGCTGCCGAGGAGGTTTTGACAAGTGTTAACTTGGGTAGTGTCGAGGAACCTAAAGAGACACAGATTGGAAACTTCTTCTAGGGGGTTGAACGGGACAGACTGGTTAATCTGCTCAGAGAATACATGGACGTCTTTGCATGGTCGTACAAGGATATGCCGGGGCTAGACAGTTCGATAGTAGAGCACAGAATCCCTCTAGCACCAGATGCTAAGCCAGTAAAGCAGAAACTGAGAAAAATCAAGCCAGAGTGGTCTCTACAGGTCAAAGAAGAGATTGAGAAGCTACTGCGGGTAGGATTCTGAATGTGCGCTCGCCCGAAATTTCGGTTTATTTCGAAATGATGAAAGTAAAGGAGTCGCCACGCCATTTTTGAGAGGAAACATTGAAAACCTTTTTTGAGAGAAAACACGGGTTCGGGGGTCAGGTTACGTGTTGGGAAGAACCGAGAGTTCACCCAACACGCCTCGTCCGTAGACGAGTCTTTCAATTAAACATCCAAGCAAAATCCAAAGTGTGTGCAAGTGTTGACAATGAACAAGTGTGGTAATCATGCATCTTATTAATATGAATTGAGATTTACAACTCGTGAACCCATTATTTAGGGAGGCCACATCCCTGCTACAACAATCTAAAACAGATTACAACTGAAAAAGGTTTCTTCAAATAGGTCACGATATGTCGCATGACATATGATTCCAGTGACCACATATGTCGCGTGACACAGGATCACCTTGGAACAATATGTCGCGTGACATACAGAGACCATCTGCAGAAACTTACACAATGAACACCAGAATCAACAACAACTAATACAGATCCTATTGATTGACCAAATTATGTACGAAATACAGAAATAACAACAAATCGACCCCAAGAGTGTGGATATGGGTAGATCCACACGCCCTTTGGGGTTTGAACACCAAATTCAAGCAAGTATTCAACAAGAGCAATTCAATTACACAGATCAAATGAATTAAACAGAGAGATTGTGATTGGGATTCAGTAATCTAGATAGATGGAGTCTGATTACTAAATCCTAACAGAAGTAGACAATGAAATTATAGAGAATTGAGTTAAAGGAAGAGAGAGGAGGGAGTTGAGATTTCGTTACCCTTGATGCTTCCCCGAATCCTGTATCAAGTTAGATACAAGACCCTTCAATTGGTTGTTTCTGGCCTTGAAATCCTGAGGGAATTGATGCAAGAGGGTCCAAGTGAGTTGGTTGGAGAAACGGGTTTGGATTGGAGAGAATTGGGTAGGTTGAAGGTAGGAGAGAGAGAGAGAGGTGTATTTGGGAGGCTTTGTTACGATGCAATTTCTGCAGAGTAACAGTAGGCTGAAGTTGGGATCCATTTCTGAGAGGGGGAGAGTCTTATTTATAGGCTGCAGTTAGTGGTCACCTTGTGTCGCACGACTATACGTAACCACTTTCCATGCCTCGACTTGTCGTGTGACACAAGGTGGCCTCAACCGCTTTTGGTGCCAAATCCAGTTTCTGGAACATTCAGGCCTAAATACCCAAAAGGTCCAAAAAGGTTTATTCCCAACAAGTCCCTTTGCATGAGTAAGGTACCAAAAGGTACTTCCTTCACGGGAAACTTATGAAACGTTTCCGGAAGTCTCGGGATCGGCCGGGAATTTACCAAAATGCCCCTTAATGCAATTTTATTACATTTAAAATGCATCTAAAAGGTTGCGAATTGGATTGGCGTAATTACAGAGCCCCTCGGCAATGTCACTTTTGGAATAAAGTGGGGTTGTCGATAAAATAAGACCCAATCCCAATGAGCATCACGGGATAAGGTAACGGGCTAGAGGGTGAATCGGGGAGTCTAATGGCTGGACCTTTCTGAGAAAGGATTCCTACGTATCCCTTAAGAAGGGAATCAAGCCAAATCGTAGTTCAGAATTACTAACTATAAGCAAGAAAGGGGTAAAAATGTGTCTTCATACCTTTGCTGTGCTTAACTGTGACTTCTTGAGGGTCGGTACTACTGCGATTGGCTAGTAGCTGCCTTTAGTGCCAGGTTGTAGCTACTGGAGGGTCTCATGCTGCAACTGGTATTTACGAGTAGCTGCCGGAGGGTCTCATGCTATCGCTGTTGACGAGTCATAGCTGCCGGAGGGTCTCACGCTGCAACTGGTCTTTTGTGGATGCCGGAGGGTCTCATACCACTTTGTTGGTGCAGGGTAGTTGCCGGAGGGTCTCACACTACTGCTGCTGACGAGTTGTAGCTGCTGGAGGGTCTCATGCTGCAACTGGTCTTTTGTGGATGTCGGAGGGTCTCATACCACCTTGTTGGTGCAGGGTAGTTGCCGGAGAGTCTCACACTACTGCTGCTGACGAGTTGTAGCTGCCGGAGGGTCTCATGCTGCAACTGGTCTTTTGTGGATGCCGGAGGGTCTCATACCACCTTGTTGGTGCAGGGTAGTTGCCGGAGGGTCTCACACTACTGCTGCTTCTCTTCTTCGTGGATGCCGGAGGGACACATACCACTTCTGTTTCTGCTTGGCTGGGGATAGGTGTAGCTGCCAGGGGTCTCACGCTACTTCCATTTCTGCTCTTTGTTGTTCTTTTGTCGGTCTTGTTGCTGGACTGTCCTTGCTAATTGTTTGTCTTTTCTTTTGTGCCCTTAGATTTGCTTGGGAAGCTGGGGATTCTGCTCTTGTCTGGGGAGTTAGCTTCTTTCTCGCTTGGTTCGGTAAGCCGGGGACTCTGCATTTCTGGGGAGTCAGCTTCTTTTCTCTTGGTTTTGGGGCCGGGGACTCTGCATTTCTGGGGAGTCGGCTTTTTTTCTTTTGGTTTTGGGGCCGTCGATGCTGTTGGGCTCTGCTTGGGAGGCTATCACAGATACGGGATTTTTTGTATTCTTCTTCTTTCTCTTCTTTCTCTTTTTTTTTTCGTCTTGGCTTGAGGGCCAGTCTTTGAGGTTTTATGAGACTCAGTTGATCATTGTACCTGCAAGGGAATCTACAACAACTCCAAGCGCTGCATCTAACTACGCTATCTTGTTAGCAAAGATTAACCTATGTTAGCTTGTTTGCGTGCATGCACGTTGCAGGAAGGAAACGCTATCATTGTTTTAAAAGGTCGGCTTTGTCAGGTTTGTGCATGAGGTTTTAGGACTATCTCGGGTATGTGTATATAGTAGGGGTCCTCTCCCGTGCATTTTCATGGGCATGTTTATGAGGGTAGGAGGTGTATTACAGTGACGACGAGTCGGAAAATGCTCTAGGGTAACTGCTGCAGGCCTTTCCACACTGTCTGATGTCAACCAAATGTGTCGCCCGACATGTTATGTCAACTTTCCCTGTTATGTTGCACGACTGAGAGGAGCTCGTAACAGGTCTTTTTTTTAATTCGGCTCAGGCTTCATTTGCAAGCACTGTCTTCTCAGTAGAGGAAACCAGCAACCCCTGTTTGGCAGATAAGCGAATTCTTTGGCCAAGACTGATACTTTCGGCTGAGAATGGAGCATTATAGTGAAGAGGTTGCTTCCCGGGAGTGTCAATTTCATCGGGACTTTGTCGAAATTTGGGGATTTCATCTGAGACAACATAGGAGGGTTATTGACAAGCGGTACAATATGCCGTGCATTTGGTCCTTAAATGATTGGAGGGTCGACTGGGATTTGCTCTGGGCTGCCTCCTGCTTCTGGGACTCAGAGCGTCATGTCTTCTCTTTGTCATACAATGATCTGACCCAAACCATGGAAGATTTTAGGGCATTGACAGGCTTGGGTAAGACGGTCACTGTAGCATTCCCACGGGATGGTCGGTCGGTTGTGGAGCAGTTATCAGATTTCTTGTGTCTGCCAGCGGATCAGGTGTCATTTATGATTCTGGGTGACGGGTCCATAGACTTGACTCGGATGGCTAGGTTACGCCTGTCTCGTCCTGAGTTGTTTGACCTTTCTGCCTCTTTGGATATATTTATGCTGTTCACCCTGTCGGCTTACTATTTCTGCGGATATGCCGGAGTCTGCTCAAGTACGTTGCTGGAGATTGTTAGGCAACTGAGGGGTAACCGGGGTGTAGATCTTCGTCAAATTCAATCTGGCCATGGGGAAATGGACATTGTACCACTGTTGCTGGCTGAGACCTACCACGGCATTGACAGGTTGGCAGGGGGATCAGACTTCATGGGAGAAGGCAGCCCCGGGTTGTTATCTCTGTGGTTCTCTGAGAGGTTACACTTGATTGGGCCATTACCAGAGGGTCGGGTGGTAATGCCTTGGGTGACCTGGCCACGCAGGCTGCTGAGGGTTAAGGCTACTGACAGTTGGCAGATGAGATTGTCACGTTACGGGACTACTAATCTGAGCTTTTGGATCCCTGCCTGGAATTTACAGACCATGAGAGACATTCATGATGGATCGGTAGTAGTCAGACTGCCAGGCTTTCAGGTATCTTCTTTCTGTATCCCATCGTTGGTGAGCAGGCAGTACAGGTACCCTCAGCAGATTGTTCGAGCTTTGAGGGAGAGGCTGATGACCGATGCTGTTCCGATGTCTATGACCGTGCCCCAGACTATACAGCTTTTTCGAGATCCTTTACGGAGGGTTTTCTTCCCACTCGTGTGCTTCTTCGGCAGTCCAGAGGGTTTACCTTTCTGACCACAGAGTATCTGATTTGGTATGAGGAGCATCAGGGTCCTGCGCAATTGGCTATAGAGGCTCGCCACAGGGAATACTTGGGAGCAGATTATCCATCCAGTCGGTCTTTCAGGGATACAGAGGCACGGGGAAACCCAGATAATATTACCGGCGATGCTGCTGAGGATTATCGGAGGTGAGAGATCCGGAGAGCTGCTTTGAGGGATGATCCAGAGGTGATGGCTCGCAGAGAGGCATTGAGACAAGAGAGGGTTGCTAGGGCTGCCTTGAGGGAGACTGGTCTAATTGAACCACCGATGCTCGTTATTCCTGAATTGGGACGGGCTCAAACCGATTTATTCGACATTCCTAAGCCAAAGACCTCTCGGGGACCGAGGAAGAGGAAGGACAGAGGAGCGAGTTCGGGAGCGGGGACGAGTCTCTAGACACTTTTTCTGAGAGATAGGAGACTATTTTTTTTTGTTTTGTGTTTTGAGAGTGGAAATTATTTGTATGGAAACTGAGTATCCTTTGATTACTTAATGCAGACGAAATAGATGTTGAAAATTTATTCCTTTTATTCGCAGCAGGTTCTTTGAGTCAAAAGTAGGCCGTGCTTGAACTCATCAACAGGAATATTAACTCAGAATGAACCTTTTGAAAAGCTTTGGAACTATAATCAAAACACATTTTAGCAGGAGAAGGGATTTTTGCAGCAGTTTTAGACCGAACCACAAGTGGTTGCCTACGTTCCCCTTTTGTAAGAGAACTAAGGGGCTCAGGTCTCCGTAGTTTGACTCAATCGACTTTTGTTTTTAAAAAAGGGGAAGATAGAAGGGGGACATGGTGCAACCCTGTTTTTTACCTAGACCGCCCTTTTTAGGGTTTTCGGTCTAGCTGGGTATATTCTTTAGCACCAGGCGCGTCCCTTATTTTTGCATGGACTGCCTTTTGAGAGGTTTTCAGTCTCATCTGGGACAATTTTGTTGCGCCTTTATTTCTTATCATTTTTATTATTATTATTTTTTTAATTATTATTTTTTATTAGAGGGGGAAAAGACTCGATCATACATAATACCTCCGCAACTTGTCGCCGTTGACGGGGTGCAAAAATGGGTTGCCATCTAAGTCTGTCAGCTGCATAGCTCCTCCGGAGATTATTTTCTTCACTAGAAACGGTCCGACCCAAACAGGTGCCCATTTGCCCAATGCACTGCTCTGATTCGAGGGCTTCATCTTAAGGACCAGATCACCAACCTTAATGTCTCTGGGTTTCACTTTCTTGTCAAAGGCACGGGCCATTCTTCTCTGGTACGCCCGATTATGCTCCATGGCTTTTAGTCTGCGTTCGTCCAACAGAGCCAATTCATTGTATCGACTTTGTAGACATTCAATCTCATTCACTTCATTTTCGAGCAAAACCCTGAGGGATGGAATTTCTAATTCAATAGGCATGACAGCCTCCATTCCGTAAGTCAGAGAGTATGGAGTTGCACCGGTGGAAGTTCGAATTGAAGTGCGGTAGCCCCATAATGCTAAATGCAGCTTCTCTGGCCAATCCCTTCCTCGCTCGGTTATTTTCTTTATGATTCTTTCCAGGTTCTTGTTGGCAGCTTCAATAGCACCGTTCGTCTGCGGTCTGTATGGTGAAGATTTATGTCGCTTGACCCTGTATTTAGTGAGTAATCAATCAGTTTCTCCTTCGAAATGAGTTCCATTGTCAGAAATAATCTCATTTGGGATTCCGTAGCGGCAGAAGATCTATTCCTTTATGAAGCGAGCGACCTTCTTGGCTTTGAGCACTTTGTAAGATGCAGCTTCTACCCACTTTGTGAAGTAATCCACCGCAACCAATACAAACGAGTGTCCATTTCTCCCGGGCAGAGTTATTTTCCCAATGACATCAATTCCCCATGTTGCGAAGGGCCACAGAGTTGTCATACAGTAAAGGTCATGAGGAGGGATGTGAATAAGGTTGGAGAATCACTGGCATTTATCACAAGTCCGCACAAACTGGATGCAATCCGTCTCTATAGTAACCCAGAAGTAACCCAGTCTGATGATGCTATGCATGAGAGATCGAGCATTCATATGAGGTCCGCAGGCACCGTTATGAACATCTTCCATTACTCTTTGGGCCTTTTCCTTGCGTCTGAGTAGGAGTGGGCAACCTTCCCTTTTCTTCCATAATTCATTGCCAAGTATGACGTACTGAGCTGATAGTCTCTTTAGAGCTTGCAAGCTTTTGGCATGAACACCTTTTAAGTCTCCTTCTTTATCAACAGGGAAGAATGCTTCACCGTGCTTGAGATATTGAAAGATCTGGTTGTACCATGGCTCACTGACGGTTTCGATCTCAATGTCACAACAATATGCAGGATTTTCTCGCCTACTGACCCTGAACGGTTTGATCGACTTTCCTTCTGGGATTTCTACCAAGGAGGCCAGAGTAGCTAGGGCATCATCAAATTTGTTCTTGTCTCGTGGCTGGAACTGGAATGACACTTCCTTGAACTGACCGACGAGTTCTGCGATGTAAGCATGGCACTTTTGGAGACACGGATCTATAATTTTCCATTTGTTGGCGGCCTGATTGATTATCAATTGGTAATCACCGAACACTTCTAACTCTTCCACGTGTCGCTCGAGGGCAGCCTCTAGACCAGCTATGCAAGCTTCGTACTCGGCGGCATTGTTGGTAACCGAGAAGTTTAGCTTGATAGCTATGGGGGTATGCATATCATTCGGGTCTACTAGTACCATCCCGATGCCATTACCTCTTTTGTTTGCTGCTCCATCAAAGAATAACTGCCACCGGTTGCCGCTCTCTATAGCAAGAATCCCCTCGTCTGGAAATTGGAGATCTGGTCCTCGGGCTTCTATACTGGGGAAGTCAGCCAACTGATCTGCTAAAGCCTGTCCTTTGATAGATTTCCGGATCACATACTTGATATCAAACTCAGCTAAAAAGAAGGTCCATTTCGCCAATCTGGTGGAGATGTTACCTCTGTCACCCTGGAACAGGTATCTGATCGGGTCCATCTTGGAGACCAAATGTACAGTGTGGGATAGCATATAGTGTTTTAGCTTTCCGACCACCCAGACCAAAGCTGCGCATGTCTTCTCGAGGGCAGAGTAATTCAACTCGCTACCTTGGAATTTGCGGCTAACAAAGTATATGGCATTCTCAATCTTTGAATCCTTCTTCTCTTGTGCTAGCATAGCCCCAGTGGCTGTGTCTGTAACCGTCAAGTATAGCAGTAAAGGCTTGCTCCCGTGAGGCAGACAAAGAATGGGAGGATTGACAAGGTAAGCTTTGATCCTCTCGAAGGCCAGTTGGCATTCCTCGTTCCAAATCACTTCCTGATTCTTCTTGAGTAGCTTGAAGATCGGCTCACACATGTAGGTCAACTGGTTGACGAATCTGCTGATGTACTGTAATCGACCCATGAATCCTTTTACCTCGGAGACAGTTCTGGGTGGCTTCATCTCGACGATTGCTTTAACCTTTCTGGGATCTACTTCGATGCCACGTTCTGTGACCATATACCCTAGGACTTTACCTCGAATAACCCCAAAGGTGCACTTGGCTGGGTTTAGTCTCATGGAGTGTTCTCGGAGTCTGTTGAAGAATTTCCTCAAGTTAATGAAATGCTGTCCATCTGACCCTTTCGAGTGAATAATCATATCATCTACATACACTTCAATCTCCTTGTGGATCATGTCGTTAAATAGGGTAGTGACGGCTCTCTGATAGGTAGCCCCAGCATTCTTCAGACCAAACGGCATTACTGTGTAACAATAAGTACCCCATGGAGTTGTAAACGCTGTCTTGTCCTGATCTTCCTCAGCCATTTTGATCTGATTGTAACCCGCGAAACCATCAACGAAGGACTTGACCTCAAAGTTTGCGGTTGCATCTACTAGCATATCAATGTTGGGCAAAGGGAAGTCATCTTTGGGACTAGCCTTATTGAGATCTCGGAAATCTACGCAGACCTGAACCTTTCCATTTGCTTTTGTCACTGTTACAATGTTTGCCAACCAAGTCGGATATTCAATCACTTTGATGAAGCCTACCCGTAGGAGTTTTTCAATTTCTTCTTTCACCTGTAAGGACCACTCCGGTTTTATCCGCCTCAACTTTTGCTTGATCGGCTTAATTTCTGGATCAAGAGGGATCCGGTGCTCTACGATAGAAGTATCCAGCCTAAGCATATCTCTTTAAGACCAAGCAAAGACGTCCATATATTCTTTAAGCAATTCAACCAGGGCAACCCGCTCATCTCCGGAGAAGAAGCTACCAATCTGTGTTTCTTTGGGTTCTTCGGCTGTTCCCAGGTTCACCGTTGTCAATACCTCATCGGCAGCTTGGGCCCGACTTTCCTTTTGTTCGCGAACCTGTTTTGAATCATTTTCTAAAATTTGCTCGTCTATTAAGTCTGCATTATCTTCAATTGAATTAGGCTTAATTATTTTTAAAATTTGTTCGCGAACCTGTTTTGAATCAATTGCAATCATGGGATACTCAGAAAGGTCAACCATTTTATTCAAAGCATAGGGAAAGACAGTGTTTACAACTCGAAGACGGTCTTCTGTCATGAGGACATTAGACCGGTCGGAAGACTCGAATTCAATAACAAGAGATTCAGGAGACCGACTCAAGACACAAGGGACAAATTTAGACTCCGAGGGACAAGGATGAGGCTTGAGCCCAAGCTTTTCAATCATAGTCTCCCTGTCGGCGACCGGTCCTCGGAACGAAGTCCAATTCTGTAAAGGTCTCTCTGCAACCGTCTCTAACATGTTTAGCTCCACAATCGGCTCCTTTTCAAATTCTAGCATAGCTACCACCTCACTATCAGAGGAGAAGTCAATCAAATCACTCGGCTCCTTAGCAACAACCAACCCTCCTGTAGGTACTTCTGTCAAAAACATAACATCCCCAGGCTCTGACAGCCCCTGCTCTTTAAACAAATCTGCCAAATCACCATCAATATCCACAGGGTCAGCACCGCGAATCTTGCATATTGTGGGTTCATCCAAAGCAAGCTTTTCAATCTGGTTCACCTGAACAGGCCCCCAGAAATGGTAGCTGTTCTCGTAAGCGGCGGTCACACCTGGCCTTTTGGGCAAGCTATCAGACATTTCCTTCACTGGATTTTGGCTGCCAGCGAACCTACGGATTGTTCTCATTCTTTCTTTCATTTGGCTCAGTCTTGGTTCTGGGCAAACGAACATATCTCCATCCTCTCTGACGAAATGCTTGTTTAAAGACCAACTGTACGGGCGTATCTCGGGCCTCTTGTACCTCTTACCAGCCGCTGAGGTCATCTTTTCCTTGAAAGCTTCAGTCTTGTCATACGCCTTATCTTCTCTAGTCACGGCATATCCCAGTCCTTGCTTGTTTCTCTTGGCTTCTGGCAACACCAGCCTACACGGTCCCTGTTGGCGTTTTCCCAGCCCCAGACCAGGGATATAGCTCATGCCTCTTAGCATTTTCAACACAGGAGGAATCTTATCTGAAGATGTCATCAGATCTATGGTGCAGACCTGTCCTTTGGGTTTCTCTATCGTGAATCCACTGAGCATCGGGTTTTCCTGGTCGAGCTTGATCTCCATCACTGGCAAGGTGTTGGTGCTGGTTTCCCCAATCGTAACACTATCACCATAAATCATTGTCAGCACTCCTTCTTGCACAAATTTTAAACACTGGTGAAGAGTGGAGGCTACCGCTCCAATTTCATGAATCCAAGGTCGGCCCAGTAATGCTGAGAATGTGACCGGAATGTCGATAACTTGAAATTCTATCATCATCTCCTTGCCTCCAAACATCAAATTCAGAGAGACTATCCCCAACACCGCCCTAGATGTCGAATCGTAGGCCTTTATGGTTTGGTTGGATGGTTTAAGATTCTGCGCATTGATGTCTAACATACTCATCATTTTAGTAGGGAGCACATTCATAGCTGACCCATTATCTACCAATACATGGGGAATCTGCCATCCTTCCAAGGGTACTGTGATGTGTAGGGACTCATTATGATTCGCACCATAAGCGGGCAAGTCAAGATCCGTGAAAGTAATGATGTTCCCATACTATGCAGTCCCAATCAGCTGACAGGCTTCGTCTGGGGTGGCATTGACAGATACTTTCATTTTGGATAGGGCTTCTTCCAATTTCAGTTTGTGAGGGTAGGAGGATGTGAGTAAAGACCATAAGGAGATATCGGCTTGTGTTCTCTTCAACTGTGTTAGGATCGGGTCTTCTTGGACTTCTTCGCTTCCCACCGATCTGTAAGGATTTTGAGAGGACTGAGGGTTAGAGACCGCAACTGCCTTACCTTTCCCGGACGGATCCGAATTATTCACTCCCAACATTCTCCCTGACCGAGTCAACAGATTAACATCTTGGTGATCATCAACCACAAATTACCTGCTGGCCTCCTTGAGCTCTGCTAGCGTAATCGGAACAGGACGAGTGCTATAAGGCCATGCCGCCTGCCTTATTTCATTTATGGACAAAGGCGCCTCTACATTAGCCGCTATCCTGAGTTCCTCCAAGGAGATTGGGGAATCTCTAGGAACCATGGATGATATAGTGTTGGCAACCACATGCTCTTCATAATCGTCATAATCAGCAGTATTATTCAAACCATACAGGTCATCAAGATACAAAACATAGCAGAAATTATCTTTCATTTCATCAGAAAATGGGATTACATCAGTCACATTCTCATTACAACCAGCATTACCACTTTCACCTATTGACTTCCCAAACTCTATTACATTAACAAAATAGTCTTGCCCGAGTCGATAAGATTCACGTTGTTACTTGGTAGAGGATTGTTGACCACATTCGGGCGAGGAGATTTCTCAATCTTCTTGTCATCCACCAAACCTTGAATTATCTTTTTGAGGGTTACGTAGGAATTTGTGGTGTGCCCTGAGAACTGGTGAAATCGACAGTACTTGCTAGCATCCATATGGGGATTAGGACAAGCAGGACTATAATTCTCCAATGGCTTGATCATACCGGTACGAAGCAATCCGTTGAAAACTTCCTCTGTAGACATGCCTAAATCATCAAATCTCGGCTGCGGCTTAGGCTGAAACCTCACTGCATTTTGCACATTATTACCTCCTCTTTGTAGATTGTTGATACTGTTGTCCTTGGCCACATCTCTTACTCTTGGCGCCATGGCTGAAACAGTGTTGGGTGCTCGGTATCGGCAACCTCCACTACTGCTGCCACCACCGGCATTTGCATTCGGGGTTTGATTGAACAATCTGTTTTCACTTCTAGCTCCCATTCCTACCATCTCTCGCAGATCTGGGTACCAACCTTTCCCTATGGCTTCCCTGAGCACTTGCTTAACACACAACAAGAAGATGTCCTTTTGGTCCTGGAGGGGTATCGGCTCTGATAACTCATTAAGCTTGGAATTCCACCGCTTGTAGAATTCTGTAATTGACTCATCGGCCTTCTGGATAGTCCCCACTAAATCATCTCGAGTAGTACGCCACTCCAAATTGCCCTTGTACTTCTCCAAGAAAGTTTCTGTTATCTGGTTCCAGGTGGAGCGACACTCCTGTTTCAAAGCCAGAAACCATGTAAGCGCTGATCCCTTCAAGGTCAGATGGAAGTGGGATGCCATGAATTCGGGCGTGCAGCCCATTGCCCCCATTGTCATAACATACGTATCTATATGAGTTTTCGGGCAGGCGGTACCATTGAAATCCATTTTGGGCATTTTAAACTTGTGCGGTGATGGAGGAAAACTCCCTCTTGTAATAAAAACCGAGCAAGTGTACTCACTACCGGTGTAGCAGTATGCAAATGCAGGGGTCAAATCCACAGAGACTCGTTGGTAAACAAATAAAGTGAAAGCAGTGAATTTTAGTAACCACAGTTTATCGATTTGATTTATAACTAAAAACATAAAATAAATAACTAAAACTAACTAAACTAGAAAACAGATTATGAGCAGAGATTCGTAAATTGGATTTCACTTCACCATCATTCTATGCAGAATTTTACTTATAAAACATTAACTCAACTTCTAGGGTTCATTCACTTTAGCTAGGATCGACACGGTTAGGTGGCCGGATTACAATCCTAAATATTCTCTTAATATTGTAAATTCTATTACGGTTCCACAATATGCCAAGAATACGTTAAGAACACAAGAATTAAAGAACCTAATGTTGATCCGATTCTATTACGGCACAGACCAAATTATTCGACAAATAGTGGTCTATGTATCAAGATCCCAAAATTAATGGCGAATTCAATACCCAAATATTCAAAGACGAGTTTGTATCTTAACATACGTCTCGAATCCAAGAACATGGAATTAAAATCTATTAATGAACTAGAAGGAATTAAATAGAAAGAATTAAAATATTAATGCATAGAAATCCGGTAAAGGTTCGACCAATCTACAAATCTAATGAATTAGCTACTCATAATTTACAAATAATAAAAACCTGGATTGATGAATAATTCTTCTTCTTCAATTGATCCAAGAAAAGAAAAATAAAACTCCAAAATATAAAAACTCCAATATGATATTTTGATATGTTGATCTGAGATGTGAATATATATAATATATATATGTATCATATGGCTGCCGTGGCTGCTGAAATATATATAAAAAACTAGGGCAAAAGCCATGGAAAAGACAATAACACCCATTGAGTAATACGTGCACTGTTGCTGAAATACGGCGTAGAGCGGCCGCCCTTCTCTGCTGGCGCGCCCGCGCAAGTTTCCAGAAAGTTTGGCCGAGTATTTTTCCCTTCAGCGCGGCCGCCCATGGTGCCTAGCGCGACCGCCCCTGTTTCCAGAAAGTTTGGCCGGCGTTTCTCCTTCCAATTTTGCCTTGGCTCCAATGGCCCCAAGCAGCTTCCTTCTGGCCCAACCATGGCCCCAACTGGCCCATGAATGGCCCTAGCCTTCTCCTGCATTGGCCGGCCATATACCATGAAGCAGTGGCTTGATTTGTAATGAATAATACTCTTTTCGTCTCCGCAATTGCCAAGTCCACTTTGATCGCTCTAATGACTTCTTTTGCACTTCGCTCTTTAGGATTTTATTTTTCATTTTAACTCATGAATTTTTATAAATTAAATTCGTCCAAAAATTCCATATTTCCAGTTTAGTCCCTGAATTTTCCAATATTTCCCATTTAGTCCTTGGAGCTCCAAATGTCAGTTTTGTCCCAGATTTCAGCATTGTTGCACTTTAGCCCCTGAACTATCAAAACACTAACAAACCATATCAAATATACATAAAACTCGGGAATCATACACAA
This sequence comes from Adenophora triphylla var. japonica, assembly GCA_022495995.1. Lineage (NCBI taxonomy): Eukaryota > Viridiplantae > Streptophyta > Magnoliopsida > Asterales > Campanulaceae > Adenophora > Adenophora triphylla. The sequence continues at coordinate 299,090 of JAFEMH010000113.1, read as the reverse complement.
AGAAAGCCTAAAAGTGCATCATTTGGATGGGAAAATACACATCCATCAAACACCTACAAACTAACCTTTTGCTCGTCCCGAGTAAAACAAAACTAAGAGAATAAAAATAAAACTATTCTAAATACTAATAATAAAACATTAAAACAAAATAATTATTTTTGGGATGTTCTATCACAGATGATTCATTGGCCATACAAGTCTCAGATTCTCACCAACACACATAATCAACAAGTGCCACCACAGTAATGGGATTACAATCACATTGAAGCATAAAACTCACAATTTTCCACACGGCCTGAATGATGAATGAATTATGGGAGGTCACTGCCAACAACCTAAGATTGTTTATGGATTCACTAAGTGATGCTCTAAATCAATATATCATAGACAGTACAACCCAAAAAAAGGACACTCATATGCATATTTACACGATTGTCAACCCGGTTACTCGATATTGAAATAATAATATGGCTCAAAAGTTAAGGTGCGAAAGATCGCAGGGGCAAGGTTCATGGTTACAAATGAAGGTAAGGACATACGAACATAAGAAAGTGAAACTAGAAAGTCTTCTTGTAACAATACATCCTCACTTTGATTATAATTCCTCCACTCACCCTTATTACTTCCCAATGTGCCAACCCACAAACTAAAACTTTTTCATACATTGACATGTGGTTGAGCACATTCCATTACATTCTTTGGTCACATTGAAACATAATTTCCACTTTACCATTAGAGAGGGCAAGGCTTCATTTTTTTCTTCTTTTTCTTTTCTTTCTTTTTTTTTTCTTTTTACTTTTCACAAATGTATCACAAAGAATGTGCATTTACTATTTTTCTCAAGCCCCTCTTTTCATTACATAACATGACCCACTTCTTTATTTTTGTGACCAATTTCCACTCAATCCTTTGATTTTCATAACATTCTCCAAAATATCCCCATTCTTTCCCTAGTTTCACTTTCTTGAAAAGGTGCGAAAATAGTGTATAAGTTAAAAGGGTGGGATAATGAAGGTACAAATGAAGGCGAATGGTGGTCTAGGATAACCTCCCACTTTGTGAGAGATTTCATTCTTTTTCAAGCTCAAAAGGGGTTCTAGCGAAATTTTTTATATAAGTGACGAGAAAGTTTAAGGCTCACAAAACGGGATTCAAAGAATAGCCATATATATCAAGTAACCTATTGACGTGTTATTGACAATCATGCAAACATGTTCTAGGGACCCCGAGAATACACAAAGTGATCCCATAAAGGCACCTAAGTTGATGACAATGACCAAGAATATGATACGGAAGTGAGAGGTGGTGCAATCATAATTTAAATGTTTCAATGCAATCCCAATCACCACACTAATAATAACTCATGTGATTTTAAAATTAAAGCCCACTCTAATCATCACAGACTTTAGCCAACATCCCAACTATGAAAAGAACAAAATTTTTAAAATTTTTTCTATTTTTTTGGAGGGTGACACTATATACACTCCCCTATAAACCCACAAACTCGGAGAGTTGCCCACCCCCAAACTCAAAACATGCTATGTCCTCATAGCAAAGAGAACAAAAGCGTGCCTTGGGTTCGACGGACGACATGACACGACAAAACAGTAATTAACAAAACAATAAAACATACCTCATTGGGTTGCCTCCCAAGCAGCGCATTTGGTTAAAGTCGTTAGCCCGACTATGGTCCCAAGCTTACTTGGCCTTAGCTTTGCGTCCTTTAGACCATCTCCTTTCCTCACGGGCACAAACGCCCTTCTCTCTCCAATTCAGCTCTAGGGGTAAAGCCACATTTATTTTTAAAACTTTACGCTTGTGCTTACCCCTCTTTCTTTTCTTTTTATTGGGGTTTCCACCCCCAAACTCAACCTTTTTCGCAGCCTGCAAAACACCATTCTCACAACCAAGATCAAGAGAGTTATCATGCACAAAAATATTTAAAAATATAGAATCAGATAAATCACTATAACTCTCCTCACTAACTCTAGATTTTGAAGGCCCTTGTGGTAGATGTGATGGATTCGACTCTTTATGGGAGTCGTGTGGGGTGTGATATGACCCGTTACTCCTAGAGTATTGGTCGGCCTTAATGTTACTAGCCAAGGGATAAACGTCCGCATTATCCCCACTTTTCTCACATCCATTCACATCATCTATAAAAATTGGAAAATCAGTTATGGCTCCTACAAAACCATCTTTGGGGGAGGGGTTCTTATCATTTTTAATCATACAAAACTTACATTCTTCCCCCATGCCTCTCAAGGACACCACCCCTTGGCACACATCAATGGTGGCCTTAGTGTCAAACATAAATGGCCTCCCAAGCAAAATGGGAGTTTTCAGTTGTTCCTCACTTGATCCCTCCATACACATCACATAAAAGTCAATGGGGATAATGATTTTATCAATTTTAACCAACACCCCTTCAATAACCCCTAAAGGTCTTTTGATTGAGAGATTCGCCAATTGCAAGTCTCTCATGGGTGGTTTCAACTCACATGCCCCCAAACTTCTAAAAACATGAAAGGGCATCACATTAACACTTGCCCCAAGATCCAACAAACCTTTAAAATTTTGACCCCCTAAAGAAATTGGGATAGTGAAACACCCGGGGTCTTTTTGCACATGATTAACTTTTTCATTCTCATTAACATCATCATTATTATCAAAACAATCAATATTATCAAGAGAAGATAGAAATACCTCCTCGATTTCCTCACTCTCATCCCACACTGTCGTGATTGACTTTGCTTTCTCAGGTGGGTTCTTCTCTTTCATCAACTCTTGGGCAACCTTCACAAGTTGCTCTACTTGTGTGCCCATCTTTTCAAATGCAGCATCTGTATTTCTGTTGCTTTGATGCATCTCCATCCTTAAGCTATTTGGTGCCAGCTCCCAAGGCTCTTTATCATGTTGTCCAGGTGGTGGCACATGAAGAGGTTTCACTTGCTGATTATGATGGCCACCCCATGGATTGTAATTGCCATATTGATTGCCTTGGGGTGGTGGCCTTGGTGCATATCCATTAAAAGCATGAGCCTGTTCAGGATTATAAAAGAAATTTGCTGCACTTGGACACATATTAGTCACATGAGATGATAAACCACAATTTGTACAATAATCAGTAATAACATTGGCACCAACAGAAGTGCCACAAGCAGTCAATTTATCCAATTTATTATTTAAAAGTGCAATCTGCTTTGAAATATTATCACTAGCATTCAATTCAAGTACCCCCCTTGTTCTACCCCTCGAACTCTTTTGTTGAGAATTAGCACTCAACATCTCAAATAAAGCTTTAGTTTCTTCAGGGGTCTTGGCTCCTATCGAGCCTCCAGCAGCATTGTCAACCATTGATTGACCATTGTCATTCAAGCCATCATAAAAGGATTGGTTCAGTGAGCGTAGTGTAAAATTGTGTTGGGGACATTGTATTAACATTGTATTGAATCTTTCATATGCCTCATGAAAGGGCTCCCCCACATCTTGGGAAAATGTCATCAATTTCTGTCTAAAACTAGCCAAAAGATGATGTGGGTAATATCTTTTAAGGAACACATCTTGTAACTCTCCCCAAGTACTAATGCTGCTCGGTGCAAGCATCAGCAACCATGTTTTAGCCACTCCCTTAAGAGTGTAAGGAAAACACTTTAATCTAATTTGCTCCTCAGTCACTCCCTGTCTTAACAAAAATTGAGCAACAACAATAATATACTCTTTAAGGAACGTGAGTGCATCCTCACCAGGCAATCCGTGAAAGCTTGGCAACATGGCAAAGTATTGTCCTTTGACCTCTAAATTTTTGGCTGCATCGGACAGCACTATGCAAGAGGTAGATGTGTCTACCCTAGGTCTCAGGAAATCATTCATAGTCTGCGCCGGTGGTACTGCCATCTCGGCTTTCTCTTCCTCTACCTCGGTGGTGGAGGGTTCTGATTCGGTGTCCGAATCCGAAAAGAGAGGATTAAAGAGGGGATCGCCCTCAAATTCTTCCTCAAATCTATTTATGTTATCGTCCAATGGCACCAATGTAGGCTTCAAAGAACGACGACCTTGCATTCACTACCTAACCTACTTGTTTACTTGCAACAAGTCCCCGGTAACGGCGCCAAAAACTTGATGGAGGAAAACTCCCTCTTGTAATAAAAACCGAGCAAGTGTACTCACTACCGGTGTAGCAGTATGCAAATGCAGGGGTCGAATCCACAGAGACTCGTTGGTAAACAAATAAAGTGAAAGCAGTGAATTTTAGTAACCACAGTTTATCGATTTGATTTAGAACTAAAAACATAAAATAAATAACTAAAACTAACTAAACTAGAAAACAGATTATGAGCAGAGATTCGTAAATTGGATTTCACTTCACCATCATTCTATGCAGAATTTTACTTATAAAACATTAACTCAACTTCTAGGGTTCATTCACTTTAGCTAGGATCGACACGGTTAGGTGGCCGGATTACAATCCTAAATATTCTCTTAATATTGTAAATTCTATTACGGTTCCACAATATGCCAAGAATACGTTAAGAACACAAGAATTAAAGAACCTAATGTTGATCCGATTCTATTACGGCACAGACCAAATTATTCGACAAATAGTGGTCTATGTATCAATATCCCAAAATTAATGGCGAATTCAATACCCAAATATTCAAAGACGAGTTTGTATCTTAACATACGTCTCGAATCCAAGAACATGGAATTAAAATCTATTAATGAACTAGAAGGAATTAAATAGAAAGAATTAAAATATTAATGCATAGAAATCCGGTAAAGGTTCGACCAATCTACAAATCTAATGAATTAGCTACTCATAATTTACAAATAATAAAAACCTGGATTGATGAATAATTCTTCTTCTTCAATTGATCCAAGAAAAGAAAAATAAAACTCCAAAATATAAAAACTCCAATCTGATATTCTGATATGTTGATCTGAGATGTGAATATATATATATATATATATATATATATATATATATGTATCATATGGTAGTTTCTTTGAAATATATATAAAAACCTAGGGCAAAAGCCATGGAAAAGACAATAACACCCATTGAGTAATACGTGCAATGTTGCTGAAATACGGCGTAGAGCGGCCGCCCTTCTCTGTTGGCGCGCCCGCGCAAGTTTCCAGAAAGTTTGGCCGAGTATTTTTCCCTTCAGCGCGGCCGCCCATGGTGCCTGGCGCGACCGCCCCTGTTTCCAGAAAGTTTGGCCGGCGTTTCTCCTTCCAATTTTGCCTTGGCTCCAATGGCCCCAAGCAGCTTCCTTCTGGCCCAACCATGGCCCCAACTGGCCCATGAATGGCCCTAGCCTTCTCCTGCATTGGCCGGCCATATACCATGAAGCAGTGGCTTGATTTGTAATGAATAATACTCGTTTCGTCTCCGCAATTGCCAAGTCCACTTTGATCGCTCTAATGACTTCTTTTGCACTTCGCTCTTTAGGATTTTATTTTTCATTTTAACTCACGAATTTTTATAAATTAAATTCGTCCAAAAATTCCATATTTCCAGTTCAGTCCCTGAATTTTCCAATATTTCCCATTTAGTCCTTGGAGCTCCAAATGTCAGTTTTGTCCCAGATTTCAGCATTGTTGCACTTTAGCCCCTGAACTATCAAAACACTAACAAACCATATCAAATATACATAAAACTCGGGAATCAAACACAAAGAAAGCCTAAAAGTGCATCATTTGGATGGGAAAATACACATCCATCATGCGGCAAAGGCGTTACTTGGGCAGGATCCACAACCTTAAGACCACTAGAACCTACGGTCAACTTATCAATTTGCTGCTGCATCTGTCTTAACAAGGCTGTCACTTCTGGAGCCAAACCTGGAATCTGGGGTATAGCGGGAGCCACTGTCGATGAAGGCACTGGGAAGTCTGAATTAGGTCCAATGGGCAAAGTTGCTAATGGGAGACCAAAGGTACTGGGGATTCCAATATTACTGTCCAACAAGCTGACTGAACTAGGGATCCTGTTCCCATACATATCATAACCGTTAAACTGCATACTGGGGTTCTGGGGACTGTACTGTGTTGACTGACCTCTGAATTGACCAAGAGTAGAGAAACCTGTACTGATGCACGGGGCGGAATACGGAGTGGAACCATATAAATGCTGAGTAAGGGGAGAACATACTGCGGGCTGAGGGACACTGCCTTGAGTCTGAAACTGCTGATATCTTGAAACATTGTCTTGACAAATTTGACTCCCGGAAAGCCGATACTGACCACTCTGGAAACTGTCGGGATATGCTCTGGACTGAGGTTGGGGATAACCTGCTTGAAACTGAGCTCCATACTGAAACTGCGATGCTGGGACATTGGGGGTTGGAGAGGCAGTGAGATCGAAGAAATTTGATGCTTGACCACCATTCTTGCTAGCACCTTGTGGGATAACCTGGCTATACCCTTGAGAAGAGGGGGAATGAACCTTCCTTGGTCACTCACAAACATTCCCGGAGATGACACTTGATTAGGTCATGGGGCATAGCTTACTGGAGGAGGCATCGTATTGTAACTGGGCTGGGTAGGTTGAGCAGGTGAAGCGGACCCGATCTCATTATGACTGTCTTCTGTGATCTCCATATAGGAACCGTCCTCCCGATGAAGCACTGCAATCCCTATGGCTCTCATGGCCTCCACAAAGCGGTTATGAGCTTCTTCTTCACGGGCCTTGGCGTTCTGAGCCAGTAGACAGGCCTCACGTTCTCGGGCTAGAGCAGCTTCCAACGTCACCCTCAATTCCTCTGTGGTCATATCGTTCAAACTTGGCTAACCCATTGTCACTGAGCCTCCAGCGGACTGAGCAGAAAATACATCTCCGTTCCCGGCCATCTCTAATTCTACACCAACTGAAACTGCTTGAACACGAACTAAACGAGCTCCTGGGACAGATGAACGGGTCCAACTCGCCGTAGCTTCAGGGGTAGAGACGGGTTTATAAGGTATTGAAGGGAAATTTTGAGGAACGGGAGAGGGAGAGGAACGGAACAGACTCGCACAAACAATTTTATTCATCTTCAAGTATAAATTAGTATTTTAAATCCTAAGTACGGTTGGAAAAGGGGAAGCCTTTATTCATGCTAACTATACCTTGGGGAAGCCTAAAGGGACGCAACGTTCAAATTACACTAAATGCCTTGCTTTGAAATATATAATAGGTAATGATACCTAACCAAAGCCTAACATCATTATGGAACGGAGAGGTTTTCCAAATTTCTAGGGAAATTTGGGAAGCATAACGGGTCTTTTCGAAGAATTTCGAAGAAAAATCCGGCATGACCTCTCGTCGGTGCACGTTGACAATGCGGCATGATCTCTCGTTTAGAACACGCCATGGGAGTGACATGTCCCCACGTGAAATCATGTTGCATTTGGCAACATGCCCACAAGATGCGAGGTTTTGGGGGAAGGTATAAGGACCTACGATATGTTTCAAAACAATTCATTTTGTTGTAATAAAAACATTGTATCAAAAACCAACCGTGGGTAAGGTTAAATGTGTGGCGCCACCTATAACGCACTAGGGGGTTGGGTTTGATTTCAGGCGCTCAAGCGTAGGCAAATTTCATGGCCGTCCGCGATGCCGTCAATCGCACCCGAGGGTTCTAAGTCTAAGTGATGTAGTGTGCGGATGACTACATTCTTTTATTTACAAAAAACAAGATTTTTTTTTTTTTATTTTGAAAAGAGTAAAGAAAAAACACACACACCCTTACAGGAATATAGGAAACAACAATCAACTGAGCCACATTCGATCCAAGGGACTGCCCTCAAACCAGATTTCTGAGTATCTGTTCAGTGGCCACTCCTTGTCGCGTGACACAGGACATCAAGAGATAAAGGTGTCGCACGACCTGGGTGGTCACTGAACCAACAATTCTGCAATCATCAAATCAGCCCCTGCATCTCCATGGCAAGAACAAAGCAAAATAACTAATGCACAACATAAGGAATACAAAGCACACGGGGTTCACAAGTCTCATATTCAACAAAATGCATGAACCACAAATGATTGTCAAAGATGCACACAAAATGGATGTATTGGATGTCTAATTTAATGAAAGCTTGACCCACTTAACATTTGAAAAACAGGTTTTCAAAGTCACTCATCCCTAGCGGAGTCGCCACTGAATGTGCGCTCACCCAAAATTTTGGTTTATTTCGAAATGATGAAAGTAAAGGAGTCGCCACGCCGTTTTTGAGAGGAAACATTGAAAACCTTTTTAGAGAGAAAACACGGGTTCGGGGGTCAGGTTACGTGTTGGGAAGAACCGAGAGTTCACCCAACACGCCTCATCCATAGACGAGTCTTTCAATTAAACATCCAAGCAAAATCCAAAGTGTGTGCAAGTGTTGACAATGAACAAGTGTGATAATCATGCATCTTATTAATATGAATTGAGATTTACAACTCGTGAACCCATTATTTAGGGAGGCCACATCCCTGCTACAACAATCTAAAACAGATTACAACTGAAAAAGGTTTCTGCAAATAGGTCACGATATGTCGCATGACATATGATTCCAGTGACCACATATGTCGCGTGACACAGGATCACCATGGAACAATATGTCGCGTGACATACAGAGACCATCTGCAGAAACTTACACAATGAACACCAGAATCAACAACAACTAATACAGATCCAATTGATTGACCAAATTATGTACGAAATACAGAAATAACAACAAATCGACCCCGGGAGTGTGGATATGGGTAGATCCACACCCCCTTTGGGGTTTGAACACCAAATTCAAGCAAGTATTCAATAAGAGCAATTCAATTACACAGATCAAATGAATTAAATAGAGAGATTGCGATTGGGATTCAGTAATCTAGACAGATGGAGTCTGATTACTAAATCCTAACAGAAGTAGACAATGAAATTATAGAGAATTGAGTTAAAGGAAGAGAGAAGAGGGAGTTGAGATTTCGTTACCCTTGATGCTTCCCCGAATCCTGTATCAAGTTAGATACAAGACCCTTCAATTGGTTGTTTCTGGCCTTGAAATCCTGAGAGAATTGATGCCAGAGGGTCCAAGTGAGTTGGTTGGAGAAATGGGTTTGGAATGGAGAGAATTGGGTAGGTTGAAGGTAGGAGAGAGAGAGAGAGAGAGAGAGGTGTGTTTGGGGGGCTTTGTTACGATGCAATTTCTGCAGAGTAACAGTAGGCTGAAGTTGGGATCCATTTCTGAGAGGGGGAGGGTCTTATTTATAGGCTGCACTTAGTGGTCACCTTGTGTCGCACGACTATACGTAACCACTTTCCATGCCTCAACTTGTCGCGTGACACAAGGTGGCCTCAACCGCTTTTGGCGCCAAAACCAATTTCTGGAACATTCAGGCCTAAATACCCAAAAGGTCCAAAAAGGTTTATTCCCAACAAGTCCCTTTGCATGAGTAAGGTACCAAAAGGTACTTCCTTCACGGGAAACTTATGAAACGTTTTCGAAAGTATCGAAATCGGCCGGGAATTTACCAAAACGCCCCTTAATGCAATTTTATTACATTTAAAATGCATCTAAAAGGTTGCGAATTGGATTGGCGTACTTACAGATTCATCAGAGTCATCGAATATCCGACATGGCTGTCCAACATTGTGACCGTAAACAAGGCTAATGGGAAGGTGCGCTGCTGTGTAGATTTCCGGGATCTGAACAAGGCCAGCCCCAAAGACGATTACCCCTTGCCAAACATAGACATCCTGGTGGACTCCACCGCCAACTACGAAGTTAAATCCTTCGTTGATGGCTTTGCAGGCTACAACCAGATCAAGATGGCCGAACAAGACCAGGAAAAGACAGCCTTCACCACACCGTGGGGAACTTACTGCTATACAGTGATGCCATTTGGGCTCAAGAATGCCGGGGCTACTTACCAAAGGGCAGCGACCGCACTTTTTCATGACATGATCCACAAGGAGATTGAGGTCTACGTCGACGATATGATAATCCACTCCAAAGGCGAGGACGAACAACATTTTATTGACCTGCGAAAGTTCTTTCAAAGGCTGAGACAACATTCCATGAGACTGAACCCTGCCAAATGCACCTTTGGAGTGGCAAGGGGAAAAGTGCTCGGGTATATGGTCACGGAGCGAGGTATTGAAGTCGACCCCCGAAAGATCAAAGCCATTATGGACATGAGGCCACCTCAAACCCAGACAGAAGTCAAAAGCTTTATGGGCAAACTGCAGTATATCAGCCGCTTTGTCAACCAGTTGACCACTATGTGCGAGCCCATCTTCAAGCTCATGAAGAAGAATGTAGACACAGAATGGACCGAAGAATGCCAGGATGCCTTTGACCAGATCAAGGCATACTTAGTACATCCTCCGGTGCTATGCCCCCCACATAGACAGAAACCTCTTCTGCTCTATCTCACTGTCACTGATACGGCAGTTGGGGCTATGCTTGCTCAAGAAAAGAAAGACTCTTGGGTAGAGAATGCCATTTACTTTCTCGGTAGGAAGGCTGCAGGGAGTGAGCTCAATTACTCGGCATGTGAAAAGACTTGTGCGGGGAGTGCGGGTAGTCGGTAAGCTGAAGCATTACATGCAAGCCCACCCTGTGAACTTGGTCTCGAAAATGGACCCCATCAAGTACATCTTCGACAAGCCTTCCCTCTCGATGCGTCTAGCAAAGTGGTCCTTCTTCTTTGCTGAATACAACATCAACTACATGACCAGAAAGGCCATCAAGGGTCAAGCATTGTCAGACCATTTGGCAAATTTTCCTAGTAATGAGGACCGTGGGCCTGAACCCCAATTCCCAGATGAAGGGATCTTTGTAGTCGAGCCTGAAAGCCGATGGCAGCTTTTCTTTGACGGGGCTGCTAACAAGAGAGGAAATGGCATAGGGATGCTACTGGTCAATCCGAAGGATGAGCACACACCCATAGCCCTCAAGTTGAACTTCCCTGCCACTAACAATGTTGCCGAGTATGAAGCCTGCATTGCTGGTTTAGAAGCTGCCTTAGAAAGGAATGTCAAGGAGCTTGAAGTTTATGGAGACTCAGCCCTGATCATCAACCAGGTCTCCAACAAATGGAAGACTGTAGACCCTAATCTTCAGCGGTATCATGCCTATATGGAGGAGATGACTGGACAGTTCAGAGAAGTGACTTTCCACTACTTGCCAAGGGAAAAGAACAGATTCGCAGATGCCTTAGCTACTCTAGCCTCACTGGTAGAGATCCCCGAGGGAAAAGCCATAAAACCCTTCAGAGTGGGTAGAAGAGAAGCCCCGGCTTTCTGTTGTGAAGTAGACTTGGGACCTGAGCCTATCAAGGAACCATGGTACAAGCAAATTTACCAGTTCCTCAAAGATGGAGAGTTAGCTTTCAGAGACGAAGAAGGTAGACCAAAAGAAGGTGTCAAAGCCAAGAGCTTGCAAGCCCTGAAAAGGTTGGCCTCCCATTATGTCATTTTAGGAGGCAACCTGTACAAGAAGCGGTACCAAGGACCACTCCTCTTGTGCGTCACTCAAGAAAGGGCCAGAGAGTTGATGACCGAAGTCCACAATGGTCCCTGCGGTCCTCATATGAATGCTAGAGCCCTGATGCAAGTGATCCTCAGAATGGGTTACTACTGGATTTCCATGGAGACAGACTGTGTCCAGCATGTCCGAGCATACGACAAATGCCAATGGTTTGCCAACCTCAACCATCTCCCGCCTCATGACCTGTACTGCATGACGACTCCTTGGCCGTTCGCAACTTGGGGTATTGACGTGATAGGGAAGATAGCCCCGGCAGGAAGCAATGGGCATGAATTTGTGTTACTAGCCATCGACTACTTCACCAAGTGGGTAGAGGCCAAGTCCTACAAAGTCCTCACTTCGAGAAAAGTGGCCCAGTTTGTCAGAGAAAACATAATGTGTAGATATGGGGTGCCTAATGAGATCATTTCTGATAATGGGTCACACTTTGAAGGGGACTGCGATAGATTGCTGTCAGAATTCAGAATCACTCGCCACAAGTCATCCCCATATAGACCTCAGACTAACAGATCCGTGGAAGCTGCTAATAAGACATTCGAACGGGTCATCCGGAAAATGGCCACCCGTGGTCGTGATTGGCCTGAGAAGCTGCACCTAGCACTTTGGGGCTACCGAACATCTGTCAGAACAGCTACAGGAGAAACTCCCTTCGCCCTAACCTACGGGATGGAAGCAGTGTTACCAGTGGAGTTGGAAATCCCGTCACTAAGGGTCCTCCTGGAAAACAGTGTCATTGAAGTAGAGTGGCTACGCAGCCGGCATGATGAGTTGGCTCTGCTCGATGAAAGAAGGCTAAAAGCCATGGAGCACACCCGAGCCTACCAGAGGTGAATGGCCAGAGCATTTGACAAGAAATTCAAGGCCAGGGACATCAAGGAGGGTGACTTAGTGTTGAAAGTGAAGCCCCCTACAAGAGACAACCCCTTGGGAAAATGGGAACCCGTTTGGATTGGCCCGTATGTGGTGCAGAAGATACTATCGGGAGGAGCCATGAAGCTTGCAGACCTGGATGGCAATCCCTTTGTTCACCCAGTCAACGGCGATAAGCTCCGAAGGTACTATGTCTAAAAAAAAAAGTAAAGAAAATAGAAAAAAAAATCTTAGTGCAAAAAGAGTAATACCCAGCTAGGCTGAAAAACCCAAAAAAGGGCGGTCTAGGCAAAAAACAGGGTTGCACATTAAAAAAAAAAGAAAAAATCTTAGTGCAAAAAGAGTAATGCCCAGCTAGGCTGAAAACCCAAAAAAAAAAGGGCGGTCTAGGCAAAAGACAGGGCTGCACAGAAAAAAAATAAAGTAAAAAAAAAAGGCCAAAAGACCTAATCCCGATAGTTCACCAGAATGAACTACGAAGACCTGAGCCCCTTAGACTTTCTTGTAAAAGGGGAACGTAGGCAGCCATTTATGGTTCGGTCTAAACAATAAAAAAGGGCGATTAAGTTTCCATGAAATGCGTCCTAAATAATAAAGGGCAATCAAGTTTTCATAAAACGGGTCCTGAGCAATCAATAAGACATCTGAAATTTCCATGAAATTGTGTCTTGATTAATTTCTAAGATAATATCTCTTGTTCATTACAAGTTAAAAACTTCTTGATGAGTTCAAGCACGGTCTACTCTTGACTCTGCTAACCTGCTACAAAGATCTAAAATACAATAAAATGCCTAATAAACAACTGTGTTTGCAAAATGGCAATAAGGGAATCCTAAGAAAAGATTTGTCAGTCGTCATTCACTGAATCTTCTTTGGTCTTCTTCCCTTTACTTTGACCCCATCGAGTGTTCTTTCTCTTCTTCTCTATGATGTCAGTCTCCCTCATCCCGATCTCCGGTATCCTCACTGGAGCCTCCATCAAACCCGTGTCAATAAGTGCCCTCTCAATACGGGCACGAGTTCGTACTTCCTCCCTCTGAGCCTCAGTCAAGGGAGCGACTTTAGAAAGACTCTTATATCGATCCTCCATATCTCTGATAAGGTCACCCGACTAGTTATAGCGACTCGCCTTAGCTTCAGTCTCCCTCAGAGTCCTACTCGAATCGCAGTCAGCCCCCAATAAAGCCTGACGTCTCTCTCCCAATATGACCTGAGTCGCTCCCATCTCGTTCGCATACAAATCCAAGTAGGCCGTAGTCAAGATGGTACTCTTCCTGCTCCTGAGGATAGCCCTGGGTGGGAAAACGGTATATGTCCAATCCCTCGAGAAGAATGAGAAGCAGGCTGGATCCCTCATGTCTAAGGACACCACTTCCATGGTACAAATGTCCTCCCAATCGCCCAACAGCTCCTGTAAGGTCCCGAACTGCCTGGATACCAAGCAGGGTATGTAGAAGGATGACCAACAGAACCCTAGAACCCTCACCACATAGGACTCTTGAAATGTCCTCCTGGTCTGCAACCTCTAGTGAGGTACCCACCAGCGAATATCCGAAGTAGATAACCTAGCCATTATCAGCTCCCAGTCACCCTGGTCCTACTGCCTAGGCAAACCCCTCTGAGAAATCACCCAAGGGCACTGAGTCGGCAAAGCACCGAGCCTCTCCTGCAGCCATAAAGTCAACACGGCCGGACTTCCAGACCTCATGAAATGGTCTCCTCTAGCCATCCTGTCAATGCCGTGCAGGGTCTCACCCAAAACCAATGGGACAATGTCTTTCCCAGCCCTGCAATCCCTAACCATGTCCAAGAAACCACCATGACAGACCCCCACGGACTCAGCAGTGAACAGAGACGAGAACACAAAGAGGATAAAGGCATCCATAGCCACCGTGGTCGTAGCCATATTCGAAGACCCAAACCTGCTCGGGATATCAGAAAGGTCAATCCTGTCCGGAGCTATCATCATCCCTTCAGCCTCTACCAGAGATATGTGCAGAAAAGATGCCAACTTTGCCGCCACCGGCATGCCTTCGGTCAGAGGAATCGATATAGCCTCAATTTCTGGACCCCCAATCAAGGCTCGTAAGTCTTCATAGGTTGGGACAATCTCATTGTAAGAAAAGCAGTAAACGTGTCTCCGGACATCCCAAAACCTTGCTGCTGCCCTCAAAAGGTTCCAATCGGGCGGGAGATCCTTCAAATGCCATAAAGATTTGATCTTGAAGGTAGTATCAAACAGCCCCTTGTGAGATTGAAAGTTATATCTCACCCAAGATTGAAGATCGGATAAAAAACGGTCTCTTTTCCCTTTTACAATCTAACGGGTTTCTCCATTGCAAGATGATCAAAGTTGATGTCTTTAGGTCAAATATGTGCTCTGGGAACAGTTGGGACAAGTCTAGAGTGAAAATGAAATGAAATGGCCAAGCCTTGGTTTTATTTTGAAAAAGACCAGTCCAGACAGAACTGTAAGCCGCACGACTTCTTTTGCTCCCAAGACCAGTCCGCACGGCTTCATTTACCTGATGTGGAAAACAATCTGCAGCAACCAAAGTTGCTGCCCAAGAGGAGTTCTCACCCCACTTTCTCAATGAAACCTGTCCCAAAACACATCCAAAGACCATCCAAGTAGTTATATACCATTACAAAATCATTTTGGCCCCGTTTCAGCCTCAATTCCAAGCAAAAAGCTGCCCCGAGGCTCAAGTAATATGCAAATTCATAAAGCATAAATTTAAAAAGCAAATAAAACAGTAGTACATTGTTTTCGCCCCATCGGCGCCCAAATAAAGCAAAAAATAAACAAAATGTGCATAAATTGTTCATTGTTTGTTTCCTTCCCGGATCAACCCTAAAGACCTCCTAGGCCTCTGATCCCTCCTCATCACTACTCAGCTCATAGAAGCTCGTCTCTCTCGTCAAATCCTCGCTGTCGCTCACATCAGAAAGATAGATATTCACATGTTCATATTTAGCTAGCTGCTCCAGGATGATGGCATTAGGTCCCTGTCCCCGAGGCAAGGCACTGGAAGAGTACTCTGAGGCTGATGAGGTGGATGCTGTGCCCCCGACGTGCCTCCTTTTGCGCACGGGCTCCTGTACGTTCGCTGCAGCCTTTGAAGCACAAGCCAGCTTCTTCAAGAGGGACCGGCACACATCCTTCCAGCCCCTATTCTGCCTGACCAAGCCGTCATCAGTGCGAGCTGGAACCTGAGAAAAAGAGAAGAAAATCTGAGAACCAGAAAAAGCAAAGAAATCTGAAAAATGGGAAAAGACCCTAAAGTGTACTCACAGTGCTGTCAGGCGGCAGAGTATACTGGGCCCCCTCGTGTCGGGGACAGGTATCCTGAACCTCCTCGGTACCCCGTTGACTACATAAGAAAGGTGAGCAGGAGGCATCGGCGGGTCAGTAGGCTCGGCCTCCCCATACCCCTGAGTGACAGCCAGCTTCACTAGCTTCTGTGGCGTCCTCAATCGCTGCTCCACAAAGGTAGCATATGGGGTAGCCAAGTCAAAATACTCCTCAGCTGCTACACCTGCCTGATATCTCGCTATATCATCTGCCAACCAATCCCTGGGCTGCAGCATCCATGCTGGAGGATCGAGGGGAGTAATGGCATCCAATGGAGGGACATGGCCATACTGCCTAGAGAAACGGTCCCCCAAGTATATGACATCACATGTCAGCCCGGTCAACCACCTCCTCTGCCTCGTCGCCTCCACAGCATCCCCTAGCAGAATCTCTGGATACCTCCCCCAAGGGTAGAAGTCCACTCCATCATGCCCATCCCTGTTGATGACTGGTCTAACCATCTTGTAGTCAAAGGTGATCCGGGTCTTCCCGATGAACTTATCCCTAGCATCTCCCCTCCAACGGATCATAGCGGGAAAGATGGTAGAATCACTCTGCTGGTTCCACAGAAAGAACCTGATCACCTCGCAAAACCAAACCTGTATGTTCAAAACATAGAAAGGTCATTTTTCTCATAAAAGTCTCAAGACGAAAGATAAGAGAGAGAAAAAAGGTGAGAATACCTCAAGAGCAAAGGAGAAGCAATCCATCGAAGCAGCCTTATTTTGGCTATACATGTCCAGGGAGAAGTAAAGCTCTGCCAATCTGGCCTCGCCCCAAGAGACCGTCCCAATCCCATCCACATCCTCTAAGGAGTCAAGAAGGCAAACCAAAGCCAAAGTCCCAGAATTGGCAAAGATGGTGTCTGACAGCATCAACCACAAAAAAGCCCTCGCAAGCTGGTGGGCAGTCACCTCATTAGCAGCAAATCCCTGCATGTAGTTCAGGACTGCCACCTCAACGTTCCTCGTCTCCATCCCCAGCCCCTTAGGCTGGAGGTCAAACCCAACTAGAGCTCTAAACTCCTCTGCCGTGATGTGGTCTCTCCAGGTCACAGGCCTCCGGTGAACTGCAAGCCAGTGATAGCAGTAAAATCTGCAGGCATCACTGTCAGCTCCCCCCAGCTAAGGTGAAAGCTGTGGGTGTTGTCCCACCAGAACTCCGAAAGGGCCTGGATCAAGCCCTTGCTCTTGGAGGTTATGTGAATACCTCTGCCGATAGCCTCAACAAACAAATCCAGGCCGGTAGCCCTCACTAGCTGCTTGGGGTTTGCCCCATCCTTCTCAAAATCAGGCATCCTCTCCCATAGCCTCACGACAATCTCAGAAGGTCCCCTAGATTTGTTCTCCTGTAGGAGAACACAAAAGAAATGTGTCAGTCCTTCACCTCATTTCAAAAGCATGCATATATTCAAAAGTGCACATATTTTCAAGAGAAAAGCATTCATAAAAAATTTCTAGCATCCTATGCATAGAAAACGTGCCTTTCATCACTTGAAACATGTCATGTCAAGCACATTGCTCTCCTAAGCACAAAATTCTGATTTTCAAAATTATTTGCACATAAGCATTAATTTTTCAAAATATGGCATGCATGAATCCTTTTCATCGTCCAAAATCCCGTTTTCTCATCCATAATAAAAAATTGACCTAGTTCTAGCACATGCAAGGACTCCGTCACATTTTAGACATTATTTTTATTTTCGAAAAAAATGGGTCATTCTCATTATTTTTCAAGTAAATTGCACATGCATGTTTGTTCATCTTCTTAGCCTCATAGGTTAAATCATCAAGATTTCAAAATCATCATAAAAAATCCTAGGAAAATTCGAGAAAATCCTAAAATTCGGGCCAAGCCCTAAGTCAATCAAAATCGACAGAATCGAGCAAATTAAGAATGCTTACCCCAACCGATTGAGGATTCGTCGATTTGTGCTCCCTCTTGCCCGGATAAAGCTCCGATGGAGGCGTATTGAAGTCATACTTCCTCTCCATTCGGACAAGCTCTCTCCTCCTCCTTCGAGCGGCCTCGGAGATGTTCCTCCTTGCTTGCCTTGGCATCGGATTCCCCTTCGGATCTATTCTAAATCAGTAGAAGCAAAGGGATGGAAAGATTTTTGAAAATTCTTCCTCTCTTCTCTCTCTCTTTCTCGGCAGCAGAGGGCGGCAATGATGCCCAATGACCGTTCAAATCTGATTTTAAATAATCTGGAAAAATTAAACTTCTGGCCGTGCGGCCTCTTTTGCCCCCGTCTCATGCCGGGTGACTTCTTTTGCTCTGAGCAGAAATTACAGCTTTGCCCCTGGACTTTCCACTTGGGCATATAATTCCTGTTATCCTTTAACTAGGATAGCGTCGTTTTCCAAAAGATATCTGTTATCTCCTAAGCAAATAGACTTTCCTCCCCAGTCGCCTCCGTTACTTCCGTTATAACGGAATGACGCTAGGTGACAACCTCCGAATTGTCAAAGTTCAAAACTTAAGCTACCTCTATCACAGATTGAGAAGTACGCTCAAGTTCTCCAAACTTTAGCTACCTCTATCACAGATTTAGAAGTATGCTCAAGTTCTCCAAACTTAAGCTACCTCTATCACAGATTGAGAAGTATGCTCAAGTTCTCCAAACTTTAGCTACCTCTATCACAGATTGAGAAGTACGCTCAAGTTCTCCAAACTTAAGCTACCTCTATCACGGATTGAGAAGTACGCTCAAGTTCTCCAAACTTTAGCTACCTCTATCACAGATTGAGAAGTACGCTCAAGTTCTCCAAACTTAAGCTACCTCTATCACGGATTGAGAAGTACGCTCAAGTTCTCCAAATTTAAGCTTCCTCTATCACAGATTGAGAAGTATGCTCAAGTTTTCCAAACTTTATCTACCCCTATCTCCTCGATAGTGATGTAAGATTTAGTCAATTCAGGTGACAACCTCCAGTAATTGTCAATCAGGTGACAACCTCCATTAATTGTCAATCAGGTGACTACCTCCATTAATTGTCAAAACCTCAAGGATCCTAGACATCGTTCCTAACTATCTAGCGATGCTTGAACTACGATCAAGGCTTGATTCCTCCAGGATACGTAGGTAGCCTTTGATAAAGGTCCAGCCATCCGACCGCAGTGGTCACCCTCTTCCATCATCGCTCCTCAGTGGTGAGGCAGTCTTTCATAAAGGTCCAGCCATCAGACCACATCGGTCTCCCCTTTGTCATTCATCATTCCTCAGTGGTGAAGTAGCCCCTCATAGAGGTCCAGATATCCAACCACATCGGTCATTTCTAGCATATCCCTAGTAGGATCAGTCGCTTGACCTCCCAGGTCACTTTTCCTTCTATTTCCCCAGCAAGAGACCAGTTTCTCTTCGCCATTCCTTAGCGGATCTTATTCTGAACTACGACCCGGCTTGATTCCCACTCGGAATATGTAGGTAGCCTACTCTAGGTTCAGCCAAATCGTCACATGTGACACCCCTTTCCCCAGTGGATTCCGAACTACGATTATGGCTTGATTCCCACTCGGGATTGAAATTACCCGGATCCGAGCAGGCTTCGCAGCCCCGGCATCTGGCGTCTTTCGCGTTGGGGCGACGGTGTCTCGCCGTTTTTTGTTTTTGTAGAGTCGCCACGCCGTTTTTATTAAGCCCAAAACATTGAAAAAGGGCATCAGTTTAAAGATAATTTTAAACTGTTTTTTGTGTGATGAGATTTTGAGTTCGGAGGTCAGATGACTCCCCGGGAAGAGAATATTAGAATATTAGAGCTCACCCGAGTAGCCTCGTAAAACGAGTCTTTCGGATACCCCTAATATCCTTTAAATGTTGTGTGTGTGTGTGTGTGCTTTTAAAAATGCATGCTGTATCGGATGTCTACATTGTATGCTATGTATGAAAATGTATTGAAATAGTAATGGAAGGAAGCCTTACCAATGTTGGTTCGCGTCTGTCTTCCGGCGGGAATGGTGTTTGAAGTCGGAGTAGCGTTCGGCACGGATCGGGATTGCTTCGGGAGGGACCGGTTGTACGCGGACGAGTTTCGGCGTGAGTTGAGGTTGTAAGGCTGCGTTCGGGCAGAGGTTCGGCGTGCGTGGGATCGTCGGGATCACTCGGGCGAGAGGTTCGGCGTGCGTTGTGGTGGCGAGTCACTCGGGCGAGTTTCGGCGTGGTTTGGGATCGTCGGTTTGACTCGGAAAGAGCGGGACACCGTGGAAAGACCGAGGCAAGGCCTCGGAGTACCACGAGGGGCCTCGAGTACCTCGAGAGTGCCTCGGGGCAGCGCGGGAGCGTCTCGGGAGCGCTCGGGGAGGGTTCGGAGCACCACAAGGGAGCTCGGAAGGCCTCGGAAGGATCCGAAAGGGGCGGGAGTGCCTCGAGAGGACTTAGAGGGAGCCGAGAAGGCTAAGGGAGG
Source organism: Adenophora triphylla var. japonica (assembly GCA_022495995.1). Classification (NCBI taxonomy): domain Eukaryota; kingdom Viridiplantae; phylum Streptophyta; class Magnoliopsida; order Asterales; family Campanulaceae; genus Adenophora; species Adenophora triphylla. The sequence goes on along the minus strand of JAFEMH010000113.1, from coordinate 278,939 downwards.
AAGAGAGAAGAGGGAGGTGTGTGAAAATGAGGAGGGGGAGCCCTCTATTTATAGTAAAAATTTCGGAGCAAAGAGGTCCGTACGGACCTTCTTGGTTATCCAGAATTTTGGATTTCCTCGATTTGAGGGAATGCGCAATGATGGTGAATATTACGGAATGATGATGTCCCCCATGCAAGAAGGTCCGTACGGACCAACTCGGCATGCAAAGAGGTCCGTACGGACCAACCATGCATTTGGGTAATCATTTCTTAGGGATTTGAGGGAATATTGTGGACTTTAAGGGGATTCGGTAATTATGACGGCAAAGAGGTCCGTACGGATCAATATTGCTTTCCCAATTTCTGAAAATTCCCAAAGGTCCTTTTGTCCCTTTTTATCCCGGAAGGCTCCTCCCTTGGTTTGGTTGGGGGTTTGAGAGGGTTTTGAGAGGGTTTTGAGTGCCGAGAGGTCTCAGAGGCTGCGTTGATGAGTCTGCGGTGTTTCCGTGTGTTTGAAAGGGGTGATCAGTTGGGGTACTTACGAAGCCCCTCGACGACGTCACTTATGAAAGAAGTGGGGTCGCCGATAAGATAAGGGTCCTAATGCGGATCGCGTCTTTGGGAGAGGAAGTGGCCGTGAGGGTCAATGTGAGGACGTGGTGGTGTCCTTTTGTGTGACCGTTTAGGTCAATAGGTTTGGACCTGTGATAGGATTCCTACGTATCCACTGGCGGGAATCAAGCACAGTCGTAGTTCGGGTGTGGGGTGAGTGTTTTGTGAATGCGGGCGTGGTGGTGCCACGAAGTGTCGTGTGACCGCCGAGGTCGGTGGTAGGACGTGGTGGTGTCTGGGTGACCGTATAGGTCGATGGGGAGGACGTGGTGGTGTCCTAGGTGACCGTATAGGTCGATGGCTGGACCTGTGATAGGATTCCTACGTATCCACTGGCGGGAATCAAGCACAGTCGTAGTTCGAGGTCGTGAATTTGTGAGTGCATGTGGGCGTGGTGGTGCCACGAAGTGTTGTGTGACCGCCGAGGTCGGTGGTAGGGACGTGGTGGTGTCTGAGATGTGGTGACCGCCGAGGTCAATTGTGAGGACATGGTGGCGTCTGGGATGGAAATTTTACGATTTTCCTAATCGGGTGGTTTAAGGCCTTAGGAGCCGGAGATAGAGTGAGGACTTGAATCGTCTTCGATTGCGGTTGGTGCCACGGCGGAGGACTTTGAATCGTCTTACGGCGGCGGTTGGTGCCACGTTGGAGGACTTTGAATCGTCTTGGCGGCGGTTGGTGCCACGGCTGGAGGACTTTGAATCGTCTTGGCGGCGGTTGGTGCCACTGGAGGACTTTGAATCGTCTTGGCGGCGGTTGGTGCCACGTTGGAGGACTTTGAATCGTCATGCGCGGCGGTTGATGTAATGCGCGAGGACTTTGAATCGTCTTCTAGCCGCAGTTTGATGTAATGCGCGAGGACTTTGAATCGTCTTCTAGCCGCAGTTTGATGTAATGTGCGAGGACTTTGAATCGTCTTCTAGCCGCAGTTTGATGTAATGCGCGAGGACTTTGAATCGTCTTCTAGCCGCAGTTTGATGTAATGCGCGAGGACTTTGAATCGTCTTCTAGCCGCTTGATTGATGTAATGCGCGAGGACTTTGAATCGTCTTCTAGCCGCAGGTTTGATGTAATGCGCGAGGACTTTGAATCGTCTTCTAGCCGCGATTGTGGAGCGTGGCTGCCTTGTGCTTCGAGAGGCGTAGATGCCTTTGTGTTTTTGCATGTTGAGTAGAAGGTTGGACTTACGATGACTGCCGGTGCTTGCGTTGCCGTTGAAGTGGGCAAGGATGACGGCCGGTGATTGCTTCACCATTTGGCATTTTGGAGGCGCTTCGTGCCTTGGGACTTGTACTCGGAGGTGTTGGCTCCTTCTTGTGCTTGTTTTGCCGTTGAGTGGGCAAGGATGATGGCAGTCTTTGAGGATATGCAGCCTTGTATGACTTCCTTTTGACTTGTTGGGGAGGAGCTCGGGCTTACTTTGATGGCCGGTGCTTGCGTTGCCGTTGAAGTGGGCGAAGTTCGGGCTTACATCTGACTGCCGGTGCTTGAATTGTTGGGGATGCGTGACCTTGTAGGGGCCCTTTTACATTGGGAAGATGACTTCGGACCTCTTTTGAGGAGCCAGTGGTTGAGATTGTCGTTGAGCGTTTGGAGCGTCTTGCGCCTTGATATTCGTGCTGGGAGGTGTTGGCTCCTTCTTGAATTGCCGTCGGGCGTTTTGGTTGAATTGCCGTTGAGCGTTTGGAGGCGTCTTGTGCCTTGGGATTCGTGCTAGGAGGTGTTGGCTCCTTCTTGAATTGCCGTTGAGCGGGCGGTGGTTGAGTTGCCGTTGAAGTGGGCGAGGACCGGTCTTACGCTGACGGCCGGTGGTTGAATTGCCGTTGAAGTGGGCGAGGACCGGTCTTACGCTGACGGCCGGGGATTGAATTGCCGTTGGAGTGGGCGAGGACCGGTCTTACGCTGACGGCCGGTGATTGAATTGCCGTTGAAGTGGGCGAGGATCGGTCTTACGTTTGATGGCCGATGATTGAATTGCCGTTGAAGTGGGCGAGGATCGGTCTTACGTTTGATGGCCGATGATTGAATTGCCGTTGAAGTGGGCGAGGATCGGTCTTACGTTTGATGGCCGATGATTGAATTGCCGTTGAAGTGGGCGAGGACCGGTCTTACGTTGATGGCCGGTGGTTGAATTGCCGTTGAAGTGGCGAGGACCGGTCTTACGTTGATGGCGGTGGATTGAATTGCCGTTGAGTGGGCGAGACCGGTCTTACGTTGATGGCCGGTGGTTGAATTGCCGTTGAAGTGGCGAGACCGGTCTTACGGCCGACGGCCGGTGGTTGAATTGCCGTTGAAGTGGCGAGACCGGTCTTACGCCCGACGGCCGGTGGTTGAATTGCCGTTGAAGTGGGCGAGGACCGGTCTTACGGCGACGGCCGGTGGTTGATTTGAAGGGTTAGGGACCATTACACTTGGATTTCTTTGGAAAAGGCCTTAGGACGGCCGGGGGCAAAGATTATAAGGGCGGGAAAGTAATTTGGCCACCCCTTGCAAAGAGGTCCGTACGGACCAACGTTGCAAAGAGGTCCGTACGGACCACTTTGGTTTTTACGGTTCAGGTTTTGACCGGGTTTAAATTCGAGGCAACCTCTTCATTTCCCATTTCCGGTGCGTGAACCGGCGAGAGAGAGAGAGAAAACTCCATTTTTGTCCAAAATCTTCCATTTTTCTTAGCTTGAATTGCTTGCAATGGCGGAGGGATCTCGAAGGAGTCGTCGTCAGCGCTTGGTCGAGGTGGTCGAGCAACGGATGGAGCTCCAAAGGAATTGGATTTCGTTCGTTCCATCTTCGAAGAACCCGGATGTCTTGTATCCGAATCCGGAGGTGCACAATCGTCGCTCTATGAACGTCGGGGAGGTAAGAAATCCGTTCCGTTTTGATTCCCTGCTCGAATTTTTGAATGCTAGAACTAGGTTTTAGTTTTTCGCATTTTTGAATTTTTTTTTTTGTTATTATTTTATGCCTTTTTGTGAAATTCTTGATGAATTGTTGAAAATGGACATGTAAAAATTGTGGGTATGTGTATTTTGTGCAGAAATGTGTTGATTAGCTTTTATTTGTGAAAATAAAGTGCTTCTCTAATGAAATGCATGCTTTGGTGTTTTGTACCGTATGCTATTTATGTATGTACATTATGAGAAAAATTATCGTGTAGTGATAATTTTTGTGAAAAAATGTGACATGTGCCGTGTTTTGTGACGGGTTATATGTGAAAGTGTGTGCCGTGTAGGGACGGATTTTTTTTTTTTTGAAAAATGTGTTATGCATATGTGTCGTGCCGTGTGTGCCATGTTTTTGGGTGACGGACTTTGTGGGGAAAATATGTGCAATATGTGCCGTGTTTTTGTGACGGGTTATATGTGCCTTTGCCGTGTTGGGACGGATCTTTTTCTGAAAATGTGTCGTGTAGGGTTTAATCCCCCCCCCCTTTTTTTTTCTTTTGAGAAAATGTGTACAGTGGGTGCCGTGTTTTTGTGACGGACCGCATGGGAAAAATTATATGTATGATATATGTGAAAATTATGTGCAATATGTGCCGTGTTTTGTGACGGGTTATATGTGCCTTTATATTAGAAATCTTGTGATTGACGTACCTTTCTTTGTGTTTACTGCGGGATGCGGGAGCTTATGGCCGGGAAGGCCAAGAGGATGAAGACTTCGGGGATCGCTCGAGGCATTTGTTGGTATGGCGGCGGATGCACGATATTTCCGTGGACGGTAGGCCGAGTCCCGGAGGCTGGTTTATGCTTACGGCACAGGGTGTGTTCGTTGAGAACACATTTGGAGTGTCGACACGAGGAAGAACAAGAGTGTCTTCCTTGGCCTTTACGAGTCTTGGTGGGATACCACCCACACCTTCCATACGAGTGGGGAGAGGTGACGGTGACGCCTATCGACTTTCTTTGCGATCGCGGGCTTTCCTTGAAGGAGGGCCGGTACGGTGGAGAGACATGATCTACGATGTGGTCTTGGCCGAGGCTGCTGGGCTTTGAGCCTCGTCCTCGCGAGGGCACAGGCATGTTGTATAGTGACGTGGAGCTGAAGATTACGGCCGGTATTGGGGCCTACATCCGGGTACCGGCCGAGGTGACGACGGAGCGGTTGGCGCGCTCCTTTTTGTGGTATGCACTTGTCAGAGACTTTGTTCTCGAACCACGCGACCGCGGCTCCCTTTGCTCTGTTGGAGAGCTTGATTGACTGGATAGGGTCTGCGACATTGCTTGGGGCGAGCGAGGCTTGGTGAGCTCTACTTCTCCTTGGACCGGTTTAGCGGGGTGTGGCGATTCGTTGGCTGTTTTGACTTTGCTTTGGAGGTATGAGTTTATTCTTTGTTTTTGATTTAGCAACTTGTCATTTCTCCGTTTTCTTTTGCCTTGAGCCTTCTCTGTTTTTGTCACGGGTGTGGTTTTATGAGGTTTTCCGGTGCTTCCCGTGGGATAGAGATCCGGGGCATTCTTTGCGTACCACTGCTATGCTAAATTTGGGCTCGTACGGCGAGGAAGAGGAGGACCCGGCGGGGAAGCTCACCATCGCCTACGGGGATGTGCGGGAGCGTCTGGAGAGGGATAGCCGGAGGGTTCGTCTTGTTCCCGTGGGCTCGGTATGAGGGGATGAGTTCGAGGGCTCAGGAGTGACGGCGCGGCGGAAGATCTTTGCGGGGCTTGACTTGTGACGTCATGTACACAGGGGAGCGGGTCTTACGCGGCATGGCCCCGGTGTGCTTCCCGTGGCTCAGGGACCCTCCCTTTGGGATGCTTGATTCCGGAGACATGGACGTGCTCGATTTCGAGAGGTACCTTGGCGGTGTCGGCGCCGAGGAGTTCATCTTGTATGGAGAGGAGTACGGGGCCTTCGTGAGGAGGAAGGCGAGGACGCCGCAGTGCGCGCGGGAGAGAGAGGCGGCCCGCGAGCTCCCAGAGGTTCCGATGCGGGACCGGATTTCACGTACGTCCGCGGGGACGGATCGAGGAGGAGGGTGTATGCATGCCCGTTCGGAGCGAGCTCTGCTTGCATACGAGTGGACCCCGATAGATCGGTGAGTGTGCTTACTCTTTTCCATCTTGGCATCTTTTACGTATTTTTCTCTTTTTGTTGTTGAGTATAAGCGTATTGCTTTGGCGTTTCCTTGGCGCTTGTTGGTGCGGAGTCAGGGGAGAGCCTATGATATCTTGACTCGCCGTTACGTGGCGATGAGGTCGTTTGCGAAGAAGATGGCTTCGAAGATATCTTGCCGGTCTTCGCGACGCGTGCCGGCGTACGAGCCTATGCCTTCGAGGCACTCGCAGGCGTTCCTCCGCCTAGAGCCGAGCCGGAGCCGCAGCGGGGAGGGACCTTTGAGGCGGCATAGCATGGATGCGGGACATCTTCGGGAGGCTGCGGGGCCTTCGAGGAGCGGCCCTTTTATCGGTTCATGCCTCCGCATGGCGCACGGGGTGAGGGTTCCTCGAGCCTTCTTTCTTTGATCCTTTCGCCGGATTTGATCCTTGAGTACTTTTCGTGGGAGCCTCGGGCGGGTGCTCGGTATTCGACGACGAGGATGTGACGGGCGAGTTATTTGGGATGCCCGACTTTTCTTTGGAGGACCTCGGCGAGGATGATGATCTTGAGGATTCGATTAGTATTCATTTGCTTTCCCTCTTTTCATATCCCTCTTTTTTTGTTTAGCAACGAGACATTTATATTCTGTAATAAAACACTCGTATTTGCACGGCAAACGGTATTTTATTTTAAGATGTAATGTCATTTTTGTGATTCAGGGATTTGTCCTAGAAATGGTTGCTATTATTATTTTTATTTTGTGCATGCCACGTGGTGAGAGTGTGTTTGTGGGTAGTGTATGTTTGCGGGAATGGCTTTGGCCGGTGTTTGGGCGGTTTGGAGCAAGGTTTCTTGAGGACGGTGGCTTTTATCTTGTTCTTTGGGAAATGGGTTACGTTTGCAAGGAGGTCCGTACGGACATACTTAGCATGCAAAGAGGTCCGTACGGACCAACCTTGCTTTTGGGAAGGACATAAATGCTTTACGGTGTCTGGTTCTTCCTCATTTCCCCATTTGCGGCCATTTTCGAGCTTTCTTCCCCATTTTCTCTAGGAACCTCCATTTTTGCCATGGATTCTTCGTACGTCCCTAGAATTTTGCCGAGGCTTTCGCGGGAGAGGCAAGCACACTTCCTTGAGCGGTTGAAAACGTGGATGCGGCGCCGTATGAGGCATCGAGAGACGGGCTTTCGAGGTAAGGTTTCGTCTTTGCTCGGTTTGGTCTTTTAAGGAGTTGGTTCTGATTGGGATTTGTTGCGGGCTGCCGCGAAGTTACAGGATGTTAGGAGGCACGTGTCTTGTTTCTCCTATAATGAAATGGTGCCCACTTTTGAGGATTTTCGGGCTTTGATTGGAGGACCGGAGGTGGAGGCCATCTCGCTTCCTTTGATTGGTGGTCTTCTGTGAGCGTGAAGCTTGCGAGACTTTCTTCGTACTTCGTTGGAAGAAGTGCGGGGCATGATCCTTGATTCGGGTCATATCGACATTTACGAGGCTGCGGAGCGGTTCATGGTTGATGATGAGTGACGTCTCTTGGGATGTATTTGCCTTGTGCGTGATGGCGACAGCTTTTACAGTCGGTTCCCTTGGCATTTGTGATGGCGCTTTGCTAGATGTGGTAGGGCCTTTGCGGCTGGAGAGGATATTGTCCCGTTGGTCTTTGGGGAGACTCTTCATGGTATCGGCCGTACGCGGCTGGGGATCGTTTTATGAGAGGGGAAGCCCCGCTTTGCTCACCTTGTGGCTGCGAGAGAGACTTGAGGCCATGCCAGAGGCTCAGGCGTCGTTTAGCCCGTGGTCATTTGCTCGGCGACCTCTTGTGTTGGATATGGATCGATCCGCTGGGAGAGATGGATGGCACGGCTTGGTACGCATCGAGATCATTTGGTGGGTTCCTTGGCTGGAGGATTGAGACCGGGAGGATCTTGCGGGAAGGGTCCTACGTTGTCGAGTTCCGGGTTTGTCTTGGTCCTCCTTCTATATTCCGTCGCTTGTTTCCGGCGGTTTGGGATGAAGCGAGGAGCCTTTGTTGGGGCAGGGATGACCTTGCTCTTGCGGAGGTAGTTCCTCTTTGTATGGCGGCTTCGGGTGCCTTCTTGTATTTTACGAGGATATGGAAGTATTCCGCTTTCCCTCTGTGGTACTCCTTAGGCGTCGGGGAGCGTTGTATTGACGACTCGGTATACGGCACAGTATGAGCGGCGTGTTGGGCGGTCCCAAGTGGTCTTGGAGAGCGAGGCGTGTAGCGATTACAGGACCCGGTTGCCGTAGTAGCTATTGCCTTAGGAGTTCGAAGCACAGTCGACCCTTTGGATGTGACGGGAGACACTTTGTTTGACTACGAGACTAGAGTTGACCGGCGACGGGGAGAGGTCCTCTTTACGGACTCGCGGGGAGGAGATCCGAGCCGAAGCACGGGCGAATGAAGCCACGAGAGCTCTTGGATTGTTTGACTCTACGGGAGGACCCCGGATCTCGGGCGAGAGACGCGAGTTGGTTCACGTGAAGCGAAAGAAGACTCGCCGGGGACGAGGAAGAAAGGAAAGAATGGCGAGGGGACAAGCGCGAGATGGCGCGGAATGACCTCCTAGGTATCCATTCATTGCATTGCAAACACATTATTAGTTAAATGTATTAAAATTTGTCTTTTAGCATGTTGTGAACTTGAGAGTAGACCGTGCTTGAACTCATCAAGAAATGTTGTAACCGTTAGTGATTTGTGATTTACTTTTAAAGCTTTGTCGAGACGCAAGATCTCTTGTTTGCCTTTGCTTGTTGTGCACTTTGTCGGCGTCCATCTTTGGACTTTTACATTGCATTTGCGGGTGAAGCGATGCAGGCCACGACGGCAATCCCCTTTCTTGAGGCTTTGTGCTTGGGCGAGAGGTTGAATGCTCCCTTGACAAGTCGTTTTGACGGTCTTTTCGTAGCTTCCTTGCCTCTTGTTGGCGTCGGGCTCTTGACCTCTTTTTGCGGCTTACGCTTGAGCTTCTTTTGTTGTTTTTTTGTGAGCCCTTGCTCGAGCTCTCTTTTTTATTTTTTTTTGTGAGCCCTTGCTCGAGCTCTCTTTTTTTTTTTTTTTGAAGCGCGTGAGGCGAAGACAAGCCCAGCTTGGAAGCGGACATGAGTCGGTCGTTTGATCTTGAGTGACCCTCGGATGTCCTTTGATGTTGCCGCCGTCGTTTGACTTGGTCAAGGTATTTGTTGGGGCGTGTTCTTGAAAAGTGCGTAGCTTGATGGAGGTCTTGATTGACATTCAAACTTTTGACTTTTTGTGTATTTTTAGGCCGGACCAATTAAGGTTGCCTACGTTCCCCCGGACTAGAGGGCTCGAGTGCGTAGTTCGACACTACATGGAGTGCCAAGAGATGCTGTTGTTCTTCTTTAGGCGAAGTATCTGCGAAGTTTGCTTCCGTTATTTGGATTCATGAAGGGATTGCCGTCTAGGTACGTTAGCTTCATGGCGCCTCGGAGAAGATCTTTTGAACCACGAAAGGGCCGATCCATGTGGGTTCCCATTTTCCCGGTGGGTTGGTTCGAGTGGGAGGCTTTTCTTTGAGTACAAGGTCACCTTCCACGATGTCTCGGGATTTGACTTTCTTGTCGAAAGCTCTAGCCATCTGCTTTGATAGGCTCGGACGTGTTCCATGGCCTTTAGTCGTCGCTCGTCTAGCGAGCCAATTCGTCATGTCGGCCGGAGGCCATTCGACTTCGTTGATGTCATTTTCAGGCGGTACTCGGAGTGAGGGAATTTCTAGCTCGATGGGAAGAATTTGCTTCCATCCGTATGTCGGGGCAAATGGGGTTTCTCCGTGGGCATTACGGCCGATGTGCGGTAGCCCCAAAGTGCAAGGTGCGGCTTCTCGGGCCAATCTCGTCCTCGGGTGGTCATTTTCGGATGATCCGTTCGAGGGTTTTGTTTCTTTGCTTCCACGGCGCCGTTTGTTTGTGGCCGGTAGGGAGAAGATTTGTGACGTGTGATCTTGAATTCAGCCCGGCTGATGCTGTCGAATTCCCCTTCGAAGTGTGAGCCGTTGTACGATATGACCTCATTTGGGATGCCGTATCGGCATATGATGTTTTCTTTGAGGAAATGCGCGACCTTCTTGGAGGTGAGTACCTTGTAGGACTTGGCTTCGACCCATTTGGTGAAGTAGTCGATGGCTACTAAGATGAACTCGTGACCGATTCTTTGCTGGCGGAGCGATTTTCCCGATGACGTCAATTCCCCAAGTGGCAAAGGGCGAGGTGTAGTCATGCGGTAGAGATCGTGGGGTGGTAGATGATTGAGGTTGGAGAACCGTTGGCACTTGTCGCGGCTTCGGACAAAGTGGATGCAATCTGCCTCCATGGAGATCCGGTAGTAGCCCATCTGAGAATGATTTGCATCGGGGCTGCTGGCGTTCATGTGGGGACCGCAAGCCCCATTGTGGACTTCGTTCATGAACTTGCTTGCTTCTTCTTGGGCGACGCGGCGTAGGAGTGGCCCGTGGTAGCGTTTCTTGTATAGCATGTCCCCGAGGATGACGAAGTGAGAGGCAAGGCGTTTTAGGGCCATGATGCTCTTGGTTTTGACCCCTCTGTGTGTGGGTCTTCCTTGTTCATGAAGGTGGTTTCCCGCTCTTGAGGTATTGGAAGATCTGGTTTGTCTTTGGAAATGGCGTCGGACTTGCGTCTCTTTGGCTCTTCGGCAATCTTGCAAATCGTTGTGATTAAAACCTTCTCGGCGGCTTGGGCCCGGTTTTCTCTCGTTTGACAACATGCTTAAATGTTTGCTTGATGCATTTATTTAATTAATGTGTTTGCCTTTTGTATAGATGAATTGTTATTAACTTGTTTTGATTAGTTAATATCATCATTTGTTAAAGATGCAATGAAATGATTTTTAGGAAGGTCGGACCTTTTATTGAAAGCGTGAAAGGCTGTACATTGTTGACCAAAGATTCACAATCGTCGGGCGTAAAGCCGTCAAAAGACTCAAAAGATGTGAATACACGAGACAACAAGACTCGAAGCTAGACTATAGGCGACGAGGGATTGGACCGAGCTTCATTACTCTCGGATGGCTGTAGCTCTAGAGGGAGTGGTCTTTGGTTCGGGTGGCCAATCTTCCCTTGGCATGAGTCCGGAAAGTAGCTTGCATGCGGTTCGATTTCAAACCGGATCGCGGAGGTTTTTGGCTGCTCCACGATGATGTCCCTCCATTAGTGTTGCCACCGGTCCTTGGGGGTTTTTGATGATAGAAGTCGGCGAGGGCTACTTCTAGGAGGGCGAAGCATTCGGCGATCGGAGTGGATTCTTGCTTGATGTTGATCACTTTCATAGAATGCGCTTCTTTATGCAGGATCTTTGCTTGGACGGCGTTTACAATGTCGATTCGAGCGGGCATGCTATATCTCCTTCCACGATTAAGCCTTGGAGGAGGTTGCGCCACTTTGTTCGTCAGTCGGACACCGGAATGTTGAATTGAACTAGGCTGTGATGTTTGTCCCAGTAAGATCCGAAGTGTCGGCTAGAGGGTTGTCTTGTAGGGGGATCGGTGATGAGCCGGTTTGCAAGAGGGTTTTCGGCGAAGTAAGGGTCTACTCCTCGATCAATCTCCATTAGGGCATCCGTCTCTTGATCCTCTCTCAAGCATTCTTCACGGTCGCATATATCGAGTTGTCATCGACCCATGAGTTCTTCAATTTCCGGCTCGTCGCGGCTTAGAGCGTGGATGTAAGGATCCACTTCGTAGCGGGACGGGGTAGGAGAATCATACGGAAGAGTATTCGGTCATGTCGGGACCTTCTTACGGGTCATAGCTTGGCGGCCAAGCACTTGCCATTACTTGCTTCCGCGGATCACTTCGATCGCTCCATTGGCATTGATGAATTTCACGCATTGGTGAAGAGTAGATGATCTTGCTTTCATCGATGTATCCAAGGCCGTCCCAACAAGCGAGAGAAGGTTGGTTTGATTTCCACGACTTGGAACTCTACCGAGCTCCGGTTGTACGTCGAATTGGATCCTCAAATTGATGACTCCTACGATTGGTCGTGCGGTGGAGTCGTAGGCTCGGATTACCCGAGGTGAAGGCCTTATCGAGAGAACGGTCGATGCGGAGTCGTTTCGGTGTGCTTAAGCGATGATGTTGGCTGCGGAGCCGTTATCAATCAAGACGTTCGGGAGGAAGAACATCTCTATTTTTATGAGGATGAGGAGGGCTTCGTTGTGCCGATTCTCACATATTGGCAAGTCATCGTGCGTGAAGGCTAAACCGCTTCCCGTGCTACCGTTGGACTCGGTCTCTTACGGGAACGTTCGATCCATCCATTTGTATGCCTTGGCTGGGGCAAAGATCGTAGGGAGACGGTGGCCCTTGGGCGTTCTTGTCGGAATTCCCGGTCACGAGATCTCTTGACTCTGGGTTCACGCTCCCGGTCGTAGCGGGACGGCATCTTGACGGTTTCGGAAATTGCGGGGGTGCTGCTCTCGCTTGGAGTTTCGTCAAGGCTATTGAGTTTACCACTGTCGTTCGGGGAATGGATTTCCGATGGTATTGGGACCACGAGGGCGTTCCAATTTTCCCTCCTCAATGAGCCCTTGGACCACTGCTTGAGTACGAAGCAATTGTCGGTGGTGTGGCCGGGGTAGTTGTGGAAGGCGCGGTGCTTGCTCATATCCATGTTGGGTTTGAGAGTCTTCGGTTGGAAATTCTCGAGTGGTTTGAGAAGATTTCGTTTCACCAAAGCTTGAAATACTTGACCCGAGGGCATTTCCGGGTTATCTAAATCTTTGGGCTGTGGGAAGCGAGGGGGGTTGTTATTCTTTGGGGCTGCTTGATCGCGGTTTACCTGAGCTCCGTTACGAATGTAGTGCCTTGTTCATTTGCTTCCTTTCCTTTGGTCGGGCGGGAGTTGAAGTTGCCGGAGTTTGTTCGATAGCGGTAAGATGAGGCGGGGGTTCTTTGTTGCCTTTTGAAGACTCGAGTCTTTTCAAACTTTGTCCGGCGTTGACCATGGCACGGAGATCCGGGTAGAAATGGTGGGCGATCAAGGTTCTCAAAGATGGCTTGAGGCGGGAATGGAAGATGTCCATCTGCTCTTCTTTGGAAAGTGGATCCATTATCTCGCTTAGCTTCCGGTTCCATCTTTTGTAGAATTCGCCTTTGGTTCATCATCCTTTTGTTCGGTGGCTTGCGGGTCATGGCGGTTTGTTTCCCATTCAAGATTGGCGCGGTACTTCTCCGGGGAAGATTTCAACGATCGATCCCACGTGGAGCGGTTTTACGCCTTCACATTGAGGAACCACCTTAGTGCTTTGTGGATTTGAGGGAATGCTTGAAAATGATGCGCCATCTGTTGAGGGTTGCCCCTTTGGCTCTCATACCCGGGACGTAGGTGTCGATGTGGGTTTTTGGGCATTTTGTTCCGTCAAACTTTTCCATTTCCGGCATCTGAACTTTGGAGGGAGAGGGACCACTTTGTTCGGATCGGTAGGCGGGAGGGAGTCCTTAGAGAACTAGCTAGCTTGCCTTGCATGTCTTTCATTTGTTCGATCGGCCAAGCCATGTGAGGATCGGTATGCGAGGTGGGTTACCGTTTTCGGGGACGGAAACCGAAGATGGAGGTGGATTGGGCGATGGGATCGCCATTCGGGAGTCTTGGGGAGGAAGTTGAGTGTATACCAACCCATACCACAGGGTGTTGAAGTTGAGGCGTGATTGCTAGGTCCGCTAAGGGTTGTGTTTGGGAAGCTGGGGAAACGATTCGTTAGCCCCAATTGGCGGGCTAGCGAGGTGGCAAACTTGAGATGTCGGGATATCCGCTCGGGATACTGTCCACAGTAAGAATGGGGACTTTTGATTGTGGTTGCGAGGCTCGTATAGAGGCAAAGGATTGAATCTGGGGATACCGAGATGCATTGGGATCTGGCGGAGCGAGCACGTATGTGTCTTTGTTGGTGCGAAGCTTGATGTGCGGGCGGAAGCTGGCGTGTTGAGGCGGGCATGTCGGGCTGCGGCGGCGCCTAAGGGAGCTTTGAGCGAAGGCGCTTTGCGTTGCTTTGGGATCTCGTAGCTTGGCGGAGGCGGGACCTGCGATAGCTTTGAGAAACCGGGGAGCCGGTATGTCTTCGTCTTCTATGAGAACAAAGGTTCCATCGGGTTGGGAAGCTGCGACGGTTCCTCGAAGACGCGAGGTGTCTACGATCCGAGCTTGCTTTGTTCCTCTTGGCGCTTCTTGATGGTTTCGAAGGCTCGCGGCACCTCCTCCATTGTCTGGAGGTTCCTTAGTGGCGGGGTTCCGTTTCCCTCAGCGTTATCTGTTGATCCCGTCATGGGGAGTATCGGACGGTGCGGACCGTTGAAGCTGGAAGGGCTATCGGACCTTGTGACCTCGATGCGAAAAGGCGGCTTCCGGGGATTCTCAACCACTCTCGGTTATTTGGAGGGTGATGGGCAAGGTTTAGACACGGGAATGGCCTAACGGGATAAAAGGGGAAAGCTCACGTGGCATGCGGTTTCCGTTTCTTTTATTTTGATTTTTTTTTTGTTTTAATTTACTTAAAACATGTTTTCTCAGAATCCTAGGTAGGTTGGAAAAGATTGCTCTTGTTTTTCGCAACTATGCTAGATCTGGGTCGATGGAGACCATACGTGCGGCTATAAGCCCCTCGTTTTGCACAGTATTTCGACATCCCGGGGTGGGCGGCCCAGGCGAGGGTCCTATAGTGCAAGCGGTTTCCACCGGCCTAAAAGAAAAATCGAACCTAAGGACCGAGCCTGTCATGTTCGTTTTGAAGCGTTAGCCATGTGAATAGTGAACCAAGCCGGCCACTACGTCAAGATCAGGTCAAGAGTTCGGCATGACCTCTCTTTACCTTGCTTGCGCAAGGGATCTGTGACGTTAGGCGTTGGCTGGGTCATATCGTCATGGCTGACGTATCAAAGGCGTGATGACATGGTGTCATGCGAGCATGGATGTATATCCGGGACGGAACATCGTGCAGGTGTAGCCGGAAATCAAGATCGAGTCAAGATTTTAGCATGACCTTTCATCGCTTTGCTTGCGCAAGGGATCTTGAGTTCCGAGCCTTGACTCGAGAAAATGGCCGGCATGGTATATGTATCCAGGTTGTATGACACGGGCAGGTAAAAACCAACCGAGTGCGGACGAGTGTGACTCAAGACTCAAACGTGCGGGGTTGACGCTTGGCTAGGATGGGATGTTTGGAATGATCCCGTGCGCGTCCAAGAGGCCTAGGAAGACCTAACGGACTGCAAGCGAGACCACTCGGGTTGAGGGTTGTAGTGTGCGGTGTATCCGAGGCGGTGCGCGTAGCGTGCGGTGTAACCGAGGCGGCGGTGTGAGTAGAGTGCGGTGTAACCGAGGCGGCGGTGCGCGTAGTGTGCGGTCTCTAAAATTCTTTTACGAGTAAAACGAAGTTTTTGAAGAATTTTAAATGTATGCACGAGATGTATATTGATGCATTTTTTTTGTATTTTTATTTTTTTTTTGTAAAATAAAAAAGTAAAGCACGTGCACACACACACAGATTAAAGGAAGGGGTAAAATGAAAGTTTGACCCTCATCATCGTTTTAAAAATCTTTTGTTTTGTTTAAAAGTTTTTAAAACAAAATTTCCCATGAGTCGCCAAGCGAAATTACACGGATCCGAGCGGGCTTCGCGGCCCGGCATCCGGCGTCTTTCGCGTTGGGCGACGGTGTCTCGCCGTTTTTGTTTTTGTAGAGTCGCCACGCCGTTTTTATTAAGCCCAAAACATTGAAAAAGGGCATCGGTTTAAAGATAATTTTAAAGCTGTTTTTGTGTGATGAGATTTTGAGTTCGGAGGTCGAGATGACTCCCAGGGAAGAGAATATTAGAATATTAGAGCTCACCCGAGTAGCCTCGTAAAACGAGTCTTTCGGATACCCTAATATCCTTTAAATGTTGTGTGTGTGTGTGTGCTTTTAAAAATGCATGCTTTGTATCGGATGTCTACATTGTATGCTATGTATGAAAATGTATTGAAATAGTAATGGAAGGAAGCCTTACCAATGTTGGTTCGCGTCTGTCTTCCGCCGGGGAATGGTGTTTGAAGTCGGAGTAGCGTTCGGCACGGATCGGGATTGCCCGGGAGGGACCGGTTGTACGCGGACGAGTTTCGGCGTGAGTTGAGGTTGTAAGCTGCGTTCGGGCGAGAGGTTCGGCGTGCGTGGGGATCGTCGGGATCACTCGGGCGAGAGGTTCGGCGTGCGTTGTGGTGGCGGGAGTCACTCGGGCGGGTTTCGGCGTGGTTTGGGATCGTCGGTTTGACTCGGAAAGAGCCGGGACACCGTGGAAAGACCGGCAAGGCCTCGGAGTACCACGAGGGGCCTCGAGTACCTCGAGAGTGCCTCGGGGCAGCGCGGGAGCGTCGCAGGAGCGCTCGGGGAGGCTTCGGAGCACCACAAGGGGAGCTCGGAAGGCCTCGGAAGGATCCGAAAGGGGCCGGGAGTGCCTCGAGAGGACTTAGAGGGAGGGAAGGCTAAGGGAGGAAGAGAGAAGAGGGAGGTGTGTGAAAATGAGGAGGGGGAGCCCTCTATTTATAGTAAAAATTTCGTTGCAAAGAGGTCCGTACGGACCTTCTTGGTTATCCAGAATTTTGGATTTCCTCGATTTGAGGGAATCTGCAATGATGGTGAATATTCTGGAATGATGATGTCCCCCATGCAAGAAGGTCCGTACGGACCAACTCAGCATGCAAAGAGGTCCGTACGGACCAACCATGCATTTGGGTAATCATTTCTTCCGGGATTTGAGGGAATATTGTGGACTTTAAGGGGATTCAGTAATTATGACAGCAAAGAGGTCCGTACGGATCAATATTGCTTTCCCAATTTCCTGAAAATTCCCAAAAGGTCCTTTTGTCCCTTTTTATCCCAGGAAGGCTCCTCCCTTGGTTTGGTTGGGGGTTTGAGAGGGTTTTGAGAGGGTTTTGAGTGCCAGAGGTCTCCGAGACTGCGTTGATGAGTCTGCGGTGTTTCCCGTGTGTTTGAAAGGGGGTGATCCAGATTGGGGTACTTACAGGGATACATAGGTAGCCTTCCAAAGGTTCAGCCACTCGACCACCTTGGTCACTCAATCCGTCTCGGCATTCGCCAGATCGGATCCTTTTCTATCGAAAACCCCACTCGCCCTGCAAGTGACGTTGCCGAGGGGCTTCTGTAAGTACCCAAATCTGGCTCATGCCTTCCGATTAAGTTTTTCGGCAATTCCCCGGACTTTCCAAATGTCCGGGAGCAATTCGGAAACTGTTCCGAACCTTCCGAGGGGTGAAGGGACTGCTTGGAATTAAAAAGCACATTTTCCTTAATATGAAAACCCTTCTAGAAGTGCCACCTTGCATGATTCTAGAAAGATGCTGTGTCACAGGGGATAATGCCGCACGGCTGCATTAGGAGGGAACTCCTAGCCGCACGGCTTCATTAGCTCTATCCAGACTGCCTATAAATAGAGGCCTCCTCTACCCATTTTAAAAAACAAGATTTCCAGCACCAAAACTCTCCCAAATATTACTACGAAAATCAGGAAGCTGAGAGTGCCAAGAAGCCACCTCCCTCCTCCTTGAAGCCTCCACAAGTTGATCCCTCCACTAGGCTAACTCCAAAGAAGAAGAAGCCACCACCATTGGTAACCTCTCACCCCTTACCTTGCATTATACTTGTTTTATGTGATATACTTGCTCCTTGCATTTACATATTGCTATATATTATTTAGGACTTGGCATATTTGTTATTAAAGATCATATCTTTGAACATGTGAATCATTTTCCCCTCCCTTTGCATCCTTTGCATTAACATAGCATCCTTTGCTCATAAAAATGTGATCTTTGCATTAAAGGTGCATCCTTTGCACCTAAAAATCCCTTTTTTACATAAAAAATTGCATCCCTTGCACTTAAAATCATGTATTTACATAAAAGATGCATCCTTTGCACCTAAATCCCATTTCATACATAAAAATGCATCCTTTGCACTAAAGATCATCTCTTTAGCATCAAGTAGCCTCCTTTGCTTTCAAAATGTAGTCTTTATGCATCCTTTGCATATAAAATGCTACTTTTCCACATAAAAATGCATCCTTTGCATTAAAATCTTTTCTTTGCATAAAAGGCATCCTTTGCAAATCAAAGAGCATCCTTTGCACCCAAAAATGTCATCTTTTCACTAAAAATGTCATTTTTAACATGCATTTCCCTAGTCCCCAATTGGTACTTGATGCAACCTTCGGAATGGACCGGTGTAAAGATCCTATCTTTACAACGTTTCTTCCATTAAAGGTGCCACAATCTCTTTAGAAAGGGATAGACCTTGAACCTATATCTCCGATTATCACTTGAGACGAGCATGATAGCTCCAATATAAGCTCAATCGTCTCAATGTGTAGGATTGATGGGCTAAGGACACTCCTTTCTATAGAACCCCATTTTGGACTATAAAAGAGAGTCCTTCTCCCGATCACGCATGACCCAAGGTCAAAAAGCGATGATCAAAAGTCCAAGATGAGGATGGTATCAAAGTCCCGAACACATAAAAATTCAAGGAATCCCGAGCGACAACCAACTAAATGGTTTGTACGTCCGGAAGACAACTTGGAACATTCCCCCCCTCTTTTCAACACATGCACACAAGAAAGCACGCAAGCAAGCACGAAAAATGGAATCTAGGGAGACTTGCTACGGCAAGGCACCTTGGGTGAACGACGATCCATTCTTCCCAAGGGGTAACTTAACCTTCGAACCCTAAAAAACCTTTTTTTCAAAGTTTTGAGGAAATTAAAATGGCGTGGCGACTCCGTTTTTCAAATTAAATCGGATGTTTTCAAACTCGCGTGAATCCAAACTAAAAAAAAAAAATAGAATTTGGGCACACATTCACAACCGCCAATTCTCGGAGCTAACTTCTTGACATTGCTTGGACTTCTCTCAGTAAGGAGCAAAGATGATGGCTAAACAGGGTTTCAAAACATGCCGATCTTGAAATGAAAGGGTATTATTTGGTGAAGGTGAGGTGATGGCTTCCCTAGGGTGAAAGGCTTCAACCGCAGTCCCTACCGGATGACCTAAACGAAATTAAGTCTTCATTGCTTGCTAAGCTTAATTGAGAAAGATTAATGCAAATTCTCTGAGCAACGAAACGATGTATGATGAAAGAGATGTGAGCATATGAGATGCGAGATGGGGAATTGATGAGCCCCAATTTGAGAAGGATCTCAGTTGATTTTCTCACTCCGATTAATTTAAATATTAATCATTTCAATGCATTAATGATTGAGCAGCATAAGTGATCATGTGGAATAAAACCATTTCAATTAAGTGTAATGTAGGGTGTGCAAGTGATGTCTCGAGTATAGCAAGAAAAGAAATAAAGACTTTTATTACTGAAAGAAAAAGACTAGTCCAACTTGGACTTTAACAGACTCGTGTCCAACATCGGACATTCTAGATCCTACGAAGACTGATTGACTTCTTCAACAATGGATGGGAGGAAGAGCATTGTTGACATTGATGGGGTGAGGACCCTTCTCAAACTTTTTGTTTGAGGTAGGCTTGAGACTCCCCTTGGACCCATTCATCTATGAGTTCATAGAATGTATGGCCTCTATCCTTCTGCAGCCTGAAGCCAATGCGGTCAGACTGCTAGTGGCTTTTTCCATGGTGAGTAGGTTTGTAGGATATGAGCCATTTATGCATGTGTTTAGAAGGTCAAATAAGGTGGTGATGAATGACAAGACTTGGGGAATCAACACCCCAGCTAGGGCCAAGGCTCCAAAGCTCTTTGGGAACTTGCCCGACAAGGTCTCGGGCTGGAATAGCCATTTAATTCTGGCGAAGAGTAGGAAGGGATGGGAGTTTCCCTTGCCTAAGAAGAGGACTCCGAGCCAATGAAAGAGGATGACTACTGCGTCCCCGAATGGAGTGAAGAGCTATATCGTAGTTGGCGTTGGTTGCTCGTAAGAGCACACTTACCTGGGTTATTCACGAGCGGGAAAAATTTGCGACCCAATGCCACTATTGTAAGAGGAAGGCGAACCACTGCAAAAATCTATTCCATTATGGCGGTTAAGTAATTGTCCCGTTTTCCTTCTTTTTTTAATTTCTTGCTCGTCAATTTTGTATTAACCTTCTTCTTTTGTCTTGTTCAGTTCTTACCGCAGCCCAAGAAGCATAAATAGAGAGAATAGTCGATTTAGGTGATAATATGAGGGGCAAGATGGAGCACGGGGGAGCAAATGCTCGAGCTAGCAGGGAGGCTGAGGCTACGGCTATGGCTAGGAACATACCGCTCCCAAAAGAAGGAGTAGGCATGGTGCCCTTTGATAGCATGGAACCGGTTTAGCCTAATGAGCCGCAGGTGCAAGTGGATGGCCCCAGGTCGGAAGGGTAGGTCAACATGCAAGTGAAAACAAGGTTCGGGCTCCGAGCCACCACTTGGATCGATGGAGCAAGAGCCCCCCACAGAATGTGATTAACTTGGAGCCCAAGCTACATAGCTCGATGATGTTGATGATGACCTGCCTCTTAGCTGGACTAGAAAAAGGTCATGGGCTGAGGTAGCTTCTTACAAGGCTGGCACTTCTAGGCCAGCGGGCTCCGCCTCAAGCTTTCCCCAAAATAAAGTTACCCCCACTAGGAGCACCGAAGAAGTATGGACCTTGGTGGAGAAGCTAAGTGATGTCCCTCCTCTCACTTGGGTCAATTCACTGAGTTACCAGTATCCCGAGATGGGGCTGGGATATGTCATAGTGAAGTGAGCTACTGATAGGGACTTTCTCACAGTCTTTGGTGAAGAGGGGCTTACCCCGGAGGAGTATAGCGACCGCTATGGTCTCCTTGCTTCCGCGGTAAAACTTAAAAAAAATTATGTACTTTTCCCGCATGTTTCAACTTCCAGAAGTTTGATCACCTTGTTCTTGTCTTACATTCACTGGATTTTGTCGAGCAGGCCAAGTGTAGCTGGAGAGCTACCTTGGATAAGGAGTAGATTGCCTCGGCCAATTACTTGAGGAAGGCCAGAGAGGTTGCTGAGCTGAGTCAGGAGTAGATTGATCCTCCTTAGAACTTTTGGCATGACGCTTGGCTGCAGAGTAAGTTGTGCCACAAATATGGGACCCACCTGAAATAACATTCACTACCTTGGTGGCTGGAGGAGGTGCGACTTTCTCGGGTCTAGACTGCTCCCCTGAATCAGGCTCTTTAGACTCGCTTCTGACCCTCTTCTTGGCCAACAAATCTTTAAGAAGACCCTTGGACAGCAAATGAGCAATCTCCTTCCTCAAGGCAAAACAATTCTCGGTGGTATGCCCAAAATCCTCATGAAATGTGCACCACTTGGACTTGTCTTTCCAAGTTGTTGACTGATCATTCTTCTTGGGCCACCTCGCTTTATCTCCAAGATTTCCCATGGCGCACAAGATTCCTGCAATGTCCACAGAAAAGCAGTATTCAGAAATTTTTGGATAATCATTATCATCTCCTTCTTGATCATCATCTACAACATGAATTCTAGAAGATTCAGATTTAACAGGGGGTTTGCCCCTGTTGGACTTATAATGATGGGAATCCGATTTTCTGTCAGAGGGCTCAAATAGGGGAGTAGGAGTCCTCCCAGTTGATTTCCCCATTGCCAAGCTGTCCTCCTCCAGTCTGATGAAAGGCAGGGCCCTGGTTCTAATTTCTTCAAGTTGTTTTGCTGGGGTCATCACCAACTCGTTATAGAACAATGAGCTATTCTTCAAGCCTATACGGAATGCTTCCGTAGCTGTGGATACGTCCAAGTTGGGGATAGTCACTTCCTCCTTGTTAAACCTGTGCAAATACTCTTTAAGATTTTCGTTAGGCTGTTGCACAATTCTATAAAGATCACTAGTCAACTTGTCAAATGCCCTATTGCACGAAAATTGGTTAATGAACATATTGACAAGTTGAGCATAAGATGAAATAGAGTTTAGAGGAAGCCCTGTTAGCCATTTTAAGGCTGGTCCTGACAAGGTTGAGCCAAAGCCCCTGCAAAAACATGCTTCTTTAAAAATAGGGGGGATACTTATGATATCCATTGATTCCTGATATAGCAATACATGCTCTGCCGGGTCAGTGCTCCCATCATACTTTTTCATATGAGGGACTGAAAATTTCTTTGGGATCTCCACACTAGCTATTGCTGGAACAAAACGAGATTCATTATAGCAAGTTGGAGAAACTTAGTGATATGGCAAGTTGACTCCATGTACGCTTCGAAGCAACTCCTTAATGGTTTGCGTTTCTTTCACAAGTTGGTTCTCTGCGAAAAGAGGAGTAGTATTAAACTGACGTGCAAAAGTATCGAAAGTATTAAAGAAACTCCCTGTTTGCCCCATTGAGGGTGTAGCATAGGTGTAGCAAGATGACAGCGCAGGTTGGCTAGCTGGTAGGCTGAATCTTGGTTGCTCGATTGGAATGGACGCCACGATCGTGCTTTCTGCGGGCAAGGTGTTGGACATAGGGATATCTCCAGCATGACTTGGTCCTGTACCTGCACCAAACAGAGATCTAGGAAGTAAAGGTGAAAACGGAGTAGATACTTGGTTTTCAACTTGCTTCCCTTTACGCAAGGCATCGATGGCATTGATCATCATGGTGTTTGTATGCTCCTGAGCCTCTAATCGGTCATTCACCTTCTTTAACATATTGGCCATGTTGGACAGTATCTCCAAATTGACAGCTTCTGCATTCGGGGGTGGATTACCTTGGATGCCGGAAGCAGGAAGTGACCGACTCTTCTCAGCTTGACTGCCGGACGATGGATTAACCATTTCTACGCAAATAATCAAAGTTTCCCACAGACGGCGCCAAATTGTTTTGGTCAAATTTCAACAAGTGTATTTCGATGAGAAGAAAAATGACTAAAGTGATATGAATCTAGGTACAATGATTATCAAGTTGAATAGAAATGGACACAAGATGTTTGTTGACTAGGGAAAGCCCTTGAACAACTTGTTCGCCGGCATAAAACCCCGGGAGGTTTTGGTACCTGCCTTAACCGAAAGTTTACTAAGTATCTCGGTGATTACAGAGCTATGAGCATATCAAAAGGGAACTTAAGCTAGGGTGAAAGTGTGTGCAAAAATACAGTGTTTGATCCCTTTTATACCTCAATTAATCGGCTAATTCATAAAGAGAAAAAATAGGCCTACAAACTCGGAAGTAATGCTGATCTTGTTGAGATATATTCGCCATTTACCGTTGAGGGAGGAGATAACGATTTGCTGAAGAAACGTCTTTGAATTGGTCTTTGCTCCCTTTGAAACGTTCCCTGAAAAATAGGGTTAACGTAACTATGTTCCAACCTGCATAAGTTCAAGTTGTGATAGAATAACTTAAGTTCGTTAGTACCAAGTTGTTTGATGCAAGTTGTAAACAAGTTGAAAAACGTAGGGCCCAACAGGAGGGTTGGCTATAGTTTTCAGACCAAGATTACCATTGGTGATTTGATTAGTAAAGAAAGTATATAGTCCGGAGAGAGTAGGCTCATATCCTAGCACTCTACTCACTACAATGAAAGATACGAGGGAGCAGATTGTATTGGGAGTGAGGTGCATGGGTAGGCATTTATTGAAAGATAAGAACTCCACGATAAACAAATCTAGCGGTATCATAAGCCCATTTTCAAACTGGGACCCAAAAAACACACACTCTCTATTATCATCTCGGACGTTGAAGACAGTCTCGGGATGTATACGGTCACCCTTCACAACAACATCCCTTAACACGCAAATGGAATACAATTCCAGTCAATATTGAAGCTCTCTGCCAGGTCATCAACCAAATCCCTACGGACTGAGGATTTCTTCTTAGGGGGGACGAACAAAAGGCATAGTCTCTGAGGTAGAAGTACCAAGGTGGCTTTGCTCATGAGCAGAAGTTGTCCCCCCATGAACCTCAAGAAAGGCATTTACAATCTCAACTGCCTTTCGGGCAATATCAACAGCCATTATGTCTAAGTCCTCCCTATCACCCTTAGGAGTCTCGGAGTCACTCATCTCCTCATCCCCTGATTCATCACCCCTTCTGGGAATATCCCTCAAACACATTCTCTCCCAATTCCAGCTCATCATGGTAAACAACCTCATCACCGCTGCTACCCATGTCTATTACTGCCACAGGCTCGACATCAAGTTGAGGAGCAGGTTCAACCACGGCCAAAGGAGCCACGGGCTCAACCATATCCAAAGGGGACATGGGCTCATCAAGGGAAGCAGGGGCCTTAACTACTTCACTCTCATCCATTAATTCAACCTTCTCCTAGTCTGTTCCACGACTAGACGGATTAAGCCTAGCCTTCCTTACAAAATCCCTGGCGTTCTGAGCCATGTCCCTATCATCGGGAAACCTACACAACACACCCATTACAAAATTTCTTAGCTGATGGACATCACCTATTTTTTTATATATGCCCATTGACATAGGCCCTCCTTTCTGCCACCCACAATAGGGGTGGGACCCAATTTCCCAAATCATATTTCACAAAAAATACCTAGAGTCTTCTAGGCTTAGTTTAACCCACATCCCGCCGGCAACCATTCGGTAGATCCGACCGGAGGTCTTATTCACGGCAAAAACATATGGGACATTCCCATTACCTAGTTCAAGGGGACGTTCGGGATTTCCAGCCATTAATGATAGTAAGGAAGAAAAGAAGAGATAAAAGAAGAAGCAATAAGGGAAAACAACCTAAGAGTTAAATTAATGAAGGAAGCTCACCGAAAGTTGAAAATTTTCTTTCTTTTTTTTTTTGATTACCCGGGTTCCCGGCTTCGCCGGTTAATCTGGACCACAGTGCACCGGCCCCTCAGTATGCTGGCGGAGGTAAATCGCGGGATGTGCCCTATGCAGCCAGGGTGGCAGCACCCCTTATACTCCAGAGCCCCAAGGGAGCCCTCCTACAAGGCAATTACTTGGCTGCTCCACAACACCAATGAATTGGCTGCTCCACATCACCAAACGGCTGCTCCACAACACCAATAGATTGGCTGCTCCACATCACCAAGAAACTGCCAAGATTTGAACTTCCCACACTGAGGTTACAAGCCCAGCAATGCTGCTTCTATAACTGCACGGATGTTCCCCGGGGGACTCCAAGGCTCTTGAAACCCAAGGAAATAATTAAACCACAAGATTCCCCTTGGGGGGAATCGAACTGGTGACCTCCCCTACGGAAAGTCACCCAAGATACCATTAGGCCAGGAGACCATTCAGATTGAAAGCAATGAGTGATAAAAGATTGTAAGGGAAAGGGGTTTTTGTATTTCTAGGCCTGTAATGGTTTGGGCTAACCCGTATTAATGAGCCAACCGACCAAATTCTCTCGCTTAATGAATCTGAGGAGTTTTAAATTTCAAATTTATGGCAGTTGACATTTTTGGCGCCTTTTTGAAATTTGCAAAACGTCCCGTCCGTACCTGACACGATCTGACGGTTCGATAGCTCTGGGCCCACTCTTTCTTATTAGGGAAGGTTCCTAGAGTTTCCACCAACTCTCACCAACACAACACACGTGTAATGCCACGTGTACCAAACAGGGAGTCTCCACCAAAACCATAACAAAATTTCATAACACTTTTGCTCGTGGCACTAATTCAGTTCACATACCGAGCTCTATATATGGCTTCTCACCCTGATCATAAATAATCTAGAACTCAAAGAAAGGGGCCACTAATGAGCCTAAACCCTCCAAGTCGGGCCTAAGATCGCTCTGGTCCAAACTGAACCAGCTAAACTTGAGAGACCTAGATCGAGTTCATCTCAGACTGTGAATACCGCGATCTCATCCAGACACCCGGTTCCTAATTTGGGCTCACAATTCTGTATGATCTCTGAAACCAACTAACAGACCTGTCTCTGTCGCATTAAATGAAGGCACAAGCGATCATCAGGCTCAGCGCCAAAATAACTATCACCTGCTCCTCTTTCCTTTGTCCTTTCATCGATATCCACTATAGTAACAATGTCCTTTGTTTTTTGTGCTTACCTATTAGGGCGCCACATCTCCTAGGTCAATACAACCATGCTCAACGATTGAGGTCATACATAAGTGATCTTTCTCTACACTATAAATACTCTCCCTTGTCCTCTAGGGCAAGGTAAGTGATATTGTTGTAGACACCTGTAGACACCCCTTTCTAAACTCAATATTCATGATTACAATACTCTGGTCTCGCCTTTTGATTTTAGCGTTGAGACCTGCAATTTTGTCATGTTTTGTAGTTTCAGACTAACTTCATTAGTTTAGGCTTAACTGACTAACGAATAACCAGAGAAGGGCAAAATAGTAATTTTATCTAGATGTCTCGCATGAGAAAACTCCTTTAGAAAGTTTTGATTTCCTTTTCCCTTTTGACTTTGATCTCTTTCTTGTCGACAACTCTTCTATTCTGGGATTTACTCTAATCAGGGACTTCTATAACCTTCCTCAAGGATTTACTTCCTAATTAAACTCTACTAACTTGGGGACCAAGTCATTTTCACCTATAAATACAAAGGTTCCTCCTTGTTTTAAACACACTTTCTCTATGATTCTTCTACTTTCTCCTATGCATTCTCTACACAAAATACTCCAAAAAATCTCCTTCAAATCTGTTCTTGGTGACTTCTTACAATTCTCTACCACATAATAAAAAATGTATGAATCATGGGAGATACCAAAGTAAGATATTTTTAGGGTCACTTGTGTCATACTCTAAAGATAATAAGATAAAAGTATAAGGACACTCATATGCATGTTTAAACACAATTTTCAACCCGGCTACTATTTTGGGATCAAATATAGCTTTGTAGCTTGTAATGTATCACGAAAATCGCAGCCTAGGTTCACATTACAAATGAAGGTAAGGACATACGAAGTCAATCAAGTGAGACTAGAAATTGTTCAAAATATTTCCTCACTTGAGTTTATCTCTCTGCTCACCTATGCCAACCCAAATTTCAACCCCCCAAACTTATGATTTTTCATACATTCACACATGGGGTTGATCACCTTCTTTCCTTTCTTTTCGGTCACTTTCCACTTTACATAAGAGAGCGCAAGACTTTTCATAATTTTCTTCATCTTTTCTTTCCTTTCTTTGCTTTGCATACATATAGATCACGAAAAGTTTAGATGATTTCTCCCATGGTTTTTTTTGTTGACCTTGCGGTTGTGGGGGATTCGATTGAGGTAGAATGGGGTGGAGAGGTTGATTAAAAAGTTCAGATGATTTCTCTACCCTTGATTGTATGTGTTGGAGTATGGATTGTTGTGGGTAGGCCTTGGTTGGTACCCAATCACTACTTGTGCCTGTTCCATAAAATCAAAAAATTGTGCAATAGATGGGCATATGTTAGTAGTGAGATTTCAAACCACAAGTAGCACATACGTCATGAATCCTATTAGCAAGAGATGGAGTATCAAAAGAAGCAAGTGTGGAAAGTAGATTAGTTAATTCTGTGACTTCTTTTGCCACCCTATCAACAACACTTAATTCATACATCCCTTTTGTTTCCCCCCCTTACTCCCTTCTATTGGGAGTTATCACATATCATGTCAAAAATTTCTTTTACTTGTTAGGGAGTTTTCTCACCCATTGACCCTCCCGCAGCATTATCCACCATAGTTTGTTGCATTTGACTTAACCCATCATAAAATATTTATTCAAATGGGGCAGGAAAAAGTCATGGTGAGGAAATTAGACTAACAACATTTTTAATCTCTCCCATGTTTCATGAAATGCCTTACCCGGTTTTTGTTGAAAGCCTATAATTTTCTGTCTTAGGAGGGATAATGAAGGGTGAGAATAAAATCTTTTCATAAAAGCTTGAAACATCTTCTCCAAAGTATTTATGCTATTAGGTGCTAGTGTCATGAACCAATTTTTAGCTGCGTCTTTAAGAGTGAAAGAAAAACATCGCAACTTTAATTGGTCCTCCGTGACTCTCGTAATTAATGGGAAAGCATGGACCATAGTTAAGTAGTCACGTACAAAGCTTTAGGGGTCATCCGTAGCTCCCCCGTGGAAGCTAGGTAAATGATTGAAATATTGCCCCTTTAATTCATAACTTCTTGCAGCAAGAGTTAAAACAATACAAGATGAGGTTGCACGAATCTTGGGAAAAAAATTATCCTTCATGTGGCGAATATTCACTTTTTCGCTCACATTTATTCTACCCCAGTGGTAGAAGTTTCAGGGGGATTGCCCCTTTCAAACTTGTTGTTACTCAAATAAACCAACTTGGGATTCAATGATCTACGACCAAGCATACACTACTGAAAATTAAATTGAAGATTACAAACAAATCCCGAACAACGGCGCCAAAAACTTGATGGAGGAAAGCCCCACTTGTTATAAAATTACCTCGCAACTTTATATTATGTATTCTATTACAGCTACATAATATGCTAAGAATGAATTAAGATCTCAAGAACTAGAACCTAGATCCCTTTGAATTCTAAAACGGCTTCAATTGGATCTATTCAACAAAGAAATGGTCAATGTATTGATCTCCCAAAATTAATGATCCAACCAATACCTTGAAGAGCCAAAATTATCTTAGCATAAAATTGCAACTCTAAAACCTTGCATGAAGAATACTTTGATGAACTAGAAAGAAGATTGAATGGAAGAATTAAATCATAGCATAGAGGTCCGGTTATTGTTTTACATCCAATCCATGAATTAGAGATTTTAGCTACTCATAATCATAAAACAAGAAAAACGAATTAAAGAATAAAAAAACCTTAATCTTGAATCTTGAATCTTGTTTATAACTTGAAATTTTGTTATGAGAAGGGAGAAGATGATAAAAACTCCAAAAACCTAGTCTAGGGGTCCTTTATCTAATAGAAGAGAGGAGAGATTCCTAATTTGCAGCCAAAATAAGTCAATTCCTAGTCAAATTCGGATTCAACATCAAATTCGTCTTTAATTTTTATCACAAAGCTTATGGGTTGCTTTCAATATGGACACGGATTAGATTTCGTCACAGAAATCCGTCACAAACCCTTTGGAGCGACCGCCCTTGATTAAGGGGGAGTTAATCTTTGAGGGGGAGATATTGTATAAAATGATGTGACTAACAAAATCTTTCATGTGCAAGCACTTGGTGTTTTTGATGAAATGTACAACTAAGGGGGAGATTGTAAGTGCAAACTGTGGTGTTACCAAAAGTGTTGTCAACACTTCCTAAGTGTTACCCAAACGAGGGTTTGAAAAGATAGTTGATCATTTCTTTCCCATATAGTTTTGTACTAATTTATAACATATAATGCTAGATTTATGTTTATGTTGGTCCATATTTCAGATTACAATAAGGTTGAAATGCTATAAACAAGGAAGAAGGTTAAAGAACAGAAGTTACGCAAAAAAAAAAAAAAAAAAGAAGAGAAATGATGCATAACTTGAGAAGAGTGTGAAAAATGTCGGAAGACCTTGTCAAAGGGCTAGTGAGCTGTTTACAGAAGTACAAGGAAGCTAAAGCATAATGTTACAAGGGCATGAAGCTTAGACTTGGATAACAAGAAGTTAGTTCCTAAAATCAAGCAAAAGAAGACCCTTTCTCCCTCAAGACTGGGCATGATGATACAACCACCTCCCACTCTCATCCGAATTTACTCAACAACTTATGAGTAATCCCCAAGTCTTTTGAAGACTATAAATAGCAATGATCACCATTTGAAAACTCAACCAAGTTGAACCAAACCAAAATACAATACACATCCTTGCACAAGAAAAAGATCAAGCAGTCATTGGTTCTATTAGACTCGATCCTCCCACACATGCTTCCACTCTTGATGACTTTTGTAGAGAGAGTGTCGTGGCTAGGATAGAGTTTCGTGTTTGATGTTATTCGTGCCATTGAGCATATATTGTAATAGCAATAGGGAACTTTCGGCATTATATATACGACTCATTGTAAAGGTCTCGCCTTTTGAACCCTCAAATTATATACATTTATATAACTTGAGAAAAACAAATTCTTGTGTTTTTCTTCCACTGCAGTTCCATTTTAAAAAATTGTTTTTATTTCGGTTGTGTGTGTGTTGTCTTAAGTGTTATCGTTGGTACTGCCAACACTTTTGATAACACTTACTGAAAATAGGCCATTGGCAATTTCAGTTTCCAAATCATAGGTGCCTCTGGGTTGACATCTTGTTTTGAATGTGATGAGCTTTTTCTCCTCTTTGAGATAATTCTGCAACATTCACATGCTCGTGAAATATGTAATGTCCTAGGATTCTCAGATATGATACTTGGTAAGTCTTCTGCATATTTTGCTTTAGCATTCTATACAGAGAATCTATAATGTATTAGTGTTGCTAAAGCTCATGGTCTAAGACATATAAAATATATAAAAATATGTTTGTTAATACTTGTTACTGTTAGGGATCCAATATTGTTCGTGATCTTTTGGTTATTCCTTTTTTTGTTATAGGTTGTGTTCTTAACCCTAGTATAATAAGTGAAGGATATGCATTTGTGAATGTAAGCCCTGCACACGATTTAATATCTTTGGGAGTCAATATGGAAAGGACGAGTGAAATTGCTATTTTTCAAAAATCTATCTGACCCAGCAAGACTATTTTTGGAGGCCATGAACATGGAAAAATGGACTGACTTCTTCAAGTCAACAATCATGGATAAATTTTTCATCTTTGGTGGAGTATCTACTGGAATCCTCACCTGTGATTAAATCTCGAGTGCAAGAAGATACTATGGCATTTTCATTAATTATCTAGAATGAATGCGGCTGTGGTCAAAGCATTTTTTTCTCTCAGCCACATATAAGTTGGCCTCTTCATTTATGTTTGAAGTGCTGACTCCGCGCATAAAACTCCAGGTAGGTGCTATTTATATATGATGATTGTTTGTTTGGGCTTATAACTTCTGTTTTAGGGAAGTTAGCAGTTCTATTTGTTTGTTGTTTCGTCATTTGCATGTTAATTTTACTTGTTGCTTTATCTTAACCCAATATTATTGTGTTTTTCCGTTCAACTCCTAGGTAAGCGTGAAGGTAACCTGTCTATTAGAATGATAATTATTTAAGCTTTTTTTTCAAGTGTCATAAGAATTTTGGTTTTTCACAAATCTTAAGAAATGCAATTACATTAGAGAATCATGGTCGGTAGTACCAATATTACCCCTCATAATTACTACCCATAAGGCTATCTCCAACAGTTTACTTCAAATTTTGCACAAAAACATCAAAATGGTGCAATTTTAGTGCCAAATATCTTACACCATCTCCAACAGTGATAGTCCATTTGAATGTATTTTTATTTGTGTTTGTATTTTAAATTTGTATTTCCACTTTTTGAATGTATTTTTATTTGTGTTTGTATTTTAAATTTGTATTTCCACTTTGAATGTATTTTTATTTGTGTTTGTATTTAAATTTGTATTTCAAGTGAGTTTCTCCAATTAATTCTTGTTTTTTATTTCATCTTTAATATTTTAACATATTTTCATTATTTTGTAATTTTGTTTAAAAAATTAATGGTACAAATTGGATAATTTTGCATAATATAAATTATAAATATTACTTCCAATTAGATAAAGCCCAAACAATTCAATGAAGCCCAAGACCAAGAGAGACCAAGAGAGAGACGGAGGATTGCGATGAAGACGATTGCATCGCCGCCACCGCCACTGCCACCACCAACATCAAAAGACCTAAATAAAGACAAGTTTCTTCAAGGTACTTGTCCCCTTCCCCTTCACCTTCTACTTCCAATTCTTCCTTGCCCACTTCTATACCTTCGATTTCTAGAAGACGACATTCAATAAAATAAAATAAGATTAAATAAAATGGCCCAAGAGAATTACCTGTGCTAGATTTGGCGCATGGAAGAGGCATCGCTATTTTGGTGAAGAAGTTGGCACCGTTGTTGGAGCTGGTTTTCATGCCAATTTAGTGATGGCGCAGGTGAACGGCGTAGTGTTAGAGATGGTCTAAATGCAACATGATTACTGCTCCAAATAGATGTCTTTATAGCAGCCCCATGTAATGTAATGTGTGTTTGAAATTTAGATTGTAGTAAAGATGAGGAGAACAAAAGAAAACATTAAAAGATCATACAAATTTGTTTATTAAGTTTGTCAAAATCAATTGCCTACGTGTCGAGCGCAGCTAAGCCATGTTATAAACTCTTGATGGGTGTTATAAGGGTTTTACGGTTGTTATTTGGTTCATATAAATAAAAGTGCTAAACCCGGAGTCATTAATTTCAGTCGTGTTTCCTCCTCCATAGTTTTGGTTCCATAACACACCAATCTCTGCGTAGGAGACTGATAAGTTATGGAAATAGCAAGGTTTGGTTCCGTAACCCAGCAATCTCCCACATGAGAGCTTGGAAGATTGTTGGTTCCATAACCTAACAGGCCATGATGTTCGGACTCAATTACGAGTGTCTGATACGAGTACGTAGTCGAGTGTCGAATCATTCAAAGTTTTATGATTTTACACCAAATTTAGTGTAAAATAATTATACACATACCCACGCCCATACCCACATCCGTGTCCTATTATTTGGACACTAAAAAATTTGTAACTAGGAGTGTAACCAGTTGTGCGATTGCTCGTCTGCACAGTTGTGCACACAACTGTAAGCACAACTTACAGAACATAATTTTTCAGAAAATAAAATAACTGAACAAAATTTAAATGCAGCGGAATAATAACAAATTTAACACTTCAGGAAGACTATGCTTGCTGGAAATCTTTCAAAAAAAAAACAACCATGTTGAAAACAAGTTGCAAACCAAACTTACAATGAAAGAAAAATAAAACTAAGAAAAGACAAAACTCGTTCTTAATCTAAGAACACCAAACATAAAACAATCTTGAATGATCAAACTTCTGATCTTCAAGAAACAAAAATAAAAGCCTCAAGGAAATAAGAATTCTCTGTTTTTCTCTCTTAGAAGGCGTAAGAATGAAGGAGATGAAGCTTGATTTTTATAACCGGTTGACTCCTTAATTGACAAGGAGTCAATCTCCTTGAAATCCGAAAATCACATCTCCCTTCTTTATCTTCACAAGCTTTCCTTCATTGAGATTCCTTATTTACCTAAAATAAAACAAGTACTGACTAAACAATAAATGGTTAAATTGTTAGTCGAATATATTTACAATTAATCCTACTCTATTTATGTAAACATATACAAAACATAATCACAAAAATAAAAAAGAAATCTTAAGAGTATATTTATACTCTTTCAATCTCCCCCTATTTTTGTGATTATGGACAAAAACTGCAAAACCAAGATTATCAATTTCAAACTTACCAGAATAGGAAAAATAAGAGATATCAAGAGTATAAACATACTCTTTCAATCTCCCCCTATTTTTGTGGTTTTGGTCAATACCTGTACTTACCATAAGGAAAGTCAAACTCCTCCTTAACGCATTGCGCTCCATTTTATCAAACTCCCCCTAAACTTGCCCTATCTCTCCGTGATGATCATCTCATGTATCTCTCTTGATTGATCATCTAAGAGACATCTCCCCCTTGATTGATGATCATCTCTTCCTTTGAATGACAGTCTGAGAGACAACTTCCCCTATTCTCCCCCTTTTCTTTAGAGATTTTCAAAAGGTGTGCGCACATTCATGAAAATATCTGAAGAAACCCCTTTGAACATACGATTAGAGTTTCAGCTTTGGAGAAAAAAACAATACTTACAGATTTCTGAATAAACAGGAAATAATGATCACATGTGTAACCAGTTGTGAGCTGAATTGTGTGCACAACTGTCCGAACAACAGCAGAGACAAGAGGAGAGATTAAATTTTTTTTTTGAGATTTTCAGAAAGGCATATCAATGTTGCTGATGATGGCTGGGAAGACGTGCAATTGACACAGGAAACAAGGTATCCAAACCTTTTGAAGGATCAATTCGGGCAAAGAGATTATGAATTCAAAACCAAAAGTTACCCGGATTTTGTGACCAATTGCAATACCATAGGAAATCATTTCCACTTGGACCCTAAATGATTGTTCCATTCAGATTTCCTTTGCACTCAAACCTGGACAAACACTCATTAAACATATTGTTAACCAAAAAATGATTAGCCCACAATTTGATGAAAATAATAAACAATCAAATGAATATTTCATGGGGCCAAATATGTCCTAAATTATAATTATGCCTAGAATGATGCAAATTATGAGCACACGAGTAGAGATAGATCTCAATAAAGTGTGATATGATATGAAATAAATTTACACAAAGACACGGTTTGACTTTACAAGAAGTCAATGAGATAACCCTCAATCATGTAGCCTCTAGAATGTCTCCATATTTGGCATTGAATCAGTCACTCAGAAGTAGCTATTCACTCTCACACCATAGTGCTTGCCTAAAATTTTTCCCAAGTGATGCAACAATAAGACATTGGCATTGAGCACATGAGTGGAAGCTTCAAAATAAATGGAGGCAGCTTGTTTTTCTCAGTGACCTTTGATTAGACACCCACTCCATGATAATTATCACAAGGAAGTTTTAACAAGGGAATTTTATCACCAAGTTAGGAGGGATCTCACAATCAAGAGTCAAACATGGTGTCAAAGTAGCAAATCAATCAAGTGACCACAAGAGATAATCGTGCAGTTAATGAATGCAGATATTCCTTCTTTTTTAATTTTTTCTGTAATATACAATTATACAGAGATGTAGACAGATGTCCACACAGATGTGAGATCATCTCAACAAACACAATTCGAGAGACCTTTTTAGGGAAAATCTCTCGAAAACAATGGCCTTCATGAAAACATCAATCAGTCGTTTATTAGTTTCAGCAAATTTACAACTAATAGTTTTCTGTTCAACAATATCTCTAACAAAATGAAGTCTAAAATCTAGATGCTTAGGAGTAGAACATTGAACAGGGCCATTTGCCATTTCTATGATACTTTTAGAATCACAAAAAATAGATAAAACTTTGTTTTTGATTTCATAGTCTTTAACCAAATTGTTCATCCAAAATAGTTTGATGCATTTATTATCAACTGTCATAGATTTTGTTTCAGCAACTGATAGGAAAACAAAAGTTTATTCCCTATTATCCCATGAATCCAACATATTTTTGAGATAAAAACCTTTAACATTGGTGCTTTTGGAATCAATGATTATCTCCCCCTCAAATGCCTTAAAACATGCCTCTGAATTAGATTCGTCATTGGCAACACAACAATATGAACGTACCTGAGTGTACACAGATTGTATACTTACCAAACCTGCAAGGTCACGGTAATTGAACCTTCTTCCTCGTGTTTTCATGCCTTCATCCACTTCCCCAATGATCTGGGAGGTAGGATGATTTTCTTGTATTCTAGAAGGAGTGTCCTTCTCTCTGCTTACTTCACTTTTATCAATTTCAGAATTTGAACCTTGACTTTCAGTTGACTGAACACTTGGTTGTCAGTTGTGCGAACAACTGGTTGAACAACTCTCGGCCACGGTGGCTGTGATTTCTTTTACCTTTTCTGGTTCAGATTCGTCATTAACTGATTCTGGTTCCCAAGTGCACCCTGTAACATCATCCTCAACAGTTTTGACAATAAGATCAGTAGCATCATCAAAAATCAATTTAAGGTACGAAAGATTTTCAACCAACTTGTAACAATGATCTGAGGATCTTACTCCAATCAAAACACATCTATTTGAATCATCAAAGACCTCACACATCTTCTTATCAAATTTGACATGTAGATCATCATCACATAATTGGCTTATGCTTATCAAATTAGCCTTTAGCCCATCAACATGCAATACATTATGCAACCTAGGTAAACCTTCTACATGCAACGTACCTTTGCCAATGATCTTACCTTGAGTTCCTCCACCGAAGTTGACTTTCCCACCTTTGAATGGTGCGTAGTCATTGAAATTTTCACGTCACCCGGTCATGTGGCGAGAGCAGCCACTGTAAAAATACCAGGACCCTTCAACACTACTCTTAAGAGAAGTGAAGGCCGCCTGACAGTTCACGATTTCCTTTCTTACCCAGCCATTTTTTCTTCCAGCTTTGGGTTGTTTGTACAATTGTGTGTTCGGTTGTGCACACAACTGTCTGCCCAAGTGTTCACCATTCTTCATAAGTTCAAGTTCCTGTTTCAACTTATAGCAATATGGTCGAATGTGACCAGGAACAAAACAATGATGGCAAACAAATTGTCTTCGCCTGTGATCTTTCCTTTTGTTTTTTAAAACATTTTTCTTTTCAACTTTGGAAGAACTCTCACCCTCTTTGACAAAATTGTGACCTCCATAGCCAAATTCAGATTTTCCTTGATTACTCAAATTCAAAACTTTTTCCAACACAGCCTTACCATTGTTAAGATTAGTTTGAATATCAGTTTCTATTTTAAGCTCAGTTTTGAACTTTTAACATTCAATATCTTTCTTTGTGAGTAAAACTTCCAACTTGGCTATGGAGTCCTTTTGAGAATCACTCTCCTTAGATAAACACTCAACCTCAGATTTTAGGTTGAGATTTTCAGCAGTTAGATTCTCATTTACCTGTTTAAATACCTTGAGTTGCTCCATATGTTTAGCCCATTCTGCGTGGAGTTCAACATAGGTATTGTGCAAGTCCTCATAGGTAGCACACTCTTCGTCTTCTGGATCATTATTAGTTTCACCAGTAGTAGAAGAATTCAAGAAGGTATACACACTGTTATCAGTTTTGTAGTCAGTTGTGTGGCAAGTTGTGCGATCAGAGTATTGCACAACTTCCACATCCGAATCACTATCAGACAATGTGATATGAGATGAATGCCATATAGACATATTTGCAATCTGTTCATCATCATCAGAATCATTTAAGGATGCAGAAAAACTCATTCCCCTTTTTCTTAAGGTATTGGCACATTCATTAGCAAAATGTCCAAAACCTTTACAAGCCCTACACTGAATTGACTCGATGGACTTTTTACCTTCCAAAAAAGGTTTCTTTACAATGCTCTCCCTTTTAGATGATTCAACCGTGGAAGAAGGAGAGTATGATGAAATAGAAAACTTTGTCGATCGTTTCTTTTTCAACATGTTGTTGAATTTTTGTGTTATCAATTCACACTCATCTTCTCCCAAGTTAGACTCATCTATATCATTAGACAGTTGAACAAGATCCTGAGATACTTTGAGAGCACTCGCAAGAGCCATTGAGTTTGCTCAGCTAGCCTCTTGTACCCCAAGATTTAATTCAAAATTTGTCAAAATACCCAGAATGATATCAAGTCCAACAGTTTGGACACTTTTTAGGGAGGGTTCTAAGTACTTTTCTAACAAGTCTTGAATTGGATATAGATTCACCCAATGAAAAAGATTCGTTAGAGATGTCCAATGGCTTAGTAGAGTACTCTATATTGTTTCATTTTCTCCCATCCTTAAAGTTTCAAATTTAGACATCAATGTTCTTAACTTAGTTTTTCTAACACTAGCCGGTCCTTCACAATGAAGTTGAAGTATGTCCCATGCGGTTTTGGCAACCGTTTGAGTTGAGAACAAACTGTACATATGAGGATCCACATGGTCTGAGATTGCTCCCATTGCCTTAGCATTATAATTGGCCAGTGCGATTTCCTCAAGAGTCCAAGAATCTATGGGTTTAGGACCATAGTTTTTCTCTTCCTTGCCATCAGATGTGGATGGGGTAAGTTCAATTACGGGTGCAGTATAGCCATTAACAAGACTTACCCACGCACGATAGTCAATATACTTTATATGCATAATCATTTTTGATTTTCAAATGGTATAGTTAGAACCATTTAGAGTTGGCGGTTTATTATGGCTACGACTATGGTGACAATCCATCTTGGCTACTTTCAAGGATCGATCTCAGTTTGAGTCGAGAGTAGGCTCTGATACCAATTGAAAGATTTGTAGCTAGGACTGTGGTGAACAGAATTTAATTGCAGCGAAATAATAACGAATTTAACACTTCAGCAAGACTATGCTTGCTGGAAATCTTTCATAAAAAAAAACAACCTTGTTGAAAACAAGTTGCAAACCAAACTTACAATGAAAGAAAAATAAAACTAAGAAAAGACAAAACTCGTTCTTAATCTAAGAACACCAAACATAAAACAATCTTGAATGGTCAAACTTCTGATCTTCAAGATACAAAATAAAAGCCTCAAGGAAATAAGAATTCTCTATTTTTCTCTCTTAGAAGGCGTAAGAATGAAGGAGATGAAGCTTGCTTTTTATAACCGGTTGACTCCTTAATTGACAAGGAGTCAATCTCCTTGAAATCCGAAAATCACATCTCCCTTCTTTATCTTCACAAGCTTTCCTTCATTGAGATTGCTTGTTTACCTAAAATAAAACAAATACTGACTAAACAATAAATGGCTATGAACATATCAAAAGTATCGAGCTGGGCCAAGCAAGTAAAGCCCAGTCCTCAAGCAATTATTGCCACCACATTCTCAGTGGGCTAGGCCCAATTATCTCATGGCCTGTAAGTACGCCAATCCAATTCGCAATCCCTTTTTAGGTGCATTTTAAATGATAAAATTGCACTAAGGGGCGTTTTGGTAAATTCCCGGTCCGTTCCGAGACTTCCGGGAACTTTTTATAAGTTTCCCGCGAAGGAAGTATATTTTGGTATTTTTCCCGGACAAAAGGACCTAAAAGGAATTAATTAGTTTGGACCTTTTGGGTATTAACTCAGAATGTTCCAGAATCTGGTTTTGGCACCAGAATCGGTTATTGGCGTTCCCAGTCGTGCGATAACTTGAGGCATGGAAATTGGATACGTTGGGTCGTGCGACCAAATAATCCAATTTTCCAATTCACGTATAAATGTCAATTGCCTCTCATTTGTCAAGAGGGGCTCTCTCTCATTTTCCCACACACAGATCTCACACTCAGTTTCTCTCTCTAGCTCTCCCTATCTCTCTCTATCTGCAAAGCTCCCTCTCTCTCTCTCCTCCCTCTCTATCCGCAATTCACCATTGCCATCTCCCTAAACCATCTTCCTCACAGTCCTCCTTCAAGCCCCAAATCGCCATCTTCACCAAACCAATTTCTCAACCTCCATTACCGATCCTCACCTCCAAACCTCACCCAATTTCCCTTCAATTCACCGGTGATATTCTCACCCTTTCTCTCTCTATTCGTAATTACCAGAGCCCGCCCTCAACCGTCTTCTTCCTCACCAATCTCCGTCCAAACCCACCGTTACCTTCTCCCTCAATCAAAACCCAAGCAACCGGCGACCTCCCAACCGTATTCTCTAGTTACAACCACAACCACAACCGCTATTACCCTTTCCCTCAATTCCCTCTCAAAAACCGATCACCTCCTTCCCCGTTACAGAGCCCTAAACCGCTTAACACCACCGTCCCTAACAATCGTCCCCTCTCCCTGAAACTCCATCGGCAGCAACCAACCACCTCCTCCTCAACGGTGCCTCCCTTCAACAACGCCAAGCCGACAACCAAAACCAATTTCCCTCAATCTTCCCCTGTTCCAACGCCAATTCAATGCATAGACACTGGAAGCTTAATTGCCGTGCTGATTTGAGCTCGTTCCATTCTGAAGCTATTGAAGATCCTTCTACCTAACGTGGTTGAAGGAACGTGGACTACGAGAGTAACGATTTCCTCACCTTTATCTCTCATTTACATTTTATTTGCCTCATTGCAATTTATTCCCCGGACTTGATAATTAGACTCTATCCGTCCCCAATTATCATGTCCCAACTGTCGATCTCTCTGTTTAATTAGCTTTGCTTGGTATTGTTGATATTAATGATGTGAGTTTGTTGGATTTGTTGTCTATTGGCCAAGGGAGTGTGGATCTCCCTATATCCACATCCCCTTGGTCAATCTGTTATGAATTCGTTGGTTTCTGATTTGTTTTGATATTGTGTTGGGATTTGATTTGCTCTCTATTGATTCTGTTCATCAATTTGTAAGGTTCCTGCAAACGGTAAACATGTTTCACGCGACACATCGTGCTAAGCATGTCCTGTGTCACGCGACACATGGTGACCATCTGCAGAGACCACCTTTCAGTTGTAAGTTCTGTTTGTCCTCGATGTAATGTGGGACGTGGCCTCCCAGAGTCAATGGCTTACAAATTGTATTTCCCCCGTGTTGATCAATAAAATAAAGCACTCTTATGCATTCTTATACATATCTTGTCATGCACACTTTTGCACACACATTTGGATGATTTGAATGTTGAACATAGAAAGACTCGTCTACGAACGAGGCGTGTTGGGTGAACTCTCGATTCTTCCCAACACGTAACTTGACCCCCGAACCCATTTTCTCTTACAAAAAGGTTTTCAATGTTTCCTCTTAAAAATGGCGTGGCGACTCCTTTTCTTTTTTCGGCAAGCGCACATTCAGTGGCGACTCCGCTGGGGACTTGAAACTTGTTTTTCAAAAGTGGGTCAAACTTTCGTTATTGTTCAACATTCATCTCATTCATTTATGTGTGCTTGCTTGTGTGACATTCTATGTGCCTAAAATGCATTTTATTGCTTTGTTTTATTCCCTCCCCCTTCCTTGGTTCCTGTTAATATTGTGTTGGTACTGGGGCTTGAGATGGTGTTTTGATGCTTGGAGGCTGGGGCTGTTTCTGGTCTTTTTGTTCAAATTTTGGAAAGGTGACTCCTTCTGTCACGCAACATAACTGGCCTCACCAGTCCTGTGTCACGCGACAGAAGTGGCCACTATGCAGGTTTTGGTTTCCAGTTCAGCTGTGATTGTGGGGCAGTCCCCCATGATCAGATTATTGATCTTTGATTATTATGCTTTGTGGGGATGTGTGTGTGAGTTGTTTTCATTTCTCACCCCCTTTCATAAAAATAAAAAACATAAAATAAAAAAAAAATCATTTTTCATAAATAAATGAACATAGCCATCCCGCACACTACTTCACGTAGATCTAGAACCCTCGAGTGCGATTGACGGCATCGCGGACGGCCATAAAATTCGCCTACGCTTGAGCGCCTAATGTCAAACCCATACCCCTAGTGCGTCATAGGTGGCGCCACACATTTAAACCTCACCCAAAACGGTTGGTTTTGACATGCCATTTTCAAATACATTAAAATGAATTGTTTCAAAATTTCTAATAAGCCTTCGTACCTATCCTAAAACCAGGCACGTGTGGGCATGTTGCCAACGCAACATGGTTTCACGAAAGGACATGTCATTCCCATGGCATGTTCTAACGAGAGATCATGTCGCTTTGTCAACGTGCACCGACGAGAGGTCATGCCGGATTTTTCCTTGAAATTCTCCAGGAATAGCCGTTATGCTGCCCAAATTTCTCCAGAAATTGGGGCTACTCGTTCGTCCCATAAATGCTTTGGTTTTGTGTAGGTATTATCGCCTATTACTAATTTTGAAACAATACATTTGGCGTATTTTTGGATGATGTGTCCTTAGGTTCCCCCGAGGTCTAGATTGTGTGAATAAAGGGTTAGCGCCTTTCCCAACCGTTCCTAGGACTTAAAAGCCACCGATTTCTACTTGAAGATTAATAAGCGTTGCACGAGTCCGTCTCCTTCCGTATTCTTCCCTCTCCCGTACCTCCTCAAGATTCTCTACCCTCCGTTTATACACGCTCTCACCTCTTCACCTATGCAAGGATACGGAAAGTTGGGTGTGCGCTCCCGTTCCCGGCGCTCGATTGGTCCATATTTCCGAGGCGGAAGCAGCTCAAGTGCCCGAGCAGTTGTCCATCTTATTCGAAATCCAAAATGCTCGGTGCAGAGAAGACTATGGCCCACAAATCTGGAAGCTCATATCCCATGGGTCAGCAGAGTGCAAATGGTATGTCCATCAAAGAATTGCGAGCTACCCTTGAAGATATTCTTCCTCGCGAGCGGGGCCCGGTTGTTTGCTCAGATTGTTAAAGCTAAGGAGGGCGATTTGTGAAGGACAGAAAGATTGGAGAAGGGTCCTCACCGCACCGATGGCAACGATACTCTTCCGTCCATCCAATATTGAAGAAGTCAATCAGTCCTCGTAGGGTCTAGAATGTCCACTGTCGGACATGAGTCTGTCGAGTTCGAGTTGGACCAATTTTGCTTTGCAGTGATAAAAATCTTTGTTTCTCTTCTTGCTTGACTCGAGACATTACTAGTACACCTGCGTTACACTCGATTGAAATGGTCTTATTCCAAATGATCACTTGTGCTGCTCACCGACCAACGCTTTGAAATGGCTAATGTTTGAATTGATCAGAGTGAGAAAATCGACTGATATCCTTCTCAAAATGGGGCTTGCCAACTCCTATCTTGCAGCCCATATGCTCACATATCTTCCTTCGTCCTCACCATCTAGTTGTTCGATGAATTTGCATGGATCTTTCTCAGAGTAAGATTAAGCAAACAAACGAAGACTTAATCTCGTTCGGATCATCCGGTAGGGATTGCGGTTGAAACCTTTTCACCCATAGGAAAGCCATCACCTTACCCTCACCTAAACAATACCCTTTCAATTCAAGATCGGCATGTTTTGAAACCCATTTAACCATCGCCAGAAGAAGAGGGACTATCCTTGAGGCTCCCGTGATTCAAAAGAAGAGTGACCGTCTCCAAGCGCAAGAACGACGGAAAGCAATGATTCATCTTGGGGACTAACCGAAATCCTCTCTCGAAAAAAAAAGAAGAGAGAAAAGAGACAAAAAAAAAAGAAACAAAAAAAGAAGAAAAAGAGAGCCTAGTCCCCAGCGATCCTCTCAAAAGCAAAGTCAAAGGATCCGGTCGTCACTCAAGAGGAGTCTCAGAGTAAGTAAAGAGACAACGCGGATGTCCCCTCACCATTACCTCCAACCGATCCCAAGCCATCCTCTCAATTTTAGAGGACATTCCCATTACCCTTACCTTTGCCTTTAGCCAAAGCAAAGATTGACCTCTCATCCTTAGAGGCAGCAAAGATACAACCACAGATTTCCCTCGCCTTAGAAATCTCAAACACATACCCAAGAGCCAACCTCTCATCTTTAGAGGTTCAGCCAGCAAAAAGCCTAGCCGACCTCTCGTTTTAAGGGGTCATGATATCCTGAATCACCTAAAGACCGATCGAAACCCCGAGACCCAGTCGCAGTTCCTACTAGATAGCAGTTTCAGGACCGTCAAGCGAAGATTGTGCAAATTCTATCCGTTCATTCGATGTTGCATGTGAGCATATTTCGTTTCTCCTCCGCAAACACCTGCCGTGAATATCCCACTGGGGGCTTCACATCCGTGTCTCCCATCGACACTCTAAGAGGACACGTTCTTTCGATTCTCAAAATCCTCGAAAGTCCTCAACATCCCTGAATTTCATCGTTCATTCTCTTCATTCGGGATAAGCCGAACTACGGTGACCTGAGCTCCTCCTATGTTAGGCAACCATAAATGGTCCCGTCGAAATCACAAACAAATCTCAGAAAATCTGGTCTCCTCAAGGACCATTCTCATACACTGTCTATCCTTCCGAGTTTAATTCTCGATATCAGTGGGCTTTCTCCTCAGGATTGATAAAAATATTTGCTCATATCGGCTTTGGCGGTTGACTAACCAGAACATCAATAAAGGGTTTTAAGCAGCTTTGTGATCATCACGAATAAGACAAGTTTTCAAGTGTCTCGACAAGTCTCCTCTTGCTACATTATAGGAAGATAGAGCTAAACACCGTTTCGGTCAGCAGGGGCTTCCATACACTCTTCCACACCTTGCGATGCTTATACTCTCCCAAAAGAGTCAAACCTAAAGCGAGAGTGTCATACAGAAACTCGAGATTCATTCCCACCCTCAAAAAATATGCCCCTGCACGTAAACATTTTAGAGTCTTGTCCAGCGACTGATTGACTATGGTTTGAAATGATGGGTTGCCTCTTCGGCCACAAGATGACTCTGCCTGCGATGAAGCTGCAAGGAATGTCCTCAAGCTGGGGCTTTG
The DNA here is from genome assembly GCA_022495995.1 of Adenophora triphylla var. japonica. Lineage (NCBI taxonomy): Eukaryota > Viridiplantae > Streptophyta > Magnoliopsida > Asterales > Campanulaceae > Adenophora > Adenophora triphylla. The sequence continues at coordinate 235,364 of JAFEMH010000113.1, read as the reverse complement.
GTTAAGGTATCCCTCCGGCTCTCCTTACCAGATTTCCTCCAGGTTTGCTTTGTACTGTCAACTGGGGCTTCGCCAAGCCGGGATTGCTCTCTGCCCCCCTCTGCTGCTTGTTGTCTCAGACGCGCGATACACTCTGTCCTCACTAGCAATGGACCTGCTGCAATCTGTACTCCCGGGAGCGTCCCAGACTTGCCTAGCCGCGCCATATTGTTTTTTCACCTCACGAGAGAGGGTCCACCCCATCATAACACTTTCGTCCCATACATGATAGAGCAACTGATACATACATATCTGCTCACCAAGCCGTGCATAAAAAAAAAACCTCCCTTCCCTTCCTATTCTCCCCAGCTGAGATGGACTTGTGCAACAAAAGATTAATAATGCATAAGCAAAGAGTCGAATAAAATGCTAAGTGTCTATGGTGTTGTGTCTCCCCCCGCAGAGTACAATAATCAGTTGATCAAAATGTGATCGTGAGGACTGCCCCTCGAATCACAATCTTGGACAAGGATTCCAAACCCCGCAGGTGGCAGACCCCGCCTCTATTATCTTCATAAGGCCCAGAACTACGATTTGGCTTGATTCCCTTTTTAAGGGATACGTAGGAATCCTTTCTCCAAAGGTCCAGCCATCCGAAATTACTAGCATCATATGAAAGAGCCCCAGTTGCCTCGGCCTCCAGGCAATGCTTGTCAAAGAGAAAGAGCCCCAGCTGCCAAGAATCCAAGAAATAATGCTCACCAGTCCCGACGACTTCAGAGCCTGTGTTGCAAAGACCGTCCTGTGAATGGCCATCCCGCAAGCATCGACAAGTGGTAGCCTCAGCCCCCCAAACAATGCTTGTCAAAGAAAGAAGAGCCCCAGCTGCCCCAGAATCCAGACAATAATGCTCATTGAACCTCAAAGACTGGCCCTCAGCCAAAGCCTGAGACAAAAAAGCCGTACCTATGTTAGTCTCCCCAGCAGTGCGCAACGAGACAAGTGGCCCCAAAGCACCAAGAGGAACCTGCTCCCTGGCAAGCAAAAGTTCCAAAGGTCAAATGGTCCCAAAGCACCAAGAAGAACAGCCTCCCAAGCAGAGCACACCAAGAAAAAACAGCCTCCCAAGCAGAGCACACCAAGAAAAAATAACCTCCCAAGCAGAGCACACCAAGAAAAAATAACCTCCCAAGCAGAGCCCAACAGAATCCACGGCCCCAAAGCACCGAAAGAAGCCAACTCCCCAGAAATGTAGAGTCCCCGGCTTACCAAACCAAAAGAAAGAAGCCGACTCCCCAGAAATGCAGAGTCCCCGGCTTACCAAGCGAGAATGAAGCCAACCCCCCAGACAAGAGCAGAGTCCCCAGCTTCCCAAGCAAAGCTAAGGGCACAAAAAGAAAAACAAACAATCAACAACAACAGTCCAACAACAAGATCGACAAAAGAACAACGCAGAGCAGAGAAACAGAAGTAGCGTGAGACCCCTGGCAGCTACACCTATCCCCAGCAAAGCAGAAGAAGAAGTGGTATGAGACCCTCCAGCATCCACGAAGAGAAGCAGCAGTAGTGTGAGACCCTCCGGCAACTACCCTGCACCAACAAAGTTGTATGAGTCCCTCCGACATCCACGACGAAGAGAAGCAGCAGTAGTGTGAGACCCTCCGGCAACTACCCTGCACCAACAAAGTGGTGTGAGTCCCTCCGGCATCCACAAAAGACCCGTTGCAGCATGAGACCCTCCGGCAGCTACAACCTGTCAGCAGCAGTAGCGTGAGACCCCTGGCAGCTACCCTGCACCAACAAAGTGGTGTAAGTCCCTCCGGCATCCATAAAAGACCAGTTGCAGCATGAGACCCTCCGGCAGCTATAACTCGTCAGCAGCAGTAGTATGAGACCCTCCGGCAACTACCCTGCACCAGAAAAAGTGGTATAAGACCCTCCGGCATCCACAAAAGACCAGTTGCAGCGTGAGACCCTCCGGCAGCTACAACTCGTCAACAGCGATAGCATGAGACCCTCCGGCAGCTACTCGCAAGTCAGTTGCAGCACGAGACCCTCCGTCAGCTACAACATGGCACCAAAGGCAGCTACTAGCCAACCTCAGTAGTACCGACCCCTCAAGAAGTCACAGGTAAGCACAGCAAAGGTATGAAGACACATCTCTACCCCTTTCTTGCTTGTGATTGGTAATTTCGAACTACAATTTGGCTTGATTCCCTTCTTAAGGGATACGTAGGAATCCTTCCTCACAAAGGTCCAACCATTAGACTCCCCTATTCACCCTCTAGCCCGTTACCTTATCCCGTGATGCTCATTGGGATTGGGTCTTATTTTATCGACAACCCCACTTTTTTCCAAAAGTGACGTTGCCGAGGGGCTCTGTAAGTACGCCAATCCAATTCGCAATCCCTTTTTAGGTGCATTTTAAATGATAAAATTGCATTAAGGGGCGTTTTGGTAAATTCCCGGTCCGTTCTGAGACTTCCGGGAACTTTTTATAAGTTTCCCGCGAAGGAAGTATATTTTAGTATTTTTCCCGGACAAAAGGACCTAAAAGGAATTAATCAGTTTGGGCCTTTTGGGTATTAAACCGGAATGTTCCAGAATCTGGTTTTGACGCCAGAATCGGTTATTGGCGTTCCCAGTCTTGCGACAACTTGAGGCATGGAAATTGGATATGTTGGTTCGTGCGACCAAATAATCCAATTTCCCAATTCACGTATAAATGTCAATTGCCTCTCATTTGTCAAGAGGGGCTCTCTCTCATTTTCCCACACACAGATCTCACACTCAGTTTCTCTCTCTAGCTCTCCCTATCTCTCTCTATCCGCAAAGCTCCCTCTCTCTCTCCTCCCTCTCTCTATCCGCAATTCACCATTGCCATCTCCCTAAACCATCTTCCTCACAGTCCTCCTTCAAGCCCCAAATCGCCATCCTCACCAAACCAATTTCTCAACCTCCATTACCGATCCTCACCTCCAAACCTCTCCCAATTTTCCTTCAATTCACCGGTGATATTCTCACCCTTTCTCTCTCTATTCGTAATTACCAGAGCCCACCCTCAACCGTCTTCTTCCTCACCAATCTCCATCAAAACCCACCGTTACCTTCTTCCTCAATCAAAACCCAAGCAACCGGCGACCTCCCCACCGTATTCTCTAGTTACAACCACAACCACAACCGCCATTACCCTTTCCCTCAATTCCCTCTCAAAAACTGATCACCTCCTTCCCCGTTACAGAGCCCTAAACCGCTTAACACCACCATCCCTAACAATCGTCCCCTCTCCCTGAAACTCCACCGGCAACAACCAACCACCTCCTCCTCAACGGTGCCTCCCTTCAACAATGCCAAGCCGACAACCAAAACCAATTTCCCTCAATCTTCCCCTGTTACAATGCCAATTCAATGCATAGACACTGGAAGCTTAATTGTCGTGCTGATTTGAGCTCGTTCCGTTCCGAAGCTATTGAAGATCCTTCTACCTAACATGGTTGAAGGAACGTGGACTACGAGGGTAACGATTTCCTCACATTTATCTCTCATTTACATTTTAATTGCCTCATTGCAATTTATTCCTCGGACTTGATAATTAGACTCTATCCGTCCCCAATTATCAAGTCCCAACTGTCGATCTCTCTGTTTAATTAGCTTTGCTTGGTATTGTTGATATTAATGATGTGAGTTTGTTGGATTTGTTGTCTATTGGCCAAGGGAGTGTGGATCTCCCTATATCCACATCCCCTTGGTCAATCTGTTATGAATTCGTTGGTTTCTGATTTGTTTTGATATTGTGTTGGGATTTGATTTGCTCTCTATTGATTTTGTTCATCAATTTGTAAGGTTCCTGCAAACGGTAAACATGTGTCACGCGACACATCGTGCTAAGCATGTCCTGTGTCACGCGACACATGGTGACCATCTGCAGAGACCACCTTTTAGTTGTAAGTTCTGTTTGTCCTCGATGTAAAGTGGGACGTGGCCTCCCAGAGTCAATGGCTTACAAATTGTATTTCCCCCGTGTTGAGCAATAAAACAAAGCACTCTTATGCATTCTTATACATATCTTGTCATGTACACTTTTGCACACACATTTGGATGAATTGAATGTTGAACATAGAAAGACTCGTCTATGGACGAGGCGTGTTGGGTGAACTCTCGCTTCTTCCCAACACGTAACTTGACCCCCGAACCCATTTTCTCTTACAAAAAGGTTTTCAATGTTTCCTCTTAAAAATGGCGTGGCGACTCCTTTTCTTTTTTCGGCGAGCGCACATTCATGGCCCAAGGCCCATCTCATTGATCAGTCAACTTAATTTCATTGTCCGACCTACCAGGTCCCGACCTAACTTATTCCGACCTTATGATCCAAGTCATACTTCGGGTACGATCCAACTCTACCCGTCAGTCAGGTCGACCAAACCCCAAACGTCGACCTCGACCTGCCAAGCAAGCGTCAACCTAACGGTTACAGGCCCACGTGCTTCTATTCTTTCCATAACTGTTCCCCTACAAATCAGGAACCGTTCAGGACACATTCCCATGACATGTAACTGTCCCTTAAATCACAGAGCTCATGTAGCCCCACCAATTATACCACCTACATCAACTATAAATAAATTTCCACTATGAAGGTGATGAGGTAACTGCAATTTTGTCATTTGAATACTCTTGTTCAATACATTATTTGCTATCCAATTCATATACTTACTCTCACGCCCGAGGGTCTAGGCCGGAGACACATCCGGCTAGTCGTGGGTTCTGGTTTTGAGGTCAAGGAGTCAGGTGATCAGTCCTGCCACGTGGAGGAAGATTGATAAGCACATTTCCTGCAGCATCAGTTTGGTTCCATTGCCGGGAATCTCGTGCATAGCTTGACCTCGAAGTTCCTTTTCAATCCACAACCATGGTAACCCCGGACGGACATGTTACTGATGCTTCGGATGAATCCAATGAAGCGAATATCAACACCAACACCAACGCCAATGCAAACACTGGAATGCTAATTTGCCTCCCCCCTCCACCGCATCATCACGCTAGAGCAACTCGATCTAACAGTATTGCTGATGGCAGGGGATTGCCAGACGGGAGAAGAGATAAGCGACCTATGGAGGGGCAAGGAGCTCCACCTCCTCCAAAGCATCCAACTGGACAAACGAATGCTGGAAACAGGGCAGGCCCCTCATCCAACCCCCTGAGCAGAAAGGAGATGCTATTGGAATGAGCACAGATTCTAGCCGAGTTATTAGCAATGGAGGAGGCAGAGCAGGCTGAAAAAAGGTCCGAAAGGGTAGCCCCCTCTCAAGTTTCTAACAGGCAACATGCAAGGAGTACTAGGCCAAATGAAACTGTGGGACAGAACGTCGAGAACAAGATAGTACAGCGGCCTCAGTCCCTTGTTCATGTCCCAAGTGACGACCTGAGGGCCAGCCTCAACAGAAACAGGGAGTAGGAAGTCCAGTCGGACCCGAGGACACAGTTAGAGGCTAATCAGAGCTTGCATGGTTCGCCTGCCAGGACACAAAGGTCACAGTCCAATAGGGAAAGGAATGGGCGCAGGTCGCCTATAAGAGAGGACAAGCGCAGGTTGCCACCCAGAGATGATAGGCGCAGGTCGTCATGCAGAGATGATAGGCGTAGGTCGCCACCAAGAGATGACAGGCGCAGGTCGCCAATTCGGTCAGTAAGGTCACCCTCTCATAGGGATAGGAGAAGCAAGCAGATAACTCCCCCTAGAAGTGAGGGTCAAAGGTCAAATGATGCCCCCCTGCTAGAGACGACAGACCTGATGCTAGAGAGTGGCTGCTATGGAAGAAGAAGTTCGAGCAGTGGGAGGCTGATAAGAAGGAAGGTGCTGGAAAGAGTGAGCACAAAGATTTTGCTCTTCGACCCTTGGCCAAAGAGTTGCTCGAATGTCGACCTCCACTAGGTTTCAGATTGCCAGTCCTGGAAAAATATTCGGGAGCGACCAATACCAAAAGTATTTGGTGATTTTGTATATATAGATATCTATTGCAGTATTTGGTAAAGTATTATTTCAACTGGTTTTTTGAATTTATTGCAATGTTTACTATGGAGGTTAAGCTTTAGTTTTCTTCTCTTGGATCAATGTAAGTTCTATTTTAGTTTCTATAAATTTAACACGCTTTTCTTGGACCAGTGATTGGAATTCTCCCCCAATACAAAACCGAATCATAATTTGTATTCTGAGGCAGGGACAGAGAATGCGAAACCTGGGATTGATGTGTTTCATGTTTCTTCTTATAATTTGAGTATCTTCATCACTTGGAGGTATGCAAAGTTCTACTTTATTTCCCCATTTCCCTTTTTGTATTTTGGTGAATTTCTTTTGTAGGTTTTTGGTTTATTTTGAAAGTGTGGATTGCTTTGTTTTAGGTTTATTATTATCTGTAAGTTTCTTTATATTTCTTTGTTTTAGGTTTAGTTATTGAGAAGTTTAAAATGTTTGATTTCGATGTCTGAAACTGAAACTGAGAATTTTAGATTTTGTGGGGAGTTAAAAAATATCGTTTATTAAGAGATGATTTAATGCTCGACTAATTTTCACTGGCGCAAAATGCAGCAGTCTTTCGGTGCAATTAGAGGCATTACTTGACATTGTTGTAGGGTTAGGGAAGGAAGCTATATACCAGGACCAGAGTGCATTATAGTAGACAGACTATACTCATTACTTGTACTCAAGGTGCGCCTATTCTTCTTCTTGGTTAATGAAATTTATATTGATTTTTTTAAGAATATCAAAGAGAGTTTCCATTATTTCATCATTTGAACATGTTATGAGTTTTATTTTAGTTTCTATGAATTTTAACACGCTTTCTTGGACCAGTGATGGTAATCCTCTCACAATACTATACCAAATTAGAATTTGTGTTATGAGGCAGGGACAGAGTATGCGAAACCTGAGATTGATGTGTTTCATGTTTCTTCTAATAATTATGTGTATCTTCATCACTTGGAGGTATGCAAAGTTCTACTTTATTTCCCCATTTCCCTTTTTGTATTTTGGTGAATTTATTTTGTATGTTTTTTTTTTATTTTGAAAATGTGGATTGCTTTGTTTTAGGTTTATTATTGTCTGTAAATTTCTTTATATTTCTTTGTTTTATGTTTAATTATTGAGCAGTTTGAAATGTTTAATTTTGCTGTCTGAAACTGAAACTGAGAGTTTTAGGGTTAGGGAAGAAAGCTATATACCAGGGCTAGAGTGCATTATAGCAGACAGACTATACTCATTACTTGGACTCAAGGTGCGGCTATTCTTCTTCTTGATTAATGAAATTGATATTGATTTTTGTAAAAATTTCCAAGAGTGTTTCCATTATTTCATCATTTGAACATGTAAAAATTGATATTGATTTTTGTTAGTACTGTTGTTTAATGAAGTTAGTTTCATAAATATTGATGTTAGATGTATTATTTCAAATTTTCTTGAATGATCTAATTTTGACGCACATTTGCTTTCTACAAACCCCCCCTCATCCTCCATATTACCGATTATGTCGACTTGGCAGAATCAAATCAATAACAGATCGCCATTTACACCATGGCCATGGTAACAAATTCTCGATCTTTCATCGATGGGTTTGATCAGAAAGGTTTAAATCAAATGTCCATGAGAAGCTAAAAAGAAAAAGAATTTTTTTAGAGAGATTAAGAACAATATTAATGTTGTTTCTCATCTATTTCAATATTAATGTTGTTAACTTTATATTGTTAACTTTTTTTCAAAAATTGTGTATATATTTATTCCAGGCTTAACTGAAGGAGGAGGTAATTGACGTCATAGCTTTGAGGTTCTACAGCTTAAGCCTCTTTTAAATAGTTATAATTTGGGAAGTTGGTGTGTTTGCATGCATAATGATCTTATGGTGGGTTGGAGAATCAACTTATGCGTTCTTATTTTGTCTATTAAATAATAGGGGAAATTTATATTTTGGTTTGTCTTTGTGTTGGTTGATTTTTGATTTTTGATTTTTGATTTTTGTGATTTTGGTGTATTTCTATTTCTATGAATTTAAGAATCTTCCATCTATGACACCTCGCAGTTTCTTTATCTGCTTCAGCCTGTTGGGCTTAAAATATGCCCATCTATTATTTGAAACTTTGGTCCCAGTGAAATTACAAAATCATCTTTTGATACATCTTCTGCTACTTTATTTTTTTTTTACTATATACGAGGTATAATTCATTTTTTTAATCAATGATCATTATTAGATGTGGTATTGATCTTTACTACTCCGTATGCCAATTTCTAAAATTTATACATTTGTTCTTGAATTTATGCTTAGAACTGGGTTGGTCATCTCTGTTACTCGCTGCTAAGACCATCCGCAGTGGTGACTGGGTCATGGTTACTCTCTCTCCTCCAAATCAGTTCCACGTCATCGGTCATCAATAACCATAACTCCATCTTATTTTACCAACAATGGTGACAAAAATTATATATGATAAATAATCTACATATTTAATTATTAATTAAATAATTTTATTAATATTAATATTAATATATTAATATATTAATATTAATGTTAATGTTAAAATTAAAATTAATATTAATATTAATATTAATATTAATATTATTAATATTAATATATTAATATTAATAAAATTATTTAATTAATAATTAAAATATGTAGATTATTTATCATATATAATTTTTGTCACCATTGTTGGTAAAATAAGATGGAGTTATGGTTATTGATGACCGATGACGTGGAGTTGATGTAAAAGAGAGAGAGTAACCATAATTCGGTCACCACTGCGGATGGTCTAAACAATGGGCCTATTTTATTGGGACGGATGAAATACCAACTCATCATTGACTTCAGTCCATTATTGTTGAATGTTAGACCCTGTAAGTATTTTTTTCTTTTATGTGCATATGCGTGCGAATTCTATATGGAATAGTGTACTATAAATACCCTTTCTATCAACAATCATTGTTAACTGCTAGAGCTGTCAAACGTGACTGGCCGGGTCGGGTCGGCCTGAAATTATAACGGGCCTAGTAAATGTCAAGTCCGGCCCATACGAACAACGGGCAAACGGGCCTTCGGGCCTATGGGCCAATCCAAAGTTCAATGGCAAAGCAAGGGCCAAGGCGGGACAAGGCCAATGGCCAAGGCCGAATGATGAGGAAACCTTGGCTTCAGCCTCACTCAATATATACCCAACAAGGGCATTTTCTTTCTCTTTCAATCGGTGTGGGATATGTGCAAGGCCAAGGCCAAGGCCAAGGCCGAGGCCACGGCCGAGCCACGGCCGAGCGCCGAACCAACAAGGGAATTTTCTTTCTCTTTCAATCGATGTGGGATATGTGCAAGGCCAAGGCCAAGGCCGAGGCCACGGCCGATCCACGGCCGAGCGCCGAACCAACAAGGGCATTTTCTTTCTCTTTCAATCGATGTGGGATATGTGCAAGGCCAAGGCCACGGCCGAGCGTCGAACCAACAAGGACATTTTCTTTCTCTTTCAGTCGATGTGGGATATGTGCAAGACCGGCCAAGGCCGAGGTCAAGGCCAAGGCAGGCCAAGGCCACTTGAGCCACTGCACTGTTTGGCTGTTTGCATTTGCGCATAAAATTGCTACTTTGCTACCCACCCCACTGCCTGCACATTTTGGATGTTGAAGATGTTTTTTTTTAGTGTGTTGACTTTTTCAACTTTTTATTGGGCCGGGCCGGGCTTTTGCGGGCTTTTCATGTTCGGGCCGCCTAAACCCACGGGCATACCGGGCCGGCCCAAAGAGGCCCAATTTTTTCGGGCCGCCTAATTTGAGGCCCAGGCCATTAAAAACCCGGGCGGGCTGGACCGGGCTCACGGCCCGGGCTCGATTTTGACGGCTCTATTAACTGCAGAACTTGAAAGGTACCTTCAACCTTGAATTCAAACTTTTATTATGTTCTTTATATAATGTCAAAATCTTAAAAAATTGTGTTTTTCCTTAGAATTAAAAAAACGTGTTTTGATTCCCCCTCTAGTGCCAGTGTTCGAGTAACAAAGTGGCATTGTAAAGAGTGACAGTACATGTATTATTAAGTGCCAGTGTAAAAAAATGTCAGTGTTAGTGTAACAAATTGCCAGGATAAATAGGGACAGTGCATGTATTATTAATTGACATTGTTAGTGTAAAAAATGCCAGTATTAGTTTAACAAAGTGCCAGTGTAACGAGTGCCAGGCCAGTGTAAAGAGTGCCAGTCCATGTATTATTAAGTGACAGTGTAAAAAAGTAGCAATGTTAGTGTTATTATAAACAAATGTCAGTGTGAAGATTGCAAGTACATGTATTATTAAGTGCCAGAATAAAAGAGTCCCAGTGTAGGGTAAAAAAGTTCCAGTGTTAGTATAAAAAAGTGCCAGTGTAAATAGTGTTAGTGCATGTATTATTAAGTGAAAGTGTAAAAATGGTGTTTCTTTAAAATTAGAAAAAAAACACTTTTTATATGATCAACTCTAATAATAATAAACTGACATGATAATTTTTTTGTGTGTGTGTGTGATTTCATTTTGTCTTAAATTAAAAGTCACATTTTCATCTTTATGATTATTAAGAAAGGTGATTTTGTTAGGAGGTTTACGTAAATGTCCACTATTATTCATGGTATATTGATGTGGGGTAAAGCAAAAGTTATCGCCTGAGCTACTCAAAGTACAAATTCTACAAGCTTACAAGATTGCCACTGTTACGGGTTTCTGAACCAAGGACTGTGTCGTCGTTCCTTGAATGGCCCACAGGGCCTCTTCTGATTCATCCTCATCCTTGTGATCATGGTCTATATTGTCCAAGGTTTGTTTAAGTTTGCCCACGGTTAACATGCAGCAGGAACTATTACCTCCAGGGCTTAGTGGCTTCTCCTCTTCGTCTCTGGCTTTATACAGCAGTCCCGGTTGTCTTTTCTAATACTCGGTGCTAGAGATTACTATAGCGTTCTGTATGGGTGGAGCATCTGGTATCATGTCGGTGTCCAGGACCTCTCTCAGAGCTGTGATACACTCGAGAAAAGTGACTTCTTCCCTGGTAATCCTGACGAGGATTGTTACTTTGCCTCTGGGTGGGCTTGATCTGATAATGGTTACTTTTTCATTGGAGAGGGGCCAGTCTTCCCTTTTCTAGCAGATTTTCAACTATCTGCTTAGATCGGATGCTCGAGAATCCTTTCCCTAAAGTATGGTAAGCAGTGTTAAACTCCACGACATCTACATATTCAGCCCCGGGAAAATCCATGGCTTTCATATCTTCGGTCACATTGTTTTCCCCTGAACTTTCTTCAATTTTCAGGCTATCAGCTTCCATCTCATCGTACACCATTTTTCTTTCGCTTTTGCAAGCTGGGCAACCATAAGTGAAGGATTGACAATGCTCGTTCTTATGGCCCAACACAGCGGCTCGTGACACCTGAGTCCAAATGAGGAGCACTGGGGTCCGTTTCCGGGTATCGGGGCTATTAAGAAAGCGTCATGCTGGTCTGTGGGTATGAAGGCAACTGGAGTGGCTTCCAGATCTATAACCCTTTTTAGCAATTCCAGGCACTCATTGTACTCGAGAGGTTCAACTGCGACTCTTAAAGCAGTGATGCCGTCAATTCTAGGGGAAGAAGAAAGGGATCCAATGACGTTTACAAACTCATCGTTTGCTGGAGGCTGGAAGTTTGCCTTTACGACTAGTGCTTCAACGAAATTTCTCCATTCGCCTACTAGTTTTCCATAGGGGACATTGTGCTCCAGGATCTCAGATTCATATGTTTCTTCAAATAGGTTGGGCTACTCCTCATCCTCTGATGTATTCAAGCTTGGGCAGTGACCACAATCGCATCTTGAGAGGGGCTCAACATCGAGGTCAGTTTCCATTGATTCATCATTCATATTTTCTGGCGGCTCTTCATTGTCACTGGATGACAGCCACCCATTGCGTTTGGCACTCATGTGGTCATTTTCGATGTGATTGTTCCAAACTGATTCTGGGTCTTGGGCCTCAATTGATTCTTCGCTCTCGTCGTCATCACTATCATTGGAATCTTCATCCCATGCTACCTGAATTTCGGCTAAGATAGAATGCCTATCATTGCTATCAGGGGAAGATAAGTGTGTGCAACCACAGAAGTTGTCATAGGCTCCCAATGCTGGAAGCGGCAATTGGGACTCGACTTTTTCTCCCAGGAACTGCGGGGGAAGAGTGGGAGGTGGCGGTACATATTTGACTCCAGGCAGGATATGGAAGCAATCTTCCTCATCTAATCTTTCACCTTTGCTGTTATCATGATTGTATTCGGCTTCTCCCAGAACTATTTTGCAGAAATGTATTAGTTCAAGGTGTGCTTCAGCCTCTTTACTAAAAAGCCCCAATACAGGTGCCCGCCTGAAGCTCTCTTGCTCAATCCTTCTTGAGTGCTCTAGCCATCTTGTGTAAATGGTCTTCTCATAGTTTGATCTGTATAGCCCCAATTTTCCATTGTCAGTTATTTCTTCCTCCGAGAAGTAGAGGGCTTCATATTCCTGCAAGAAGCTGCTAACATGGGACCAGGGAGGATTAGTATGTTCATCGTTCTTAAGGCTGGAAGGGGATCCGAATTTAAGATCATCGACAAAGTTAATCATGGGCACTTGGGGATCCTCATTTGTTTCCTTTGTTAGCTCTTCTGGGAACGTTTCTTGAATAACATCCAAATTTTCCTTGGCGTGAGAAGGCTCTCCAATTTCAATCATGTTCACTCTATTGTTGTTTCTAGGGAATGGGTTGTTGACTGTATTGGGCCCTTCAGGTACCTCCTGCTTACCCTTTTCAATTAACCCTTGTATGGCCTTCTTCAGAGTTATACAATCGTCAGTTAGGTGCCCGTGGTACTGATGAAAAGCACAGTGTTTAGCAGTGTCCAAAGGGATGTTGGGGTCCCTGGGCTGGTAATTGTCCAAAGGCAGAATTAGGCCCTCTTTGACCAGTCCTCTGAAAACTTCGCTCAGGGGCATTCTGAAGTTACAGAACTTTATATTCTGGGGTTTGGGCATCTCGACTCTCCTCGGCAGAAAGGAGTGGCATTGTTACAATTATGACCAGCAAAGTTAATGGCTTCTTTGCCCTTGGGCTGGGCAGGACAAGGATTAGAAGTAGCGGCCCAATACCGGTAAGTGGGGGCAGCGGCTTGTTGCTGATTGTAAGCCTTTTCAAATTTAGCCCCAGAGCTGACCATGGCACATAGATCTGGATAGGGGAAATTTCTAAGGGATGCCCTTAAGTGAGGCTTCAAACATGACTGAAAGATGCCCAATCGTTCTTCATCAGAAGGAGGGATGGCCATTTCACTCAAATTAAGGTTCCAACGTTTGTAAAAATCACCAATGTTCTCGTCAGGGCATTGCGTAGTTGTTTGCAAGTCTACCTGATTCATCTCCCATTCCAGGTTGGCTTTGTATTTTTCGGTGAAGGCATTGGTGATCTGCTCCCAAGTGGCCCTAGACTCGGGTTTCAACCGGAATAACCACTTTAGAGCCCCCAATTTTAAGGAGAGTGTGATGTCACCCGATTTTTTTTGAAAATCAACGGAGTCGCCACGCCGTTTTTAGTTTTAAGGGGCCAAAACTTTGAAAAATGCCTAAAATTAGAGAAAATGAGTTCGGAGGTCACGTTACACTCCGGGATGGACGTTTGACGTGCACCCGGAATGCCTCGTATGACGAGTCTTCAAAACTTGAAACTTTTTGTGTGTGTGTGTGTGTTTTGAAAAATATTTTGGATAAAAGGAGGTTTTCTGGAAATAAAGAAATATCAAGGACTGGACAGGAAAATAGTGACTAAACTGAAAATAACAGAAAACTGGAAAACTGTTTGCAGATGACAATGTCATCCGCGTGGATGAGATTGTAGTCCAGTTTTATCCGCGCGGATGGGCCTACATTGTAAATTATTTTTACAGTTTCCAATTTAGTCACTGTAATTTCCAGAAACTTAACTGGATTTACAGGACTTAACTGGAAATGTCACTGAAAGCAAAAAATAAAGGAAATGCTTGGATTTTTGGCATCCATGTTTTGTCCTCTCTTTCCCTAGACTTTGATTAGTGGTCATAAGTGATGAATACACTTAATCAAGCCATCCCGGGGGTACATTAGGACTTTGAAAACATGTCATTTGCTAGGGACAAGGGGGATTTTGACATGAAAAGTAATTTAACAAGAAAATTTAGGTCAAGATGTATCAACTTTAGAGGAAGATCTCTAAGGTGGTCATAACAAGACCATCCTTGAGACCTATACTCAAGTGTATCTTCTACATCTTGTGTGACCTATTTTGTGAGTCTAGATGATTTTCATCCAAGGAAAGAGTTCCAAGGTGAGCATCTTAGACATAGGGAGGGGGATTTACAAGGAAGCAAATAATATGGACCTTTTAAAGTGGTCATCCATGGAGATGGGCTTCAAGATGACCATACTTAAGGTCCAAAAAGCAAGTACCAAGTGAAAGCTAGTTAATGTAAACAAAGGGACAAGGGGATTTGCATAATGAAAAGTATGGACCCTTGTAGAGAATCATCCATGGAGATAAACTCCATGGAGATCCTCTTGGATCCTTGGGACAAAGGGGGAAAGGGTGGTGAACAACAAGTAGTAAGTAAGACTACATAATTTAAATATTGAGTAAGTGTATGAATGAGAGAGATATAAGTAGATGGAGTGACGGTTTACCAATTTTCTTGGGTTTGTATTCAGGGTTTGAAGGTTTCAAAGGGTCAGAAGTAGTTTTAGAGTGGATTTGAGGTTGGATTTGGTGTGGAATTTGAGGTGTGAGGGTGTAAATGGCTGTTTAAGAATGGATTTTGACAGAATAACAGTAGGTTTTCGTATTTTTTTGGCCTTGTTAAACTGAGGGAGAAGGGCTGTATTTATAGGTTGGCTGGGGTACAATCTTATCTGCGTGGATGATTTTGTAGGCACAATCTCATCCGCGCGGATGGGATCAGCAGCGTGCCTGGTTTTTGCATAAAGCAATTTTGGCTGTTTGCAAATGGTCAATATTCTTTTTTTATTGGGAAAGACATATTTCCAGTGAGGTCCTATGCCACTTTTTTATTCCTAAGAGGTCCTTCCTCATTCAAATGAGGCACAATCTCATCCACGCGGATGGGATCAGCAGCGTGCCTGGTTTTTGTAGAAAGCAGTTTTGGCTGTTTACAAATGGTCAATATTCTTTTTTATTGGGAATGACATATTTCCAGCGAGGTCCTATGCAACTTTTTTTATTCCTAAGAGGTCCTTCCTCATTCAAATGAGGCACAATCTCATCCACGCGGATGGGATCAAGACGGCCCGATTTTTGCGCAGCGATTTTGGGCCGTTTGCAAATGGTCAATATTCTTTTTTTATTGGGAATGACATATTTCCAGCGAGGTCCTATGCCACTTTTTTATTCCTATGAGGTCCTTCCTCATTCAAATTGTCAAAGTAATGTCCAAGATGCCCCTAAATGATTATAAATCATTAATTTGGGCCGACGGAACATTAAGAACCCAGATTAGGGCACTTACAGTAGCCCCTCGGCGACGGTACTTCCAGGGGAAGTGGGGTCGTCGACAAAGTGAGGATCCCAATCTGGTAAACTTGTACCTAGATGGGCGAGGAGGTGACCGAGGCGGACGGATGGCTGGACCCTTAACGAAAGGATTCCTACGTATCCCTAGTGGGAATCAAGACGATCGTAGTTCAGGTCTTGCGGGGGAAAGGAGTGGTCAAACAAATGCACCTCCCACCACTTTGTCGTTGTCGAAGGTAGACTCGACTAACAGAGCGTTGTCGAGGGTAGGCTCGATAAACGGAGGTGTTGCCGAAGAAAACTCGACTAACGGAGGCGTTGCCGAAGATAGACTCGACTAACGGAGGCTTTGCCGAAGGAAACTTGAGTAACGGAGGCATTTGCCGAAGAAAACTCGACTAATAGAGGCATTGCCAAAGATAGACTCGACTAACGGAGGCGTTGTCAAAGGAAACTCGACTAACGGAGGCATTGCTGAAGATAACTCGACTAACGGAGGCGTTGTCGAAGGTAACTCTACTAACGGAGGCATTGCCAAAGGAAACTCGACTAATGGAGGCATTATCGAAGGTAGACTCGACTAACGGAGGCATTTCTGAAGATAACTCGACTAACGGAGGCATTGTTGAAGGTAGACTCGACGAACGGAGGCGTTTCAGAAGATAAATCGACTAACGAAGGCGTTGTCAAAGGTAACTCGACTAACGGAGGCGTTGTCGAAGGAAACTCGACAAACGGAGGCATTGTCGAAGAAAACTCGACTAACGAAGGCATTGCTAAAGATAGACTCGACCAATGGAGGCATTGCTGAAGATAGACTCGACCAACGGGGGCGTTATCGAAGGAAACTCGACCAACGGAGGCGTTGCCGAAGATAGACTCGACTAACGGAGGCTGTGCCGAAGATACCTTGACTAACTGTGGCATTGCCGAAGATAGACTCGACTAACGGAGGCATTGCCAAAGATAACTCGACTAACGGAGGCATTGCCGAAGATAGACTTGACTAACGAAGGTGTTGCCGAAGATACCTCGACTAATGAAGGCGCTGCCGAAGAAAACTCGAGTAATGGAGGCGTTACCGAAGATAGACTCGACTAACGGTGGCATTGCCGAAGGAAACTCGACTAACAGAGGCATTGCCGAAGATAGACTCGACTAACGGAGGCATTACCGAAGATAACTCGACTAACGGAGGCGTTGCCGAAGATAGACTCGACTAACGCAGGAGGGCTTTATTTGCTTAGCTGGGGAAAACTTGGGCTTGCAATGGGATTCCGTTAAGTTTTGGTGAAATGGTCAGGCTTACGATGAAGGCCGGGGTTGAAAATGAGGAAGGGAATGGGCTTCCGTTAAGTTTTCGTTAAAGGACGGGCTTACGATGACGGCTAAGGTTGAAAATGAGGAAGGGAATGGGCTTCCGTTATGATTTCGTTAAAGGACGGTCTTACGATGATGGCCGGGGTTGAAAACAAGGAATGGAATGGGCTTTCGTTACGTTTTCGTTAAATGACGGGCTTACGATGATGGTTGGGGTTGAAAACGAGGAAGGAAATGGGCTTCCCTTAAGTTTTTGTTAAAGGACGGGCTTACGATGATGGCCGGGGAAAAGAGTGACCGTGTCGATCAAGTGGTTGGACCTTTTGTAGGCTTCCTACGTATCCTTAAGAGGAATCAAGTCGATCGTAGTTCAGAGAGTGCTGGGGATGGTCTTCTTTGCTGAGGGCACACTTCATCACTGCAGACTTTCTAGGTTGCTGAGGACGTACTTTGTCGTGTTTCAACACCGTAGACTTGCTAGGTTGCTGAGGATGTACTTTATCGTGTTTCAATGCCGTAGACTTGCAAGATTGCTGAAGACATTCTTCGTCGTGTTTCAGCACCGTAGACTTGTTAGGTTGCTGAGGATGTACTTTGTCGTGTTTCAGCACCAAAGACTTTCTAGGTTGCTGAGGACGTACTTTGTCGTGTTTCAGCACCATAGACTTGCTAGGTTGCTGAGGACGTTCTTCGTCGTCAAATGGAATCGGGCTCTCGCCAAGTTTTGTTGGAGGAGAAGGGCTTACGTTGATTTCGCCTTTGGAATATGGAATTGATGATGCATATGTTTAATTGAAAGCATGGGTAGTAGGAGTATGCAATTTGTCATGAAAAAACATGGGTAGTTTGCATAAAGTGGGTACAAATTTGCCGAATTTGGGATGGACTCTTGCATAAGAGATTTTTGTGATTAAAACTCAATTTGTAAAAATAAAGTGGGTACAAATTTGCCGAATTTGGGACGGACTCTTGCGTAAGAGATTTTTGTGATGAAAACTCAATTTGTAAAAATAAGGTGGGTACAAATTTGGGACAGACTCTTGCATAAAAGATTTTTGTGATGAAAACTGTATGCATGCAAAATAAAGAAAAAATGTGTTCGAAAATGGGACGGAGATTATTTTCTATTTTCTGTTTGTGTTCGTGTTATGTTCGCCATTTTATTGACATGTTTGCGGTGTGTTTACCTGCAGGGGAAATCGGATGTCATCCAAAGCAAGTAGGGCAAGCTAAAGACACAGGGCTCTGTGGAGGCGGTTGCGATAAAATCAATTGAGGGATGGCGGACGATCTCGCATGCGTATAGAGCGAGACATGAAGAATTATCCCACAAAACAAAAGTAGGCATGGAGAATTATCTCACCCAACGGCAGCGGGCGTGGAGAATTATCTCACGAAACGAAAGTAGGTCCTTCGGGTTGTCCTAATGTGTGAAGGGTGATCAACCTAATGGGGACAAGTCCGGAGGTATTTTAACCTGAAGGAGAAGTTTGGTTGAGTGTGCATTTTGCTGGTGATCGTCGACCTTGTAGAAGTTGTTGAACTTGTATTCACCTTGGGACTTCTTGCTGTGGGAGGCTTTGGGTTCGAAAAATGCAAGAACTAGGTTTGAAATGAGAGGGTCCTTGTCAAAAAGGTATCCAACACTTGGTAAGAGGGAAACCAAAGGAAAAGTGACAATTTGGTAGAGAGGGACTCAAAGGCACTCTGGTCGAGTTGGCAATATCAACAGTGTGATGTGCGGAAGGGATCTTCAAAATAGTCAAACGTGTTGGCTGAGACAATGATCTTTTGCAAGTGAATCCTTGTATTAGCTAGGGTAGAGACAAATCAATATGGATGTATGCATAGAACCAAAATGATTCACAATCGCTTAGGGTTTTTTCTATTGATTCATGTTTTTCATGCTACATGAGCCCTGGGGAGATTTTTGTTGGGATGTATGTGGTGAGAGGGTTTGTATGTGTTATGGACTGTTTGGAACAAGTTTTAAGCAAGTGGGGTGATATCCTTTGGTTGTGGACTGAACTGCAGGTCGTTGATGAGGTCTTATTGTGGGTCAACAGTATCATGCAGACCTCAATTTTGATCTTGGGATGAAATTGGATTTGAACCCCGGGTCTCGATTGAAATTTCCCTCTCAATCTCAAACACTTGAAGCTGATGCTGACAGGTTCTAGAATTAAAAGTACGTTGGTATGAATGAACCCACTTTCGCTTGGGTTAGTCGTGACTTGACATAAATTTAGAGAATGACTTAGCGAAATACTGATATGAGGAGATTCCTAGTTCTTAACCTCTGATGATGCAGGGAGTTGCCATATACCAAGTTCTAAAGCTGAAACTCCAAGATAATTGTTGAGGTGACTAGACCTTTCTTCTGAAGATAGGTGTGACTCGACAAAGCCCTATTCCGAGTAAACAACATGGCGAAAGTCGCATAATCTTTCTCTAAATGACTTGATTAAGCCACAGGTTCGACAAAGCGTCACGGCAGAGGTCCAATTAATGGTTTGGCTGTAAAACTGACGTACTGAGGAAGTACCAAACCGATCGATCAACGTGAGAGACCTTGAGGTGAAGTTGATGTAACCCCAGATTCATTGCAGCATTACATCATGAAGTGAGAAGCCCATATTTGATAAAAACTATGCAACTAGAATCCTCGAGGTGAAATTGACAACAACTATTCAACCAGAATCCTCCCTTCGAAGGGTGTCTTCCATATGGGAACTGTTAGCCATAGTGGCACTTGGTTTGTTCATGGCTTCAATCATATTCACCATATGGTTGTTCTTAGGGAAGGGATTATTGGCTATGTTGAGCCTTTCGGGTATCTCAAACTTACCCTTTTCGATCAGTTCTCACATCGCCTTTTTCAGAAGCATGCAATTATTAGTAACGTGCCCATGATACTAGTGGGAAGTGCAGTGCTTAGTTGTGTCCAAAGGGACATTGGGATCCCTTGGCTTATAGTTGTCCAAAGGTCTGATCAGACCTTCCTTCACAAGTCCCTGAAAGACTTCACTCAGAGGCTTTCCGAGATCTTCAAGCGTTAGACTCCGCGGCTTGGGCACATCGCCTTTCCTTGGCACGAAAGGAGTGGCATTGTTGCAATCCTGGCCCGCATAGTTAATTGCTTCCTTGTCTTTTGGGTAGAACAGGAGATGGATTAGAGGCAGAAGCTCGGTACCGATAAGTAGGAGCAGCGGCTTGCTGTTTGTTCAAATTTTAGCTCCAGAACTAACCATCGCACGCAGATCTGGATAGGGGAAGTAACTGAGGGACGTTCTTCAAATGAGGGTTCAAGTAGGCTTGGAGAATATCCAACTGTTCTTCATCGGAAGTGGAATTGCCATCTCACTCATCTTAAGGTTTCAACGCTTGTAAAAGTCCCCAATAGTCTCATCGGGACATTGTACAGTCGTCTGCAAATCTTCCCAGTTTGTTTCCCATTCCAAATTGGCTTTATAATTCTCGATAAAAGCATTAGTTTGAGATACCCGAAAGGCTCAATCATATTCACCATATGGGAACTGTTAGCCATAGTGGCACTTGGTTTGTTCATGGCTTCAATCATATTCACCATATGGTTGTTCTTAGGGAAGGGATTATTGGCTATGTTGAGCCTTTCGGGTATCTCAAACTTACCCTTTTCGATCAGTTCTCACATCGCCTTTTTCAGAAGCATGCAATTATTAGGACATGCAGTCTCGCCAAACATCTCTAGATTGGGCATCATGAACTTATGAGGTAGAGGCACAATGGAGTTGGGATATGTGGGTCGTAGAGCGGCCTTCTTCCCTGCTAACTTAGCAACCTGTGCTTTTATTTACTTCAGCTGTTCCATGAACCAAGAAATTTGAGAGTCTAATGGCAGAGCCAAGATGGCCTGGTCGGTGGCAGAGCTGGAGAAAGGATTCACCATGGGTGGCACACTGGTGGAAGGGATGGCTGAACCCGGGGTGTAAGTGTAAACCTGTCCTTGGCCTAAGTTGCCCCGAGGGGTACAAGTAGAACCCTGAGCATAAAGATTGAGCTCGAAGGCGTGTTGTTGATTCCCTGTCGGCAAGAAGGGTGGAGGCAAACCAAAGGTGGCTGCTGTGAATGTGGTGCCCAAATTCTTTTTGTATTTTAATTTGGATTCACTTGAGTTTGAAAACATCCGGTTTAATTTGAAAAATGGAGTCGCAACGCCATTTTGATTTCCTCAAAACTTTGAAAAAAAGGAATAAGGGTTCGGAGGTTAAGTTACCCCTTGGGAAGAATGGATCGTCATTCACCCAAGGTGCCTTGCCGAAGCAAGTCTCCCAAGATTCCATTTTTCGTTCTTGCTTGCGTGCTTTCTTGTGTGCATGTGTTGAAAAGAGGGGGGGGGTGTTCCAAGTTGTCTATCGGACGTATAAACCATTTAGTTGGTTATCGCTCGAGATTCCTTGGATTTTTATGTGTTCGGGACTTTGATCCCGCCCTCATCTTGGACTTGTGATCATCACTATTTGACCTTGGGTCATGTGTAATCGAGAGAAGGACTCTCTTTTATGGTCCAAGAGTGAGGTCCTTTAGATAGGAATGACCTTAGCCCATCAATCCTACACCTTGAGACGATTGAGCTTGTGTAGGGACTACTATGCTCGTCTCAAGTGATAATCGGAGATATAGGGTTCAAGGCTTATTCATTTCTAAAGGGATTATGGCATCTTTAGGTGGAAGAAATGATGTAAAGATAGGACCTTTACACCATCTCACTCCAAGAGATGCTCCAAATACCAATGAGGACTAGGGAATGCATGTTTAGGATAAAAATGACATTTTTAATGAAAAGATGACATTTTAAGTGCAAGGATGCTATTTGGTTGCAAAGGATGCTTTTTGATGAAAAGAAATGATTTTTTAATGCAAAGGATGCATCTTTATGTATGAAAAAAGGTTTTAGGTGCAAAGGATGCAACTTTAATGTAAAGATATCATTTTAAGAGCAAAGGATGCTATTTTGGTGCAAAGATAACATTTTTAATGCAAAGGATGTAACTTTATGTGACAAAGATGTTCTTTTGATGCAAATGATACTGCTTTGTATGCAAATATGCTATTTTAAGTGCAGATTGATATTAAATTACAAGTTGGAAAGGGTTGAAATCAAATTACAAATGAAAAGATGAAGTTTCTGCAAACTGGCCAATGTTGTCACGTGACACAACTTGCCTGGCAAGGTATGTCGCATGACATAGTTAGCCAGTTGCAGAGACTTTTACAAGCCCCATTTACAGACACACAGCAAAGCCACAATCTAGGCAAGTTGCATCACAAATGGGTCTCAGAGAACAAGTATGTCAATAGTGAACACTTCCAGAGGGTGTGGATATGAGGAATCCACACTCATCTTGAGTGTTCATACAAAACAATGTCAAGCTGAGGCAATTACATGAAATGATGTGCAAAAAGATACGGATCTAAGCAATATGAGACTAAAACATGTGATATTACTCAGGATGCATCAAAGTCAACACATTTAATACATAGATCTCATGTATAAGGAAGATAGGGGAGGAGAAAAGGATAGAGAATCGTTACCCTTGAAGACCACGACTTCCTACATCAAGTTAGATATAGGAGTCTTCAAACATCAGCCTCCGGAGCTGATATCAAGCCTTGGTTCAATGAGAACCATTGGTTCTTTGTGTGTATATGAAGTGGTGTTGGATTGATAGAATGGTGAGTGATTTGAGAGGATTAATGTGTGTTTTGGGTGTATATGAGGAGAGAGAGTAGGCTCCTGGGCGTATTCTTGATAGAGTGACACTGAGGAGTGAAAAAGGCTCCCCTAAAATGAGAGGTGCAGGCCTCTATTTATAGCCTGCATGACAGTGGCTTAGTATGTCGCACGACATCTCAAGCCATAACTGCTTTCCTTCTATAAACATGCAAGGTGGAAGCTTCTAGAATTCTTCTTGGCAGGGTATGTCGCACAACATAAGAAGCCTTATCCATTTACCTTCTAGAAGCCTGCAAGGTGGCAGCTTCTAGAAGGGCTTTTATGCCAAAAGGAAAATGTGGATTTTTAATTCCAAGTAATTCCTTCACCCCTCGGAAGGTTCGGAACAGTTCCCGAATTGCTCCTGAACTTTAGGAAAGTCCGGGGAATTGCCGGGAAATTTAACCGGAAGGCATGAGCCAGATTTGGGTACTTACAGAAGCCCCTCGGCAACGTCACTTGCAGGGCGAGTGGGGTTGTCGATAAACAAGGATCCAATCTGGCGAACTGCCGAGACGGATTGGGTGACCGAGGTGGCCGAGTGGCTGGACCTTCGGAAGGCTACCTACGTATCCCGGAGGAATCAAGCCAGATCGTAGTTCAAAACATATCCGCTGGGGAATGGCGAAGAGAAACTGGTCCCGTGCTGGGGAAATAGAAGGGAAGGTGACCTAGGAAGTCAAGTGACTAATCCTACTGGGGATAATGCTAGAAGTGACCGATGTGATCGGATATCTGGACCTCTATGAGGGGCTACTTCACCACTGAAGAGTGATGAATGAAAAGGGTGACCAATGTGGTCGGATGGCTGGACCTTTTATGAAAGACTGCCTCACCACTGAGGAGTGATGAAAGAAAAGGGTGACCACTGCGGTCGAATGGCTGGACCTTTTATGAAAGGCTACCTACGTATCCCGGAGGAATCAAGCCTTGGTCGTAGTTCAAACCTCACTAGATAGTTAGGAACAGTGTCTAGGATCCTTGAGGTTTTGACGATTAATGGAGGAGTCACCTGGTTGACAATTAATGGAGGTTGTCACCTGATTGACAATTAGTGGAGGTTGTCACCTGGTTGACAATTAATGGAGGTTGTCACCTGATTGACAATTAATGGAGGTTGTCACCTGGTTGACAATTAATGGAGGTTGTCACCTTATTGAACTAAAGCTTATGCCACTATTGAGTGGATAGAGGTAGCCGAAGTAAGGAAAACTTGAGCGTACTTCTCAATCTGTGATAGAGGTAGCTAAAGTTTGGAGAACTTGAGCGTACTTCTCAATCTGTGATAGAGGTATCTAAAGTTTTTTTTTGACAATTCGGAGGATGTCACCTAGCGTTATTCCGTTATTGTTGGTGTAATGCCCTAGGCTTTAGTTATGTTTAACTGAGAACCGTTATGTAACATCTTTATCGTTTATGTTTATTATTTGATTATTATATAGTTTGCATATTTATTGTAATAATCCCCGTCCCTGATTATTAAGAGAATAATTAGTATAATTGTCAATGGATAATCATATGATGATTATATGCATAGAGATGCACATTGAAATTATGGGTACTTGTTAAAGAACAAGTGACTGGACTTGACCCGTATGAGATTTATGTCATGGTCAAATGTCATAATTAAATCTCATATGGTCACTTCATTTAGTCCCTAGACCTGAGATTATCATGACCTTACATATGATGAAAGTCATGTTTGATTTTAGTCAAACGATATCTTAACACGATATTTATAAAGGCTATCTTTGGCATGATCGGATTCATGATGGGAAGGATGATAAGTCAAGATGGAATTTGTCCCTCAAAAGAGAGTTGTTTTTCTTGGGCCCCTCGATGAGTGATAATGATGGAAAGTGTGTGGTCACACCCCAATGCGATTGGAATATCATTATACTCAAGATCGAGAAAGCATTGAACAGATTCAAGTTGATGTGGACCATGACTTGTGTTCAATATAACATCGTGAGACAAAGGGAGAAATGGAAGTGTACCATTGGAAACGTGAACTCTTACGTTATATTATTTGGGTAGACATAATGGCTTGCTAGAGTCCGCTTATGTCTTATGAGAGTCGATATGATCGAACTCATTGCAAACATAATATAATCCTATTGGGTCACACACAACTAGAATGAAATGGTTAAACCAAAGGAAGAATGATTGAGAGTTCCTGCATATGGCAACGTTTGTCACGCGGCATACCTAGCCATATGGCAACGTTTATCATGCGACATACTTAGCCATATGGCAACCTTTGTCACGCGACATAACTAGCCACAGAGGCGGTTTACACTTGTTTCCTAATTTGATTAGGGCACAAACTCTAAATACTAAAGTAGTATAAATAGGAGTCAGTAAACAGCCAAAATTGAGCCATTTTTCAAGAAAGAAAATCACCAAAAAGGTTTCTCAATATTCTTCCATAGGTTTAAGAATCTAGCAATTCTCAAGAACTGTTCTTGGTTCATTCTTACGTGTGGATACAACAATAGAGGGTCTTCGCTCGTTTGACGATCAAGGCCTAGAGTTCCAATCTGATGATTGAAAGGTTCTTGAAGATTGAAGATTGTGATTCAAAATCACACCAATAAATTGTTCGATAGCTCAAGACCGGAAAGCAATTAAGGTTGGTAAATTCTATCTCATAGGAATTCAATTTAATCGTATAGAACGGATCTTAGGTCTTGGGTTTTGTGTTAATTTGATGCTTAATTCCGCTGCGCATGGACCCATAAAACCCAACAGTGGTATCAGAGCCCCGTTCGTATGATTAATTTTGAATTAACATGCTAGAATCAAGATATAAATCAATTATATGCTTATTGCATGTTTTTGTATGCGATAGAATGTTTATTGTTTATGTGAAACAATGTGAAAATCGTCTTCTAATTATGCTGAATTAAATCTGTAAAAGTTGTTTACTTGATTTGATTGGTTTATGATTGGAATTGATTGAAATTCAGAAGAACTGCCAGACTTGCTACTTTTGTCACGCGACATAGTTAGCCACGAGTGAAAATCTGGTAGTTGGGCAAGGTGTGTCACGCGACATACTTTGCCAACTTGCTGATTTTGTCACGCGACATACTTAGCCAACTGGCTGATGTTGTCACGTGACATACTTTGCCAATCTGGGCAGAATCAGTTTGATAATTTTTCTGCTAATCTATGATTATGTTGATAATCTGAAATGTTTTATGTCTTAATCTGGATGCTATAAATTTCTTCAAATTAAATTTATAGGGCTATGCTAGATTAATTCATTGTTTATGCATGCTTAATTAATTTAAATGTGTTTTTTTATTAATTGTTGCGACGCATGAATTATTTGTTCTTAAGTGTTAAGAATTTTATTAGATGTTTAGTTGAAACATTGATTCATAATTTCCTAAATGTTTAGTTGAAACATTAAATTTTGGTTTTCTGATTGTTTATGAGAAACAAGTCAGTTTACGCAAAATTTGAAGGAATCTGATTGTTTATGAGAAACAAATCAGTTTATGAGTCTGATTGTTTATGAGAAACAAGTCAGTATACAAAGTATTGATTATGTTGCATTCAAATTGGTATTATAATTTTGCATGACTAGGAGAGTTCTGTCGAAGGAAGATATGGTAATTAAGCAGTCCTTGTGGCTCACCTATTTTCTTGGGAACTTACCTGGTGCACAGTTATGATTATTTTTGTTGATATGCTTATAATCTGCTTAAAAGAACCTTCATTTAAACTTTTAAGTTCTTTATGCCAATCCATGATTAAAACACTTGAGACTACTCGGATATTTTTGGGTGGGCTTGCCATAGCAAGGTGCTTTGAATCTATTCCGTTTGCGAGCAAGATGAGGAAATGGTGGTTCCTATACGTTTAAAGTGGATGAACTTAATTGGGTTATCAAAATGGTTTTGGACCCAAGGCATAAGATGAGATTAAAATATGCTTAGACATATGATGTCTTAAATAAATCTCATAAAAGATCTAAGAATCATATACGATATGATTGATGTTTTCAACCTAATTAGTTTAATCTTGAGCGGTGCGCCATAGCGTACTTGAGATTAAATTAAAGTTGGATCTTAGCCCATTAAATGCATATTATGCTTATTTGCATTGGAAGGTGTATGATTTAGTGGGAGTATTTGTAAAATACATTATTTGCTCTTAAATGATAAATGTGTTTATATTGATATGTGTTCATATAATTTGTATATTTTGTTGTAGAAGTAGCATTACATAATGATAATTGCGATTCGTCCTTATGAAGGACAATGTTCAAAAGGAACGATACAAATAATTCTGATTGGATCAGAAGCCTAAAGAATGGTTCTTAGGTAAATGTGTACGTTCTTGACGAATCCGTTCCTACTGAACCTATTGCAAATGTTGCAAAGGGAAAATAGGGAAGCAACATTAGAAACATATTGATGATTCTGACAATATTGCTTGCCTTGTATTTGCCACCATGTTTAAAGGCTCTTATGAAGAACCTTGAGCACATGATAACTATTCTTTTGTTCTAGCATAACGCAAAAAGGGAAATGTTCCAAGTGCAAGCTAGGCAAAAGATATATGTTGTGGTGAAGGCTCTTAATTCATATGATGAAAGAAGGAGCAATCCGCAAATTGTGTTAATGGTTGACACAATGAAAGGGGTCATAAAGGAAGGAAAAGAAGGTAAAGCAAAAGTTGCTAAACCTAGGACAAATGTTGTCATAGCCGAAGAGGCTAAACCCAAAGTGTCTCAAAAGGATGCATTTTGCTATCATTGAAATAAGATTGTCATTGGAAGCAAAGTTGCAAGGCTTATTAGGAAGGCCTAAAAGGTGAAGAAGGGCAATATGATTGCTACTACTTCAAGTATCTATATGATAGATATTTTCCTTTCGACTTCTTGTTCTTGGGTATATGATACCGGATTGGATCCCACATTTGTTTAAATGTGCAAGGAACAAAGAATAGAAAGCTACTCAAAGAAGGTAAATAAACCTATGCATAAGAATGGAGCAAGGGTTGCTACATTAGCCATAGGGACTTATGAAGTCACTTTACCTTGTGAAGTAGTACTTGTTTTGAACAAGTATGACTACGTTTCGTATTTGAGTAGGAGTATTATTTCCGTTTCTTAAATGGATGATGAAGAATATAATTTTCTTATTTTCAATAAGAAGTTTTATATTTATTTAATTATATGCCTTATTGTAATGCATATGTCATTGAATGGTCTTCATATCCTTGATGATGAGAAACAAAATAATATTGAAGATATCTAAAATATAAATGGGAATTCTGAACCGAACAATATGAACAACGCGTACATATGGCATTGCCGGCTTGGTCAAATAAATAAGAAACATATATCTAAACTCCATTAACATGGACTTTTAGACTCATATGACCATGAATCGATTGAGGAATGTGGATCTTGTTTATTGGGAGTATTGACCAAACCACCCTACACTAAGAGTAGTGGGAGGGCTAGTGACTTATCGGTCAATATACATGAGATGTATGTGGACCATTAAGTAGCATTGCTAGGTGAAGATTTCGGTATTTCATTACATTTCACTAAAGACTTATCTAGATTTGACTATGTCTATCTGATGAAGTCCAAAGGTGAATCGTTTGAGATGTTTCGAACATTTCAAGATGAAGTACAAAACAAACTTGGCAAAACTATTAAGTACTTCGATTAGATCGAGGTGATGATATTTGAGCCAAGAATTTGACAATTATCTCAAAACTGTGAAATCGTTTCAAAGATGACTCCACCAGAACACCACATTGTATGGTGTGTCTGAGAGGAGGAATTAAACCTTGTTAGACATGGTTCATTCGATGATGTGTCAAGTTGACTTTCCTAATTCCTTTTGAGGATATGCATTAGAAATAATGCGGTTACACTGAATTGAGTCCTTACTAAATCGGTTCCTAAGGCCCCACATGAGATGTGGCATGGAAGAAAACTTAGTTTGTTTTTCATGAAGATTTGGGGTTGCGAATTTTATGTAAAGAGACTTGTCTCTTATAAGTTAGCACCAAATTTGACAAAATTATTTTTGAAAATTAATCTTACAACCGCAAAGAGAACAAACCGTTTGTTGCTCTACACGATTTGTTTCTTGAGAAATAGTTTCTCAATAAAGAATCTAGTGGGAGTAAAATTAATCTTGAAAAGAGTTCAAGAACCTGAAAATGACATGGATCCAAGAGTAGAGACGGAACCAAGTTCACAAAGGAGTTGTGGAACCGGTTCAAGATGCACAAGTCCATCGTAGATCGGATAGGTTACAATCCAAACCAAGAAATATTGATTTCTCATTCCGGAAAGTAATAAGGTGGAAGTCATTGAGAATGACGATCCTACTTCCTATCTTGAAGCGATGTCCACTCCCAATTTGGATAAATGGTTAGGAACCATGGAATCCGAATTATAATCCATGTTTGATGATCAAGTTTGGAACTTGATTGGGCTACCTGAAGGTGTAAAAACTGAAGGGGCAAGTAGGTCTTCAAGACCGACATGGATGTGAAGATGTATACTTTCATGACTAAGGATTGTAACAAAGGGATTTAGGCAAATTCATAGTATTGAATATGTTGAAACCTTTTTTCGCCAGTTACAATGTCGAAGTCTGTTAGAGTTTCAATTGCCATTATCACATATTGTGACTATGTGATATGACAAATGGATGTCAAACGACTTTCTTTAAATGGAAAGATTATTAAGGATGTGTATAGTACACAACCCGAATAGTTTGTCGATCCAAGAAACTCTAATAGAGTATGCATGTTGCAAAGATCAATGAGATGGGTTGAAGCAAGCTTCAAGGAATTGGAATCTTCGTTTTGATGAATTGGTCAAAGAGTTTGACTTCATCAAAGAACAAAGATGAATCTTGTGTATGCATGAAATTTAGTGGGAGCGAAGTATTATAACTATTGTTTTATTACAATGATATCTTACTCATTGGAAAAACAAGTTCCGACACTTAAGACTGTCAAGTCTTGGTCAAGGAAAGTTTTCTCAATGAAAGATATGGGTGAAGCCGCTTACATCCTTGGCATCAAGATCTATGGAGATGGATCTAGAAGGATAAATTGGTTTGAGTCAAAGTGTTCACATTGACAAGGTTCTTAGAAGAGTCTAAGAAGAGTAGCTTGTCAATGGGTCATGGTATTTCTCTTAGCAATATTCATTGTCTTATGACAACTGATGAGCAAAAGGGAAATGAATGAAGTTCCATATGCTTCGACATTTGGATCTGTCATGTATGCCATGATTTATACTAGACCCGGCATCTCATATGCTCTGAGCATGATGAGTCGATACCAATCTGATCCTGATGTAAACCATTGGATGGCAGTCAAGATGATCTTTAAGTACTTAAGAAGAACTAAGGATACGTTCTGGGATTTGAAAGGTTGGAAGATAATCTTGTTGTAAGAAGTTACATAGATGACTAGCTTCCAACTGACAAAGTTATTTTAAAATCGCAATTAGGATTTGTGTTTATGCTTATTAGAGGTGCAGTTTTGATTGGAAGAGTTCCAAGCAAAAATTGTAGCCAATTCTACTACTAAGGCCGAATTTTAGCAACATATGATGTGGCTAAAAGAGGCAGTTTGGATCAAAAGTTCATTAGTGTTTTGGAAATGTTCCAAGTATCACTAATCGGTGAAACTTTTGTTATGACAAATAGTGGTGCCACTTGTGCAAACAATGGAACCAAGGTCACAACAGCGATCCAAACACTCACTTAGACTTTCTTCCAGGAATTCATAAAGAATGAGAAGACGTTAAGATATACAAAGTATCAACCGATGATGACATAAGGGATTCACTTACAAAGACCCTCGCACAGGCAGAAGCATGATGGTCATGTTATATCCATGAGTATTCAATACATAAATGGAGCCTAGTGCAAGTGGGAGACTGTTGGTGTAATGCCCTAGGCTTTAGTTATGTTTAACTGAGAACCGTTATGTATCATCTTTATCGTTTATGTTTATTATTTGATTATTATATAGTTTACATATTTATTGTAATAATCCCCGTCCCTGATTATTAAGAGAATAATTAGTATAATTGTCAATGGATAATCATATGATGATTATATGCATAGAGATGCACATTGAAATTATGGGTACTTGTTAGAGAACAAGTGACTGGACTTGACCCGTATGAGATTTATGTCATGGTCAAATGTCATAATTAAATCTCATATGGTCACTTCATTTAGTCCCTAGACCTGAGATTATCATGACCTTACTTATGATGAAAGTCATGTTTGATTTTAGTCAAACGATATCTTAACACGATATTAATAAAGGCTATCTTTGGCATGATCAGATTCATGATGGGAAGGATGATAAGTCAAGATGGAATTTGTCCCTCGAAAGAGAGATGTTTTGCTTGGGTCCCTCGATGAGTGATAATGATGGAAAGTGTGTGGCCACACCCCAATGCGATTGGAATATCATTATACTCAAGATCGAGAAAGCATTGAACAGATTCAAGTTGACGTGGACCATGACTTGTGTTCAATATAACATCGTGAAACAAAGGGAGAAATTGAAGTGTACCATTGGAAACGTGAACTCTTACGTTATATTATTTGGGTAGACATAATGGCTTGCTAGAGTCCGCTTATGTCTTATGAGAGTCGATATGATCGAACTCATTGCCAACATAATATAATCCTATTGGGTCACACGCAGCTAGAATGAATTGGTTAAACCAAAGGAAGAATGATTGAGAGTTCCTGCATATAGCAACGTTTGTCACGCGACATACCTAGCCATATGGCAACGTTTGTCACGCGACATACTTAGCCATATGGCTACCTTTGTCACGCGACATAACTAGCCACAGAGGCGGTTTACACTTGTTTTCTAATTTGATTAGGGCACAAACTCTAAATACTAAAGTAGTATAAATAGGAGTCAGTAAACAGCCGAAATTGAGCCGTTTTTCAAGAAAGAAAATCACCAAAAAGGTTTCTCAATATTCTTCCATAGGTTTAAGAATCTAGCAATTCTCAAGAACTGTTCTTGGTTCATTCTTACGTGTGGATACAACAATAGAGGGTCTTCGCTCGTTTGACGATCAAGGCCTAGAGTTCCAATCTGAAGATTGAAAGGTTCTTGAAGATTGAAGATTGTGATTCAAAATCACACCAATAAATTGTTCGATAGCTCAAGACCGGAAAGTAATTAAGGTTGGTAAATTCTATCTCATAGGAATTCAATTTAATCGTATAGAACGGATCTTAGGGCTTGGGTTTTGTGTTAATTTGATGCTTAATTCCGCTGCGCATGGACCCATAAAACCCAACAGTGGTATTAGAGCCCCGTTCGTATGATTAATTTTGAATTAACATGCTAGAATCAAGATATAAATCAATTATATGCTTATTGCATGTTTTTGTATGCGATAGAATGTTTATTGTTTATGTGAAACAATGTGAAAATCGTCTTCTGATTATGATGAATTAAATCTGTAAAAGCTGTTTACTTGATTAGATTGCTTTATGATTGGAATTGATTGAAATTCAGAAGAACTGCTAGACTGGCTACTTTTGTCACGCGACATAGTTAGCCACGAGTGAAAATCTGGTAGTTGGGCAAGGTGTGTCACGCGACATACTTTGCCAACTTGCTGATTTTGTCACGCGACATACTTAGCCAAGTGGCTGATGTTGTCACGCGACATACTTTGCCAATCTGGGCAGAATCAGTTTGATAATTTTTCTGCTAATCTATGATTATGTTGATAATCTGAGATGTTTTATGTCTTAATCTGGATGCTATAAATTTCTGCAAATTAAATTTATAGGGCTATGCTAGATTAATTCATTGTTTATGCATGCTTAATTAATTTAATTTTTTTTTTATTAATTGTGGCTCACCTATTTTCTTGAGTACTTACCTGGTGCACAGTTATGATTATTTTTGTTTATATTCTTATAATCTGCTTTAAAGAACCTTCATTTAAACTTTTAAGTTCTTTATGCCAATCAATGATTAAAACACTTGAGACCACTCAGTTAGTTTTGGGTGGGCTTGCCATAGCAAGGTGCTTTGATTCTATTCCGTTTGCGAGCAAGATGAGGAAATGGTGGTTCCTATACGTTTAAAGTGGATGAACTTAATTGGGTTATCAAAATGGTTTTGGACCCAAGGCATAAGATGAGATTAAAATATGCTTAGACATATGATGTCTTAAATAAATCTCATAAAAGATCTAAGAATCATATACGATATGATTGATGTTTTCTACCTAATTAGTTTAATCTTGAGCGGTGTGCCATAGCGTACTTGAGATTAAATTAAAGTTGGATCTTAGCCCATTAAATGCATATTATGCTTATTTGCATTGGAAGGTGTATGATTTAGTGGGAGTATTTGTAAAATACATTATTTGCTCTTAAATGATAAATGTGTTGATATTGATATGTGTTCATATAATTTGTATATTTTGTTGTAGAAGTAGCATTACATAATGATAATTGCGATTCGTCCTTATGAAGGACAAAGTTCGAACGGAACGATACAAATAATTCTGATTGGATCAGAAGCCTAAAGAATGGTTCTTAGGTAAATGTGTACGTTCTTGACGAATCCGTTCCTACTGAACCTATTGCAAATGTTGCAAAGGGCAAATAAGGAAGCAACATTAGAAACATATTGATGATTCTGACAATATGGCTTGCCTTGTATTTGCCACCATGTTTAAAGGCTCTTATGAAGAACCTTGAGCACATGATAACTATTCTTTTGTTCTAGCATAATGCAATAAGGGAAATGTTCCAAGTGCAAGCTAGGCAAAAGATATATGTTGTGGTGAAGGCTCTTAATTCATATGATGAAAGAAGGTGCAATCCGCAAATTGTGTTAATGGTTGACACAATAAAAGGGGTCATAAAGGAAGGAAAAGAAGGTAAAGCAAAAGTTACTAAACCTAGGACAAATGTTGTCATAGCCGAAGAGGCTAAACCCAAAGTGTCTCAAAAGGATGCATTTTGCTATCAATGCAATAAGATTGTCATTGGAAGCAAAGTTACAAGGCTTATTAGGAAGGCCTAAAAGGTGAGGAAGGGCAATATGATTGCTACTACTTCAAGTATTTATATGATAGATATTTTCCTTTCGACTTCTTGTTCTTGGGTATATGATACCGGATTGGATCCCACATTTGTTTAAATGTGCAAGGAACAAAGAATAGAAAGCTATTCAAAGAAGGTAAATTAAACCTATGCAAAAGAATGGAGCAAGGGTTGCTACATTAGCCATAGGGACTTATGAAGTCACTTTACCTTGTGAAGTAGTACTTGTTTTGAACAAGTATGACTACGTTCCGTATTTGAGTAGGAGTATTATTTCCGTTTCTTAAATGGATGATGAAGAATATAATTTTCTTATTTTCAATAAGAAGTTTTATATTTATTTAATGATATGCCTTATTGTAATGCATATGTCATTGAATGGTCTTCATATCCTTGATGATGAGAAACAAAATAATATTGAAGATATCTAAAATATAAATGGGAATTCTGAACCGAACAATATGAACAACGCGTACATATGGCATTGCCGGCTTGGTCAAATAAATAAGAAACATATATCTAGACTCCATTGACACGGACTTTTAGACTCATATGACCATGAATCATTTGAGGAATGTGGATCTTGTTTATTGGGAGTATTGACCAAACCACCCTACACTAAGAGTAGTGGGAGGGCTAGTGACTTATCGGTCATTATACAGAGATGTATGTGGACCATTAAGTAGCATTGCTTGGGGAAGACTTCGGTATTTCATCACATTTCACTAAAGACTTATCTAGATTTGACTATGTCTATCTGATGAAGTCCAAAGGAGAATCGTTTGAGATGTTTTGAACATTTCAAGATGAAGTACAAAACAAACTTGGCAAAACTATTAAGTACTTCGATTAGATCGAGGTGATGATATTTGAGCCAAGAATTTGACAATCATCTCAAAACTGTGAAATCGTTTCAAAGATGACTCCACCAGAACACCATATTGTATGGTGTGTCTGAGAGGAGGAATTGAACCTTGTTAGACATGGTTCATTCGATGATGTGTCAAGTTGACTTTCCTAATTCCTTTTGAGGATATGCATTAGAAATAATGCGGTTACACTGAATTGAGTCCTTACTAAATCGGTTCCTAAGGCCCCACATGAGATGTGGCATGGAAGAAAACTTAGTTTGTCTTTCATGAAGATTTGGGGTTGCGAATTTTATGAAAAGAGAATTGTCTCTTATAAGTTAGCACCAAATTTGACAAAGTTATTTTCGGAAATTAATCTTACAACCGCAAAGAGAACAAACCGTTTGTTGCTTTACAAGATTTGTTTCTTGAGAAATAGTTTCTCAATAATGAATCTAGTGGGAGTAAAATTAATCTTGAAAAGAGTTCAAGAACCTGAAAATGACATGGATCCAAGTGTAGAGACGGAACCAAGTTCACAAAGGAGTTGTGGAATCGGTTCAAGATACACAAGTCCATCGTAGATCGGATAGGTTACAATCCAAACCAAGAATTATTGAATTCTCATTCCGAAAAGTAATAAGGTGGAAGTCATTGAGAATGACGATCCTACTTCCTATCTTGAAGCAATGTCCACTCCAAATTTGGATAAATGGTTAGGAACCATGGAATTCGAATTATAATCCATGTTTGATGATCAAGTTTGGAACTTGATTGGGCTACCTGAAGGTGTAAAAACTGAAGGGGTAAGTAGGTCTTCAAGACCGACATGGATGTGAAGATGTATACTTTCATGACTAAGGATTGTAACAAAGGGATTTAGGCAAATTCATAGTATTGACTATGTTGAAACCTTTTTTCGCCAGTTACAATGTCAAAGTCTGTTAGAGTTTCAATTGCCATTATCACATATTGTGACTATGTGATATGACAAATGGATGTCAAACGACTTTCTTTAAATGGAATGATTATTAAGGATGTGTATAGTACACAACCCGAATAGTTTGTCGATCCAAGAAACTCTAATAGAGTATGCATGTTGCAAAGATCCATGAGATGGGTTGAAGCAAGCTTCAAGGAATTGGAATCTTCGTTTTGATGAATTGGTCAAAGAGTTTGACTTCATCAAAGAATAAAGATGAATCTTGTGTATGCATGAAATTCAGTGGGAGCGAAGTATTATATCTATTGTTTTATTACAATGATATCTTACTCATTGGAAAAACAAGTTCCGACACTTAAAACTGTCAAGTCTTGGTCAAGGAAAGTTTTCTCAATGAAAGATATGGCTGAAGCCGCTTACATCCTTGGCATCAAGATCTATAGAGATGGATCTAGAAGGATAAATTGGTTTGAGTCAAAGTGTTCACATTGACAAGGTTCTTAGAAGAGTCTAAGAAGAGTAGCTTGTCAATGGGTCATGGTATTTCTCGTAGCAATATTCATTGTCTTATGACAACTGATGAGCAAAGGGGAAATGAATGAAGTTCCATATGCTTCGGCATTTGGATCTGTCATGTATGCCATGATTTATACTAGACCCGGCATCTCATATGCTCTGAGCATGATGAGTCGATACCAATCTGATCCTGATGTAAACCATTGGATGTCAGTCAAGATGATCTTTAAGTACTTAAGAAGAACTAAGGATACGTTCTTGGGATTTGAAAGGTTGGAAGATAATCTTGTTGTAAGAAGTTACATAGATGACTAGCTTCCAAACTGACAAAGATATTTTAAAACCGCAATTAGGATTTGTGTTTATGCTTATTAGAGGTGCAGTTTTGATTGGAAGAGTTCCAAGCAAAAATTGTAGCCAATTCTACTACTAAGGCCGAATTTTAACAACATATGATGTGGCTAAAAGAGGCAGTTTGGATCAAAAGTTCATTAGTGTTTTGGAAATGTTCCAAGTATCACTAATCGGTGAAACTTTTGTTATGACAAATAGTGGTGCCACTTGTGCAAACAATGGAACCAAGGTCACAACAGCGATCCAAACACTCACTTAGACGTTCTTCGAGGAATTCATAAAGAATGAGAAGACGTTAAGATATACAAAGTATCAACCGATGATGACATAAGGGATTCACTTACAAAGACCCTCGCACAGGCAGAAGCATGATGGTCATGTTATATCCATGAGTATTCGATACATAAATGGAGCCTAGTGCAAGTGGGAGACTGTTGGTGTAATGCCCTAGGCTTTAGTTATGTTTAACTGAGAACCGTTATGTATCATCTTTATCGTTTATGTTTATTATTTAATTATTATATAGTTTGCATATTTATTGTAATAATCCCCGTCCCTAATTATTAAGAGAATAATTTTTATAATTGTCAATGGATAATCATATGATGATTATATGCATAGAGATGCACATAGAAATTATGGGTACTTGTTAGAGAACAAGTGACTGGACTTGTCCCGTATGAGATTTATGTCATGATCAAATGTCATAATTAAATCTCATATGGTCACTTCATTTAGTCCCTAGACTTGAGATTATCATGACCTTACATATGATGAAAGTCATGTTTGATTTTAGTCAAACGATATCTTAACACGATATTTATAAAAGCTATCTTTTGCATGATCGGATTCATGATGGGAAGGATGATAAGTCAAGATGGAATTTGTCCCTCGAAAGAGAGATGTTTTGCTTGGGCCCCTCGATGAGTGATAATGATGGAAAGTGTGTGGCCACACCCCAATGCGATTGGAATATCAATATACTCAAGATCGAGAAAGCATTGAACAGATTCAAGTTGACGTGGACCATGACTTGTGTTCAATATAACATCATGAGACAAAGGGAGAAATGGAAGGGTACCATTGGAAACGTGAACTCTTACGTTATATTATTTGGGTAGACATAATGGCTTGCTAGAGTCCGCTTATGTCTTATGAGAGTCGATATGATCGAACTCATTGCCAACATAATATAATCCTATTGGGTCACACACAGCTAGAATGAATTGGTTAAACCAAAGGAAGAATGATTGAGAGTTCCTGCATATGGCAACGTTTGTCACGCGACATACCTAGCCTAATGGCAACGTTTGTCACGCGACATACTTAGCCATATGGCAACATTGTCACGCGACATAACTACCCACAGAGGCGGTTTAAACTTGTTTCCTAATTTGATTAGGGCACAAACTCTAAATACTAAAGTAGTATAAATAGGAGTCAGTAAACAGCCGAAATTGAGCCATTTTTCAAGAAAGAAAATCACCAAAAAGGTTTCTCAATATTCTTCCATAGGTTTAAGAATCTAGCAATTCTCAAAAATGGTTCTTGGTTCATTCTTACGTGTGGATACAACAATAGAGGGTCTTCGCTCGTTTGACGGTCAAGGCCTAGAGTTCCAATCTGAAGATTGAAAGGTTCTTGAAGATTGAAGATTGTGATTCAAAATCACACCAATAAATTGTTCGATAGCTCAAGACCGGAAAGCAATTAAGGTTGGTAAATTCTATCTCATAGGAATTCAATTTAATCGTATAGAACGGATCTTAGGGCTTGGGTTTTGTGTTAATTTGATGCTTAATTCCGCTGCGCATGGACCCATAAAACCCAACAGTGGTATCAGAGCCCCGTTCGTATGATTAATTTTGAATTAACATGCTAGAATCAAGATATAAATCGTTTATATGCTTATTGCATGTTTTTGTATGCGATCGAATGTTTATTGTTTATGTGAAACAATGTGAAAATTGTCTTCTGATTATGCTGAATTAAATCTGTAAAAGCTGTTTACTTGATTTGATTGCTTTATGATTGGAATTGATTGAAATTCAGAAGAACTGCCAGACTGGCTACTTTTGTCACGCGACATAGTTAGCCACGAGTGAAAATCTGGTAGTTGGGCAAGGTGTGTCACGCGACATACTTTGCCAACTGGCTGATTTCGTCACGCGACATACTTAGCCAACTGGCTGATGTTGTCACGCGACATACTTTGCCAATCTGGGTAGAATCAGTTTACTAATTTTTCTGCTAATCTATGATTATATTGATAATCTGAGATGTTTTATGTCTTAATCTGGATGCTATAAATTTCTGCAAATTAAATTTATAGGGCTATGCTAGATTAATTCATTATTTATGCATGCTTAATTAATTTAAATGTGTTTTTTTATTAATTGTTGCGATGCATAAATTATTTGTTCTTAAGTGTTAAGAATCTTATTAGATGTTTAGTTGAAACATTGATTCATAATTTCCTAAATGTTTAGTTGAAACATTAAATTTTGGATTTCTGATTGTTTATGAGAAACAAGTCAGTTTACGCAAAATTTGAAGGAATTTGATTGTTTATGAGAAACAAATCAGTTTATGAGTCTGATTGTTTATGAGAAACAAGTCAGTATACAAAGTATTGATTATGTTGCATTCAAATTGGTATTATAATTTTGCATGACTAGGAGAGTTCTGTCAAAGGAAGATATGGTACTTAAGCAGTCCTTGTGGCTCACCTATTTTCTTGGGAACTTATCTGGTGCACAGTTATGATTATTTTTGTTGATATGCTTATAATCTGCTTTAAAGAACCTTCATTTAAACTTTTAAGTTCTTTATGCCAATCCATGATTAAAACACTTGAGACCACTCGGATAGTTTTGGGTGGGCTTGCCAAAGCAAGGTGCTTTGATTCTATTCCGTTTGCGAGCAAGATGAGGAAATGGTGGTTCCTATACAGTTAAAGTGGATGAACTTAATTGGGTTATCAAAATGGTTTTGGACCCAAGGCATAAGATGAGATTAAAATATGCTTAGACATATGATGTCTTAAATAAATATCATAAAAGATCTAAGAATCATATACGATATGATTGATGTTTTCTACCTAATTAGTTTAATCTTGAGCGATGCGCCATAGCGTACTTGAGATTAAATTAAAGTTGGATCTTAGCCCATTAAATGCATATTATGCTCATTTGCATTGGAAGGTGTATGATTTAGTGGGAGTATTTGTAAAATACATTATTTGCTC
This sequence comes from Adenophora triphylla var. japonica, assembly GCA_022495995.1. NCBI lineage: Eukaryota > Viridiplantae > Streptophyta > Magnoliopsida > Asterales > Campanulaceae > Adenophora > Adenophora triphylla. The sequence continues at coordinate 195,749 of JAFEMH010000113.1, read as the reverse complement.
TTAAATGATAAATGTGTTGATATTGATATGTGTTCATATAATTTGTATATTTTGTTGTAGAAGTAGCATTACATAATGATAATTGCGATTTGTCCTTATGGAGGACAAAGTTCGAAAGGAACGATACAAATAATTCTGATTGGATCAGAAGCCTAAAGAATGGTTCTTAGGTAAATGTGTACGTTCTTGACGAATCCGTTCAAACTGAACCTATTGCAAATGTTGCAAAGGGCAAATAAGGAAGCAACATTAGAAACATATTGATGATTCTGACAATATTGCTTGCCTTGTATTTGCCACCATGTTTAAAGGCTCTTATGAAGAACCTTGAGCACATGATAACTATTTTTTTGTTCTAGCATAACGCAAAAAGGGAAATGTTCCAAGTGCAAGCTAGGCAAAAGATATATGTTGTGGTGAAGGCTCTTAATTCATATGATGAAAGAAGGAGCAATCCGCAAATTGTGTTAATGGTTGACACAATAAAAGGGGTCATAAAGGAAGGAAAAGAAGGTAAAGCAAAAGTTGCTAAACCTAGGACAAATGTTGTCATAGCCGAAGAGGCTAAACCCAAAGTGTCTCAAAAGGATGCATTTTGCTATCATTGCAATAAGATTGTCATTGGAAGCAAAGTTGCAAGGCTTATTAGGAAGGCCTAAAAGGTGAGGAAGGGCAATATGATTGCTACTACTTCAAGTATCTATATGATAGATATTTTCCTTTCGACTTCTTGTTCTTGGGTATATGATACCGGATTGGATCCCACATTTGTTTAAATGTGCAAGGAACAAAGAATAGAAAGCTACTCAAAGAAGGTAAATTAAACCTATGCAAAAGAATGGAGCAAGGGTTGCTACATTAGCCATAGGGACTTATGAAGTCACTTTACCTTGTGAAGTAGTACTTGTTTTGAACAAGTATGACTACGTTCCGTATTTGAGTAGGAGTATTATTTCCGTTTCTTAAATGGATGATGAAGAATATAATTTTCTTATTTTCAATAAGAAGTTTTATATTTATTTAATGATATGCCTTATTGTAATGCATATGTCATTGAATGGTCTTCATATCCTTGATGATGAGAAACAAAATAATATTGAAGATATCTAAAATATAAATGGGAATTCTGAACCGAACAATATGAACAACGCGTACATATGGCATTGCCGGCTTGATCAAATAAATAATAAACATATATCTAAACTCCATTAACATGGACTTTTAGACTCATATGACCATGAATCATTTGAAGAATGTGGATCTTGTTTATTGGGAGTATTGACCAAACCACCCTACACTAAGAGGAGTGGGAGGGCTAGTGACTTATCGGTCATTATATATGAGATGTATGTGGACCATTAAGTAGCATTGCTAGGGGAAGACTTCGGTATTTCATCACATTTCACTAAAGACTTATCTAGATTTGACTATGTCTATCCGATGAAGTCCAAAGGTGAATCGTTTGAGATGTTTCGAACATTTCAAGATGAAGTACAAAGAAAACTTGGCAAAACTATTAAGTACTTCAATTAGATCGAGGTGATGATATTTGAGCCAAGAATTTGACAATCATCTCAAAACTGTGAAATCGTTTCAAAGATGACTCCACCAGAACACCACATTGTATGGTGTGTCTGAGAGGAGGAATTGAACCTTGTTAGACATGGTTCATTCGATGATGTGTCAAGTTGACTTTCCTAATTCCTTTTGAAGATATGCATTAGAAATAATGCGGTTACACTGAATTGAGTCCTTACTAAATCGGTTCCTAAGGCCCCACATGAGATGTGGCATGGAAGAAAACTTAGTTTGTCTTTCATGAAGATTTGCGGTTGCGAATTTTATGTAAAGAGACTTGTCTCTTATAAGTTAGCACCAAATTTGACAAAGTTATTTTCGGAAATTAATCTTACAACCGCAAAGAGAACAAACCGTTTGTTGCTTTACACGATTTGTTTCTTGAGAAATAGTTTCTCAATAAAGAATCTAGTGGGAGTAAAATTAATCTTGAAAAGAGTTCAAGAACCTGAAAATGACATGGATCCAAGAGTAGAGACGGAACCAAGTTCACAAAGGAGTTGTGGAACCGGTTCAAGATGCACAAGTCCATCGTAGATCGGATAGGTTACAATCCAAACCAAGAAATATTGATTTCTCATTCCGGAAAGTAATAAGGTGGAAGTCATTGAGAATGACGATTCTACTTCCTATCTTGAAGCGATGTCCACTCCCAATTTGGATAAATGGTTAGGAACCATGGAATCCGAATTATAATCTATGTTTGATGATCAAGTTTGGAACTTGATTGGGCTACCTGAAGGTGTAAAAACTGAAGGGGCAAGTAGGTCTTCAAGACCGATATGGATGTGAAGATGTATACTTTCATGACTAAGGATTGTAACAAAGGAATTTAGGCAAATTCATAGTATTGACTATGTTGAAACCTTTTTTCGCCAGTTACAATGTCGAAGTCTGTTAGAGTTTCAATTGCCATTATCACATATTGTGACTATGTGATATGACAAATGGATGTCAAACGACTTTTTTTAAATGGAAAGATTATTAAGGATGTGTATAGTACACAACACGAATAGTTTGTCGATCCAAGAAACTCTAATAGAGTATGCATGTTGCAAAGATCCATGAGATGGGTTGAAGCAAGCTTCAAGGAATTGGAATCTTCGTTTTGATGAATTGGTCAAAGAGTTTGACTTCATCAAAGAATAAAGATGAATCTTGTGTATGCATGAAATTCAGTGAGAGCGAAGTATTATATCTATTGTTTTATTACAATGATATCTTACTCATTGGAAAAACAAGTTCCGACACTTAAGACTGTCAAGTCTTGGTCAAGGAATGTTTTCTCAATGAAAGATATGTGTGAAGCCGCTTACATCCTTGGCATCAAGATCTATAGAGATGGATCTAGAAGGATAAATTGGTTTGAGTCAAAGTGTTCACATTGACAAGGTTCTTAGAAGAGTCTAAGAAGAGTAGATTGTCAATGGGTCATGGTATTTCTCTTAGCAATATTCATTGTCTTATGACAACTAATGAGCAAAAGGGAAATGAATGAAGTTCCATATGCTTCGGCATTTGGATCTGTCATGTATGCCATGATTTATACTAGACCCGGCATCTCATATGCTCTGAGCATGATGAGTCGATACCAATCTGATCCTGATGTAAACCATTGGATGGCAGTCAAGATGATCTTTAAGTACTTAAGAAGAACTAAGGATACGTTCTTGGGATTTGAAAGGTTGGAAGATAATCTTGTTGTAAGAAGTTACATAGATGACTAGCTTCCAAACTGACAAAGATATTTTAAAATCGCAATTAGGATTTGTGTTTATGCTTATTAGAGGTGCAGTTTTGATTGGAAGAGTTCCAAGCAAAAATTTTAGCCATTTCTACTACTAAGGCCGAATTTTAACAAAATATGATGTGGCTAAAAGAGGCAGTTTGGATCAAAAGTTCATTAGTGTTTTGGAAATGTTCCAAGTATCACTAATCGGTGAAACTTTTGTTATGACAAATAGTGGTGCCACTTGTGCAAACAATGGAACCAAGGTCACAACAGCGATCCAAACACTCACTTGGACGTTCTTCGAGGAATTCATAAAGAATGAGAAGACGTTAAGATATACAAAGTATCAACCGATGATGACATAAGGGATTCACTTACAAAGACCCTCGCACAGGCAGAAGCATGATGGTCATGTTATAACCATGAGTATTCGATACATAAATGGAGCCTAGTGCAAGTGGGAGACTGTTGGTGTAATGTCCTAGGCTTTAGTTATGTTTAACTGAGAACCGTTATGTATCATCTTTATCGTTTATGTTTATTATTTGATTATTATATAGTTTGCATATTTATTGTAATAATCCCCGTCCCTGATTATTAAGAGAATAATTAGTATAATTGTCAATGGATAATCATATGATGATTATATGCATAGAGATGCACATTGAAATTATGGGTACTTGTTAGAGAACAAGTGACTGGACTTGACCCGTATGAGATTTATGTCAAGGTCAAATGTCATAATTAAATCTCATATGGTCACTTCATTTAGTCCCTAGACCTGAGATTATCATGACCTTACATATGATGAAAGTCATGTTTGATTTTAGTCAAACGATATCTTAACACGATATTTATAAAGGCTATCTTTGGCATGATCGGATTCATGATGGGAAGGATGATAAGTCAAGATGGAATTTGTCCCTCGAAAGAGAGATGTTTTGCTTGGGCCCCTCGATGAGTGATAATGATGGAAAGTGTGTGGCCACACCCCAATGCGATTGGAATATCATTATACTCAAGATCGAGAAAGCATTGAACAGATTCAAGTTGACGTGGACCATGACTTGTGTTCAATATAGCATCGTGAGACAAAGGGAGAAATGGAAGTGTACCATTGGAAACGTGAACTCTTACGTTATATTATTTGGGTAGACATAATGGCTTGCTAGAGTCCGCTTATGTCTTATGAGAGTCGATATGATCGAACTCATTGCCAACATAATATAATCCTATTGGGTCACACACAACTAGAATGAATTGGTTAAACCAAAGGAAGAATGATTGAGAGTTCCTGCATATGGCAATGTTTGTCACGCGACATACCTAGCCATATGGCAACATTTGTCACGCGACATACTTAGCCATATGGCAACGTTTGTCACGCGACATAACTAGCGACAGAGGCGGTTTACACTTGTTTCCTAATTTGATTAGGGCACAAACTCTAAATACTAAAGTAGTATAAATAGGAGTCAGTAAACAGCCAAAATTGAGCCGTTTTTCAAGAAAGAAAATCACCAAAAAGGTTTCTCAATATTCTTCCATAGGTTTAAGAATCTAGCAATTCTCAAGAACGGTTCTTTGTTCATTCTTACGTGTTGATACAACAATAGAGGGTCTTCGCTCGTTTGACGATCAAGGCCTAGAGTTCCAATCTGAAGATTGAAAGGTTCTTGAAGATAGAAGATTGTGATTCAAAATCACACCAATAAATTGTTCGATAGCTCAAGACCGGAAAGCAATTAAGGTTGGTAAATTCTATCTCATAGGAATTCAATTTAATCGTATAGACCGGATCTTAGGGCTTGGGTTTTGTGTTAATTTGATGCTTAATTCCACTGCGCATGGACCCATAAAACCCAACAGTTATAACGGATGTAACGGAGGCGACTCGGGAGGAAAGTTAATTCTTCTTTGAGATAACAGATATACTTGGAATCACAACATTACTCTAGTTAAGAAATAACGGGAGTTGTATGCCCAAGTGGAAAGTCCAGGGGCATAAGTGTAATTTTCTGCTCAGGGCAAAAGAGGCCGCCCATCATGAGGTGATGGAAAAAGAGGCCGCCCGACTTCAATCCTTATTTTACCAGATTGTTTAAACAGATTTAAAAATGGGCAAAGCGCCATTGTCACCCTTCTACTGCCGAGGAATAGAGAGAGAGGAGAGAGAGAATTTTCGAAAATCTTTCAATTCCTTTCTTTCTTTTGATTTAGGATGGATCCGGAAGGGAATCCGATGCCTAAGCAAGCACGGAGGAACATCTCCGAGGCCGCTTGAAGGAGGAGGAGGGAGGTTGTCTGAACGGAGAGGAAGTATGACTTCAATACGCCTCCATCGGAGCTTTATACCGGCAAGAGGGAGCACAAATCCATGAAACCTCAATCGGTTGGGGTAAGCATTCTTGATTTGCTCGATTCCGTCAATTTTGATTGAATTTTGATTGATTTTAGGGCTTGACCCGAGTTTTAGGAATTTCTCGAATTTTCCTAGGATTTTTAATGATGATTTTGGAATCTTGATGATTAACCTATGAGGCTAAGAAGATGAACGAACATGCATGTGCAATTTATTTGAAAAATAATGAGAATGACCCATTTTTTTTCGAAAGTAAGAAAAGTAATTGTCTAAAATGTGACGGAGTTCTTGCATGTGCTAGAACTAGGTCAATTTTTGATCATGGATGAGGAAACGGGATTTTGGACGATGAAAAGGATTCATGCATGCCATTTTTTGAAAAAATTAATGCTTATGTGCAAATAATTTTGTAAATCAGAATTTTGTGCTTAGGAGAGCAATGTGCTTGACACGATGCGTTTCAAACGATGAAAGACACATTTTCTAGGCAAAAAGATGCTAGAAATCTTTTATGACTGCTTTTCTTTTAAAATATGTGTATTTTTGAATATATGCATGCTTTTGAAATGAGATGAAGGACTGACACGCTTTCTGTTGTGCTTTCCTACAGGAGAGCAAGTCTAGGGGACCTTCTGAGGTTGCTGTGAGGCTATGGGAGAGGATGCTCGACTTTGAGAAGGATGGGGTGAACCCCATGCAGCTAGTGAGGGCTACCGGCCTGGATTTGTTCGTTGAGGCTATCGACAGAGGCATTCATGTGACCTCGAAGAGCAAGGGCTTGATCCAGGCCCTCTCGGAGTTCTGGTGGGACACCACTCACAACTTTCACCTTAGCTGGGGGGAGCTTACAGTGACGCCTGCAAACTTTACTGATATCACTGGCTTACAGTTCCCCGGGAGGCCTGTGACCTGGAGAGACCATATCACAGCAGAGGAGTTTAGGGCTCTGGTGGGGTTTGATCTTAGTCCTAAGGGGCTCGGGATGGAGACTAGGAATGTTGAGGTGGCAGTCCTGAACTGCATGCGGGGATTTACTGCTAATGAGGTGACTGCCCACCAGCTTGCGAGGGCTTTTCTGTGGTTGATGCTGTCAGTCACCATCTTTGCTAATTCTGGGACTTTGGCTATGCTGTGCCTTCTGGACTCCTTGGAGGATGTGGACGAGATTGGGACGGTCTCTTGGGGTGAGGCCGGATTGGCTGAGCTTTATTTCTCTCTGGATTTGTACAGCCGAAACAAGGCTGCTTCTATGGACTGCTTCTCCTTTGCTCTTGAGGTATTCTCAACTTCTTTTCTTTCTCTTTTTGCTTTTGAGATTTTTATGAGAGAAAATGACCCTTTTATGTTTTGAACATGCAGGTCTGGTTTTGCGAGGTGATCAGGTTCTTTCCGTGGAACCAGCAGAGTGATTCCACCATCTTCCCTGCTATGATCCGTTGGAGGGGAGATGCTAGAGACAAGTTCACCGGGAAGACCTGGATCACTTTTGACTACAAGATGGTGAGACCAATCATCAACAAGGATGGGCATGATGGAGTTGACTTCTACCCTTGGGGGAGGTACCCGGAGGTTCTGCTAGGGGATGCCGTGGAGGCGACGAGGCAGAGGAGGTGGCTGACGGGCCTGACATGTGATATCATTTATCTGGGGGACCGCTTTTCTAGGCAGCATGGCCACGTCCCTCCATCATATGCCATTACTCCTCATGATCCTCCATCACGGATGCTGCAGCTTAGGGACTGGTCGGCGAATGACATAGCGAGGTATCAGGCAGACGTGGCAGCTGAGGAGTATTTTGATTTGGCTACCCCGTATGCTACCTTTGTGGAGCAGCGGTTGAGGATGCCACAGAAGCTAGTGAAGCTGGCTGTCACTCAGGGGTATGGGGAAGCCGAGCCTACTGACCTGCCGATGCCTCCTGCTCACCTTTCTTATGTGGTCAACGGGGTACCAAGGAGGTTCAGGATTCCTGTACCCGATACGAGGGAGCCCCAGTATACTCTGCCGCCCGACAGCACTGTGAGTACACTTTAGGGTTTTTTTTTTCTTTTCAGATTTCTTTGCTTTTTACAATTCCGAGATTTTTCTGAGATTTCTTTTCTTTTTCTCAGGTTCCAGCTCGTACTTATGACGGCTTGGTCAGGCAGAATAGGGGCTGGAAGGACGTGTGCCGGTCCCTTGTGGAGAAGCTGTCTTGCACTTCAAAGGCTGCAGTGAACATGCAGGAACCCGTGCGCAAAAGAAGGCACGTCGGGGGCACGGCATCCACCTCATCGGCCTCGAAGTACTCTTCTAGTGCCATGCCTCGGGGACAAGGACCTAATGCCGGCATCCTGGAGCAGCTAGCTGAATATGAGCATGTGAATGTCCATCTCTCTGATGTGAGTGACAGCGAGGATTTGATGAGAGAGACGAGCTTCTATGAGCTGAGTAGTGACGAGGAGGAATCGAAGGCCTAGGAGGTCTTTAAGGTTGATCTAATGGGAAAGAAACAAACAATGAACACTTTTATGCACATTTTGTTTATTTTTTGCTTTATTTGGGCGCCGATGGGGCAAAAACAATGTATTACTGTTTTACTTGCTTTTCTAATTTATGCTTTATGAGTTTGCATATTACTTGAGCCTCGGGGCTGCTTTTTTTGCTTGGAATTGAGGCTGAAACTGGGTCAAAATGATTTGTGATGACACATAACTGCATGGTTGGTGTTTGGATATGTTTTTGTACAGGTTTCATTGAGAAATTGGGGTGAAAACTCCTTTTGGCCAGCAACTTGGGTTGCTGCAGATTTTTTCTGCAGATGGAAAATGAGGCCATGCAGCCTGGAACTGAGGGCAAATGAAGCCGTGCGGCTAACAGTTCTGTCTGGACTGATTTTTTTTTCAAATTAAAACCAAGGCTTGGCCATTTCATTTCATTTTCACTCTAGACTTGTCCCAATTGATCCCAGAGCATATTTATGACCTAAAGACATCAACTTTGATCATCTTGCAATGGAGAAACCCGTCAGATTGCAAAATGGGAAAAGAGACCATTTTCTGTCCGATCTTCAATCTTGGGTGAGACATAGCTTTCAATCTCACAAGGGGCTGTTCGATACTACCTTCAAGATCAAATCTTTATGGCATTTGAAGGATCTCTCGCCCGATTGGGACCTTTTGAGGGCAGCAGCAAAGTTTTGAGAAGTCCATAGACACATTTACTGCTTTTCCTACAATGAGATTGTCCCAACCTTTGAAGACTTCCGAACCTTGATTGGGGGTCCAGAAATTGAGGTTATATCAATTCCTCTGATCGAAGACGTACCGGTGGTGGCAAAGTTGGCATCTTTTCTGCACACATCTCTTGGAGAGGCTGAGGGGATGATGATAGCTCCGGACAGGATTGACCTTTCTTATATCCCAGGCAAGTTTGGTTCTCTGGATATGGCTACGACCGTGGTGGCTATGGATGCCTTTATCCTCTGCGTATTCTCGTTTCTGTTCACTGCTGAATCAGTGGGGATTTGTCATGGTGGCCTCTAGGACATGGTTAGGGATTGCAGGGCTGGTAAGGATATTATCCCACTGGTTTTGGGTGAGACCCTGCATGGTATTGACAGGATGGCTAGAGGAGACCATTTCATGAGGTATGGGAGTCCCGCTGTGTTGACTTTATGGCTGCAGGAGAGGCTTGGGGCTTTGCCGACTCAGTGCCCTTGGGTGATTTCTCGGAGGGGTTAGCCTAGGCAGCAAGACCAGGGTGACTGGGAGCTGATGATGGCTAGGTTATCCACTTCGGATATTCGCTGGTGGGTACCTCACTGGAGGTTACAAACCCGGAGGACATTTCAGGAGTCCTATGCGGTGAGGGTTCCAGGGTTTTGTTGGTCATCCTTCTACATACCCTGCTTGGTATCCAGGCAGTTCGGGGCCTTACAGGAGCCGTTGGGCTATTGGGAAGACATCCGCACCATGGAGGTGGTGCCTTTAGACATGAGGGATCCAGCCAGCTTCTCATTCTTCTCGAGGGCTTGGACATATATTGTTTTTCCACCCAGGGCCATTCTCAAGAGCAGGAAGAGTACCATCTTGACTATGGCCTATTTAGACTGGTATGAGAAGGAGATGGGAGCGACTCAGGTCATATTGGGAGAGAGACGTTAGGCTTTATTGGGGGCTGACTGTGACTCGAGTAGGACTCTGAGGGAGACTGAAGCTAAGGCGAGTCGCCATAACCAGTCGGGTGACCTTATCAGGGATATGGAGGCTCGATACAAGAGACTATCTGAAGTTGCTCCCTTAACTGAGGCTCAGAGGGAGGAAGTGCGGACTCGTGCCGTATTGAGAGGGCACTTATTGACACAGGTTTGATGGAGGCCCCAGTGAGGATGCCTGAGGTCGGGGTGAGGGAGACCGACAGCATAGAGAAGAAGAGAAAGAATACTCGACGAGGTCGAGGTAAAGGGAAGAAGACCAAAGAAGACTCATTGAATGACAGCTGATAGATCTTTTCTTAGGATTCCCTTATTTCCATTTTGCAAACACAGTAGTTTATTAGGCATTTTATTGTATTTTAGATCTTTGTAGCAGGTTAGCAGAGTCAAGAGTAGACCGTGCTTGAACTCATCAAGAAGTTTTTAACTTGTATTTAACAAAGATATGATCTTAGAAATTAATCAAGACACATTTCATGGAAATTTCAGATGTCTTATTGATTGCTTAGGACCCGTTTTATGAAAACTTGATTGCCCTTTATTATTTATTGTTTAGACCGAACCATATATGGCTGCCTACGTTCCCCTTTTACAAGAAAGACTAAGGGGCTCAGGTCTTCGTAGTTCATTCTGGTGAACTATCGGGATTAGGTCTTTTGGCCTTTTCTTTTTCTTTTTTTTTATGTGCAACCCTGTTTTTTGCCTAGACCGCCCTTTTTTGGGTTTTTCAGCCTAGCTGGGTATTACTCTTTTTGCACTAAGATTTTTTTTTTTTATGTGCAACCCTGTTTTTTGCCTAGACCGCCCTTTTTGGGTTTTTCAGCCTAGCTGGGTATTACTCTTTTTGCACTAAGATTTTTTCTTTTTTTTTGTTATTTTTCTTTTTTTTTCAGACATAGTACCTTCGGAGCTTATCGCTGTTGACTGGATGGACAAAGGGATTGCCATCCAGGTCTGCAAGCTTTATGGCTCCTCCCGATAGTATCTTCTGCACCACATACGGGCCAATCCAAACGGGTTCCCACTTTCCCAGGGGGTTGTCTCTGGTAGGGGGTTTTACTTTCAGAACCAAGTCACCTTCTTTGATGTCCCTGGCCTTGATCTTTTTGTCAAATGCTCTGGCCATTCGCCTCTGGTAGGCTCGGGTGTGTTCCATGGCCTTGAGCCTTCTTTCGTCGAGCAGGGCCAACTCATCATGCTGGCTACATAGCCATTCTACTTCATTGACACTGTTTTCCAGGAGGACCCTTAGTGACGGGATTTCCAACTCCACTGGTGACACTGCTTCCATCCCGTAGGTTAGGGCAAAGGGAGTTTCTCCCGTAGCTGTCCTGACAGATGTTCTGTAGCCCCAGAGTGCTAGGTGCAACTTCTCAGGCAAATCACGACAACGGGTGGCCATTTTCTGGATGATCCGCTCGAGCGTCTTATTAGCAGCTTCCACGGCTCCGTTAGTCTGAGGTCTGTATGGGGACGACATCAATCTATCGCAGTCCCCTTCAAAGTGCGATCCATTATCTGAAATGACCTCATTGGGCACTCCATATCTGCACATAATTTTTTCTTTGATAAACTGGGCCACCTTCTTGGAAGTGAGGACCTTGTAGGACTTCTCAGGCCAATCACGACCACGGGTGGCCATTGCTTCCTGCCAGGGCTATCTTCCCTATCACGTCAATACCCCAAGTTGCGAACGGCCAAGGAGTCGTCATGCAGTACAGGTCGTGAGGTGAGAGATGGTTGAGGTTGGCAAACCGTTGGCATTTGTCGCACGCTCGGACATGCTGGACACAGTCTGTCTCCATAGAAATCCAGTAGTAACCCATTTTGAGGATCACTTGCATCAATGCTCTGTCATTCATATGAGGACCGCAGGGACCATTGTGGACTTCGGTCATCAACTCTCTGGCCCTTTCTTGGGTGACATACAGGAGGAGTGGTCCTTGGTACCTCTTCTTGTACAGGTCGGCCTCCTAAAATGACATAATAGGAGGCCAACCTTTTCAGGGCTTGCAAGCTTTTGGCTTTGATGCCTTCTTTCGGTCTACCTTCCTCATCTCTAAAGGCTGACTCTCCATCTTTGAGGAATTGGTAAATCTGACTGTACCAGGATTCCTTGATAGGCTCGGGTTCCAAGTCTACTTCACAACAGAAGGCCGAGGCTTCTCTTCTACCTACTCTGAAGGGTTTTATTGCCTTTCCCTCGGGGATCTCTACCAGTGAGGCTAGAGTAGCTAAGGCATCTGCGAACCTGTTCTTTTCCCTTGACAGGTAATGGAAGGTCACTTCTCTGAACTGCTCAGTCAACTCCTCCATATAGGCATGATACCGCTGAAGATTAGGATCCACAGTCTTCCACTTGTTGGAGACCTGGTTGATGATCAAGGCTGAGTCTCCATAAACTTCGAGCTCCTTGACATTCCTCTCTAAGGCAGCTTCTAAACCAGCGATGCAGGCTTCATACTAGACAACATTGTTCGTGGCAGGGAAGTTCAACTTGATGGCAATTGGTGTGTGCTCATCTTTCGGGTTGACCAGTAGCATCCCTACGCCATTTCCTCTCTTGTTAGCAGCCCCGTCAAAGAAAAGTTGCCATCGGCTTTCAGGCTCGACTACAAAGATCCCTTCATCTGGGAATTGGGGTTCAGGCCCACGATCCTCATTACTAGGGAAATTTTACCAGATGGTCTGACAATGCTTGACCCTTGATGGCCTTTCTCGTCACATAGTTGATGTCATACTCAGCCAAGAAGAAGGACCACTTTGCTAGACGCATCGAGAGGGAAGGCTTATCGAAGATGTACTTGATGGGGTCCATTTTCGAGACCAAGTTCACAGGGTAGGCTTGCATGTAGTGCTTTAGCTTACCGACTACCCAGACCAGTCATGCACAAGTCTTTTCACATGCTGAGTAATTGAGCTCACTCCCCTGTAGCTTTCGGCTGACAAAGTAAATAGCATTCTCTACCCGTGAGTCTTTCTTTTCTTGAGCAAGCATAGCCCCAACTGCCGTATCAGTGACAGTGGGATAGAGCAGAAGAGGTTTCTGTCTATGTGGGGGGCATAGCACCGGAGGATGTACTAAGTATGCCTTGATATGGTCAAAGGCATCCTTGCATTCCTCGGTCCATTTCGTTTCTACATTCTTCTTCATGAGCTTGAAGATGGGCTCGCACATAGTGGTCAACTGGTTGACGAAGCGGCTGATATACTGCAGTTTGCCCATAAAGCTTTTGACTTCTGTCTGGGTCCGAGGTGGCCTCATGTTCATAATGACTTTGATCTTTCGGGGGTCGACTTCGATACCTCGCTCTGTGACCATATACCCGAGCAATTTTCCCCTTGTCACTATGAAAGTGCTTTTGGCAGGGTTTAGTCTCATGGAATGTTGTCTCAGCCTCTCAAAGAACTTTCGCAGGTCAACAAAATTCTGCCCATCCTCGCCTTTGGAGTGGATTATCATGTCGTCAACGTAGACCTCAATCTCCTTGTGGATCATGTCATGAAAAAGCGCGGTCGCTGCCCTCTGGTAAGTAGCCCCGGCATTCTTAAGCCCAAATGGCATCACTTTATAGCAGTATGTTCCCCACTGTGTGGTGAAGGCTGTTTTTTCTTGGTCCTCCTAGGCCATCTTGATCTGGTTGTAGCCTGCAAAGCCATCAACGAAGGATTTTACTTCGTAGTTGGCAGTGGAGTCCACCAGGATGTCTATGTTTGGCAAGGGGTAATCGTCTTTGGGGCTGGCTTTGTTCAGATCCCGGAAATCTACACAGCAGCGCACCTTCCCATTGGCCTTGGTTACGATCACAATGTTAGATAACCATGTCGGATATTCGATAACCCTGATGAATCCTACCCGGAGTAGCTTCTCAATCTCTTCTTTGACCTGTAGAGACCACTCTGGCTTGATCTTTCTCAGCTTCTGTTTCACTGGCTTAGCATCTGGTGCTAGAGGGATTCTGTGCTCTACTATCAAACTGTCTAGCCCCGGCATATCCTTGTATGACCATGCAAAGACGTTCATATATTCTCTGAGAAAATTAACCAGTCTTTCCCGTTCAACCCCTTGGAAGAAGTTTCCACTCTGTGTATCTTTAGGTTCCTCGACAGTACCCAATTTAACACTTGTCAAAACCTCCTCGGCAGCTTGGGCCCGGTTTTCCTCTTTGTCTGTAACCTGCTTAAGGATTTCTTGGATGTATTGTTCATTTAGTGTGTTTGCATCTTGTACAATGATTCATTATTAACTGTTGTTAAGTTTTGAGTTAATTTATCATTTGTTAAGTTGGCAATAAGGGGATACTCAGAAAGATCTGTCATTTCATTCAAAGGAAGAGGAAAGATGACATTGATTACATATTCATAATCCTCAGGTGTGAGGCCTTCGGATGACTCGTAGGACTGGAATTCAAAGATTCCTGACTCAACTGACTCTTGACCCTACTGACTCTGGACCCTACACTACTTATTGACTCGAAGTGTTTGACGCGGGTTGGACTGGGGTTTACTCTTTCCTGCTTTTGCCCTTATCAGCATTCCCATTTGGTCGTACATCCTGTGGACCATCATTGCCTTTGTTGACACCATTCCTATGGGGGATGTCCAACTGATCTGACGCAATCTCCTTTCCGAATCTGACTGTATCCATCTGTACCTTCGGGGTAGTAGGACCAGTTACACTTTCGACATCCGAGATACAACTTTCTTCATCATAAAAGTCTGCTGGCCTGTTTACTCTTCTTTCCACACTTTCCTAAACAGGGGGTTGAGACTGATCCTCAGGGACTGTAAAAGCCATCACAAACACATTATGCTCACCGTGAGTGATGAAGGGTTCCGGAGAGACTTTCATCAGCATAGCTTGGCTTACCTCAAACTCACAATCTTCATAGGTGAGCCTTCCTTCTGTAATCTTGACTATGGTCACTGGTTCGATATCACAAAAGAAAGGTCGAGCCCTGACGACAGTAACGAAATCGGTTCCTATTATGGGTCCAAACTGTCCTTCCATGGTGGAGGCATCAATCAGATCTTTCCACTCTCCTTGCAATTCAGCATAAGGAACATTGAATTTCAAGATGTCTATGATCTTTGGATTCCCAAAACCGGCTGCATTTATCTCCCCAAACTCAAGCATGTTGACTCGATTATTGGTAGGAAGAGGATTCTTGACCACATTGGGACCTCGAGGCGGTTCCAGCTTGCCTTCTTCAATCAGGCGAGAGATCAGGAACTTCAAGTAGGTACAATCATTGGTGATATGCCCATGGTATTGGTGAAAGCGACAATGTTTGGTTTCGTCCATCCTGACACTAGGGTTCTTTGGTTTCCAATTTTCGAAAGGTCTGATGAGTCCTTCAGCTACCAAACCATCGAAGACCTTTTCCAGTGGCATCCCAAAATCTTCAGCAGTATAGGAACGAGGCCTTGGCTTTACAGTGACCTGACCTGAATTTTGTCCAACTTTCTCATTCTGGATATAATTAACAGCACCAACCGTTTCTTTTCCTTTTACAGTGACAGTTGTGGCATTTGAAACTGGTGCTTTGTAGCGGTAGGAGTTGGCTGTTCCTGTGATCGATGCCATGTTGAAGGCATTTTCAAACTTGGTGCCAGCATTTACCATTGCCCAAAGGTCAGGATAGTAGTAATTGCCAATCTGGATCCTTAACTGAGGTTTCAAGCAGGACTGGAAGATCTCCATCTGTTCTTCTTCATTCATAGGGGTCATCATTTCGCTAAGCATCCAATTCAATCTCTTGTAGAATTCACTTACTGGCTCATCTGGGTGCTGCAAAGTGCCTTGTAGGTCATTCCTGCTGGTTTCCCAATTCAAATTAGCCTTATACTTTTCCAGGAATGCTTCTTTGATCTGGTCCCAGGTGGTTCGGGCCTCTGGTTTCACATGCAGGAACCACCTAAGAGCTGAACCCTTCAATGACAATTGAAAATGGTCGGCCATTTGCTGATGCGTACAATCTTTGGCTCTCATGGCAAGAAGGTAGCTTTCAATGTGAGTCCGAGGGCAATCGGTGCCATTGAACTTTTCAATCTCAGGCATTCGGAATTTTGGAGGAAGAGGGACAATTTTGCTGGGATCAGTGATCTGGTATGCCGCCTTCTTGGTGCTTAGTTCCCCAAATTTCTCTTGCATGGACTTAACTTGTTCCACCTACCAAGTCATGTTGGAGTCGGGTGACGATTTAGGATTGTTCAATTCTGAGGTAGGCTTTTCAGATTTGGATGGAAGGACAGTGGGTGGCACAGTGGTAGCTGGTACCATGGCTTGGGGATCTTTAGAAGGAAAGTAAGTGTAAACTTGGCCTGGTCCAGTGTTTTCGTGAGGCTGGCCAGAGGCATAGGAATTAGGCTCATAGTTACCAGGATAAGGAAAAAGATACGGAGCCTCGTGGGATCCTGTTGGCAAGGTTGGGGGTAGAAGATCTGCTGTGGCAGGGTATAGATTGAAAAGGTCATTGGATTGATTCTGAGGCCTAGAGATTGTCTGGGACGGCCCATACTAAGGAGAGGGAGCGAATCCCATGGGGTAATGCAGAGGCAGCGTAACTGGGATAGCAGTGGCATTTGCTCTCTGTTGGTAAGGAAAAAAGCTGGGTCTTATCTGAGGAGGAGAGGGTGTCGGGACCCTGATGGCTTGGGACATCGGGAAGGACTGAAAAGGGACAGTCCTTGGTAATGGATCATATGTGGATGGAGGAGGGCATTGGTTATAGGCTGGGGGAGCTGAGATGGCTGCTTCTGGAGTCTCATCTTCTACCATAACCAGGGAACCGTTGGACTCAACCACTATCTGAACCCCATGATGACGAAGCGCATAAATGAGCGTGGCTTGCTGTTCCTCATGGACCTTACGACTATTTTCCAAGGCTAAGGCTAGCTCTTCTTCGCGAGTCATCTGGTTACCCAAACCACTGTTGTTCTCTGTGAAATCGGCCATTCTGACTCTCTGGACTAACAAAGCTGAGGATTCTGGCGAACTGTCTGAGAATTCTGCGTTAACAAGCCGCTGACCCGGTATTCTCACCCACTTCTTTCTCGCTGCGGGAAAGGGATAGGAGAGGTTTAGACTCGGGGTAGGTGTTTAGGCGGAAGGCTCATGCAATATGCAAATTAAGAATCTTCCAGTTTACTTAAAACAGTTTCTTTTATTAATTTCTATTTGGTTGGAAAAGGGTTTCTGCCCTTCTTTTTCGCAACTACTCTAGATCCTGGATCAGTGGGCTCCGTCACTACGTCTATAAGCCCATCGTATTCCACCTGTATTTTGACCTCCCAGGGTGGACAGCCCCGGGCGAGGGTCCTATAGGGCACGCGGATCCCACCGACCGAGAGAGAAGAATGCTCCTAACGGGTCTAGCGGGTCATAGGAACTTTTAACGCACGAGCGATGCGGATTATAGTCAAGGCAATACCGGGAAAGTCTCGTCTTTCAGCCTTAACGGAATTTCGGCAGAGTTTCGCTTGCGCGATTGACATTTTGACTTTTCGGCAATGTCCGAGAAGATAATAGGCATGGGTCGGGCGGTAAAATCCAGATGACACAGTGTCACATTGAACTTCGTTGCATACGCTGTGCGTGAGTCAAAGTCGAAGTCAATGCCGGGTCAAGATCTTGCCAATTTTTCATTGTCGGAATTTTGGCAGAGCTCCGCTTGCGCGAAAGAACTTTGGATTTTTGGCAAGGACTTGGTCTCGACTCTTACGCATTCCGTGCGAGTCAAGGTCAAGGTCAATGCCGGAGTCAAGATTCTACCAATTTTTTCCTTGTCGGAATTTTGGCAGAGCTCTGCTTGCGCGAAGGACCTTGACTTCCGTTATGGACTAAGGCTTGACCTTTACGGGGATATGCAACTGGGCTATATGACACGGACTAAACCAAAAACCAACCAAAAAGTCATGCTTTTTTGAAACGTGTGACACGGACTGTGCATTGGTCGACACTGGCTGCCATGGAGAGTTTGGGGTGATTCCGTGCGCGCCCGGGAGCATCGTAAGGCTGTCCGTGACTGCAACTGAACAATCACCCCGGGTTAAAGGGACGTGCGTGGAAAGTGTATAGGATATATAAGGTGCACGTAGTGTGCGGTCTCCTAAAAAATGTTCCTTTTTGAGTTAAAACAGAGATTTTCAGAAATGTGTTTTAAAAGGAATGATTTTTTTTTCGGGGCGGGGGAAAAATGCAACAGATAAGGCACGTAAATTTTCTGGAGCCTGGTCAGCTTTGGAACTGAATAGCCCCAAGCTGCCTAAGCAGCCAGATTAACCTCAATTTGTCCTGGTGGAATTGCCAATGAGGCCGCCCGGCTGGAATCCGAGGTGGATTAAGCCGTACGGCTGCATGGATCAATTTTCCAGGTTCCAATCTTTTGCAATTTCAGGTTGCTCCCTGAACATTTTAGGCACCTTTCAGCTTCAGAAGGCTTCCTGTTCAGTTTCCAAAGTATGCACAATTCCCAAGATGCAATATGCAATGCAATGCAAAGAAAGAAAGCAAGCACGATAAATGGAATCCTTGACGGGAGGCTAACCCGCTCAAAGGAAAAAGCTTTCTTTTTTTTTTTATTTTGTTTCGAAAAGAGATACCGATACGTGGGATTGTTAGACCACCGTTTATCCCAAGCCCCGGGTTAGGAAGCGATACAGGAAGGTTAGTGGTTTTCACCTATATACCGGGTATCGTTTTTTTTATTTTGAAAATGAAAGCTTTCTCCTTTGGTTTGTCCCCAGCGGAGTCGCCAAACTGTGAATGTGGTGCCCAAATTATTTTTTGTGTTTTAATTTTGATTCACTTGAGTTTGAAAACATCCGGTTTAATTTGAAAAATGGAGTCGCCACGCCATTTTGATTTCCTCAAAACTTTGAAAAAAAGGAATAAGGGTTCGGAGGTTAAGTTACCCCTTGGGAAGAACGGATCGTCGTTCACCCAAGGTGCCTTGCCGAAGCAAGTCTCCCAAGATTCCATTTTTCGTGCTTGCTTGCGTGCTTTCTTGTGTGCATGTGTTGAAAAGAGGGGAGGGGGTTTTCCAAGTTGTCTACCGGACGTATAAACCATTTAGTTGGTTATCGCTCGGGATTCCTTGGATTTTTATGTGTTTGGGACTTTGATCCCTCCCTCATCTTGGACTTGTGATCATCACTATTTGACCTTGGGTCATGTGTGATCAAGAGAAGGACTCTCTTTTATGGTCAAAAAGTGAGGTCCTTTAGAAATGAATGACCTTAGCCCATCAATCCTACACCTTGAGACGATTGAGCTTGTGTAGGGACTACTATGCTCGTCTCAAGTGATAATCGGAGATATAGGGTTCAAGGCTTATTCATTTCTAAAGGGATTATGGCATCTTTAGGTGGAAGAAATGATGTAAAGATAGGACCTTTACACCATCTCACTCCAAGAGATGCTCCAAATACCAATGAGGACTAGGGAATGCATGTTTAGGATAAAAATGACATTTTTAATGAAAAGATGACATTTTAAGTGCAAAGGATGCTAATTGGTTGCGAAGGATGCTTTTTGATGAAAGAAATGATTTTTTAATGCAAAGGATGCGTCTTTATGTATGAAAAAAGGTTTTAGGTGCAAAGGATGCAACTTTAATGTAAAGATATCATTTTAAGAGCAAAGGATGCTATTTTGGTGCAAAGATAACATTTTTAATGCAAAGGATGCAACTTTATATGTAAAAATGGCATTTTAAGTGCAAAGGATGCTACTTTATGTAAAAAGGTGTCATTTTATATGACAAAGATGTTCTTTTGATGCAAATGATACCGCTTTGTATGCAAATATGCCATTTTAAGTGCAGATTGATATTAAATTACAAGTTGGAAAGGGTTGAAATCAGATTACAAATGAAAAGATGAAGTTTCTGCAAACTGGCCAATGTTGTCGCGTGACACAACTTGCCTGGCAAGGTATGTCGCGTGACATAGTTAGCCATTTGCAGAGACTTTTACAAGCCACATTTACAGACACAGCAAAGCCACAATCTAGGCAAGTTGCATCACAAATGGGTCTCAGAGAACAAGTATGTCAATAGTGAACACTTCAAGAGGGTGTGGATATGAGGAATCCACACTCATCTTGAGTGTTCATACAAAACAATGTCAAGCCGAGGCTATTACATGAAATGATGTGCAAACAGATACGGATCTAAGCAATATGAGACTAAAACATGTGATATTACTCAGGATGCATCAAAGTCAACACATTTAATACATAGATCTCATGTATAAGGAAGATAGGGGAGGAGAAAAGGATAGAGAATCGTTACCCTTGAAGACCACGACTTCCTATATCAAGTTAGATATAGGAGCCTTCAAACATCAGCCTCCGGAGCTGATATCAAGCCTTGGTTCAATGAGAACCGTTGGTTCTTTGTGTGTATATGAAGTGGTGTTGGATTGATTGAATGGTGTGTGATTTGAGAGGATTAATGTGTGTTTTGGGTGTATATGAGGAGAGAGAGTAGGCTCCTGGGCGTATTCTTGATAGAGTGACACTGAGGAGTGAAAAAGGCTCCCCTAAAATGAGAGGTGCAGGCCTCTATTTATAGCCTACATGGCAGTGGCTTAGTATGTCGCACGACATCACAAGCCATTACCGCTTTCCTTCTACAAACATGCAAGGTGGCAGCTTCTAGAATTCTTCACGGCAGGGTATGTTGCACGACATAAGAAGCCTTATCCATTTACCTTCTAAAAACCTGCAAGGTGGCAGCTTCTAGAAGGGCTTTTATGCCAAAAGGAAAATGTTGATTTTTAATTCCAAGTAATTCCTTCACCCCTCAGAAGGTTCGGAACAGTTCCCGAATTGCTCCTGAACTTTAGGAAAGTCCGGGGAATTGTCGAGAAACTTAATCGGAAGGCATGAGCCAGATTTGGGAACTTACAGCTGCGTAGCTTGAATACCCAGGGCCAGGATCAAAGTGTAGTTTAAAGGAGGGTAGAGACCCCTGATTCTGAATTGCACTTTCGGTTGGGGTGGCGAAGTAAAAACTCGGAGGGTACTGTGGATAGGATGAGCCGAATGCGATGGGAATAGAGGTTTGCTGTCCCGTGGGGGAGGTCATGAATGGATTTTGTGAGACTTGTGTGGTGCCGGGGGCTGGATGTCTTGAACTGGATTGCTGTTGAGGCATCCCAAATTGCTGTGGAGGAGAAGTTCCAAACTGATCCATAGTTGACTGCCGTCCCAAACCCAACTGAGAAGTCATACTAAGATTTTGTAACTGAGAAGCCCCTGACTGATGCATACCAAACTGTTGAGGCATACCAAACCGCTGTGACATACCGAGCTGACCCCGAATGCATTGAGGCGCACCATACTGGCCCAAATCGGACTGAAGTCAATTTGTTTCCCCAAACGACTGTCTCGGACCGGAGTGTGAATGTATACCAGACTGAGGCTGAGAGGATGGCTGTTTCATAGGTTGAGACGAGTGTGGCCCGATGGGGGTTCCGTATGAGGAAGGTGGTGGCATTCAGCGATAGTTTATCATACTAAGAGAGGGATGGGGATCCTCTTCCTTTTCTACCGTGAAAGTCCCATCGGGGTTGGGGGCAATCGTTAAGTGATCATCGAAATCTCATTCTGATTGGTACAAAGAGTTTCATGGACTCAGATTCCAATGTTAGCCATAAAATCACGATGAATCCCTGGTTCTGGTTAAAATTCCATCCTCAACCTTGGACATCAAAGAACTGCACTTGACAAGCCCATGACCAATATAGCGATCACATATCCCTTTGCTTGGCGAAGCCCTGGTCTGAAGAAATGTCTTGGCAAAGTCTCAATTTTTAAGAAGTGGCTTGGTAAAGCCTCAGTCTCATGGTTGTACATCTGACATGAGTAAAACTTCAACCTGATTGCAAAGTGGTCTGGAAATGAATCTAATAAAAACTCAATCCATCTCGTAGCAAAGTAGAGGAACCAACGTGGACCCGAAAAGACCAGAGAAGCCCCACTCTAAAGAAATGACTTGACGAAAGTCCCACCTTAAAGAGTCTAATGCAGATCTAATGGAAATTGAATTGTCAAAGAGACAACCCATCCTTCTATATTTACTTGATTATTTTCTTAAGTCAATTAGTCAACCGGAAAAAAATGTAAAAGAATGAAAAGTTAGAAATGTATACATGTAGGGGCATATTTTCAAAAACTGGGGACGAATCCCCGATTTGTATTATTTGATGGCCTCATTTGATGAAGGCACAAAAGAACTCGCTTTGGGTTCGACTCTTTTGTAGACAGGTTCGTAAAAGTGAATGGAAACCCCTGCTGACAGAAAATCAGTGTTTAGCTCTATTTTTTCTATAATGCAGAAAAAGAAGACTTGTCAAAACATATGGAAACATGTTTTATTCAAAAATAATCACAAGATTGCTTAAAACCCTTTATTAGTGTTCGGGTTATTCAACCCCTAATCTCGATATGAACAAACATTTTGATTAATCATGAGGAGAAAGTCGACCAATACTAAGAGTCAAAGTTGGCAAATTGTGAAGAAACATTGTGTATAGGAGAGGCCATTGAGGAGACCGAATTTATGGAATTTGAATGTGTTTATGACCGGACCATTTCAAGTTGCCTACGTTCCCCTTAATATAAGGAGCTCAGGTCACCGTAGTTCGGGTTTGAACGGTGTTTAGCTTTGGGAAAGGGTATGAATATTTGTGGTCCCTTTGGTGAAAAGGCTCAGATAGGGAGGTTGGATGATGAGGCACGGGCCTTGAGATGATTCCTTGACAAGTCATTTTCTGACGGCTAGTTCCATGATTCCATTGCTTCTTGATCGTCGTCTTTTATTGGGGGAGAAAGAATTTGAATACAGCTTAAGTGCTTATGATAAGCTTTTGCCCTTGCTTTAACTGCTCCCTTGTTATCGACAACTTCCATTCTTCGGGCTTTAATTTTGCCCATCTGTCAAGCTTCTAATTGGCAATGCAGGGTCCTTGGTTCATTTTTTTTTGAAGCTCCTGCTTGAACCTTTTTTTTTTAAGTACTTTGAGGACGAAGGCAAGCCCCTTCTTGGTCTTTCTTGATGCACACAAGGGCGAAGGCAAGCCCATAGGTTGTTGTCGACATAGGGTCAATCTTTCAATGCTGAGTGACTTTTGTTGTTCCTTGATGTTGCCGCCATCGTTGACTTGATCAAGGTGATGGTGGGGACATGTTTTGGAAAGTGTATGGTTTGATGGAGGCCTTTGTGAAGTAAGGAAAGTGTATAGGGAGGGCATTAGTTGACTTTCTCGCACCGGTTAATTAAAATCTTAATCATTTCAAGAGATTATTTGTTGAGCAATGTGAGTGATCACTTAAAATAAAACCATTTCATTAGATGTAATATAGGTTTACAAATAATGTCTCGAGTCTAGCGAGAAAAGAGAAAAAGAAAAAAGACATATAAAAGTTAGACATTTAACTACTATGTCCAAAATGGACTAAAACAACAAATGTCCAGGAAGGACTTAGGTGAGAGAGAAAAATACTGGAACCTACGAAGGTTGCCTAAAAGACTATTTTAATATTTTAATTTAATATATGGATGGGTAGCCCCTAGTCTAGCTACTCTTTGTTGTTGGACCACGCCTCTACCCTTCAACATTGGAAGCAAATTCCTCATGAAGCTATGACAGATTATGCTCGCCTTGGGTGACTTCAGGAATTCCTTGCTTACCGGCCCTAATGGCCGCCTTATCTGACATCAGATTATCATCATCCCATTTCCCCTTGGCATCAGTTGTGAACTTATCGAAGGGCAGGAGTTCAAAGAATTTCACTAAATCCGGCTTTTTCGCGGTCACATGCTTGTTGCAGTCAAACCAGCCATTCTCAACATTTGTTGCGACTAAATCATCTAGCTTGCTAAGGGAAATGTCAAAGTCTATTGAATTCACAGAGCTTGAATCATAAAACTCAATCATGTTTACACTCGTGTTGTTTGGGAAATGATCATTGGCAGTGTTGAGATCACTGAGGCGCTCGAGCTTGCCCTCCTTAATAAACCCCCGAATTGCCTTTCTCAAAGCTATACAGTTGTCGGTTGTATGACCCTGATACAGGTGGAAGGCACAGTACATGCTTCTGTCCATGTTAGCTGCGGGATTCTTTGGCTTGTAGTTTTCCATAGGTTTGAGCAGGTCTTCTTTGATCAGTTCCTCTAACATTTAGCTTAGACGCATGTCTAGCTTATCGAAGCGATGGAAAGGCTGTCTCCGAGAAGAGTCATTGCTTTGCTGGGCTGTGCTACCGTTGCTTGACTGATGTCCCTGATGGATGTAGTTGATAGAAATGTCTTTTCCTTTGCCGGGGGCCGGTGCAGGGTTGAATGCAGTTGCTGCTCTGTATTGATAAGGTGGCTATGTGCTTGGGGCCTACTTTTCCTTCAGGTCATTCTCGAACAGGGAACCCGTATCGACCATGGCTCGGAGATCAAGGAAGAAGCGATGGCTGACTGATGGTCTTACTGATGGCTTTAAACCTGACTGGAAGATTTTCATTTGTTCGTCCTTAGGCAATGACTTCAAGATTTCAGAAAGCTTCTGGCTATGTTCCTTGCAAAGTTCTTCCGTAGTTTCGTCTGCCTTCTATTCTGCCGGCATAACCACATGCGGGTCAATAGAAACCTCTGGACTGCTGGAACCTGTGACCAAAGGTCCACTGATGAAGGGAACCCTGATATGGGGTTGGACAAACATGTTTTGAGAGAACGGAGTATAATTTAGTGGATACTGTGGAAATTGAGGGACTTGAGGCCATGAAGCAGCTGGAACGAATGCACGCTGTTCGAAGTAATGGGTTAGAAAAATTATGTGGGGGAAACCTGGTGAATTCTGGGCATATTGAGAGAAGGAAGTGAACACGGGAGGATTTTGATGGTTATCTGGATTTGTTTGAGAGGGTCCAGCGCTGTGATGGTTGTTTTGAGTGAAAGTGGTAGAACCAACTTCAAACCTTTCTGTTCGAACCGCTTGTGAGGTGCCAGGAGCTGCTTGACCTGTATTATTCTGAGGAGGAATACCCGACTGCTATTGAGGGGTGCTGAACTGACCCATTCCGAGCTGATGACCCGAACCAGACTGAGGTTGTGAAGTAGTAAACTGACCCATTCCAAGTTGTGGGGCGGAAATGAACTGATTGAAACCCAAAGTGAAAACTGAGAAGCATTGGGGGCAGGTTGACCAAAATCGGACTGATGAGGAGTACCGATTTGATGAGGCTGAGATGTACTGGATCGACCCATTCCAGACTGATGACCTAGGCCAGACTGCTGAGGCATACTAAGCTGTAGGGGCTAAGAGACAGGCTTAGTTATAGGCTGGGGCATGCTTGGCCCATTAGCAGTTCCACACGAAAGGGAGCAAGGCATTTGATGGTAGTCGGCATGCCCAGGAAGGGAATTAGCTTCGTTCTCCTCATCAACCGTAAAGGTTCCATTAGGGTTTCAAACAATTGCTATTCCATGGCTTCTGACACTTTCCAATAAATGACTGATATGAGCCTCTTGATGTTGTCTTATAGTTCCAATATCTGATTCCACTGTTCGGCATTCTGCGGATTCTCGGGGTATGGAGTAGTACGTCCCCCACTGTTCTCCTCTGAGCTAGCCATTGCCGAAACTCTGAGCTGAAGTGAAAGAAGAAACCGATGAATTATCTGATATTCCAAAACAGAATGAGCTGAACAAACGATGACCTGAGATCCTGATCCAAACTTTGCTTACTGTGGAAGTCACAAAAGGGAGCGGTTCAGACTCAGGAAAGTGAAATTGGATGGTGTTTAGGCTTAGGGCTCATGCAACATGCAATTATTTGTTCGAGTTTACTTAAAACACCTTTTCTCAAATCCTAAACGATTGGAAAGGATTGTTTTTTTAAACTACTCTAAGTTCTGGATCAGTGGGACCCATCACTACGCCTACGGACCCTCAACCTGTAACCTCGAACAAGGGTCCGTAGGGCAAGCGGGTCCCATCGACCGAAAAGTAAAACGGACCTAAGGTCTGGCGGATCATGAAGTCATAACGTGCACTCGATGCAAATTATCGGCGAAGGCAACATCGAGGGTCAAGATAGAGTTAAGGTGCCTGACTAAAAGCCGGCATGACCTTGACTGATAATAGTCCACAAAAGATATTGACTCGTCGTTGGGTAAGCAGTAATTAAGCAAGGACTGGGCATTAATCCTTGATAACTCGGTGTCACACCGGAAGCCGATGCATAAACCGTGCGGGTCAAAGTCAAAGTCCGAGCCCAGTTAAGATCGAGTCAAAGTTCATGACGGAAAACCGGCTTGACTTTGACTGATTTAGGCCCGCGGAGGATCCTGACTTGGAAGGTTAACTAGGGTTTGACCGACGCGAGGTATACACTAACATGGTCTGATACGGACCGAACCAAAAAACCAACCAAGTCTCAGATAAAATGTGTGTCACGGACAAGTGCAGGGTCGATACGAGGGTAAACCAATGGCAGTTTGGGTCGTCCCATGCTCGCACCGAGAGGCGTAGTAAGGCCTCCCAAGCTGCTACTGAGATTTTCCGGGTTAAGGACATAGTGTGCAGTGTACGGTCAACGTGCGCTTAGTGTGCGGCAGTCTACATTCTTTTTTGAGTAAAAATAGAAATTTTCAAATGTGTTTTAAAGGCATGATGCATGCAAAAATATATATATATAAATATATATTTTTTTTTGAAGACAATCCATAAGAAGGCGTTTTAAGAAGAAGTTTAATGGTTTCCAGCCTATATATTGGGTATCATTTTTTTTCCGGAAAACATGTAAGTACATAAATGCACGAGCACATAAGCTCATAAACACATAAAATTTAAATAGTTAAGGAAATGGATCCGACAGTCAAAATTTTGACTTTCCCGGGACGATCAAACAGATAACAGCGCATAACGGGAAAACACATGCACACATAAAAACAAAAGTTTCAAGTGTTGGGACGGAAGTTTGACCCTCAAAAGCTTTTTTTATTATCATTTTTTAAAAACAAGTCTTATTATTTGTTTGAAAAACGAGTTTTCTTTTTTTAAAAAAAAAAAGAGCTTATAAGTTCCCCAGCGGGGTCGACATTGTGATGTCAGCCGATTTTTTTTGAAAATCAACGGAGTCGCCACACCGTTTTTAGTTTTAAGGGGCCAAAACTTTGAAAAATGCTAAAAATTAAAGAAAATGAGTTCGGAGGTCACGTTACACACCGGGATGGACGTTTGACGTGCACCCGGAATGCCTCGTATGACTAGTCTTCCAAACTTGAAAATTTTTGTGTGTGTGTGTGTGTTTTGAAAAAGATTTTGCATAATAGGAGGTTTTATGGAAATAACAGAAATACCAAGGACTGGACTGGAAAATAGTTTGAAAACAGTGACTAAACTGAAAATAACAGAAAACTGGAAAACTGTTTGCAGATGACAATGTCATCCGCGTGGATGAGACTGTAGTACAATCTTATCCGCGCGGATGGGCCTGCAGTGTCAATATTTTTTACAGTTTCCAATTTAGTCACTGTAATTTCCAGAAACTTAACTGGATTTATAGGACTTAACTGGAAATATAACTGAAAGCAGAAAATAAAGGAAATGCTTGGATTTTTGGCATCTTTGTTTTGTCCTCTCTTTCCCTAGACTTTGATTAGTGGTCATAAGTGATGAATCCACTTAATCAAGCCATCCCGGGGGTACATTAGGACTTTGAAAACATGTCATTTGCTAGGGACAAGGGGGATTTTGACATTAAAAGTAATTTAACAAGAAAAGTTAGGTCAAGATGTATCAACTTTAGGGGAAGATATCTAAGGTGGTCATAAGAAGACCATCCTTGAGACCTATACTCAAGTGTATCTTATACATCTTGTGTGACCTATTTTGTGAGTCTAAATGATTTTTATCCAAGGAAAGAGTTCCAAGGTGAGCATCTTAGACATAGGGAGGGGGATTTACAAGGAAGCAAATAATATGGACCTTTTAAAGTGGTCATCTATGGAGATGGGTTCCAAGATGACCATACTTTAGGTCAAAAAAGCAAGTACCAAGTGAAATCTAGTTAATGTAAACAAAGGGACTAGGGGATTTGCATAATGAAAAGTATGGACCCTTATAGAGAATCATCCATGGAGATAAACTCCATGGAGATCCTCTTGGATCCTTGGGACAAAGGGGGAAAGGGAGGTGAACAAAAAGTAGTAACTAAGACTACATAATTTAAATATGGAGTAAGTGTATTAATGAATGAGAGAGATATGAGTAGAGGGAGTAAGGGTTTACCAATTTTCTTGGGTTTTTGTTTAGGGTTTGAAGGTTTCAAAGGGTTAGAAGTAGTTTTGGAGTGGATTTGAGGTTGGATTTGGTGTGGAATTTGAGTTGTGAGGGTGTAAATGGCTGTTTGAGAATGGATTTTGATAGAATAATAGTTGGTTGTCATATTTTTTGGCCTTGTTAAACTGAGGGAGAAGGGCTGTATTTATAGGTTGGCTGGGGTACAATCTTATCAGTGTGGATTAGATTGTAGGCACAATCTCATCCGCGCGGATGGGATCAACAGCGTGCCTGGTTTTTGTAGAAAGCAGTTTTGGCTGTTTGCAAATGGTCAATATTCATTTTTTATTGGGAATGACATATTTCCAGCGAGGACCTATGCCACTTTTTACTCCTAAGAGGTCTTTCCTCATTCAAATTGTCAAAATAAAGTCCAAAATGCCCCTAAATGATTATATATCATTAATTTGAGCTGACAGAACATTAACGACCCAGATTGGGGCACTTACAGAGAGACTGAAGTAATCAGCCAACTGCTGGTTCGTGCACCCTTTGGCTTTCATGGATGGGGTGTAGGTGTCAAGGTGGGTCTTGGGGCAGGCAGTTCCATCAAACAGTTCCAAGTTAGGTATCACAAACTTGTGGGGTAAAGGCACAATAGAATCAAGATATGTGGGACAGAGGGTAGCCTTCTTTCTTGTCATTTCAGCGATCTGCGCTTTCATTTCCTTATTTTGTTCCATGAACTAAGCCAGATGAGGGTCCACTGGTGGAGCCAGAGCGTTCAAACCAGTGACCGAGCTGGAGAGAGGAGTTACCATTGGCGGCACACTGGTGGAAGGGATGGTCGGGCCCAAGGCATAGGTGAAAACCTGCCCTTGGTCTTAATTACCCTGGGGAGCGTTAGTCGAAGCCTCGACAAAGGGATAGAACCCAACGACTTGTGGTTGATTTCCAATGGGTAAAGAGGGTGCTGGCAGACCAGAGGTGGCCGGGTAGCATGGGTTCCCGGGGTGAGACTCGTAGGGAGACTTAAATGCGGGTTGTGGTCCTTGGTTGTTGAACTGCATGCCTGGCTGCGATGATGGTGTATAACCGGGAGGATACTGTGGTCCCGGTGATTCTGATGAGACTGGGATGGGGGCTTGCTGACCCATAGGACCTTGAGTAAGGAACGGGTTTGTGGAGGCTGGCGAGGCGCCGGGAGCTGCTGGACCAGTATAATTTTGAGGAGGGACACCTGACTGTTGTCCTAAGACAAACTGTGGTGGCGGCATTCCAGATTGTTGCTGCGGGACTCTGAACTATTGTTGTGAAGGCCCGGACTGATCGGTTCCAGACTGCGGTGGGATCCCAACTTGCAGCGGCATTCCAAGGTACCCCCAACCATGGGAAGAAATTCCATACTGATTATTTCCCCACTGAGGGACTGCAAACTGACTTGTCCCGCTGGACTATATGGGGCCACTGGACTGAGGCTAAGGAGCTGGCTGACCCATTGGTCGAGGAGCATGGGCTCCGGCAGTGGTGCCATAAGAGGCTGGTGGTGGCATTCTGGTGTAGTCAGGGCGACCGAGATTGGGATTAGGATCCTCTTCCTCCTCCATGGTGAAAGTGCCATTGGGGTGGAGACTGGCAGCCAAACTGTGGCTCCTAATAGCCTCCAGAAGGCTGTTCATTTGAGCTTCTTGTCGTAGTCTCATCTGTTTTGCCAACTGATTCCACTGTTGTTCTGTTTGGGGAGTCCCGGGAGGTGGAGTGGTATTGTCCCCATTGTTACCAGCTGATGTAGACATTCTGAAAGCCGGAAGTGAAGCAAATGTCAAAGCTGACGACGTGCTTGATTCTTCCCAACTGACCAGACGGTGACCCGGTGTCCGTACCCAAGCTTTGCGAGGTGCTGCGGGAGGAAGATATAAGGGAGGTTCAGACTTTGGAAATTGAAAAGGGGGTAGATGTTTGGGCTCAGGGCTCATACAACATGCATTTATTTGGTTGAATTTACTTAAAACGTGTTTTCTTAAACCCTAAGTGGTTGGATAAGATTTCTCTTTTTTTTCTTGTTACTCTGAGTCCTGGATCAGTGGGACCCATCACTACGCCTACGAACCCTCAACCTGTAACCTCGAACAAGGGTTCCATAGGGCAAGCGGGTCCCACCGACCGAAAAGGAAAATGGACCTAAGGTCTGGCGGATCATGAAGTCATAACGTGCACTCGAAGCAAATTATCGGCGAAAGCAACGTCGAGGGTCAAGATCGAGCTAAGGAGCCTGACAAAAAGTTGGCATGACCTTGACTGATAATAGTCCGCAAAAGATCTTGACTCATCATTGGTTAAGCAGTAATTAAGCATGGACTAGGCATTAATCCTTGATGACTCGGTGTCACACCGGGAGCCGGTGCATAAACCGTGCGGGTCAGAGTTGATGACTCGGTGTCACACCGGGACCCATCACTACGCCTACGAACCCTCAACCTGTAACCTCGAACAAGGGTTCCGTAGGGCAAGCGGGTCCCACCGACCGAAAAGGAAAATGGACCTAAGGTCTGGCGGATCATGAAGTCATAACGTGCACTCGAAGCAAATTATCGGCGAAAGCAACGTCGAGGGTCAAGATCGAGCTAAGGAGCCTGACAAAAAGTTGGCATGACCTTGACTGATAATAGTCCGCAAAAGATCTTGACTCATCGTTGGTTAAGCAGTAATTAAGAATGGACTAGGCATTAATCCTTGATGACTCGGTGTCACACCGAGAGCCGGTGCATAAACCGTGCGGGTCAGAGTTAAAGTCCGAGCCCCAGTCAAGATTGAGTCAAAGTTCATGACGGAAAACAGGCATGACTTCGACTGATTTAGGTCCGCAGAGGATCCTGACTTGGCACGTTGACTAGGGTTTGACCGACGCGAGGTATACACTAACACGGTTTGACACGGACCGGACCAAAAACCAACCAAGTCTCGGATAAAATGTGTGTCACGGACAAGTGCAGGGTCGACACGAGGTTAAACCAATGGCTATTTGGGTCATCCCGTGCTCGCACCGAGAGGCGTAGTAAGGCTTCTTAAGGGCATGATGCATGAAAAAGATTTTTTTTTTTTGAAAACAATTTTTTTTAAATGAGACCAGTACGTGGCGTTGTTAAACCATAATTTATCCCAGGCTCCGATAATGAAGCATTTTTAATGGGAAGGTTAATGGTTTCCAACCTATATACTGAGTATCATTTTTTTTGAAAGGCATGTAAACACATAAGCACATAAAATTTAAACAGTTAAAGAAATGGATCTTATCAGTCAAAATTGTGACTTTCCCGGGACAGTCCAATCGATAACAACGCGTAATGGAAAAACACATACACAAACAAAAAATAAAAGTTTCAAGTTTTGGGACGGAAGCTTGACCCATAAAAACTTTCTTTTCTTTTTTTTTTTTGGAAAAAAGACAAGTTTTATTTATTATTTGATAAACGAGTTCTTCTTTTTTTTTTAAAAAAAAAAAAAAAAGCTAATTTTTACCCCAGCGGAGTCTCCACTGTGATGTACCCGATTTTTTGGCCAGGCCCGACAATGCCATTTTGGAAGTTTGAAAAATCTTTATCGGACTTTGAAAAATCAATGGAGTCGCCACGCCGTTTTTAGTTTAAGGGGCCAAAACTTTGAAAATGCCAAAAATTAGAGAAAATGAGTTCGAAGGTCACGTTACACTCCGGGAAGAGCATTTGGCGTTGTAGCGTTGCACGGATTTTGAACATCCCCTTTTTATTTATCTTTTGAGTCGCCACCTATATTATTCATTTGGAAAATATAAAAAAACCATTTTGAAAGAGATTTTGGGTTCGGGGCTTAGGTTATGGAATGGGAAGGTCAAGGAGCACCCATTCCACCCAATCCGGAGATCGTTCTTGCTAAAGAAAAGAGAGGTTTTCGAAAAAAGAAAAGGATTTCAAATAAAAAAAGAATAAAATAAAGATCCATTTAACGGGGTTAAACGGAATGTAGGATCGATTGCTTCGAGACCATCCCCATGATTTAGGGAGGCTCTAGGCCGATCCTAGATTCTATGTATTTATACAACTCTAACAATCAAATAGAAAGGAATTAGGGGTTACCTTGCGTGAGGTGATTCGGGTAGAGTTTTGACTCAAGTTTAGAATCGAATATTGACATGGACAGAGCTTCGCCTCAGTCCTTGACTCGGATCTTGATGTTTGTTTATCAACAAGGTTGACAAACAAACTTTGAGGTGATTTTAGGGGTGATTTACAGGAATCTTTCAAGGAGAGAAACCAGTAAATGTAGGGGAATTGTTTGGATTTTCGGACCTCTGAAATACTGGAAGTCACCAGGCATTTATAGGTGTTTAAGAGGTAAAGGTGGAGAGGTAAAACACTCCTAGGAAGGTTCCAGACTCCAAAATCAACGGTTGGCCGGATGGATGAAGTTTTATCTTGAAAAGAGGTTGAAATTGACGAGGAAACTGTCATCTGCTTGCTGCAAAATACCAATATCTCGCACGAGACATGCCATTCCGCGCGGGATATTGCAGTCTGAGGACAATTCTGCCATTCCCTCATTATCTCGTATGCAGTATAGTCCAAACTAATGGTGGTTAGTCAAAACATAACGAAACACGACAAAATGGTGGATTTCCACTTCTTGACTCAAAGCGAGACTTAGAGTGGTATAAATGTGATCCGAAGGGTTCAGAATGGGGTGTCTACAGAGCCCCTCGTCGACAAGTCTTATGGAAGAAGTCATGTCGATGATAGAAAAGACATCATTCTGAACATTGGGATGGTCGGACCGCACGGCTTCCTACGTATCTCTATCTGAGAATCAGACCATAACGTAGTTCGACTCCAAAACACGAAAAGGCTGCTTTAGGTATTTTGAAAATCATTTTGAAAATCGAGGAGATTTTGTTTTGGAAAGGTAAATTCATACTGAGGAATCAAATCAAGACCCAATTCTGAATATACCTGGCTGTCTAAAGATTTGCCTGTCTGGGCTCCGAACCTGCGGGGAAATATGTTAGAAAACAAAGGCTTACCTGTCCGGTCCTTTGAGTCCCGTCGGGTTTTTGTAACGATTCGCCTGTCTGGGCTCCGAATCGGGCTTTTTTGTTGTTGAGGATGACGATTCACCTACTTGGGCGTTGAATTGGGCTTTTGTGATGACGATCCACCTGTCTGGGCATTGGACCAAGCTTTTGATTTGATGATCCACCTGTCTGGGCATTGGACCGGGCTTTTCTGATGACGATCCACCTGTCTGGGCATTGGACCGAGCTTTTGATTTGATGATCCACCTGTCTGGGCGTTGGACCGGGCTTTTCTGATGATGATCCACCTGTCTGAGCTCTGAATCATGTGGAATGAGTTGATTTTTGGATCAATTGGTTTTTCGGGCGACTGGTGCCGTACCGGGCGATCGTGCGGATGTCACGTTCGGCTCGTTCCGTGACTTGCGGTGCCGATTTTTCCACGTTTCCTTGCTAGTGTATCATTTCCAAGGGTAAATGTGTCAAAATTTTGAGTTTTAACGTTGCGTAGACACTTATTGTCGAGGACAATTTTGTAAAATTCCAGAAGGAATATCTCGCGCGAGATATCATGTCTCGTGCGGGACTTCTACTGTCGGGGCAATATATAACAGCAGCTGCTGTTTAATTTGAAAATATCTCTTTTCAAATTCCCTCCCTAGCTTGAGCCCAGGCGATTTTTCTCTGCAAATTTTCGCTAGTTGCTTGTTGATTCCTCCTCCCAATCAACTTTGAGTCCTTCCTCCCTCCATAATCAATGGCTCGAGAGAGAAAAAATCCAATTTTGGGGAGTTATTTGCTTGGGAAAGATTATCCCCGCGATGACCTCACTTTCGATAGGGACGTGCATATTTCTACCGCCGTTCGGGAAGGTTTGGTAAGAGCTTCTCTCTCAATTCTTGTTTCTTGTATTGCTTTGCCTTTGAACCCATGCTTTTTTTTTTGAATTCAAACTTCATCAATGGCAGTTTTTCTTTGCTTTTTGTCTAGAACTTGGTTCTACCTTGCATGCTTCATTTTTTGTTGAATTTGTTGGATGCTTGTCATCGCGTTGTGTGCGTATGAGTCTCCTACATATCATGGATTATAGGAGGGGTTGATTCGGGTAGTCAAATGCATCTTTGGGCATGCTTTTCTTGTACGCATGCCAAGTGTTCGATGAAATGCCTCAATGAAAATTTTCTTCTATTCCTTTGAGATTTCTGCCATGGAATGATTTCTAACATTGCTCTTTTGTTCTTTCTCTGTTTAGCAGTCGTACAGGCCGACGAAAAATTGCCGTGGGAGCCCGAAATTGGCTAGAGCTTTGTGGGACAAGATCAAGGACCTTAATGGGGTTCGAGCTAGGATGGCTCAAACAGGACTTTTGACCTTCGTTGATAACCTCCAAGGGATGAGACGAACTCCCCAAGTTCTTCAGGCGATCAGGGAGAGGTGGTGGGATACTACTCACACCGTGCATCTGTGCTTTGGGGAAGCCACTATGACTCCGATGGACTTCCTTGCTATTACGGGGCTAGAGTTCACTGGTGAGCCCCTTCCGAAGACTGCGAGTTATAAGCCTGCGAGTCCAGCTGTGTGGAGGCAATTGATTGGTTTAGCCCCTAACAAGGTTAAGGGGTTTTTTGCTGAGTTGTCGCCTCTCCGGGGTCAACTTGAGACTTATGCGGAGAAACCGAATGCAGACACCGATCGGTTGGTGCGAGGTGCCCTCTGGTACATTCTTTCGGAGACTATTTTTGCGAACCACTCTTCTACGGCCCGTCTTTCTCTTTTGGGTTTATTGGTGAACTTGGATGACGTGAGGACTTATGATTGGGGCTCAGCGGGGCTGGCCTTCTGTTATCACGCCATGGACGAGGCGTGTAGGCACACTAAGGATACCCTGTGAGGGTATTCTTATGCTTGGGAGGTATGCTCTTGATTCTGTTTTCGTCCTTTATCTGTACGCTTTGTCTGTATTTTGTACTGAATCTGTTCTGTTTTCTTGTGCAGATATAGGGCTATGTTGTCTTTGGCCTGTACAAGTTTGAGCTGGAGAGCCGGACCTCTTTGTTCCCGGATATCAGGAGGTGGAGCCACCCCAATCGGAGTGTTGATGAGGAGGAGAATCAGGAGTGGACCCTGACGGTTGCAGAGGCGCGGGCCATGTTGGACGCCTTTGAGTATGAGCGATTGGGCCTTTATCCATGGACCCTGATGGAGCAGGAGGTCCACCGTGCTTGGGATGCCACTGCGATGTAGAGGATGCTGGCATCTCTGGAGGGGGATACTATGTATCTGGGCGAGCAAGTCTTTCCTTAGCATGGTAAAGGTAGACTGCCATATAGGGTGCCAGCGGATCCGCCGAGGGCGATGTACCCTACCCACTTCATTCCAGATGATGGTTATGCTGCTCTTGTGGAGGGTTATGCGGCTATGACTCATGTTTTCCGAGGAGCCTCTTATGCGGAGCTCCTGCCTCGACTGATGGGTCCCCTTTCGGTGGGTGCTAGGCTATCACTTGCTCGTGGTTCCGCCTCTGCCTGTGCCTCAGGTTCCTCAGCCCCTAGTACTTCTTCCCAGTCTGCTGGTTCTCTGCCCTGCATGCTAGATTTTGGTCCTCTGAGCTACACGTATATGATGGGGAGCATGCCGATGCTGGGCCACATCCCGACTCCGGATCATATTCCCGAGGGTTACCGTCTTCTGCCTGTTGTCTCCTTGGTATGTTTCTGTTCATATTATCTCCCGTAATCGTCCATATAAGTGTATATGTCCGACTTCATCTGAGCATTTCTTTTCTTTTGTTGTTAGATCACTACGTCCACTGTTGATTATAACCGGGGAGCAAGCAAGATGGCGGGACTGATGGCCCTGGTGTCGGACCTATCTGAGAGGCTGTTCCTGAAGGCATCTTTGGCGGCTTCGATGGTGGCCTCTGCGGTGACTCCGACTTGTGGAGCCAAGAGGTCGAGGAGGGACGGTAGCCCCAGTGGTGGTGAAGGCGAAGGTGCCGGCGGCTCGGGTGACCTGATGGCTTGATCCCCCTTTTCTCCCCACTTGTTTTTGATGATTTGTAAATATTGGCCGTGTGGGACCAGACAATTTTTCCTTTCTTTTGGTACCTGTTAGGATGTAGATAGCACAAAAAACAAGGTTTTATTAATTCCTAGTCCTAGGTCTAATTATTTAGTTTTTTAACTTTCTCGACTTTCCGTGATTGGAAATGAAATGGCCATTTAGGCCGCAGTTTTGGGCTTAAATTTGGTGTTGCACTGTATGTTAAGAACTGTACGTGCAGGTTTTTTGAGACTTGCTTCGTCAAGTCGGGGCTAGATTGTTATTTGTGCATAACTGTTGATGTTTTTCCGTGGCGATGTATCGCGCGGGACAAGGCATCTCGCGCGAGACACGCTTCCCAGGCAGAATTCTTTTCCTTCTCCGAACATGATTTTGTCAGTTTTCCCTATAAAAACACCCTGTAGTCCGGCCAGATAACTCATCCTAGCCTTTCAAACTCTAGAGATATTCTGTTAGGGTGGAGTTCTTGTCTTCTTTTCAACCCTGTGATCCATGGCTTCCAAGGAGATCGCCCCAACGTCCATGATTGTCGATGATTTTTCTTTGCCTTCTGAAGTGATTGAAGCCTTCAAGCAAGCATCAAGAGATTTCGTGAGGTCGTTTTGCAACCGATCTCGTAATAAGTTCATAGCAGAATTCGGATTCAGAATCCTTTTCACCTTGAAGAACCTCCAACCGGATTGGAATCTTTTACAGGGTGCTGCTCGATTTTGGGATCCCTCTGTCCATCTTTTCAATTTTTCTCTTAATGAGATGGTGCCTACTGTGGAGGAATTTGCCATCATCTTGGATATGCCCTTAACTGGTGAGATTGCTGTTCCTAAATACAATAGGAATCATTCAGAGGCCTTGAACGAATTGCTAGGGATCCCCTTGATACTTGCTATGAGTTGGTTCACCGCGGGTGGGTAGATTGTTCTTCTTTTCCTGAACGATTCAGCGGAGATTCAGATGATGACGCATTTCATGTTTACAAACGGAACTTTTTGGCCCTTTCTCTTTTCAGAGATGTTTTTTTCACATGCAGGGACGGCTTGGTTGACTCCTAATTGGTGGAAATTGTTCAGCAGGCTAGGAAACGTTCTAGAAACATCATTCCGCTAATTTTGGGTAAAACCCTGGATGGTCTTGATGAGTTGCATAAGAACGGTGCCATGACTCAAGGGAGTCCTCTTTTGTTTACTATTTGGCTTAGGGAGCATCTCAAGTTGGTAGGTCCCCCGTTGGAATATTCCCAGTTCACATATCATACGCGAAAGTTACTGATTAAGGATCTCTCGGTGGATGAGTGGGCTGAGTTGATTGCGAAGACTGTAACTGTTGATATCCTTTGGTGTCCACCTTATTGGAGGTTGAACAAGTATGTTGCCAATACCTAGGTTTTAGACAGGGTTGTTCTCCCGGGTTTGCGAGATTCCTCCTTTTATTTTTCCAAGCGGGTGCTCCGTCAGTTTGGTCAGCACCAGGACACTTATCTTTTCGAAGGGGCCTCTCGTGGTGTGTCTTATATTGGTGTAGAGTTTGCGCAGGTGCTAGCTCAAGCATGGGGCGAATGAACTAGTCGGGACCGCTGGTCGAACCTTCGAACTTTTAATGCAAGTGTCTTCTTATCAGACAAGTATCTGGATTGGTTCCTTCATACTGGACACCCTAGTGTGGAGAAGATTGATGGTCTGTGGCTTCCACTGCTAGGGGATTCTTTTGTAGCTAGCAACATTTTGCGAAGGAGCGAGGCTCAGTTTGATCCTGCTAATGTACGGACCGATCCAACCCAGGATTTTCTTGATGGGGATTGGTACGAGAGGCAAGGCAAAGGGATGCCTGGAAAGACGCAAGCTTTAGATAGGCCGAATGTCTTCAAGAGGCTTTTTGAGTCCGTCTTTAATCGTCTCGAGGGATGTTCGGCTTCGAAGGGCCCAAAGCGCAAGAAGGATCGCGAAGACGGTGGTGATCATGTCCACCGGCCTACCAAGTCAATGAAAGGCTAGATCTTAAGGAGTACCAAGAGATTGCTTTGAGAGATCAAAAGTTTTGCTTTATTAGTATTTTTTTTTTCAAGATTGTTAGCTTAGCAAATTAGTCGTTGTGGTTAGGATTTCCCTTTTGCCATTAATAAAATGCATTAGATTAATAACAGAACAAAATTAGATTTATTTATTTGATTAGACCGAACCCGAAGGTTGCCTATGTTCCTCTTTTACAGCAATTAAATAAGAGGCTCAGGTCTGACGTAATTCATTTTTGAGAGAAAAAGGACAAAATACGGTTTCAGGCCGAGGGGTAATGTCGCGCGAGACAAGGCCTCTTTTTTTTTTTATGCAAACCCTTTCTTTTGCCTAGACTGCCCTTTCGAGTTTTCAATCCAGCGGGCTTCTTTTCTTGTGTAAGCTCTAGTTTTTGCCTAGGCCGTCCCCTTCGGGATTTTCAACCTAACGAGCGTTTTTCTTTTAAGAGGCCAAGTCACGCGAAGTATTTCTTGAGCTTAACCATGTTGATTGGCTTCGGTAGCTGATCTCCGTCTAAGTCTACTAGCTGAAGGGCTCCCCCAGAGAATATCTTCTTTACGATGTAGGGTCCTATCCATCTTGGTCCCCATTTGCCTAGTGGGTTGAAAGGTCCAGGACGATGCTCACGGAGAACCAGGTCGCCCACTCTGATGTTCCTTGTCTTGACCTTTTTGTTGAAAGCTCTTGCCATTCTTCTTTGGTAAGCTTGAGTGTGCTTGGCTGCTTTCAGCCTCCTTTCGTCTAGCAAGGCAAACTCTTCGTATCTGCTTTCTAACTAGTCGACTTCATTCACTTGGTTTTCTAGGAGAACCCTTAGTGATGGTATTTCCAATTCTATTGGTAAGACAACCTCCATTCCGAATGTGAGGGCGTAGGGAGTCTCTCCTGTAGCTGTTCGGACTGATGTGCGGTATCCCCACAGTGTGAAGGGTAATTTGTCAGGCCAGTCTTTCCCAGTGACTGCCATTTTTCTGATGATTGTTTCGATTATATTGTTTGCGGCTTCAACTGCTCCATTCGTCTGAGGCCTGTAAGGAGATGACTTGTGTCTTATGATTTTATAATCGGTTAGGAGGTGATCGGTTTCCTTCTCGAAGTACGAGCCATTATCGGATATCATCTCTTACGGGACCCCGTATCGGCATATGATGTTGTGTTTGATGAATTCTGCAACCTTTCTGGCATTCAAAACTTTGTAGGAGGTGGCTTCGACCCATTTAGTGAAATAGTCGATGGCTACTAGGATGAAGCAGTGCCCATTGGCTCCTGTGGGTGTGACCTTTCCAATCACATCTATCCCCTATGTCGAGAACGGCCAAGGAGAAGTCATAGGGTACAGCAAGGAAGGCGGTGCGTGCTGAAGGTTGGCGTGTATCTGACACTTATGGCACTTCTTGACCATTTTGGTACAGTCGGATTATATGGTTAGCCAAAAAGTACCCTTGTTTGATGATCTTTTTGGCGAGCATGTTTCCGCTCATGTGGGTTCCACATATGCCTTGATGAACATGGTTCATTATGTCTCGGGCCTCTTCCTCGGTGGCTCAAAGGAGGTTTCCTTGGGAATGCTTCTTGAATAGATGGCCAGCTATGATGGAGTAATTAGCAGCCAACCTCTTAAGGGCGATCTGAGTCTTCTGATCTGTCTCAGGTGGGATGGTTCCATCTAGGATGAAATGCAAAATATCATGGTACCATGGTTTCTCTTCGGAGTTCTCAACAATGGGACATTCGGATAACCATTTGTCTTTGCAGTCATGGAGATCTATAACGGCGCAGTAGGCGGGAGTTAAACGTCGTGTTATTTTGAAGGGTTTGACTACTTTTCCTTTAGGGATTTCGACCAAGGAAGCGAGTGTAGCCAATACGTCTGCAAATCGATTTTTATCTCTAGGAAGATAGTGGAATGAGACATCCTGAAATTGTCGCCCCAACTCTTGGAGGTGGGCACTGTATCTTTGAAGGGTTGGATCTTGGATCCTCCAATTTTTCAGTGTCTGATTGATGATTAACTGGGAGTCCCCAAATACCTCGAGTTCGGTCACGTTGCGTTCTATGGCTGCCTCAAGTCCTGCTATACAAGCCTCATATTCTGCGGTGTTGTTCGTGGCATCAAAGTCGAGACATATTTCTAGTGGGGTGTAGATGTCATCGGGGTCTACCAACAACATTCAAATGCCGAACCCTCTCTTGTTGGCTGTGCCATCGAAAAATAATTGCCATTTATTTTCGTCTTCTATGCTCATGATGTCTTCATCAGGAAATCACGGGTCTTCCCCCTTCGCTTCGTCACAAGGAAATTCGGCCAACTGATCTGCGAATACGCTCCCCCTGACGGATTTCTGAGTGACGTAAGTGATATCATATCTCGCGAGCATGAAGTATTGTTATCTGTGATGTAGGGCATGTTTTAGTGAACCCATAAACAATCTTATCTAAGTGATCATGATCTCCCATATTTCATTCATCATTCAGGCCGAGGTGGAAAATTGTGGGTTAGATGCATTAATGTGATTGTAATTGCATATTCTTATTGGCACTTGTTTAGCATATTTTGTGAGAATCTGAGACTTGATTGGCCGACAACCTTGTATATATTGAGAACATATCAAAAATATTTTATGTTGATTGTTTTTAGTTGTTAGGGTAGTTTTGTTTTTTGTTTAGTTCTTTTGTTTTACTCGAGGATGAACAAAAGGTAAGTTTGGGGGTATTTGATGGATTTGGTTTTACCCATCCAAAAGATACATTCCTAGCTTATTTTCTGTTCGAAACCTTGGTGCAAATCTGCAGAGAGCACGAGTCGTGCCCTATGGCATGAGTCGTGCCCATCAGTCGTGACCAGTCGTGCCCTTGCATGGACGATTGTATCTGAGGGGGTATCAAAGGGGCACAAGTCGTGCCCTGGGGCACGATTTGTGCCTTGACCAGTTTTGAGAAGTGAATTTCAAAGCTATGTAGGTTCAATTTTATCACTTATAGAGGAAGTTTACCTGTCTTTCGATCCCTCCCTTGGATTTGTGAGTGTCCAGAACCGGATAAAACTCTGTTTGATCGACATTCACTCCCCCTAAAAGAAAATTTGACCCGAATTTTAACTTACTTACCTAGAAGATCAAATCGCCAGGGGTATTTCCACTCCATCTCTTCCCGGAGCTCCCAAGTAGATTCTTCCACGTCATGGTTCCTCCAAACAACTCTCACAAGAGGAATACTCTTATTTCTCAGTTCTTGCACCTTGGTATCAATAACTTGAACCGTCTGCTCTACGTAAGACATATCCAGCTCTATATCCTCGGGAATCCTAGGCAACACATGAGAAGGATCATATACATACTTACGAAGCATTGAAACATGGAACACACTATGCATTTTCCTGAGAGATGATGGCAAATCAAGATGATACACAAGATTTCCAACCCTTTCCACAATCTCAAAAGGACCTACGAACCTCGGAGCTAACTTACCCTGCTTGCCATACCTCTTAATCCCTACTTTAGGTGACACTCGTAGGAACACAAAGTCTCCCTTCTGAAATTGAAGGTCTCGCCTCCTCTGATCTGCATAACTTTTCTGTCTACTCTGGGCCGTAATCAATCGGTTCCAATAATCTTGACTTTCTCGACTGAATCCCGAACCATATCAATACCCCAAATCTTAGCTTCACCAACATCATCCCAACAAATCGAGACCTACACTTCCTCCCATATAATGCTTCATAAGGTTACATCTCAATACTCGATTGATAACTATTATTGTAAGAAAACTCAACAAGAGGCAAATAAACGTCCCAAGAATCCGAGAAGTCAACTGAACAAGCTCGTAACATATCTTCAAGAATCTGAATTGTCTTCTCGGATTGGCCATGAGTCTGAGGATGGAATGCCATACTGAATCTCAACTCTGACCCCAAAGCCTTTTGTAACGCTTGCCAAAATCTGGAAGTAAATCGAGGATCGCGATCTGACACAATGCTAACCGGAACCCCATGCAATCTTACTATCTCGGGAATATAAAAATTTGCAAGCCTCTCCATTGAATAACTAATGTCGATAGGTAGGAAATGAGCGGACTTCATCAATCTGTCCATGATTACCCAAACTGCATCATACTTCCTACTCGTATGAGGCAATCCCGTGACAAAATCCATGGTAATATGCTCCCACTTCCATTCTGGAATCTCTAATGGCTGAAGCAACCCGTCGGGTCTTTGATGTTCCGCTTTCACTTGCTGACATCTCAAACATTTTGACACATAATCTTCTATTTCCCTCTTCATGTTATTCCACCAAAAGTGTTGCTTCAAGTTTTGGTACATCTTCGTACTCCCGGGGTGAATGGTATACTTGGACTTATGGCCTTCATCTAGAACTTTGCGCTTCACCTCCTTAATATTTGGCACACACAATCGGCCTTAATATGTCAACACTCCATCGGGACTAAGGGAGAACTCCTTGAATTTTCCATCCACGATTTGATCCACAACTTTCTTCAACTCTAAATCACCCTTTTGACCCTCCTTTATTTGTTGAATCAAGCTTGGTAAGGCACTCATTCTTGCAAAGATAACTCCATGCCTTGACTCTCACGGATACCAATCTCGAGCATCCTCCAACATTTTCCATTCCCGAACCATCAATGAGGCTACATACGATTTCCTACTGATAGCATCTGCCACCACATTTGCTTTACCCGGGTGATAGGAAATAGTACAATCATAATCCTTCAAATGTTCCATCCATCTCCGCTGCCTATTGTTCAACTCCTTTTGCGAGAAAAGGTACTTCAAACTTTTATGATCCGTGAAGATTTCAAACTTTGCTCCATATAGATAATGTTTCCATTTGTGCAAGGCGAAAATGATAGCTGCAAGCTCCATATCATAAGTCGGGTAATTCTTCTCATACGGAGTCAACTTCCTCGAGGCATAAGCAATAACTTTCCCATTTTGCATAAATACACACCCCAAACCTTCCTTCGAAGCATCACAATATATTACCAACCCATCATTTCCATTTGGCAAAACAAGAACAGGTGCTGATGTCAACCTCTTCTTCAATTCCTGGAAACTATCTTGACACTTCTCATTCCACACAAAAGGTACATTCTTCAGAGTCAACTGAGTCAATGGAGAAGCAATCTTTGAAAACTCTTTTATGAATCTTCTATAATACCCGGCTAACCCCAGAAAACTTTGAATATCGGTAACTGTTTCTGGCCTCTTCCAACTAATCACGGCTTCGATCTTGGAAGGATCAACTGAAATTCCGTTCTTTGACACAACATGGCCCAAGAAAGAAACCTCCTCAGGCCAGAATGCACACTTACTGAACTTGGCACATAACTTCTTATCTCGTAGCACTTCCAACACCATTCGCAAGTGTTGTTCATGCTCCTCCCGAGACATAGAATAGACCAAAATATCATCAATGAACACCACAACAAAAGTATCAAGATAGGGTTTGAAAACCCAATTCATCAAATCCATGAAAATAGCTGGAGCATTCATTAACCCAAAAGGCATAACAAAGAATTCGAAATGTCCATAACGAGTATGAAAAGCTGTCTTGGAAACATCCTCAGAACGAACTTTCAGTTGATGGTACCCGCTTCTCAAATCAAGCTAAGAAAAGACTATCGCACCTTGCAATTGATCAAATAAGTCATCAATATGAGGTAGAGGGTATTTGTTCTTCACCGTTACTTGGTTCAA
Organism: Adenophora triphylla var. japonica; assembly: GCA_022495995.1. Lineage (NCBI taxonomy): Eukaryota > Viridiplantae > Streptophyta > Magnoliopsida > Asterales > Campanulaceae > Adenophora > Adenophora triphylla. The sequence goes on along the minus strand of JAFEMH010000113.1, from coordinate 151,772 downwards.
CTAGCGGTAATCAATACAAAGTCTCAACGACCCATCCTTCTTCCTGACAAACAACACTAGAGCTCCCCACGGCGAGACACTCGGTCGGATGAACCACCGATCAAGCAACTCTTGCAACTGAGCCTTCAACTCTTTCAATTCTGCTGGGGCCATTCTATAAGGTGCCTTGGATATTGGAGCTGTACCCGAAAGTAAATCAATCCCAAACTCTATCTCCCTATCTGGAGGCATCACATATTTGGAAGAAAACACATCCAGAATCTCCTTAACTATCGGGACATCCCCAAATTCAGGCAACACCTTAGTAGTATCAAGGACACTAGCTAAGAATCCCGTACAACCCCGAAGCAATAACTTCCTAGCTTTTACATAAGAAATGACACGAATAGTCCCAACTGAAGGAATAGCCTCAAAAACAAACTTAGGCATATTTGGGACTAAAAAGGTAACAACCTTCTTATGACAATCGACTAAAGCATGGTACTTGCTTAGCCAATCCATACCCAAAATGACATCAAAATAATGCATAGGTAACACTACCAAATCAGCAGGTAACACATGATCACATATATGCACATCACAAGCACGTAACACCTCATCGGTTACCAAACACTCTCCCATCGGAGTTGACACTTCTAGCACATAAGGCATAGACTCAACAGAAACATGCAATTGCGATGCAAAATGCATGGATACATAAGAATGAGATGAGCCAGGGTCTATCAGTGCACGTGCTCTCATACTTGCTATAAAAATAGTACCTCCAATAACGTTGGAGGAATCTGCTGCTTGTTGTTGATTCACTGCAAAGACCCGACCCTGAACCTTAGGCCTTCCAGAAGAATCCCTCTTCTGTCCTTGACAAGTCCCGGCGCCACTCGAGGATGCTGGCTTCTTTGGCTTGGTGCAATCTTTCTGAAAATGTCCCAACTGTCTGCAATTCAAACATTTCCCTAGTCTCTTCCAACAATACTCCTCTCCGTGCCCATCCTTCTGACAATAAGTACAAACTTTCTTTGGTGCATTCCTCGGATTAACATACTGCTTTCGAACACCAGACTGACCTTGAGGCTGCCCTCTAAACTGAAATTTTGATCCTTGCCCTCCTCGATTATCTCAACCTTGTTGTTGTGGTCTACTCTGTCCTCCTTGCCTTCCCGAACTAACCACTTCCATTTTCCTCTTATGTTCTTCAACGTTGTGCTTTACATGATATGCACGGTCCACAGCATCTTGAAAACTTTGAAACTTGTGAGCCACTAACGGTGTTCGGATCACTGTCTTCAAACCCCGAACAAACCTCATAGCCTTCCTCTCCTCGGTCGCCACCAAATGAGTGCAATACCTTGATAGCTCCATGAACTTAGCCACATACTGAGCCATGGTCATCATATTTTGATCTAGAATAAGAAACTCTATCTCTTTCTTGTCTTGATCCATGGTTGGAATAAAATGTTCTTTGAATTTCCTTTCAAAATTCTCCCATGTGTAAGGAACATGGGCCTCATCCCAACTTTCCTTTAAAGTTCTGCACCAATGTTCAGCCGCACTCAAAAACTTTTAAGCTGCAAACCTTACTTGTTCATCCTTGGTACATCTCAGCACCTCAAAGATCTTTTCTATAGCCTCAATCCATCTTTCTGCCTTTGCCATATCTGGCTCCCCATCATAACCGATAGGTTTCAACTTCAAGAACTGATCCAATCCCACCCTGGGTGCTGCTTGATCTCCTTGCTGTCTTTGGTCATTCATGGCCTTCATAGCCACTTCTAACATTCCTTGGAACATATCTCGGGTCTCCTCCCTTACATTTCCCCGGCCTAAAGGTCCGGTCGGATCTCCTTCAACTCCTTCTATAGCAAATGAATACCTGCATAAAATATTTAACGTCACTCACTCAATCCATACTACCCTCCTAGTCATGTAGTCACTCTAAACTACCTAAACCTATGGCTCTGATACCAATTGACCCGCCCCGAATCGTGGACCTACTTGGCCACACACCGGGACACGTTCTGAAGATGCCATTTTAAAAAAAACTTTCGAAATGTAATTTCTAAAAGTTATAACTTTCAAAACTTGTTTAACATTTAGAAAACATTCCTAACTTACCATTAAAGGTAAAACCATTTAACTTTTAAAACTAACTCACACCACTTTCATACAAATTACAAACCACACATAACTTATTTACAAACCAAGGAACCTAGTTCCCAAATGAAAAATATTTACAAAGCCTTTAAAAGTTGCAAAATAAAGACAACATGTTAAAGTCTCGGAATGCTACCCAAGGTTATACATTTACATAATGTATTCTTACCAAATACCTTCCTTCACAAAATCCCCACTAGGCCCCCTCTCGGTGCTCAACGTTCCCTAGCCTATGGCTCAACTCTATCTAAGAAAACAATAAAAGGACGGGGTGAGAAAAATCTCAGCAAGTTATTATATATGCAACAAGATGATATGCAATCGCATTAGGAAGCATATAACAACAAATCATATATATATCACATTCTTGTAACACAAAGAAATATGTATATATATACATATAACATATAAGTGCAATAAGGTGACACTTAGAAGGATAGTGAGCCAAGGTTTCATCCTCAAAAGGATATCACGATTCAAGCAGCAACAGCAGCTGAAGAAGCGGTACCGGAACCCAATCACAGTAACAAGCGGGACTATGACACAAAGTCACACCTAATAGTGCAACTAGACTTCCCTTGAGCTAGTTCACTACCCCCAAACCATGGCCAATGGCAGGGCAAACAGGGAACCAGTGTATGGATTATAACGAACTCGGCTCGTGTGCAATTATAATCCCATAACACTGCCCAACAAACAAGTACCAGCTGGACTTTCAAATATAAGCACAGTAATAACTACTTTCTTAAACAACCAATGTATGATTCCAAAGTAGGGAACCATACAAGTAAAGCATATCCAAATGATAGCAACATAATAACAAGTATCAATTAAAAGTAGCACTAAGGCTAAACCATCCTTGAACCAATTCAATGAACTTAGGATTCCAAAGTAGGGAACCCTAATCAAACACATCACAAAGATGTCAAATAATGGATAAGGTGTAACACATAAGGACTACACACTTATAATAGCCATTCAAGGATGTATCAACAATGGTATAATGATATTAAACAAGTTAGGTTCAATAGCCCCAACCTACTTTAACCAATCATTTAAACACCTTCCAATTATGACAAGTGGTATGTTAATACATCATTTTGTTGTTCATACCTTGTACTTTGATTGTAGTGTTCAATTGGTTGAAAGATAGGTTATAAAATTGAACATACATAGCTTTGAAAACAATTCCACAAAATTGGTCAAGGCACGACTCGTGACCCTTTGATACCCCCTATGATATAGTTGTCCAAGGTAAGTCATGACTGGGCACGACTGATAGGCACGACTCGTGCCCTCAGCAGAATTTCAAAACTAGAGCTGAAACATCAGCAACTCAATTGAACCATTACCACTTCATTTTTTTCCAACTTAAACAACCATTCTAAACTCCAACTTCAGTCCCATGCATTCTAATATGACCTCAAACTCTTTTCAACAACCCAAAACAATTACTTTACCAATTCAACACACACCCAAAACCCTTTTCCATTTACCCCAAAACCAACTCACTAGTTCAACACACACCAAAACCTTTCCAATTAACCAAAGCCATTTTCTTCCATTTCCAACTTCTATAAATTAAACCAAAAAAAAATTCTATAAATTAAACCAAAAATCACATTTTACCATTAAACAACAACAATATTAACATCTACACTAAATTAACATAAAATTCAAGAAAATATAATAACTTACTTGAAAAATAATATGAAAACTTAAAAATTTTGATCGGATGAAATGTGCTCATTCTTCTCCCGAACACCACGAAACAAACGGATCTTCGAAGGGATTTTTCTAGAATTAATTGGAGATTTATAAGTAGAGAGATTAGGGTTTGGTTTTGGTCCAAGGCTTTTGCTGAGGAAAGTTTGATGTTAAAATGAAAGCTTCTTCATCAACATGGAGATAAACATGACAATTTCAAGGTAAGCTCCTCCACCTATTAACCACTTTCAACCACTAAAGCCTTGAAGTTTCAACCTACTCATTTAAGCACCTCAAGGATCATAACAAGTTAATACTAAATTTCCAAAAGTTACCATTTTAACTACACTCTCCTAATATTTTCATTAAGACATTAAATAATGATTTTTAATTTATTAACATTTAAAATATATCATATAAGTTATAAAATGCTAACTAACACATAATTTCTACCAACCAAATGCAACACATATAATTGAACGAATAGCCCTCCAAATATATACTTAAGCGTGACTCAACATAGAAATTAGGATTAGGGTCGTGACACGTAAGGTCTCTTGTTCTGATAAGGGAGCGACCTGAAAAGGCGTAAGGTCTCTTATCTCAATAAGGGAGCGACTTGATTAGGCATAAGGTCTCTTATCTTAATAAGGGAGCGACTTGATTAAGCGTAGGGTCTCTTATTTAAGAAACACCCTGAAAAGGTGTACCGTACTTGGAATTGACGGTTTATGTGTATACAGTCTTCATTGTTATTCTTGTGATAGTGCCACAATTTGCTTATTGAAAAGTATTTTGTTATTGAACTCTTGTATGTACTTTAGTTGTATTGAACCTTTCGTTGTTTACTCGATTGGCTCCGTTCGTTTCGGTCATCTCTTCCTTAGTACCCGGAGAGATCCCATATGAACTTACTAAGCATTGTTCGCTCACCCCTTTCTTATTATTTCCCTCCCAGGTAATCATTAGGAGGAGAGGATCAGACGCATGGATGGCGGCATGGTTATTGAGGAATTAGAATTAAGTTTTATAAACTTTAAGTATTGAGCTAGTGAGATGTACTAGCCATTGAATTTTGAATACTATTTATTATGGTTTGATTGTATTAGGGTTAGGGTTGTCGGTTGAGATGCCCTCTTAATGACTATTTTCTATGTTTTGGGATTATTATTATTATTATGAATTATGGAAATTTGGGGTCGTTACAGTTGGTATCAGAACTTTGGCTTTAGGTCACATTGGAGATCTTAGATTGTTAAGGCTATTAGAAGAGAGTAGTACTTAACTATGATTGGGCCTACCTAGAACTTATTTTGGGACGGAGAATCTTAGGAAAAGATTTCTCTAGGAGAATAACGAAGAATTCACTTGGGAGTCTAGAAGGATTACTTTTGAGGATGTACAATCATGATTTACAATTCTGTATTTTGAGGTTTATGAAGTGCTGATGAGTAGTTCTTTTATTGTAGGAAATGGAAGCAATTAGGGATGTTTTGAGAAAAGAGTAGAGACTGAGGATTGAAGCTGTAGTGAAAGCGGCACAAACGAGTGAGGACTTAGAAAGGGTAGAAGAAGATTTAATGCAGACAAGAGAAGAATTAATTAAGGCAAGAGAGTGGGTTTCTAAGATTAGGGAAGAGGCTTACAGATATTACCATGAGTTGCTAGATCTTAAGGCTGCTAATGCTAGGAAAGTGAACCAACCAGAACCAGTGGTCCCTACCATTCATAATATTGAAGAAGTAACTGTTAAGAATCTTTTTGAAGACTTAGAAGGGACCGAAGCATCTCCAACCATGATTGAAGATGATGAGGAAGAGGAATGACTAGTGGGAAACCTAAAGGAGGTTTTAGGAAGAAAGTGAGATTGGAAACGGAAGGTGGATAATTGATTTGGTTTTAATTCTAGAAAGGAGGATAGTTAGTAGTTAGAATTAAAGAACTTATGAAACGATTGTTTTCCCTTCAAAGTTATTTATGAAATAAAACATTTTCCGCATTCTGATTTGTGATTGCTTGATTTTATTCCTTAAATGTTAATTGAGTGTGTTAATGGGAACAAGAAAGATTGGTCTAGTGAATCGACCAAAGTATTTGATAATCGGCTGATTGAAATGGCCAAGTGTGATAAATTTTGGGTCTAGTAAAACGACCTATGAATATGCTAACCGATCTATTGAAACGATCGATGGTCTAATGAATGGACCGATCGCATAATGGGAGTCTGTTGAGACGCCTTAATTTAAGTGAATGCTATAGGAGTAGCAAGTATGAGTATTAGTATTGTTGGTCTGTTGAAACAACTTATGAGAGTAATGCCGGTCTATAAAAAAGACCAAGGGTCTGGTGAATTGAACTATGACTTGATTTAAATGTTTTAGTCTAATGAGACGAATTATGTTTATAGTATAAAGTATTTCGCGCTAAGTATTGCTAGTATGGGCGTGAGTGATGACGCCTCATGTTCATAATACAGATGTAAGCTTTATATTATTGTCCTCAGATGTCGAGGAGCAATAGAAATAGAAATAAGATCAAAGGGCAGTCGGACCCATACATGACAGACCTGTTACAGACGTTGACGCAGATCATGGCTGGAATTGGTCAGGTGGTACAAGGTTTGGCTTAGATAGCTACCGCAACAAGAGCTAGAGTAGTAGAGAAGGAATCAGATAGCTACCGTAATAAGAGGGACGAGAAGAAAAAGTCTGTTAAAAAGGAAATGACTGGATCAAAGGGATACACTGGAAACTGGAACCGGTATGGAACTGGTAGCAAGAGGAAGGCTACGGACTAGGACTGTAGGAAAGGAGTTGCTAATAACAATTATCCGAACAAGAATTACGGTAACCGCAGAGACGGGAATCGAAGTGACACTCGAGGAAGAGAACCCGAGGAAAAGTGCAAAGTGTGTGAATTAAAGGAGTCATAAGACTGATGAATGTTGGTATAAGGACAGGAATTGCTTCAACAGTAATAAAGTAGGACATATGTAATTGTAAGTACCCAAATCTGGCTCATGCCTTCTGGTTAAGTTTCCCGACAAATCCCCGAACTTTCTTAAAGTTCAGGGGCAATTTGGGAACTTTTCCAATCCTTCCAAGGGGTAAAGGACTTGCTAGGAATTAAAATTCCAAGCAGTCCCTTGCTGGAAGGGAGTTTCTAGGAGCCACCTTGCATGGTTCTAGAAATAGGCTGAGTCACCAAAGGATAATGCCGCACGGCTTCATTAGCCAGAGGTTAATGCCGCACGGCTTCATTAGAAGCACACCAGTAGCCTATAAATAGAGGCCTCCTCTATTCATTTAATAAAAAATTTGAGCACTGTTACTCTGCCCAACTGAAGTCACGAATTTATAGAAACTAAAACTCTTCCAAAATCACCTCCCTCCTCTCCAAAATCCATCCAAAGCTACTCCTTACTTAGGAAAACCTTAAGGGAGATAGAGGAACACCACCATTGGTAACCTCTCCTTCCTTTCTCTTTGAAATATACTTGTTATATTGTATTATTGCTTACTTTCTATTTAGCTTGCCATTTCTTGCCTTTATATGTGATTTATTGTCATAAAAATCAAGTCTTTGCTATGTAGACATCATATCCCCCTTTCCCCTAATCACATAGGATTCATGGAGAATCCATCCCAAGGATGAACAAGGGTCCACAAGTGGCTTGTTCTAGGAAGGACATCACATGATGATGTGAAAGATCTCTCTTTTATTACATAAAAATATCATCTTTTCCATAAAAATGTCATCTTTGTTATCATTATGTCATTTCCCCTCCCTTGATCTTGCTTCCAAGGATTGTCCACCTAAAAAAAGTTCTTAAAGGACATAGGAAAGCCTTAAAGGTCTTCCCTTTACATTCATAGTGTTCATTACACTTATGTTCATAAAAATGCAATCTTTACTTTCAAATGCAACTTCCCCTTGTCCCTCATGGTTGGATCACTCTCCAAGGATTGCCTAGCGACCTTCCTAAGGCACGAAAGGCATAGGATGAGTATAAAGATCCAATCTTTATACCCCTCCCCTTAGTCCCTTTGGTACTTGAAGCATCCCTTGGGGTGGATCGGTGTAAAGGTCTCATCTTTACATCGTTTCCTCCATTAGAGATGCCATAGTTGAAGTCCCTTTAGAAGCGGACGGACCTTAGCCCCTACATCTCCGATCATCACTTGAGACGAGCATAAATTTCCCTATCAAGCTCAAATCGTCTCAAGATGTAGGATTGATGGGCAAAGGTTCTTCCTTTCTAAAGAGTCTTATCCTTGGACTATAAAAGGTGTCCCTCCATTTCGATCACATATGATCTTGTCCCAAAAAACATTGGTTTAAAACACACCAAGGCTTCCAAGCCTAACATGGTTGATTACCCCAACGGGAGGGCGGAAAAGGTCACTTAATGATGATCATAAGTCTAAGATGAGCACGGGATCAAAATCCCGAATACATCAAAATCCAAGGAATCCCGAGCGATAACCAACTCATGGTTTATACGTCCGAAAGATAACTTGGCACATTCCCTTCTTTTTCAAATCACACACACACACGAGAGCACAAAACAAGCACGAAAATTGGATCTTGGAAGACTTGCTTTGGCAAGGCTTCTTGGGTGAACGCCAAACGTTCTTCCCAAGAAGTAACTTAACCTCCGGACCCTATTCCTTTTTTCAAAGTTTTGAGGAAATCAAAATGGCGTTGCGACTCCGTTTTTAAATTTAAACCGGATGTATTCAAACCGATGTGAAGCCGTGACCCCTTACACGAGAAAGCGGTTCAACACAAAAAACCCGCGCTCTTGGGCCCACATCCACAGTTTGGTGACTCCGCTGGGGAGAAATAAGTTTTTTTTAAAAAATGATACTCGGTATATAGGTGGAAACCATTAAATTTTCTCTTCAACGCCTCCTTGGGGAGTCGGGGATAAGTTATGGTAGAACAATGCTACGTACCGGTATCGTTTAAAAAAAAAGTAAAAAAACTTTTGTGGGTTAGCCTTCAGCCGCGGATGTAATTCTCGTGCTTGTATTTCTTTCATTATTTTCGCATGAATTTTGGTTTTTGGGATTGTGAATATTCTAAATACTGAACAGGAAGATTTCTGGAGATGAAAAGGTGCCAAAATGTCCGGGAAAACATCCTGGAAATGAAAAAAATTTGGAACCTGGAAAACTGCTTGATCCAGCAGTACGGCTTGATCTGTCTGGATCATAGCCGGGCGGCTTCTTTGGGCAATTCCACCAGGACACATTCTGAGGCTAATCTGGTAGCTTTGGCAGCTTGGGGCTATTCAGTTCCAAGGCTGACCGGCCTCCAGAAAATTTATGTGCTTACTTGTTGCATTTCCCCCGTCCCGAAAATCATTCCTTTTAAAACACATTTCTGAAAATCTCTGTTTTAACTCAAAAAGGAACATTTTTAGGAGGCCGCACACTACGCGCACCATTATATCCTGTACACTTTGCACGCACGTCCTTTTAACCTGGGGTGGTTGTTCAGCTGCAGTCACGGACAGCATTACGATGCTCCCGGGCGCGCACGGAATCATTCCAAACTCCCCATGGCAGCGAGTGTCGAACAATGCACTAGTCTGTGTCACACATTTTAAAACCGTGACTTTTTGGTTGGTTTTTGGTCTAGACCATGTCATACAGCCTAATTGCATACCCTCATAAAGGTCAAACCTTAGCCCATGTCGAAAGTCAAGATCCTTCGCGCAATCGAAACTCTGCCGAAATTCCGCCAAGGAAAAATTAGCAGAATCTTGACTCCGGCATTGACTTTGACTTTGACCCGCACGGGACACGTAAAGGTCAAACCTTAGCCCATGTCGATAGTTAAGATCCTTCGCGCAAGCGAAACTCTGCCGAAATTATGCCAAGGAAAAATTGGCAGAATCTTGACTCCGGCACTGACTTCGAATTTGACCCACACGGGATACGTAAGAGTCAAGCCCGAGTTCGCGCCAAAAATCAGGATCTTTCGCGCAAGCGAAGCTCTACCGATATTCCGTCAAGGAAAAATTGGCAAGATCTTGACCCGGCATTGACTTTGACTTTGACTCGCGTAACGTATGCAACAAAGCTCAATGTGATGCCGTGTCATTCGGCTTTTACCGTCCGACCCATGCCTATTATTTCTTGGACAAATGCCAAAAGTCAAAACGTCAATCGCGTAATCGAAACTCTGCCGAAATTCCGTTAAGGCTGAAAGACGAGACTTTTCCCGGCATTGCCTTGACTATAATCCGCATTGCTCGTGCGTTAAAAGTTCCTATGACCCGCTAGACCCTAGGAGTGTTCTTCTCTCTCGGTCAGTGGGATCCGCGTGCCCTATAGGACCCTTGCCCGGGGCTGTCCACCCTGGGAGGTCGATATACAGGTGGAAAACGAGGGGCTTATAGACGTAGTGACGAAAGCCACTGATCCAGGATCTAGAGTAGTTGCAAAAAAGAAGGGCAACCCCTTTTCCAACCAAATAGAAATAAATAAAAGACACTGTTTTAAGTAAACTGGAAGATTCTTAATTTGCATATTGCTTGAGCCTTCAGCCTAAACACCTACCCCAGAGTCTAACCTTACCTATCCCTTTCCCGCAGCGAGAAAGAAGTTGGTGAGAATACCGGGTCAGCGGCTTGTCAGTGCAGAATTCTCAGATAGCTCGCCAGAATCATCAGTTTTGTCAGCCCAAAGAGTCAGAATGGCAGAATTGACAGAAAACAACAGTGGTTTGGGTAACCCGATGACTAGGGAAGAAGAGCTAGCCTTAGCCTTGGAAAACAGTCGTAAGGTCCATGAGGAACAGCAAGCCATGCTTATCGATGCGCTCCGTCATCATGGGGTTCAGATAGTGGTCGAAGCCAATGGTTCCTTGGTCATGGTAGAGGATGAGACTCCAGAAGCAGCAATCTCAGCTCCCCCAGCCTATAACCAATGCCCTCCTCTATCCACATATGATCCCTTACTAAGGACTATCCCTTTTCAGTCCTTTCCAACATCCCAGGCCATCAGGGCTCCAACACCCTCGCCTCCTCAGATAAGACCCAGCTTTGTTCCCTACCAACAGAGAACAAATGCCATGGCCACCCCAGTCACTCAGTCTCTGCATTATCCCATGGGAATCACTCCCTCTCCTCAGTGCGAACCAAATCCTCTGATCCCAAAACTCCAGTATCCACCTGACTTTTCCAACTTCGTCAACTCTTGTGAATTTGCCTCTCTCCCAAATAGTGACAGTGAAGAGTCAGTCGGAAATGAGAATAGGAATGGATGGGTTTCCAGTGATGATGACAGCTCGGTAGAAGGAATGAACATGGAGCCGATAGAAGTGAAACCCAGAGGACCAGACAGGGTAGAAAATTATAGGCCTGGAAAGGAGGGCTGTTTTACCTCAAAGTGTGGCTGTCACCTTTGCAAGGGCTCAAAAGAGAAAATGGATGCAAGCTCAGATGAGGCAGGGTATGAATTCCACATCTTAGAATTCAACACTCCATACAAAGACTTGGTTGGTGAATGGAGAAACTTGATCGAAGCTTTAACTGAAAAAGGGAAGTGGGCTCCACCTGCTGATCTAGAACACGAAAGCGTCATTGAGGTTCAACCCCAATCGGGAAGAGTGGACTCCATTACGTTGTTAAGGGTCACCCCTGAGACTTTGTCCGAGAAAGAATGTATGGAAGCCCTAGAAAGGATCTTAAAGTTTGAAGCGATCCCGGTCCCCTTCCTATCTTAAGAAGACAGTGATATCTTCTTGGTAATCCCTAAGTTAGGGGAAGAGTCCAGAATACCCCTCATATGGCGCCAAGTATCCCGACCTTCCTTTGCCATCATTGGTCATCAGAGTCAAGATGAATGTTCCAACAGAAGTTATTATAGTGAGACCGAGGAAGGTACAGTTGAAATGCCAGAAGGAACGGTGGAAGAGTGGTTAGCCCAGAAGCCAAATAACCCAGAAAACCGTCATGTGAGTAAAGAACAAGGACCTGCCACATGGTTCGACCCCACATCTTATCGATGATGGAATCTCCCACTTCAGGAAATGTTTGGCCAATGTCAAAGATGCCGTCAGAAGGTTGACCCCGAGGGAAAGAAGGGATATGTTTGACAGTGATGAGGAATGTGACCCTGCTTTGTTGAAAAAGTTGCTATGTGAAGGTGAGGAAGCCACTAGAAAACCTCCAAACACTGGGAACGATAATTCCTGTTGCATGTTGACCTTGAAAAGCCTGAATAAAACTGTCAAGGTTTTGAGTGAGGAAGAAGAAACTGAAATCAGCCAGTTGCTAAGCCAATGGGGTAGTCAGAATTCAAAAAAGGCCAGGAAGCCTGTAACCTGGGATCAAATTCGGGAAGCTGCCTATACCTCTGGTAGTGCTGTTAATCAAATTAATCAGCAGAGTTGGCCATACGCCAGCAAAAGCCCGCCTTTAACCCTGAAAGAGCTGAAGGAATCCTCCGGTAGGACTGATGACTTGGAAAAGTCTAATGTCTATGTGATGACTCGGTCTGGGCAGATGAGTGTGGAACAGCCTAAGGGTGATAAAAGAAATGTCGTCTCCGAACTGAAGACAAACAAAAAACCTTATAAGCCAGAAGTAGAAAAGCCAGACTCCGAGAAGGAAGACCCGGTGTTGACTCAGTTGAAGTGTACTCAAGCCAATATTTTCATGTGGCCCCTGTTAACCTCCTCATACCCTCACAAACTGAAGCTAGAAGAAAGTTTGGCCAAGACCATAGTGCCCATAGATGTCACCCCAGATGAGGTCGTCCAAATGATTGGAAATATCCACTATGGAAATATCATCACTTTCACTGACCTGGACCTGCCGAAATATGGAGCTAGTCATAACAAGCCCCTTTACATCATAGTCCAGTTGGAAGAACGTCAATTGCCCAGGGTGTTAGTTGACGGAGGGTCTGCAATGAACGTCTTGCCAGCGAAAATGATGGATTTGTTGGATTTGAAGCCTATAGATTTGAAACCTTCCAGTCAAACTATTAAGGCCTACAATTCCACTGCTCGGTCAGTTTTGGGGATTGCTACTCTAAAATTGTGGTTTGGAAAAAAGGTCATGGATGTGGACTTCCTAGTGATTGACATTCCCATTTCATTCACCGCTTTTCTGGGACAACCTTGGATTCACCAGATAAATGGGGTAGCCTCTACTTTGCATCAATGCGTCAAGTTTCAGTCAAGTGATGGGACTATCACTACTATCTATTGAGACAGTGTCTCAGGAGAAGGAAGCAGCACGGGAGGTATCCCAATACTGGAGATCAAACATGATGACGAAGGGCTTGCCTTGACCGAATTCTCTGTAGCCTCCTCTAAAGCGCAAGTGTGTTGTACAGACCTCACTTCTACTTCTGACAAAATACCTCCTGCCATGCGAATGATGAGAAAGATGGGTTATCTTTCGGGGCTTGGACTGGGTTAAAGACTTCAGGGTCGCAATGCCGTCATCGATGCAAAGGAACAGACCACCCGACACGGCCTGGGATACAAGCCGTATTCTCAGGATGACAGAAAGGCTAAGGGAACAGTTCAGGAAAAGCGAAATGAAGGGGTCCATCTCCGTCCTTATAGTTTGTCTCTGGCTCAGTACTTCATAAAAGGTGAGACCCAATATGATGAAAGTGATATTCAGCTCCCTTTGAGGAAAATTCTTCTGGAAAACCTTGAGAAAGCTTGTGGAAAACTAGCAAATCCTATTCAGAGGATGTTTCTTGACTTGCCGGACATTCCTGGGGCTACTACTACTGTTCAGAACAAGTATATCTTCAAAGGAAACCCAGACCGCTTCAAAGAGCCAGTACTTTTCCCATTAGGGGTAATGGATTTCTCCGCCTTCGAGCTAGCTCTTCCGAAGATCAGCCAAATAGAAGCTGCCAGTAGTGAGGACAGTGAGTCAGGTCTGCAAAAGTTGTTTGATGAAGAAGCGCAGATTCCTGACTTGATCGACTTCGGCTCAGATGACGAGATAGTTGCAGTAATTGGAGACGGTGGTGAAGAACCTTTTGATCCCCGCACTTTGGTGACTAAGACAGAGATGCCTTTGAAAAATTGGGAGACATTCTCAGGGCCGATAGCCAGCCGACAGTAAATGATCACGGAGCTTGGATTGGTCCCCCGTCCCTCTCAGTCCAGTCATGTCAAACACCCTGTCATCCGTACCCTTGAGTCAGGAGTCTTTGAATTCCAGTCCTCTGAGTCATCTGAAGGCCTCACGCCTGAAGATTATGAATATGTAGCCAATGTTATCTTTCCTTTCGCTTTGAATGAAATGATAGATCTTTCCGAGTATCCCCTTATTGCCAACTTAACAAATGATAAATTAACTAGTAACTTAACAACAGTTAATAATGATTCATTTGAACAAGATTCAAACACACTAAATGAACAATACATTAAAGAAATCTTTAAGCAAGTTACCGATAAAGAGGAAAATCGGGCCCAAGCTGCCGAGGAGGTTTTGACAAGTGTTAACTTGGGTATTGTCGAGAAACCTAAAGAGACACAGATTGGGAACTTCTTCCAGGGGGCTGAACAGGACAGACTGGTCAATCTGCTCAGAGAATACATGGATGTGTTTGCATGGTCGTATAATATGCCGGGGCTAGATAGCTCGATTGTGGAGCACAGAATCCCTCTGGCACCAGATGCCAAGCCAGTAAAGCAGAAACTAAGAAAGATCAAGCCAGAGTGGTCTCTACAGGTCAAAGAAGAGATTGAGAAGCTACTACGGGTAGGATTCATCAGGTTCATTGAATACCCGACATGGTTATCAAACATCGTGACTGTGACTAAGGCCAACGGGAAGGTGCACTGTTGTGTAGATTTCCGGGATCTGAACAAGGCCAGTCCCAAGGACAACTATCCATTGTTGAACATAGACATCCTGGTGGACGCCACCGCCAACTATGAAGTCAAATCCTTCGTTAATGGATTTGTTGGCTTCAACCAGATCAAGATGGCCGAGGAGGACCAATAAAAGATAGCCTTCACCATATCGTGGGGAACGTACTGCTATACGGTGATACCTTTTGGACTTAAGAATGTCGGGGCTACGTATCAAAGGGCAGCGACTGCACTCTTTCACGACATGATCCACAAGGAAATTGAGGTCTATGTCGATGACATGATAATCCATTCCAAAGGTGTGGATGGACAGCACTTTGTCAACTTGCAAAAGTTCTTTGAAAGGTTAAGGCAATATTCCATGAGACTGAACTCTGCTAAATGCACCTTTGGAGTGACAAGGGGAAGAGTGCTTGGGTATATGGTCACAAAACGAGGCATTGAAGTTGATCCCCGAAAGATCAAGGCCATTATGGACATGAGGCCGCCTCGAACTCAGACAGAGGTCAAAAGCTTTATGGGCAAATTACAGTACATCAGCCATTTTGTCAACCAGCTAACTACCATGTGCGAGCCCATCTTCAAGCTCATGAAGAAGAATGTGGACACATAATGGACTGAGAAATGTCAGGATGCCTTTGACCAAATCAAGACGTACCTAGTATACCCCCCGGTGCTATGCCCCCCACATGGACAGAAACCTCTTCTGCTCTATCTCACTGTTACTGATATGGCAGTTGAGGCTATGCTGGCTCAAGAGAAGAAGGACTCTCGGGTAGAAAACGCCATTTACTTTGTCAGTCGGAAGATGCAATGGAGTGAGCTCAATTACTCAGCGTGCGAAAAGACTTGTGCAGGACTGGTCTGGGTAGTCGGTAAGCTGAAGCATTACATGCAGGCCCACTCTGTGAACTTGGTCTCGAAAATGGACCCCATCAAGTACATCTTCGACAAGCCTTCCCTTTTAATGTGTCTAGCAAAGTGGTCGTTCTTCCTGGCGGAGTATGACATCAACTATGTGACAAGAAAGGCAATCAAAGGTCAAGCGCTGTCAGACCATCTGGCAAAATTCCCTAGCAATGAGGACCGAGGGCCTGAACCCCAGTTCCCGGATGAAGGGATCTTCGTAGTGAGTCTGAGAACCGATGGCAGCTTTTCTTTGACGTGGCTGCTAACAAAAAGAGAAATGGCGTAGGAATGCTACTGGTCGACCCAAAAGATGAGCACACGCCAATAGCCATCAAGTTGAACTTCCCTGCCACAAACAATGCTGCAGAGTATGAAGCTTACATTGCTGGTTTGGAGGCTGCCTTAGAAAGAAATGTCAAGGAACTCGAGGTCTATGGAGACTCAGCCCTGATCATCAACCAGGTCTCCAACAAATGGAAGACTGTGGATCCTAATCTTCAGAGGTATCATACCTACATGGAGGAATTGACTGAGCAGTTCAGAGAAGTAACCTTCCATTACCTGCTGAGAGACAAGAACAAATTTGCAGAAGCCTTAGCTACTCTAGCCTCATTGGTAGAGATCCCCGAGGGAAAGGAAATAAAACCATTAAGAGTGGGTAGAAGAGAAGCCCCGGCCTTTTGCTGCGAAATAGACTTGGGACCCAAGCCTGTCAAGGAACCCTGATATAGTCAGATTTACCAGTTCCTCAAAGATGGGGAGTCATCTTTTAGAGATGAAGAAGGTAGACCAAGGGAAGGCATCAAAGCCAAGAGCTTACAAGCCTTGAAACGGCTGGCCTCTCACTATGTCATCCTAGGGGGCGACCTGTACAAGAAACGGTATCAAGGACCACTCCTCTTATGTGTCACCAAAGAAAGGGCAAGAGAGCTAATGACTTAAGTCCACAATGGTCCCTGCGGTCCTCATATGAATGCCAGAGCGTTGATGCAAGTAATCTTCAGAATGGGCTACTACTGGATCTCCATGGAAACAGACTGTGTCCAGCATGTCCGAGAATGCGACAAATGCCAACGGTTTGCCAACCTCAATCATCTTCCACCTCATGACCTATACTGCATGACGACTCCTTGGCCGTTTGCAACTTGGGGTATTGACATGATAGGGAAGATAGCCCTGGCTGAAAGTAATGGGCATGAATTTGTGCTAGTGGCAGTGGACTATTTCACCAAATGGGTAGAGGCAAAGTCCTATAAGGTCCTCACTTCCAAGAAAGTGGCCCAGTTTGTCAAAGAAAACATCATGTGTAGATATGGGGTGCCCAATGAGGTCATTTCATATAATGGGTCGCACTTTGAAGGGAACTGTGATAGATTGCTGTCAGAATTCAGAGTCACTCGCCACAAATCGTCCCCATACAGGCCTCAGACCAATGGAGCAGTAGAAGCTACCAATAAGACACTCAAATGGATTATACAGAAAATGGCCACCCGTGGTCGTGACTGGCCCGAAGAGCTACATCTGGCACTATGGGGCTACATAACGTCTGTCAGAACAGCCACGGGAGAAACCCCCTTCGCCCTGACCTACGGGATGGAAGCAGTGCTGCCAGTAGAATTGGAAATCCCATCATTAAGGGTTCTCCTGGAAAACAGTGTCAATGAAGTAGAATGGCTACGCAGTCGGCATGATGAATTGGCCCTACTTGATAAAAGGAGGCTAAAAGCCATGGAACACACCCGAGCCTACCAGAGGCGAATGGCCAGGGAATTCGACAAAAAGGTCAAGGCCAGAGACATCAAAGAGGGTGACCTAGTGCTGGGAACCCGTTTGGATCGGCCCGTATGTGGTACAGAAGATACTCTCGGGAGGAGCAATGAAGCTTGCGGACTTGGATGGCAATCCCTTTGTTCATCCAGTCAACGGTGACAAACTCCGCTGGTACTATGTCTAAAAAAATATAATAATTAAAAAAAACATAAGAAAAAAAAATATAGTGCAAAAAGAGTAATGCCCAGCTAGGCTGAAAACCCCAAAAAGGGCGGTCTAGGCAAAAGACAGGGTTGCACATAAAAAAAGAAAAAAATATAGTGCAAAAAGAGTAATACCCAGCTAGGCTGAAAACCCAAAAAGGGCGGTCTAGGCAAAAGACAGGATTGCACATAAAAAAAAAAACAAACAAACAAAAATCCCAATAGTTCACCAGAATGAACTACGAAGACCTGAGCT
Source organism: Adenophora triphylla var. japonica (assembly GCA_022495995.1). NCBI lineage: Eukaryota > Viridiplantae > Streptophyta > Magnoliopsida > Asterales > Campanulaceae > Adenophora > Adenophora triphylla. Next base: position 133,913 of record JAFEMH010000113.1, on the reverse strand, counting down.
CCTTAGTCTTTCTTGTAAAAGGGGAACGTAGGCAGCCAGAAATGGTTCGGTCTAAACAATAAATAAGACATCTGAATTTTCATGAAATGTTTCTTGAATAAATTCTAAGATAATATCTTTATTAATTACACATCAAAAACTCTTTGATGAGTTCAAGCACAGTCTACTCTTGACTCTGCTAACCTGCTACAAAGATTAAAATATACAAAAGACCTAATAAACTATTGTGTTTGCAAATGGCAATAAGTGGATCCTAGGAATAGATCTCTCAGTGGTCATCCATCGAGTCTTCCTTGTTCTTCTTCCCTTTACCTCGACCCCTTCGAGTGTTCTTCCTCTTCTTATCGATGATGTCGATCTCCCTCATCCAAATTTCAGGAATCCTCACTGGAGCCTCCACCAAACCTGTGTCAATGAGTGCCTTCTCCGCCCTGGCATGAGCCCGTATCTCCTCCCTCTGAGCCTCAGTAAGAGGAGCGACCTCTGATAGTCTCTCATATCGGGCTTCCATATCCCTAATAAGGTCACCTGACTGGTTATGGCAGCTATCCTTGGCCTCAGCTTCCCTTAAAGTCCTGCTCGAGTCACAGTCAGCCCCCTATAAAGCCTGACGTCTCTCTCCCAAAATGACCTGAGTCGCCCCCAGTTCCTTCTCATACCAATCAAGTAGGCCGTGGTCAATATGGTACTCTTCCTGCTCTTGAGAATAGCCCTGGGTAGAAAAGCAACGTATGTCCAAGCCCTCGAGAAAAATGAGAAGTTGGCTGGATCCCTCTTGTCAAAAGACACTACCTCCATGGTACGGATGTCCTCCCAATCGTCCAAAGGCTCCTGCAAGATCCTAAACTGCCTGGACACTAAACAGGGAATGTAGAAAGATGACAGAGATAGCCTCGGAGCCCTCACTATGTAGGACTCCTGAAACGTCCTACGAGTCTGCAACCTCGAATGAGGCACCCACCAGTGAATGTTCGAGGTGGACAACCTAGCCATCATCAGCCCCAGCTACCCTGATCATGTTGCCTAGGTGCACCACTCCGGGAAATCACCCAAGGGCACTGAGTAGGCGAAGCCCTAGGCAAAGCCCCAAGCCTCTCCTGTAACCATAAAGTCAACACGGCAGGACTCCCAGACCTCATGAAATGGTCCCCCTAGACATCCTATCAATGCCATGCAGAGTCTCACCCAGAATCAGTGGGACAATATCTCTTCCAGCCCTGCAATCCCTGACCATTTCCAAAAGGCCACTGTGGCAGACCCAGAAGGACTCGGCAGTGAACAGAAAAGAGAACACGCAAAGGATAAAGGTATCCATAGCCACTGTGGTCACAGCCGTATCTGGAGACCCAAACCTGCTCAGGATATCAGAAATGTCGATCCTGTCAGGGGCTATCAAAATCCCTTCGGCTTCTTTCGGAGAAATTTGCAGAAAAGATGCCAACTTTACGGTCACCGGCAAGTCCTCAGTCAAAGGAATTGAAATGGCTTCAATTTCTGGACCCCCAATCAATGCCCAGAAATTTTCAAAGGTTGGGACGATTTCATTGTAATAAAAGCAGTAAATGTGTCTCTGGACGTCCCAAAACCTTGCTGCTGCTCTCAAAAGGTCCCAATCGGGCGGGAGATCCTTCAAATGCCAAAAAGACTGGATATTGAAGGTGTTGTCGAACAGTCCCTTATGAGATTGGAAATTGTGCCTCATCCAAGATTGAAGATCAGACAAAAAACGGTCTCTTTTCCCCTTTTGCAATCGGACTGGTTTCTCCATTGGCTGTGATCGAAATTGATAATTTTTGGTCAAAAATATGCTCTGGGATCAGTTGGGACAAGTCTAGGGTAAAAATGAAATGAAAAGGCCCTTCCTTGGTTTTATTTGAAAAAAAATCAGTTCAGACAAGGTTTCCAGCCGCACGGCTTCTTTTGCCCAGGACCTGGCGGACGACTTTTTTCGCTTCTGCAGAAAAAAAATCTGCAGCAGCCAAAGCTGCTTCCCAAGTGGAGTTCTCACCCCCACTTTCTCAACAAAACCTGCATAAAAACATGTCCAAATACCATTCATGCAGTCACATATCATTATAAACCATTTTGGCCCAGATTCCGCCCCATTTCCAAGCAAAAAAAACTGCCCCGAGGCTCAAGTAATATGCAATACCATTAAGCATTAATAAGAAAAGCAAATAAAAGATAATTACATTGTTTTTGCCTCCTTGGCGCCCAAATAAAACAAAAAAATAACAAGTTCAACCTAAGGAACCCTAAGCCTCCGACTCATCGTCGTCACTGCTTAGCTCGTAGAACTCAGGATTCCTCATCAAATCTTCATTGTCGCTCACATCAGACAGGTTGACGGCCACGTGCTCATACTCCGCCAGCTGCTCCAAGATGTCCGCGTTAGGCCCCTGTCCCCGAGGCACGGCGCTGGTGGATGAGGTCTGATACCATGAGGCTGATGAGGTAGACGCTGTGCTCCCAATGTGCCTTCTCTTGCGTACGGGCTCCTGCACATTCGCCCCAGCCCTAGAAGCGCAGGCTAGTTTACTCAGAAGGGACCGAACCACCTCTTTCCAGCACCTATTTTTCCGTACCAAACCATCATAGGTACGAATGGGAACCTGCGAGAAAAGAAGATAAAAACTAATGAGGGGTGATAGTGTCCAAAGGAGGGACATGGCCGTGCTGTCTGGAGAAGCGGTCCCTCAGATAAATGATGTCACAGGTCAGCCCTGTGAGCCACCTTCTCTGCCTGGTCGCCACCAAGGCATCCCCTATTAGAGCCTCTGGATACCTCCCCCAGGGATAAAAATCCACCCCCTCATGACCGTCCCTGTTAATGACGGGCCTCACCATCTTGAAGTCCAAAGTAATCCGGGTCTTCTCGGTAAACTTATCCCTAGCCGAGATCTCCCCTCCAGCGAATCATAGCCGGGAAGGTAGCCGGATCACTCTGTTGGTTCCAAGGAAAGAACCCGATCACCTCACAGAATTAGACCCGAATGTTCAAAAAAAAAAGGTCATCTCTCTCATAAAATCTCAAGACAGAAAAGTAAAAGAGAGAAAAGAAAGTGAGAGTACCTCAAGAGAAAAAGAAAAACAATCCATAGACCCAGCCTTATTCCGGCTGTACAGATCCAAAGAGAAATAGAGCTCAGCCAATCCGGCCTCCCCCTAAGAGACCGCCCCAACCTCATCCAAATCCTCCAAAGAGTCAAGAAGGCAAAGCATTGCCAATGTCCCAGAGTTCGCAAAAATAGGTACTAATAGCAGCAATCACAGAAAAGCTCTCGCGAGCTGGTGGGCCATCACATCATTGGCTGCAAACTCCACCATACACCTCAGCACCTCAACCTCAACAAACTTCGTCTCCATCCCAAGCCCCTTAGGAAGGAGGTCAAATCCTACCAAAGCTCTGAAATCGGCCGCAGAAATGTGATCCCTCCAGGTCACAGGCCTCCCAGTGAACCACAAGCCGGTAATAGCAGTGAAGTCGGCGGGAGTAACTGTAATCTCTCCCCAGCTAAGATGAAAGCTATGAGTGGTGTCCCACCAAAACTCCGAAAGGGCCTGGACCAGCCCCTTGCTCTTAGAGGTCACGTGAATGCCTCTAGTGATAGCCTCAATGAAAGAATCAAGCCCGGTAGCTATCACCAGCTGCTTAGGTTTCACACCATCCTTTTCGAAGTTGGGCATCCTGTCCCACAACTTCACCGACACCTCAGCGGGTCCCCTCGACTTGCTCTCCTGTAGGAAAACACAACAAAAAATTTGTCAGTCCTTCATTTCATCTCAAAAGCATGCATATATTCAAAAGAGTGCACATATTTTCAAAGAAAAGCATTCATGATAGATTTCTAGCATCCTTTGCCTAGAAAACGTGTCTTTCATCATTTGAAACACGTCATCTCGAGCACATTGCTCACCCAAACACAAAAAGTCCAATTTTCACAAAATTCTTTGCACATAAGCTTTAATTTTTCAAGATGGCATGCATGAATCCTTTTCATCATCCAAAATCTTACTTTCCCATCCATGATCAGAAATTGACCTAGTTCTAGCACATGCAAGGACTCCGTCACATTTTTGACATTATTTTTCTTACTTTATTTTCAAAAATGAGTCATTCTTATATTTTGCTCAAATAAATTGCACATGCTTGTTTATTTATGTCCATTGCCTCATAGGTTAATTATCAAATTCCCAAAATCATCAACAAAATCACAAGAAAAATTCAAAAAAAAAAAAATCCCAAAAAAAATTGGGTCAAGCCCTAAATCAATCAAAATTGACAAAATCAAGCAAATCAAGAATGCTTACCCCAATTGATTGAGGTTTCATCGATTTGTGCTTCCTCTTACCATGATAGAGCTCGGAAGGAGGAGTAGTGAAGTCGTATTTCTGCTCGGTTTGAACGAACTCCCTCCACCTCCTCCTCGCGGCTTCCGACAAGTTTCTATGCGCTTGTCGAGGCACAATGTTCCCCTCTTGATCCATCTCGAGCAATAGAAGCAAGGGAATTGAAGATTTTCAAAAAATTCTTTCTCTTTTCTCTCCTCTCTTCTCGGTAGAAATGAAACAAAAATGACTATTGCCCGTTTCAATTCTGTTTAAATTAATCTGGTGAAATAAGGTTTAAAGCCGGACAGCTTCTTTTTCTCCACCTCATGCCGGGCGGCTTCATTCGCTCTGAGCTGAATTTACACTTTTGCCCCTGGACTTTCCATTTAGGCATACAATTCCCGTTATCTACTAAACAGAGTAACGCTGTTTCCCAAGAATATCCGTTATCTCTAAGTAGAATAATGTTTCCTCTCGAGACGCCTCCGTTACTTCCGTTATAACGGAATAACGCAAGGTGACACTCTCTGAATTGTCAAACTCAAATTTAGCTACCTCTATGTAAGTATCCAAATCCGGATCGTCCAAATCCGTCAGAAAGTTAACCGAAATCCGTTAACTGGCCCGCTCCAGGTTAACCGGAACTCGTTAAACTCCCCGTTGCTGTGCCAACGAGACGTCCCGGGACTGCCCCGTGCATCCCTACGTCGAAGCGTACTTAACACGTGTCATCTCACGTAAAAGTATGGCTTTCCCTGAAAAACGCATTTTCCGGCACTTTCCGGGGGCATTTCGGACATTTTCCGGACTGTTATTTTAAAAAACGGACAAAACCGGGACCGGGGAACGAACTCCCACATGGCTGGTGACTCAGAGGGCACGTGGCAGCCATGCCACCTCCCTCTAGTCACTCTTCAATCACAAATCAAGGCCAAAAGACCAAAATACCCCTGATTTGCAAGCCAAGTCCGGCCGGACTCCCTGTGCACATTTTCTGAAATTGCCAGCAAGTCCTTCAAATTCTCAAAATACCACAAAACCCCCTGGATTCAGGCAAAGTCCGTCCGGACTCCTACTGCATTTTTCACCTATAAATAGAAATGGCTGTCAAAGCCAAAAAGAAAGGACTTTTTACTCCAAAAAATCACCACACCCCTCGGCCCAAACTGATTTCACCCCTTCCGAGCTTCCGTTCTGTCTCGATTCGCGTGAAACCTTCGTATTTCGATCAAATACGCCCCTTACTACTTCGAAACAACCTTTCGAACCACTTTCCGTGTCCCGTACACACCTTCCGAGCCAAAGGAGTCGACCCTAGCCATAGGTATAACTCCCTCTCTCTAAATCTCTCGTTCCGTCTCGGTTTACGCGCCAGTCGCTACAACCGTTTCGAACATCGTTATCGAAATGTAGACGCCTCCGTCTAACGGGGTCCGATACGTTTTAGCCCCTCGATCCTCTTCTCTTTCCGTAAGAGAAGTAATCACGGGTTAAAACGGCGTTCCGACCCCGTTCCGTTTACTTTTATGTCATTTACCAATTCCGGATCGATCGATCCGTTGATCGTCATTTAATTTCTGTCATTCACCAAATCCGAGCCGTTTGGCCTCGTTGATCGTCATTTACAAATCCGAGCCGATTGGCCTCGTTGATCGTCATTTACGATTCCGGATCGTTTGATTCCGTTGACACTGCTTTAAATACTGTCATTTACAAGTCCGGCCCGTTTGGATCGTGATAGTATTTACTTTTCAAAGTCTGAGTCGCAACCCGATTCGTTGATCGCATATCATTTAAAACGCATTTTTCCCGTAAAAATCGTTAACAATGTAATGCCCGGTTCAAAACCGGAGTTCGTCCGTCGAACTCTCTTTCAAAACTCGCGACATGACGTTTGGCCTCCGAACGCTCATCTTCAAACTAAAAGCCGCCATTTGACACTCAAAATCATTTAATACGCATTTTTCCCATAAAAATCGTTAACAATGACATTCCCGGTTCAAAAAACCGGAGTTCGACCTTCGAACTCCTTTTCAACTCAAAGTCGACGTTTGCCACGCAAACGCTCATTTTCAACTCAAAATCGACGTTTGCCATGCAAACGCTCATTTCCGTCTCAAAATCGACGTTTGCCACGCAAACGCTCATTTCAAACTCAAAACCGACGTTTGTCATTCAAACGCTCGTCTTTTCAAACAAAGTCACCTAATCAACGTTTGACATACAAACCAAGATTAAGCTTGTCATTCAAGCCCCCATTTCAAAACACACACACACACACACGATTTCGAGAAAGGTAGAAAGACTCGTCATGCGAGGCGTTTCGGGCGATCTCGTAATACTCTACCCGAAACGTAATGTGACCTCCGAACCTAACAATCTCTGGTCCTAAAAGCTTTTTACTCGTTTTTGCTGCCAATAAAAATGATCCCCATTTTCAAAGCTTTTTCCTACGTTTTTGCTACCAATAAAAACGACACCATTTTCAATAGCCGTTTCTCAACGTTTGGGCTCAAAATACAAAAACCGCGTGGCGACTCCTCATTTTTTTCCTTCCCATGAAGCGAGGTCTCAGACACCAACCCTCCGCGAAAGACAACCGCGTTTCGCGCCCCGCGCGAAATCCCAGGTAATTTCACTCTATCTCCTCGATAGTGAAGTACGCTTTAGTTTTCTCAACTTTAGCTACCTCTATCTCTTAGATAGAGAAGTACGCTTTAGTTTTCTCAACTTTAGCAACCTCTATCTCTTAGATAGCGAAGTACGCTCTAGTTTTCTCAACTTTAGCTACCTCTATCTCCTCAATAGTGAAGTACGCTTTAGTTTCCTCAACTTTAGCTACCTCTATCTCTTAGATAGCGAAGTACACTCTAGTTTTCTCAACTTTAGCAACCTCTATCTCTTAGATAGCGAAGTACGCTTTAGTTTTCCAACTTTAGCTACCTCTATTTCTTAGATAGCGAAGTACGCTCTAGTTTTCTCAACTTTAGCTACCTCTATCTCCTCGATAACGACGTAAGCTTTAGTTTCATCAGGTGACAACCTCCATTAATTGTCAAACCAGGTGATAACCTCCATTAATTGTCAAATCAGGTGACAACCTCCATTAATTGTCAAATCAGGTGACTCCTCCATGAATCATCAAAATCTCAAGGATCCTAGACATGTTCCTAACTATCTAGTGAGACTTGAACTACGACCAAGGCTTGATTCCTCCGGGATACGTAGGTAGCCTTTCATAAAGGTCCAGCCATCCGACCACATTGGTCACCCTTTTCCTTCATCGCTCTTCAGTGGTGAAGTAGCCCTTCATAAAGGTCCAGCCATCCGACCACATTGGTCACCCTTTTCCTTCATCGCTCTTCAGTGGTGAAGTAGCCCTTCATAAAGGTCCAGCCATCTGACCGCATTGGTCACCCTTTTCATTCATCACTCCTCAGTGGTGCATAAGCCTTTCATAAAGGTCCAGACATCCGACCACACCGATCACTCCCTTCATCTAGCATGTCCCCAGTAGGATCAGCCATTTGACCTCCTAGGTCACTTTATTTCCATCCTCCTAGCAAGGGACCAGATTCTCTTCGCCATTCCCCAGTGGATTTCCGAACTACGATCATGTCTTGATTCCCCCAGAATACGTAGGTAGCCTTCCAAAGGTTCAGCCACTCGACCGCCTTGGTCACCCAATCCGTCTCGGCAGTTCGCCAGATTGGATCCTTTTTTATCGACAACCCCACTCGCCCTGCAAGTGACGTTGCCGAGGGGCTTCTGTAAGTACCCAAATCTGGCTCATGCCTTTCGGTTAAGTTTCCTGGCAAATCCCCAAACTTTCCTAAAGTTCAGGGGCAATTTGGGAACTTTCCCAAACCTTCCAAGGGGTAAAGGACTTGCTAGGAATTAAAATTCCAAGCAGTCCCTCGCTGGAAGGGAGTTTCTAGGTGCCACCTTGCATGGTTCTAGAAACAGGATGAGTCACCTAAGGATAATGCCGCACGACTTCATTAGCTAGAGGTTAATGTCGCACGGCTTCATTAGAAGCACACCAGCAGCATATAAATAGAGGCCTCCTCTATTCATTTAAAAAGAAATTTGAGCACTGTTACTCTGCCCAACTGAAATCACGAATTTACAAAAACCAAAACTCTTCCAAAATCACCTCCCTCGTCTCCAAAATCCATCCAAAGCTACTTCTTCCTTAGAAAAACCTCAAGGGAGATAGAGGAACACCACCATTGGTAACCTCTCCTTCCTTTCTCTTTGAAATATACTTGTTATATTGTCTTATTGCTTTCTTGCTATTTATCTTGCCATTTCTTGCCTTTATATGTTATTTATTGTCATAAAAATCAAGTCTTTTCTATGTAGACATCATATCCCACTTTCCCCTAATCACATAGGATTCATGGAGAATCCATCCCAAGGATGAACAAGGGTCCACAAGTGGCTTGTTCTAGGGATGATTCATCACATGATGATGTGAAAGATATCTCTTTTATTACATAAAAATGTCAGCTTTTCCATAAAAATGTCATCTTTGTTATCATTATGTCATTTCCCCTCCCTTGACCTTGCTTCCAAGGATTGTCCACCTAAAAAAGGTTCTTAAAGGACATTTGAAAGCCTTAAAGGTCTTCCCTTTACATTCATAACTTTCATATTGTTCATTACACTTATGTTCATAAAAATGCAATCTTTACTTTCAAATGCAACTTCCCCATGTCTCTCATGGTTGGATCACTCTCCAAGGATTGCCTAGTGACCTTCCTAAGGCACGAAAGGCATAGGATGAGTATAAATATCCAATCTTTATACCCCCTCCCCTTAGTCCCTTTGGTACTTGAAGTATCCCGTGGGGTGGATCGGTGTAAAGGTCTCATCTTTACATCGTTTCCTCCATTAGAGATGCCATAGTTGAAGTCCCTTTAGAAGCGGACGGACCCTAGCCCCTACATCTACGATCATCACTTGAGACGAGCATAAATGTCCCTATCAAGCTCAAATCGTCTCAAGATGTAGGATTGATGGGCAAAGGTTCTTCCTTTCTAAAGAGTCTTATCTTTGGACTATAAAAGGTGTCCCTCCATTTCGATCACATATGATCTTGTCCCAAAGAACGTTGGTTTAAAACACACCAAGGCTTCCAAGCCTAACATGGTTGATTATCCCAACGGGAGGGCAGAAAAGGTCATTTAATGATGATCATAAGTCCAAGATGAGCACGGATCAAAATCCCGAATACATCAAAATCTAAGGAATCCCGAGCGATAACCAACTCATGGTTTATACGTCCGGAAGATAACTTGGCACATTCCCTTCTTTTTCAAATCACACACACACACACGAGAGCAGAAAACAAGCACAAAAATTGGATCTTGGAAGACATGCTTTGGCAAGGCTTCTTGGGTGAACGCCAAACGTTCTTCCCAAGAAGTAACTTAACCTCCGAACCCTATTCCTTTTTTTCAAAGTTTTGAGGAAATCAAAATGGTGTGGCGACTCGGTTTTTCAATTTAAACCGAATGTCTTCAAACCGATGTGAAGCGGTGACCCCTTACACGAGAAAGCGGTTCAACACAAAAAACTCGCAATCTTGGGCCCACATTCACAGTATTGGAAATGTCTGGAACCCAAGAAGGATTCTAATTCTCAAGGAGCTAGGGACGATAACAAAGGGAATGGAGGAGGTCGTGGCTGTGTATTTACCATGATAGCCAGGGATAAGAGCCACTAATGACATCGTGGCAGGTACACTTCATCTTTTTACTCATAGTGTGTATGCATTGAGTGATACTGGTGCTACACATTCTGTTATTAGTACTCATTTATCGAAGCGCATGAAATAGAAACCTGAGGCATTAGAAATACCTCTTGGGATAGATACTCCGACTAGAGAGTTGATTCCTAATTTGTTTGTGTATCAGATGGGTCCTTTGGAATAGGAGATAGAGAACTCGAGGTTGATCTTATTGAGTTATAAATGAGAGAATTGATATCATTTTGGGGATGGTTTGGTTAGCTTCTTACCATACAAAAGTAGATGGTTTTAATAAGGAAGTGTAATTCAGATTACCGTCTGGAGATGAATTTTGTTTTCAAGGATCGAAACCGAGACTTAGATCAAGCTTCATTTCAGTAATGAGGGCTCAGAAGGTGTTGATAAAAGGATGTGAAGGATTCTTGGCCTATATTGGAGAGATGGATAAGAAAGAAGTGAAGTATAGAGTCTCTTTCAATGATCAGAGATTTTAAGGATGTGTTTCCAGAAGAATTACCGGGAATACCACCGGAAAGGGAGGTGGAATTCTCTATAGATTTAGTACCAGAAACCGCTTCGATATCGAAGGCACCGTACAGAATGGCGTCGACGAAACTTAAGGAATTGAAGGAACAACTACAAGAGTTGTTGGAAAATGGGTTGATAAGATCGAGTGTTTCACCTTGGGGTGCACCGGTATTGTTTGTAAAGAAGAAGGATGGATCGATGAGAATGTGTATCGACTATCGGGAGTTGACGAGTGACGGTTAGGAATCAGTATCCGTTGCCAAGGATTGACGACTAGTTTAACTAACTTCGGGGAGCATGTTATTTCTAGAAGATTGATTTGAGATCAGGATATCATCAGCTGAGAGTGAAGAAAGAGGATGTGGCAGAAATGGCCTTTACGACAAGGTACGACCATTAAGAGTTTTTGGTTATGCCGTTTGGTTTGACGAACGCGCCGGTAGCATTCATGGAATTGATGAATATGATATTTTAGGAGTTTTTGGATAAATGTGTAATTGTATTTATAAGATAACATCTTGGTGTATTCCAAGACGAAGGAGGAACATGAAGAGCATTTAAGGTTGGTACTGCAGATCTTAACGGAACAGAAGTTGTGTGCGAAGTTCAAGAAGTGTGAGTTTTGGTTGGAGAAGGTAGCATTCTTAGGACATGTGGTGTCTAAGGACGGAATTGAAGTAGATCCAGCGAAAATAGAGGCTATAGTGGCTTGGGAGAAACCAAATACAGTCAATGAGATAAGAAGTTTCTTAGGTTTAGCAGGATACTATAGGAGATTTGTTGAAGGATTTTTTGAAGTTATCAGGACCGCTAACAAGTTAACGTAGAAAGTATCAAAGTACGTTTGTTCGGAAGAAGGTGAAAAGAATTTTCAAGAGATGAAGAAGCAATTAGTGTCCGCACCTATTCTTAAAGTACCATCAGGATCGGATGGATTTGTGATTTATAGTGATGCTTTGTTGAAGGGATTAGGTTGTGTGTTGATGCAGAATGATAAGGTGATAGCTTATGCATCAAGGAAACTAAAGAACCATGAGAGGAATTATCAAACCCATGATTTGGAGTTAGCAGCTGTAGTGTTTGCGTTGAAGATTTGGAGACATTAATTGTATGGGCGACATGTCAGATTTACACGAATCATAATAGTCTTAAGTATATTTTCACTCAGAAGGAGCTTGACATGAGACAAAGAAGATGGCTAGAATTACTTAAGGATTATGATTGTACCATTTTGTACACGGGGAAGGCCAATAAGGTGGCCGATGTTTTGAGTAGGAAAAATCGAGGAACCTTAGCGACGTTGAGTTATAAGGGGGTAAGTCCATGGAATAGCCTTGAGGTTTCAAGTTTAGAAGTGAGAATTAAAGGGTATTTGGCTCAGTTGAGTGTTCAACCAACACTTTTAGACTGAATCAAGGAAGCTCAAGGAATTGACGAAGAGGCTGTGAAGATACATGCGAGTATAGCCAAGGGAAAGGTAGCAGAGGTTCATATGGGAATCGATGGGATTCTAAGGTATCAGTCGAGGATTGGGTACCAAGTGTAGACACCCCATTCTGAACACGTCGGATCATATTTATACCACTCTAAGTCTCCCCTTGAGTCAAGAAGTAGAAATCCACCATTTCTTCATGTTTCGTTAAGTTTTGACTAACCACCGTTAGTTTGGGACTAAACTGCATACGAGATAACGAGGAAAGGACGGAGTTGTCCACAGAAGCAATATCTCGCCGCGAGATGGCGTGTCTCGCGCGAGATATCCTCCCTCTGCAGCATACAGAAGGCAGTTTGAAAATAGTGATTAAACTGAAAATAACATAAAACTGAGGGACTGTTTGCAGATGAGAATGTCATCCGCGTGGAGGAGATTGTAGTGCAATCTCATCCGCGCGGATGGGGCTGCAGTGTCAATATTTTTACAGTTTCCAGTTTAGTCATTGTAATTTCCAGAAAGTTAACTGGATTTACAGGACTTAACTGGAAAAATAGAAAGTAAAGGGGGTGTTTGGATTTTGGCATCCATGCTTGTCCTCTCTTTCCCTAGACTTTGATTAGTGGTCATAAGTGATGAATCCACTTAATCAACTCATTTCGGGGGTACGTTAGGACTTTGTGAGCATTTCATTTGCTAGGGGGGAAAGGGAATTTGACATGGAAGTAAATTTGAACAAGGGATAGGTCAAGATGTATCATCTTTAGAGGAAGATTTCTATGGTGGTCATAAGATGACCATCCTTGAGATCTATACTCAAGTGTATCTCCTACATCTTGTGTGACCTATTTTATGAGTCTAGATGATTTTCATCCATGGAAAGTGTTCCAAGGTGAGCATCTTAGACTAGGGAGGGGGATTTGCAAGAAAATAAATGATGTGGACCATTTGAAATGATCATCTATGGAGATTGACTCCAAGATGAACATATTTAGGTCAAGAAAGCAAGTAAAGACTAGAAAATGTAAAGAGGCATGAAATAAGCAATTATGGACCATTTGAAGTGGTCATCCATGGAGATGAACTCCAAGGTGGCCATCTTCTAGGTCAAGCAAGGAAGTACCAAATAATGTAAAAAGGGGAGTGGGGAATGACATGAAAATAGAGGAAAATGTGGATCATCTTAGAAGATCATCCATGGAAATGGATTCCATGGAGATCCTCTTGGATCCTTGGGACAAGAGGGGAAGGGGATGAGCAAGTAAATAAATAAATAAGGCTACATCATTTGTATATTCAATGTATGCATGGATGAAGGAAATTTGAGTAAGGGAGGTGAGGGTTTACCAATTGTTTCTTGGTTTGTTGTTTAGGGTTTGAGAGATTTCAAGGCTTAAGAGTGGTTTGAGATGGATTTGGTGTTGGTGTAATGCCCTAGGCTTTAGTTATGTTTAACTTAAAACCGTTATGTATCATCTTTATCGTTTAAATTTATTATTTGATTATTATATATTTTGCATATTTATTGTAATAAACTCCGTCCCTAATTATTAAGAGAATAATTAGTATAATTGTCAATGGATAATCATATGATGATTATATGCATAGAGATGCACATTGAAATTATGGGTACTTATTAGTGAACAAGTGACTAGACTTGACCCGTATGAGATTTATGTCATGGGCAACATAATTAAATCTCATATGGTCACTTCATTTAGTCCCTAGACCTGAGATTATCATGACCTTACATATGATGAAAGTCATGTTTGATTTTAGTCAAACGTTATCTTAACACGATATTTATAAAGGCTATTTTGGCATGATCGGATTCATGATGGGAAGGATGATAAGTCAAGATGGAATTTGTCCCTCGAAAGAGAGATGTTTTGCTTGGGCCCCTCAATGAGTGATAATGATGAAAGCGTGTGGCCACACCCCAATGCGATTGAATTATCATTATACTCAAGATCGAGAAAGCATTGAACAAATACAAGTTGACGAGGACCATGGCTTGTGTTCTATATAACATCGTGCGACAAAGGGAGAAATGGAAGTGTACCATTGGAAACGTGAACTCTTACGTTATATTATTTGGGTAGACATAATGGCTTGCTAGAGTCCGCTTATGTCTTATGAGGGTCGATATGATCGGACTCATTGCCAACATAATATAATCCTATTGGGTCACACACAACTAGAATGAATTGGTTAAACCAAAGGAAGAATGATTGAGAGTTCTTGCATATGGCTTTGCTTGGTCGTGCGACTAACCTTGCCATATGGCATTCTGGGTCGTGCGATAGATCAGGTCCATATGACTTGTCTGGTCGTGCGACAACTTAAGCCTCAAGAAAGAAAATCACACCAAAAGGTTTCTCAATATTTCTTCCATAGGTTTAAGAATCTAGCAATTCTCAAGAACTTTTCTTGGTTCATTCTAACGTGTGGATACTACTAGAGGGTCTTCGCTCGTACGATGATCAAGGCCTAGAGTTTCAATTGTCCAAAGCAATCTGAAGTTTCAAAGGTTTTGAAGATCGAAGATTGTGATTCAAAATCACACCGATAAATTGTTCGATAGCTCAAGACCGGAAAGCAATTAAGGTTGGTAAATTCTATCTCATAGGAATTCAATATAATCGTATAGAACGGATCATAGGGCATGGGTTTTGTGTTATTTAGATGCTTATTCTGCTGCGCATGGACTCATAAAACCCAACAGTGGTATCAGAGCCCCGTTCGTATGGTTAAGTTTGAATTGGCATGCTAGAATTAAGATATAAATCGTTTATATGCTTATTGCATGTTTTATATGTGGTAGAATCTTATTGTTTATGTGAAACAATGTGAAAATCGTTTTCTGATTATGTTGAATTAAATCTGTTAAAAGGTTGTTTTATTTGATTTAATTGCTTTATGATTGGAATTGATTGAAATTCGAAAACTACCAAACTGGCTACTCGAGTCGTGCGACGGAGTAGGCCACAATTGAAAATCTGGTAGTTGGGCTTGGTATGTCACGCGACAGAACTTGGCCATGGTCAGTGTCTGGTCGCGCGACAGATCGGGTCTTCGGGAAGCTTCTGTCACGCGACAGAACTTGCCAAATCTGGGTGTATCAGTTTTGTTGAATTTTTATGCCAATCTGTGAATATGTTTAGAATCTGATATGTTCCTGTCTTAATCTGGATGCCATAAATTTCTGGAAATTGAATTTATAGGGCTATGCTAGATTAATTCATTGTTTATGCATGCTTAATTAATTTAAATGTGTTTTATTAATTGTTGCGATGCATGAATTATGTGTTCTTATGTTGTAAGAGCTCTATTAGATGTTTAGTTGAAACATTGAATAATAATTTGTTAAATGTTTAGTTGAAACATTAAAATTTTGGTTTTCTGATTGTTTTTGAGAAACAAGTCAGTTTACGCAAAATTTGAAGGAATCTGATTGTTTATGAGAAACAAATCAGTTTATGAGTCTGATTGTTTATGAGAAACAAGTCAGTATACAAAGTATTGATTATGTTGCATTCAAATTGGTATTGTAATTGTGCATGACTAGGAGAGCTCTGTCGAAGGAAGATTTGGTACTTAAGCAGTCCTTGTGGCTCACCTATTTTCTTGGGAACTTACCTAGTGTACATTATGATTATCTTTGTTGATATGCTTATAATCTGCTTTAAAGAACCTTCATTTAACTTTTAAGTTCTTTATGCCAATCCATGATTAAAACACTTGAGACCACTCAGATAGTTTTGGGTGGGCTTGCCATAGCAAGGTGCTTTGATTCTATTTCATTTGCGAGCAAGATGAGGAAATGGTGGTTCCTATACGTTTAAAGTGGATGAATTTAATTGGGTTATCAAAATTGTTTTGGATCTAAGGCATAAGATGAGATTAAAATATGCTTAGACATATGATGTCTTAAATGAATCTCATAAAAGATCTAAGATTCATATACGATATGATTGATGTTTTCTACCTAATTATTTTAATCTTGAGCGGTGCGCCATAGCGTACTTGAGATTGAATTAAAGTTGGATCTTAGCCAATTAAATTATATTATGCTTATTTGCATTGGAAGGTGTATGATTTAGTGGGAGTATTTGTGAAATACATTATTTGCTCTTAAGTGATAAATGTGTTGATATTGATATATGTTCATATAATTTGCATATTTTGTTGTAGAAATAGCATTACATAATGATAATTGCGATCCGTCCTTATGAAGGAAAAAGTTTGAAAGGAACGATACAGATTATTCTGATTGGATCAGAAGCCTAAAGAATGGTTCTTAGGCGAATGCGTACGTACTTGACGAATTCGTTCCTACTGAACCTACTGCAAATGTTGAAAAAGGCAAATAAGGGCAACATTAGAACCATGTTGATGATTCTAATAGAATTGCTTGTCTTATACTTGCCACCATGTTTTAAGGCTCTTATGAAGAACCTTGAACACATGGAAACTGCTTTTGTTCTAGCACAATGCACAAAAAAATTGTTCCAAGTGCAAGCTAGGCAAAAGATGTATGTTGTGGTGAGGCTCTTAATTCATGAGATGAAAAAGGGAGCAATCCGCAAATGTGTTAATGGTTAACACAAGAAAGGGGTTCAAAAGGAAGGAAAAGAAGGTAAATCAAAAGTTGCTAAACCTAGGACAAAAGTTGTCAAAGCCGAAGAGGCTAAACCCATAGTGTCTTAAAAGAATGCAGTTTGCTACCATTGCAATAAGATTGTCATTGGAAACAAAGTTGCAAGGCTTATTAGGAAGGCCTAAAAGGTGAAGAAGGGCAATATGATTGCTACTACTTCAAGTATCTATATGATAGATATTTTTCTCTCGACTTCTTGTTCTTGGGTATATGATACCGGATATGGATCCCACATTTGTTTAAATGTGCAAGGAACAAAGAATAGAAAGCTACTCAAAGAAGGTAAATTAAACCTATGCGTGGGAATGGAGCAAGGGTTGCTACATTAACCATAGGGACTTATGAAGTCACTTTACCTAATATACTAGTACTTGTTTTTAACAAGTATGACTACGTTCTGGATTTGAGTGGAAGTATTATTTCCGTTTCTTAAATGGATGATGAAGTATATAATTTTCTTATTTAAAATAAGAAGTTTTATATTTATTTAATGATATGCCTTATTGTATTGCATATGTCATTGAATGGTCTTCATATCCTTGTTGTTAAGAAATAAAATAATATTGAAGATATCTATATTATAAATGGGAGATCTAAACTGAACAATATGAACAACGAGTTCATATGGCATTGCCGGCTTGGTCAGATAAATAAGAAACATATATCTAAACTCCATTAACATGGACTTTTAGACTCATATGATTATGAATCATTTGAGGAATATGGATCTTGTTTATTGGGATTATTGACCAAACCACCCTACACTAAGAATAGTGGGAGGACTAGTGACTTATTGGTCAATATACATGAGATGTATATGGACTATTAAGTAGCATTGCTAGGGGAAGATCTCGGTATTTCATTACATTTACTAAAGACTTATCTAGATATGACTATGTCTATCTGATGAAGTCCAAAGGTGAAGCATTTGAGATGTTTCGAACATTTCAAGATGAAGTACAAAACAAACTTGGCAAAACTATTAAGTACTTCGATTAGATCAAGGTGGTGAATATTTGAGCGAAGAGTTTGACAATCATCTCAAAACTGTGAAATTATTTCAGAGTTGACTCCACCCGGAACACCACATTGTATAGTGTGTCTGAAAGGAGGAATTGAACCTTGTAAGACATGGTTCGTTCGATGATGTGTCAATTAGACTTTCCTATTTCCTATTTTCTTTTGAGGATATGCATTAGAAATAATGCGGTTACACTGAATCGAGTCCCTACTAAATCGGTTCCTAAGGCCCCACATGAGATGTGGCATGGAAGAAAACTTAGTTTGTCTTTCATGAAGATTTGGGGTTGCGAATCTTATGTAGAGAGACTTGTCTCTTATAAGTTAGCACCAAATCTGACAAGGTTAATTTCGGAAATTAATCTTACAACCGCAAAGAGAACAAAACGTTTGTTGCTCAATACGATTTGTTTCTTGAGAAATAGTTTCTCAATAAAGAATCTAGTGGGAGTAAAATTAATCTTGAAGAAGTTCAAGAACCCAAAAATAATATGGAACCAAGAGTAGAGACGGAACCAAGTTCACAAAGAGTTGTGGAACCGGTTCAAGGTGCACAAGTCCATCGTAGACTTGATAGGTTACGATCCGAACTCAAGAAATATTGATTTCTCGTATCGGAAAGTAATAAAGTGGAAATCATTGAGAATGACAATCCTACTTCCTATCTAGAAGGGATGTCCACTCCTAATTTGGATAAATGGTTAGGAACCATGGAGTCCGAATTGCAATCCATGTTTGATGATCGAGTTTGGAACTTGATTGGGCTACCTGAAGGTGTAAAAACTAGAGGGTGCAAGTAGGTCTCTAAGACCGACATGGATGGGAAGGTGTATACTTTCATGACTAAGGATTGTAGCAAAGGGATTTAGGTTAATTCATAGTATTGACTATGTTGAAACCTTTTTGCCAGTTACAATGTCAAAATTTATTAGAATTTCAATTGCCATGATCGCATATTATGACTATGTGATATGACAAATGGATGTCAAACGACTTTCTTAAGGATGTGTATAGTACACAACCCGAGAGTTTTGTCGATCCAAGAAATTCCAATAAAGTATGCATGTTGCAGAAATCCATGAGATGGATTGAAGCAAGCTTCAAGGAATCGGGATCTTCATTTTGATAAATTGGTCAAAATGTTTGGCTTCATCAAGTACGAAGATGAATCTTGTGTATACATGAAATTCAGTGGGAGCATAGTATTATTTCTATTGTTTTATTACAATAATATCTTACTCATTGGAAGAACAAATTCCGACACTTAAGACTGTTAAGTCTTGGTCAAGGAAAGGTTTCTCAATGAAAGATATGGGTGAAGCCACTTACATCCTTGGCATCAAGATCTATAGAGATAGATCTAAAAGGATAAATTGGTTGGAGTCAAAGTATTCACATTGACAAGGTTCTTAGAAGAGTCTAAGAAGAGTAGCTTGTCAATGGGTCATGGTATTTCTCTTAGCAATACTCATTGTCTTATGACAACTGATGAGCAAAAGGGGAATGAATGAAGTTCTATATGCTTCGGCATTTGGATCTGTCATGTATGCCATGACTTGTGCTAGAACCGACGTCTTATATGCTTTGAGCATGATGAGTCGATACCAATCTGATCCTGATATGAACCATTGGATGGCAGTCAAGATGATCCTTAAGTACTTAAGAAGAACTAAGGATACATTCTTAGTATTTGAAGAAGTTAATCTTGTTGTAAGGGCTACATAGATGCTAACTTCCCAACTGACAAAGTTAATTTAAAATCGTAATTAGGACTTGTGTTTATGCTTATTAGAGGTGCAATTTTGTTGGAAGAGTTCCAAGCAGAAAATTGTAGCCAATTCTACTACTAAGGCCGAATTTTAGCAACATATGATGTGGCTAAAAGAGGCAGTTTGGATCAAAAGTTCATTAGTATTTTGGAAATGTTCCAAGTATCACTAATCGGTAAAACTTTGTTGTGACAATTGTGGTGCCATTTGTGCAAACAATGGAACCAAGATCACAACAGCGATCCAAACACTCACTTAGACATTTTTCGAGGAATTCATAAAGAATGAGAAGACGTTAAGATATGCAAAGTATCAACCGATGATGACATTAGGGATTCACTTACAAAGACCCTCGTACAGGCAGAAGCATGATGGTCATGTTAAATCCATGAGTATTCGATACATAAATGGAGCCTAGTGCAAGTGGGAGAATGTTGGTGTAATACCCTAGGCTTTAGTTATGTTTAACTTAAAACCGTTATGTATCATCTTTATCGTTTAAATTTATTATTTGATTATTATATATTTTGCATATTTATTGTAATAATCTCCGTCCCTAATTATTAAGAGAATAATTAGTATAATTGTCAATGGATAATCATATGATGATTATATGCATAGAGATGCACATTGAAATTATGGGTACTTGTTAGTGAACAAGTGACTGGACTTGACCCGTATGAGATTTATGTCATGGTCAAATGTCATAATTAAATCTCATATGGTCACTTCACTTAGTCCCTAGACCTGAGATTATCATGACCTTACATATGATGAAAGTCATGTTTAATTTTAGTCAAACGATATCTTAACACGATATTTATAAAGGATATCTTTGGCATGATCGGATTCATGATGGGAAGGATGATAAGTCAAGATGGAATTTGTCCCTCGAAAGAGAGATGTTTTGCTTGGGCCCCTCGATGAGTGATAATGATGAAAGCATGTGGCCACACCCCAATGCGATTGGATTATCATTATACTCAAGATCGAGAAAGCATTGAAAAAATACAAGTTGACAAGGACCATGACTTGTGTTCAATATAACATCGTGCGACAAAGGGAGAAATGGAAGTGTACCATTGGAAACGTGAACTCTTATGTTATATTATTTGGGTAGACATAATGGATTGCTAGAGTCTGCTTATGTCTTATGAGGGTCGATATGATCGGACTCATTGCCAACATAATATAATCCTATTGGGTCACACACAGCTAGAATGAATTGGTTAAACCAAAGGAAGAATGATTGAGAGTTCCTGCATATGGCTTTGCTTGGTCGTGCGACTAACCTTGCCATATGGCGTTCTGGGTCGTGCAACAGATCAGGTCCCTATGACTTGTCTGGTCGTGCGACAACTTAAGCCTCAAAGGCGGTTCACAGACTTTCCTAATACGATTAGGAAACTAATACCTATACTAATGTTGTATAAATATTAAAGTCTGTAAACCCTAATTAGAGCTAGCCGAATTTTCAAGAAAGAAAATCACACCAAAAGGTTTCTCAATATTTCTTCCATAGGTTTAAGAATCTAGCAATTCTCAAGAACTGTTCTTGGTTCATTCTAACGTGTGGATACTACTAGAGGGTCTTCGCTCGTACGAAGATCAAGGCCTAGAGTTCCAATTGTCCAAAGCAATCTGAAGTTTCAAAGGTTTTATAGGTTGTCTGGGTGACAATCTTATCCGCATGGATAAGATTGTAGGTACAATCTCATCCGCGCGGATGACCCCAGCAGCGTGCCTGATCTGTGCAGAAAAGCAGTTTTGGCATTTTGCTTTTGGTCAATATTCCCTTTTATTGGAAATGATAAATTTTCAGCGAGGTATTTGTCCATTTTTTATTCCTAAGAGGTCCTTCCTCATTCAAATTGTCAAAATAATGTCCAAAATGCCCCTAAATGATTATAAATCACTAATTTGGGCTTGACGGAACATTAACGACCCAGATTGGGGTACTTACAGTTGCAGATTTAGCTGGAATCCATCGAAGATCCTTGTGTCTATCTCCCTCAATGAAGTTTTTGCTAATTTTGTAGTAGACAGGATTCTCAGTAAAGTAATCAGCATTCCCAAGTGAAAGGGATTGTAAGGTTAAAACGTTGAAGATGAGAGAAGGAAAGAGGTAGGAGGAGGCTTTCTTTTTCTTTGCCCATGCAGCAAGATATGTGAACACCAATCTCCCAAAATTCACTCTCTATTTATTACCCAACTTATAAAGCAATGTGGCTTGTTATAAGGTAATATTGTTCTCATTGGCAATAGGAAGACAATTGGTAATACAATGTTTGTGAAGAACACTAAATAAAGACGAGAGATGGGTAGCCCGAAAATGATCACTCCAAACACTCATTTTCCCACAAGTGAGATAGTTAGCTAAGACATTAGGCTCAATACTCACACTCTCATCATCAATATTAGGAAGACCGAAGGCTTTGTTGATCACAGAAGGGTTAAAGTCATAAATGGCTCCTCAAACAAAAATCTTCCCAAAATGGGGAGTGTTTCTATCATCAATATCCTCTCTCAAGTGTGCATAAAAATTCCTAACTACGCCTTCAACATACTTAGAAACTTTTGTGACCGTTGGTAAGAAATTCCTACTCTTCAGAAACTGATAAATTCCAAAACTCTTGAATTTGTCTATATCAATATTTCTTTCATTTAGAATCATTTTCTCCCAATCTTGGACCCATTTGTTCGAATTCGACTCACAATAAAATTCTTCGGACAGAAAAGGTAGCTCATAATAGCCAAAAGATTCATAAAATGATCTAGTGTTTGGAGATGGAGTAGGAGATACCTCTGGATAAGCAATGGGAGAGGAAGGGGGTGTGATATTCTATGTTGTTGTTGTTGTTGCAGCAGGTGTTGTCTCAGCATTGGCAACACTTGAGACAACACTTTGCTGAGTTCTCTGTTTCTTCACCAACCTTTTCTTGGCACGAGCTAGAGGCTCCT
The DNA here is from genome assembly GCA_022495995.1 of Adenophora triphylla var. japonica. Lineage (NCBI taxonomy): Eukaryota > Viridiplantae > Streptophyta > Magnoliopsida > Asterales > Campanulaceae > Adenophora > Adenophora triphylla. The sequence goes on along the minus strand of JAFEMH010000113.1, from coordinate 111,456 downwards.
CAAATTCATCTTCCAGCCAAGCATCATCATCAGAGGAGGAAGATTTCCCTTTGCTTGCCTTAAATTTTGGATCCGAACCCTCCTCAGACGAAACCTCAAAGGATGAACTTGATTCATCATCCAAAATCTCCACGGGATCATCAGGTGTGTTGGAGAGAGTCTTTGGTCTCGACATTGTCTTGATATGCTAAGATTTTCGACGACCACCACCATACATAGCCCTAGACGAAACATTAATCTCTTTCCTCTTCCTCGTTTTCTTGGGAAGAGCGAATGAGAGCTCAATTGAGGGAGAGGTATCAGGAGTGACCATTTTGACCAGAGAGGGAGGAGGAATATAGACAACGAGATCCAAGATTGGTGATGTGGAAGGTATTGCTGAAAGTGTTGCCGCTGGTGATATCTCTGTTGGTGTTATGCCCTAGGCGTTTAGTTATGTTTGACTTATAACTTAATACCGCTATGTAATCGTCTTTACCATTTATTATAGAGAATATTTATTTGGTTTATTATATGTTTTGCATGTTTATTATAATAACTTACTTCCCTAGTTATTGTGAATAACTAGTATAAGGTGGTAATGAATAATTATAGAGATGATTATATGCATAGGATGCACATTACACTTATGGGTACTTGTTAGAGAACAAGGTACTGGACATGACCTACCTATGAGATTTATGACATGCTCTATAGTCATATATATCATGATTAAATCTCATGATAGTCGTGTCATTAGAATCCTTAGTACCTGAGATTATCATCGTCTTCCACATGATGAACGTTGTGTTTGATGTAGTCTAACACTATCTTTAATAGGATAGCAATAAGGGATATGTTGGCACGATTAGATTCTTGTAGGGAAGAATGATAGTCAAGATGGGATTTGTCCCTCTATCGAGAGAGATGTTTGCTTGGGCCCCTCGATGAATTGTGTTGATGAAATGTTTGGCCACACTCAAGAGATTTGATAGAGATCAAATGCAGTTTGATTATCAACATATTCGGAGTCGAGAAAGCATTGAACAATATGAGTTGATGTGGACCATGACTCATGTTCAATATGACATCGTGGACAAAGGGATTGTGACATTGATCTATCAAGGAATTAAGCTTTGATGTTATATTTAATTGGGTGGACATAATAGCTTGCTAGAAACCACTTATGTCTTGTGAGGATGATGTTTCAACTCACTACCAACATGAAATATAATTCCTAGAGGGTCACACACAAAGAACGAATTGAAAATGGCTCAAGTATGGATCTGTGCAGCTGGGCGACCGCCGAGGGGATAGTGGGTGACCGCCCACAATGATATTCCAAAAGGGTGAAAACCTCTATACAGATGGGCGACCGCCGGGATGGTTTGGGCGACCGCCCAGCCCTGTTTTTGAAAGAAGACAAAAAGGTTGTACAACTGGGCGGCCGCCGAGAACCTTGTGGGCGACCGCCCAGCCCCCGTTTCATCAATCAGTTTTGGCTTCGGATTAGGGCTTTTCTCCCTAACAATTAGGGATATTTATAAAGTATAATAGCTCCATTTGCCCGAGCCAAGACACGCAAATTTTAGGGCGTGAGAAACATAATTATCTTGATTTTGATTGAGAATCAAAGATCAAAATACCATAGGTTCAATTCCATATCAGCCATAGATTATTGAAAGGGGTTTCAATAATCGGGGATCACCTAGAATTCCTACAAGATACAATATCTTGGTTCGTTCGCGTGTGGATTACCGATAGAGGGTGATTATGTTATCACCTAAAGCTTGAAGATTAATTCATCACAAGAAAGAACAAGGAGAAGATAAAAGAATCGCCAACGGTTCAAATATTTGATTTTTCCAAGATTCGTTTTCGAGAAACAAAATCGCTTTTAAGGTATGTAAATCTATTTCATAAATTTTTATCTATTCATGTTAGATGGATTCATGGCTAGGGTTTATTTTATATGTTAAAGTCTTCCGCTGCGTTTGTAACCCCAAAACCCAACAGTGGTATCAGAGCCGCGTTTTATCATGATTAGGTTAAAATTGGCATGCTATATACAATTGGATTATATGCTTAACATGCTATGTGATATAGATTGATGATTTTATGTGTGTTGTTTTGAGAAAACAATTATATGCTATATAACATAATTATGATTAATAGTTGATTGATATGATCTCATTGACTTCATTCTCGAGTAATACCTTGAGGGATGGAATCTCTAGCTCAATTGGCATGAAAGCCTCCATTCCATAAGTTAATGATTAGGGAGTTGCATCGGTAGCAGTCCGAATTGAAGTGCGATAGCCCCACAATGCTAGATGAAGTTTCTCCGGCCAATCCCGTCCACGCTCGGCCATCTTCTTGATAATTCGTTCGAGGTTCTTATTGGCAGCCTCAAAAGCACCATTTATCTGTGGTCTGTATGGCGACGACTTATGGCGCTTAACCCTGTATTCGGTGAGCAGCCGATCGGTGTCTCCTTCAAAATGGAATCCGTTGTCAGAGATGATCTCATTCGGGACTCCATAGCGGCAAAAGATTTGTTCCTTTATGAAGCGAGCAACTTTCTTAGCTGTAAGCACTTTGTAGGACGCAGCTTCTACCCACTTTGTGAAGTAATCTACCACGACCAAAACAAATGAATGTCCGTTGCTCCCGGATGGAGTTATTTTCCCAATGATATCAATTCTCCACGTTGCAAAGGGCCATGGAGTTGTCATACAATATAGATCATGAGGAGGGATGTGGTTTAAGTTGGAGAACCGCTGACATTTGTCATAAGTCCGCACAAATTGGATGCAATCAGTCTCCATGATGATCCAGAAGTAACCCAGTCTGATGATGCTGTGCATAAGGGATCGAGCATTCATGTGCGGTCCGCAGGCACCGTTGTGAACGTCTTCCATTACTCTCTGAGCTTTCTCTTTGCTAATGCAGAGCAGGAGTGGGCAACCTTCCCTTTTCTTCCATAACTCATCACCAAGTATGACATACTGTGCTGATAGCCTTTTCAGAGCTTGCAGAATCTTGGCTCGGATACCTTTTAGGTCACCACCCTCTTCATCATCAGGGAAGGATGCCTTACCATGCTTGAGATACTGAAAGATTTGGCTGTACCACGGCTCATCGACGGTTTCAAGCTCGATCTCACAACAATATGCCGGATTCTCTCGCCTCCCGACTCTGAATGGTTTGATTGATTTACCCTCTGGTATTTCCACCAAAGAAGCCAGAGTAGCTAGTGCATCGGCGAATCTGTTCTTATCTCACGGCAGAAATTGGAATGACACTTCCTTAAACTGGCCGACGAGCTCTGCAATATAAGCATGATACTTATGGAGACACGGATCTGTAGTCTCCCAACTCATCCACATTCTGCTCAAGGGAAGCCTCAAGACCGGCTATGCAAGCTTCATATTCGGCTGCGTTGTTGGTAACTGAAAAGTTTAGCTTGATGGCGATGGGGGTGTGCATGTCCTTCGGATCCACTAATACCATCCCGATGCCATTGCCTCTCTTATTCGCTGCACCGTCAAAGAATAGCTGCCATCGGTTGCCGCTTTCTACAACGAAGATCCCCTCATTAGGAAACTGGAGATCTGGAACATTCTAGGTTAATACCCAAAAGGTCCAAAACTAGTTTATTCCTTGTAGGTCCTTTAGCATGAGCAAAGTACTGAAAGGTACTTCCTTCACAAGAAACTTATGAGATGTTTTCGGAAGTCTCGGAATAGACCGGGAATTTACCAAAACGCCCCCTAATACAATTTTATCATATTAAAATGCACCTAAGAAGGGTCACGAATTGGATTGGCGGACTTACAATTAGCAACATGAGGTTTTACTAACTCCTTACTTTTCTTAGGAGTTGCATGCGGTTTGGGAACAGCGGTTTCAGCCTTGACAAAGGTAACTGTCTTTGGTTTAACCGCGGGTTTTCTAGAAATGCTCTTCTTGCTTTTAAAGGCAGGAGGAGCGATTGAAGAAGAAGGGTGGTCAGCCTTGCAGTTGTCAGCACCACCTATTCCACCAGGAGCGGTTGGATTCGAGGTGCGGCCAACTCCATAAGTCATTTCCTCTGCATCTTCACTCTCAAAATCATTTCCTTTCATCTGAGAGTTTTTCCCATATTGTTTCTTTGGGTAGACTTAATTGAAATTAAGTTGTCCTTTACCCTTAGAATCAACATGCTTCCCCTTAGGAATTTCTTTAGTTAGTTTTAAAATTTCCTCATCCTTTTCACAACAGGATGCACACTTCTCCTCTTCACAAGATCCAAATCCCAGACCTTCGTTAATTCCACTAGTCATTTGGGAATCTATAATTTGATCCATGGTGGATTTTGACTTGAGCCACCCATCAATAATCTTCTGAAGATCGTTGATTTGGGTGACTAGATCATCATTCCTGAGTTAAAGTGCAGCAACCTTAGTTTCAAGGATGCGGTTTTGATCAGCAAGAGGAGACATACTCTTGATTTGGTCCTTATGATTTGAAATTTCAGACCTCATTACAGTTTTCTCCGTCTTGTACTGAGAAATTTCATCATGAGCTAATCCTAAAGCTTTCTTAACATTAGAGAATTTTTGTATCATCATTTCTGCTTCCTTGAACATCCTTTCATGTTCCATGGGAGAAACTTCTTCCACCACCTTTTTCAAGATTTTCGTCTTTGGAATTGCTTTTGAAGGTGGAGCATTTGTAGGAGGAAAAATGGGACGTGAATACGAACAATTTCCTATCTGAATGCTAGGAGTAAGTTTGACATCACCATCCAATTTAAAATTTGAAATTTTTGTAGAAACCTCTTCATCCTCCATATCTAGCGACTCGATTGACTCAGTATCTGACTCATCGGAAGCATCTGCAACTAAGCAGAGATTAACCTCTTCGGTTTCTTCATCACTTCCATCATAAGAGTCTGTTTCAATCCAAGTTGCTAATTCCTTGGAATTCTCTTCTTCCTCAGCAACCATTCCCTTGCGACGAGAAAATTTCGCAGGAGAGGTTTTCTTTTCATGTATTCATATTTAGGCTGTGGATACTCAGATGAAAAGTGACCAGGTTTTCTACAGTTATAGCAAACTAGATCACTCTTTTTCTTTGTATCTTCAGCCTTTGAAAACGTTGCTGGAGGTTTGCCTTTAGAAAATGTTTTTGTGAAAGGTTTTGAGGATTTTCTGAATTTTTGAAATCTTTTCACAAACATGGCAAAATCATCATCATCCATCTCGATGAGTGATGAGGTTGATATGGAAGAATCAGTGGTTTGATTGGATGTGGTTGGTTTCTCCTCATGTTCCACGACGGACATGGAAAGTGATTTGGTTTTCCCTTCAATCTCTTCAATATGATTTAATTTAAGCTCATAGACTCGAAGATTTGCATACAAGTTACTTAACGACCAAGTATTCAAAACTTTGGAGTCTTCTAGAGAGGTTGCTATATTTACCCATCTAGAACCTAAAGCAGCTAGGAAAGTCATATTGATTTCCTTATTAGTTAAAATCTTGCCAAGAGATCTACATGCATTAACTACCTCAACATAGTGGTCGTAGGTCTGACGCAAGGTTTCGTTGGATTTTCTGTTGAAGTTGTTGTAGGATCTTTCAACAACATATAATTTGTTCTCCTTCCACTCGTCATCACCTTCGAGGTAGCTCTCTATGGCATCCCACATCTGCTTTGCGGTTTTCAGATACATCACTTTTTGAAGGGTTGAAACGGGGAGGGTTCCAGAAATGATGTGCCTAGCCTTGCTGTCCAAGGTAGCTAATCTTTTCTCTTCATCTGACCACACGCCTTTTGGCTTTTTAACCTCTGGAGTTTCTGCACTGGTGGCTCCATCGGTGTTGGCCTTCATGGGAACGAACGGGCCATTGATCACGCATTCCACCAACATCTCATCAATAGTCTCCAAATGAATAAGCATTCGGCACTTCCAGATGTCAAAGTGGTCTTCGTCCAAAATTGGAATGTGTGAATAGTTATCACTTGTCATTGTCTTTGAGTTTGCCATATTGAATCGGCACACAAGCTGTTAATCTTGAAAAACAGTGGTTTTATAAATGTGTTTGCTCTGATACCACTTGTTGGTCCCAAAGGTGGCAACAAGGGTGAAAAATAGCTAGAGGGGGGGTGAATAGTTGTTTTAAATTTTTCGCCCTCTTTTAAAAACAAAACCTCTAAGCTTACAAAACCTCTTGCAATGTGTTATAAACTGCAAGTAGAGTTGTAAAATGCACAGCGGAGTATTTGAGTTACAAAGCGGTTTTGGATAGGCGGTTTTGCAAAGCAGTTTTAGTGCAGTTTTGTGAGCAGTCATAAAAACTGAAAGTGAGGTTTGACAATGTTAACTCCAAACACAATTCACTATTAAGGATAACTACAGTTAAGATCAAACAGAGAAAAAGATAGATAATTAATAAGCACAAGAAATAATAAATGCAGAAAAGTAAGAACACAATATTTGGAGTGGTTCAATCGATAAACGATCTACGTCCACTACCAAGATGGTTAGTCTTGGATTTTCTAAGAGTTAGATTTTATATTTGAGTATGAGAGAGATTACAAAATACAAAGTATTCAAAACTCAGATCTAAAATCTATTCTATGAAGATCGAATCCTAGACTATAACCAGTGTATCTCAAATGAATAATCAATGTGATTAAACAAGTGAGGTGTGTGTGTGTGTGTATTCAAGATCAGGGCTCTTTAAATCTAGAAGATGGAGAGCACAATGATTCTTGATGTGTTTAAGGCTTGATTTCTGGGCTGGGATATTTTTCTTGAAATAGAAGATGAAGATTCAAAGGACTTAGAATTTCTGGGCAGAACTTCAACTTCGTATGAACTCACAGGAAATCAATTTCTCAAGCAATCTTCAAATGGTGAAGATTGGGGGTATTTATACCCAAGCATCAAGAATATAGTCGTTGGACACAGCTGTTGCAAGGACTGTACTAATGCTTTCCCATTGGTCCACAATATCCACTTTTGTCCTTAGGAACTGTAGTTGCAGGTAAAGCTGATCAGACCTCAGCTGCAATTAAGGTGATTTGGACATCTGTCACCTTTTCAAGATCCTTTCAGATCTTGTCTGAAAAGTAGTCATGTGACAAAATTTGGTGGTTGACTTTTGATATTGCTGACGTGGATTCCAACGGTCAAATGTGGTTCACTTCAAGTCTTCAATCATTGGAGCGGTCCTGGTGAAGAAGCAGTTCGAGCATAAGCGGTTTCACCACAAGGAGGATTCAATAGTGCGGTCAAGGTACTAGAACCACAATGCAGTTTACATTGGAGCGGTTCACTGCTTTGAAATTTTGCACTTGGAGTTCAATGGAGGTTTCAGACTAAAGATTCCACCAAGCAATTAGAAGCGGTTTGCTAGGCGGTTTGGGCAATGCGGTCTGAAACATTGAACTGCATCCTCAGATCCAATGAGTCTTGTGTCAGTCTTCAAGCCTAATTTAACCTATTCTATAAAATGGACTTAGCTAAAAAATTGAAGTCTAAGCTTCATTATATATGGGCCTAAATTCCTTAAAATAGACAGGGGGTTATGGTATCAATCAAATCTTAAGCTAATCTAGGAGGGTTAAAATATGCATACCCAACAAAGATGTATCATGATCATTGAACTACTCATCAAGTAGCATAAACATGTCTAAAACCCTTTTTACTCAGGCTAGACCCAAATCATGTAAAGTCCTTTTTACTCGGACTCAACCAAATCATACACAGTCCTTTTCAGTCGGACTAAACAAATCATATACAGTCCTTTTTCAATCCGACTAACCAAATCATATACAGTCCTTTTCAGGGACTAAACTATTCCATTCAAGTATTCATAAGTACAAGAATACATAAAGTACTTTAGCAACTTCAATTACTAGCGATACCCGTTGAACAAGTACATATCAAGGGTAATATAATCAAAAGACGCTCAATCGAATGAGTATTTAAAGGTAACTAGCGGCCACTTAGTAGAATACAATTCATAAACAAGGAATCCTATCATCAAGGATTGAAACATTCAACACTAAAGAACGTAATCCCTTACCTCGATTGATTGACCTTTCTTTGCCACGAATCCTCGCACGAATCTACAATCATGCCAACGGTGTTCTTAGGGTACAATTATCTTTTGTTTACTTAACCGAAAAACAAACTTTAATGATCTTGATAATCTAAGAGTTATTCTTCTTAAACTCTCCAAAAGGTTACTCTTTCACCCCTTTAGGTTTACTAGTTTCATCTTAGAGTTCCTAGGTTCAAAACTTCTTTCATTTTACTTCAACCAATTTCACACACACTAAACGCACCTAATTCAGCACATATAAACACCCACAAACACACACACTAACCCTAATGCACACACACACTCACATGCACGTACACAGCCTACTACACACACACACACACCCTCTGTACACACACTGCACACACATGCACACAACACTTGCACACATTCAACACACACACGACTCACACACATACACACTTACAGGAACACACGCACACCCTCTGCACACACAACATACACACGTTGCACAGACTACATGTGGGTGCCTCCCAACTCTCGGAACCTATAAACTCGTGTCCCAGGATGGAGGGTCCCAAAATACCTTCTTTAAAAAAAACTTTTCTTTACATTACTTGAAAAGTATAACAACCCTTTTTCAAATCAATTTCAAAATAACCCCTCTAGTCGAAGGTGATATAAAAACCTGTTTAATCAGTTATAACCTGTATAAGTTACAAGTACTACAACTGTAAAGGCTTACACAAGCCAACTTTAAAACAAACCAATCCCAAGATTAATTACAACACAACACAACTGAAACATGTTTATAAAAGTTTTATATACAAAACTTTCCCCAAAAGAATAACAACCATGACATTCCCAACTCCCCAAATCAACACATACCCTGACAACCCAAAAGATGTCTAAACTCCTTTTCGGCCTCACTGGTCCGGTCCTCCTGTCTCAGCGAGATCTAAAACAATAACGGAAGAAGGGGTGAAAATAAATCTCAGCAAGCTATTATTGATGCAACAATATGCCATACAATATGCAACACATAAACAGGTTGCTCAATATCAAATATGCAACACATAAACAGGTTGCTCAATATCACATATTGGTAAAGCGGTAAACACATTCCGTTACCTCATTTTACCTTTCCCATCTGAATCATATGTAGTATAACAGCGGAAGTAATACTCCACTCATTTGTGAACTTCTGGTGCATATTCACGTCTTATACGATCCCTTTCAGAGATCCATATAAGATATCAGTTATCTTAGGAACTGACTGCACATATCCATAGAAGCTGCACCCCCAATCCGTGGCCACAGAAGGGGGAGCAGTCACAGGTATAAGGAAATCTAAGCACCTTATAAAATATCTTCTCATAAGTGATAGTATTCCCTATACCCCCGAGAGTCGGCTTATATAACCATATTCAAGCACATAACAGATACATGAAACTATATCCACCCCATGGGATATCAATACATACATGGTACTTATTCCTCATGTTAAACTAATCACAATAGTGCAACATGTATTTAAACACTATTGAATAACAACAATCCAATGACATGGTATTAATACTCATGCTCAACATTTGAAATAGTGCAACACGTATTTACACACTATGTGCACAACCAACCATGAATATGTAAACACATATGGGCACAATGTATATCACATAAACCCTACATATTAATTACACAATATATAACCCAGTAACATGGTATTAATACTCATGCCCAAACCAATGAAGTAGTGCAACATCTATTTAATGCACTATATGAACCCATAACCATATACAAGTAACCACGTAGAGGTACAATGCCATACAAGTAGCCCTACGCGTGCATAATATAACATTAAACACCTTTTATAAAGGTTCCATATTCAAATACCAAGTTTTACTAACTTTGGTTCAAGTTTAACAATTGTCTTTCAACCCTTTTCAAGACAATATTTAAAGCCTTTCCCACTATCCATTTGGACCATTTAAAGTTCCATTGTTTAGTACTAAAGTTGTACTAGAATCATAGTTGATGAGTGATCAATTATATACTGGTTAGACTAGGTTTTCAAAGCTTGGAAAATTGTTCACAGGCTGCAGGGCAGGGCATGACTCGTGCCCTATTACACCCCCACCAGAATCAGTCGTCCCCAGTAGGTCAAACTTATCCCAACCTGGCAACTAGTACCGCACGACATGGATGTACAGGGTCACGACTCGTGCTACAGGGCACGAGTCGTGCCCAACCCCAGAAACTACTGTTCTTGGCTGAAACACCAGCAGCAACAAGGATACTACCATTTTACTTCATACTCTTTCCATTCAACCCAACTCTACCAAGTTTTAAACATCAGAACAAGGTTTCAAACACATAAACATACTCCCTCCATACCCAATAACATATATACAACAACTTTCCAATTAAACCAAACCTTCCATAATCAATTATCAACCCATAAGTTACCACCCTTCACCCTACTCATTTCCAGCCCATGGTTCATCATTTTACAAGCCACAAACTTGTCACCAATCATCAAAAACACATTATATACTCATAATCTCATCTCTATATATATTATGAACAATTAAAGAAAGAAATCATAATAACTTACCAAAAATTTATCAAAATAAAAGAAAGATTTGATCGGCTATTCTTGTTCTATTCAACTCCTTGAGCAATAATTTGAAGTCGGAATTAACAACAGATCAACGGTTGAATTTCTAGGATTTTCTGAAGGAAACTTAGGGTTAAGCTCTTTCTAGACGTAGGAATAAGGAGAGAAGAACTGAGGCAGTAAAATGCTTCTTGAAGAAGCTTAGTTAAAAGATTTATATAAACTATTTTACACCCAAGCTTCTCCAAGTTTGAAATCATACAAACAACCACTTTGAGGTTATAATTACACTCAAGCCCCTCGACAACTTTCATAATACTTCCATTTCACAATTCAAGTATTATCATTTTACCACACAATCTCCCACGTCTTTCATTTAAACATTATATGATTCAAATCAAGTTGATAACATCTAAATTCACGTAGTTCATCAAAATCTCAAAAAGGAACACGTAATCAATCCAAATAGCATATAATGCATAATAGGGAATGCAATGCACCCCACCCCCACGTACTTCACGCGTGACCAAAATGGTGCCTAGGTTTAGGGTCGTGACACTACACACACCCACAACACCCATACTAACCCTAATTCAATAGGGAATTCCTTGCATGGCCTATTTGGATCAACATCAAATAAATTCCATGCCAAATCCTTAGTTATAATCAACAATAAGGTTTCATAATTCATACACCATAACTTGACTTTCTCAACCCTTGTTTTATTTTTAGGGTTCTTAAGATTTTTCCAAGGTTTCTATAAGATGTTCTACCTTAGAAATCAAACAAGGGAAGGACTGATTGTTTACCTTTGATTTTTGAGCTTGGACACACAACAATGGAGTCCTCCCTTCTCTCTTCCTCCTTCATCCTTGGCTCCTTCTTTTCCTTCTTCTGTCACTTTCTTTTTCTCTGTCCGATCTCTCTCTCCGAGCGTCTCTCTCTCTAAATGCTTTCTCTCTCTCTCTCGGCTCCCTCTTTTATTCTATGCGGCTCCTTCTTTAATCCTTGGCCGCTTAAGACAATGAAAAGGCCTTCACCTATTTGGCTTCCATCAGTTTAAGCAATGAAGAGGCTCCCTTAGATTAATGCAATATAATTTTATTATGGGTTTCCTAAACCTAAACCCAAAATAAACCATGTCCAAGTCCAATGAGGAAAACCCAATTTAGGTAACCCAAGTTGAATAGACTAAGCCCACAATCCTAGTCCATCTAGGAAAAGAATAAACACAAATAATTAATTAATTAACTAAAATAATTAATTAAAGGAAATAAAATTTAATAAATAATCAGTATAGATTTTTTGGGTTATTACAAAGTTAGAGAGACAGAGGAAATTCCTTAATTTGAAGAAGAGTCAGGAATTCATGAGGACAGAGAAAATCGAGATGCTAAAAATAGCTTTTGATTTTGCAGTTGTATTCGTGTATTTAACCTTCAGTGGCGGAGTTAGAAATTTTCGTCAACAGGGGTAAAGATTGAAAAACAAAAAATTGTTAACTGTATTTTCGTCAATGGGGGCAAAAAAAAAAATCTAGTGTATTATTTCTTTTATCCTAAAGGGGGCAAATGTCAACAAATTGCACTAAACCCCAAGTTTTTTTTTTTTTTTTAGTTCTTATAAAATTTGCACTAATAAATTTTTATTTTTTTTAAATCAATGGGGGCAATTGCCCCCTTTTGTCCCTTGGTATCTCCACCACTGGTCTAGGGTAGTTATAAGCGACAATAGTATTGAACTTAGTATAGTTTAGTCATGTTGTATATATATGTGTGTGCATTTTTCTTCTTGTTTTGTGTATGTTGTATGTTTTGAACGTTATGTAGTATAGTATGTTATATACTCCCTCCGTCCCAACATAAGGTGCCCAATTTTGGCTTTGCACGCAAATTAAGAAAATGGGTGGGAAGAAAAAATGTTGTGAGTGTAATTTGAAAATAAGAGAGAGAATGAGTGGAGGGAATAGTAAATTATAATGGTGTTGTGAGTATTAAAATAATATAGGAGAGAGAATGAGAGGAGGAAATAGTAAAGATTCTTTGCCAAAAAAGAAAAGTGAAAGCTTTTAACGGGACACCCAAAATGGCAAAATGGGAAGCTTCTACTGGGATGGAGGGAGTATATCCCCATCAAGAATCTTTGGCATGTTAAGTAGCGTGAGGATAGATGGGAAACCGTTGAAAAGGTAAGCAAGAAATGAAAACTCTCCAATATACTAATAGGAGCGGAGCGGGAGTAAATATGAAGGGAGAGTGACAGGCAATTTATGTTGCCTCCTTTTGACCGAGACAGAAGAAACAACCACAATCACATTACCTGTACTATATAACCGGAAAAATATTCTATGCAGTATTGGATGTAATGGTGTACTCTGATTAACAACAGAGGATTTATAATGGCTACTAGTCCCTCCGTCCCAAATGAATGTCCAAACAAAGTTAAAATTTCTTGGTTAGCAGTAGATTGTGTAGTTGTCTTGAGAAAGTAAACTTTCAGGCACACACTCAAACATAGGAACAAAAGTTTGATCAGAAACACAGACACGCGCATGGAACCAGGTGGTGCTGCCCCTCCATTATGAATCCAGCTTTGTCCAGTACCCTTTTGGGAAGCTTTTATTTTGTACATCACCAAAACCCTGCAATCTTACTACTCCGTACTGATGGCTCGACCACAATAGCGTAGTGAATAATAATTAGGCTTATACTTGTCATCTCCAAACTACAGAAGGTGGAGATGAAACCGATCAAATAGTCACCAATGCATATCAAAATGGACAATGATGCTCATCTAACATCCCCTCCCTTCCCTTCCCTCCCCCAAAATTCTAAGGAGTTACTACATTGGTTGAGTTTAGGAGCATGGGAAAAAAATCAAACAGTTGGTGGGCATGGTGCAATTGGGTCCGTACTAGGTAATTGACTAACTCACTGGGCCTCCCTCATAACAACACAAATCCCTTTCAAAAAAAAAAAAAAATCTGAAATATTAACGTTAACAAAGAATGAAAAATGGCGCCAGGATCTGTAATTAGGAAACTGCGAGTAGCAATAAAATCCAAAATTCGATCTCAAGAATCTAAAGAAAATCAGTTTGAATTAATTAGGAGACTACGTTCCCTTTGTTAATCCTTTTCATTTACGAATTAGTATTAGGGTTCTGTCAACTCAATTTCACCTTTATATAAACCCCCACCGGCTAATCCCCTTGTTGGTACAATGAAAGAAACACTCAGATAGCAAAACCCAGAAAAGAAATAAAGTTATGATGGAGGTTCATGGATTTCCCCCTGGTTTTCGTTTCCTCCCTAAACCCCAAGAGTGTATCCACTACCTGACTTACAAGGTCGCCTCTGAACCCATGCCTTTTGATGGTCTTTTTCTTGATCTCAACCCTTACGACCTCAAACATCTCCCTCATATATTCTCCTCTGTGCAGCAAAAGGGTCAACTCTATACCTTCACCAAATTAAGCAGGAAGGGTAAAATTGGTTGCAGCAATGCTAATCGCAAAGTCGGCAATGGTACATGGCACGGTGATCAGACCTTCCCCATCACTAATCGCAAAGTCGGCAATGGTACATGGCACGGTGATCAGACCTTCCCCATCACTAATGAAGATGATGGAACGCCCATTGGTATGACCCATAAGTTCAGTTATCGTGAAAAGGGTTCGCAATACGGTCAACAATTTATCATGACTGAGTACTCCCTACCAAAGGGAACTTCCCTGCAATATGATCCATTCAAAGATTATGTCCTTTGTCATATTGTCAAGAACAGTCGGTGCCATAATGGTAAGAAAGTCTACAAGTCCAAAAGTACTACTACGAGTCATCAAGTTGCTGCTGTTTTCCAACAACCCCTGCCTAATGTTGCAGAGGCTGTGGCTGCTGAAATTCCGAGTGTCGAAAACCCCTCGACATCTTCCGCTCATTCATCTAACGTTGACAAACCTACCTACATCCAACCTTTGGACCATTATACACCATCCCTTGCTCCTGAGGATGACCATGACTATTTATTTGAGATTTGCATGATGTTGGACTTTGAAACTGAAATTCCATCATTGGATAGCAGCGCCTACCTCTGCAATATTGAATGAAGATCAATTATCTAGTTAAGTTTTGGCTTAATGTAAAATTCCATTTGCATGATGATTGGGTATTCAGTGTATGGTATATTTTGATTAACTTGACAAGGAAGTGTCCACTTGTTTATCTAATTAGTTCCGTTTACTTATTTTGTTTCAAATTTAATTGATGTGTCTATGCAATTTTTTTTGATATGTTCAAATATGTATGTAACTAGTTAAGCACACTCTTTAAAATGTAATGTTGACATGAGACATTTATTACGGGTACAAAGGGAGAACTAATAAGAGTAGTTCACTATTTAGTGTCTCTGGTCTTGTTTGGTGTCTCTCCTATTGTCAAAGGCAAACTCATACTAATGGACTTAGAACAATTGACCATATATCTTTCCTGTTAAAAGTCATTTGCAGATACCAATTCTGTTCCGGACTACATAAGTAGCAATCAATGAATACCTTAGGGTCCATCTATTGAATTCACTGATCTAAAATGTCATTGAGGACTGATAAGAAATACTTTTGGAAGGAACAAAGGAAATACTCCGTAAGAACATATTGCTAACATGTACACATATAGCCTAGGTGGTGCAATCAAAATGAACAACAACATATTGGTAACCTAAACTGTTCCAATGAAGATCGTGAATGTTGACGTTGGAGGAGCCGGATATCTCGATTCCATGGCTATTTGGTTGTTTCAGGCACACGGAAATCAACGTACCATGATAATCATTGATGCTTAGATGGTTCATTGGAGGATCCCTAAATTTGATGAATTTATGACTTGAGTGCTGTTACAATTGTGAACTTGGTTAACAACTTTAACAACATTCAAATGATAGGATTCATCAACTCAAGGAATCCCCCAATGAACCATATGAGCTAGTGGTTATCATGATATGTTAACTTCGTGCGCCTAAAAACTGCCCAAACACCCATGGAATTGACTAATTCCGCTCCTCCAATGTCAACATCTATAATAGCTTCATTGGAACAGGTTAGATTACTCAATTAACTCAGTATCATGGGTGAGCCATGCCAATGTGTGTTTGAGATAAACAAACTAATTTGATGAAGCTTTAAGCAAATTAACTCAGAATAGCTGGATCATGTAGAGTGGGTTTTCAGATTGAAATATCAAAGCAGAGGCATAAACGGGAGCAGGATAAATGAGATAAGATAATATCACAGATGATGGAAGCTTAAAGGAAGATATATGTTGTTAGAGGCTGTAATATCTCACCTGCATATACCGATAATTACTCCATAGAAGAACATCCTTCATAGGCTGCAACGCAAACTCATTTTCCATTCCAAATCAGTGAATAAGTGTTAGAAAAAAAATTCTAACATCATGATGGGACACCGGGATCACACTCCCAAGGTCTTCTAAGAAGCAAATGACACACATCCATAGGAAGAACGACATCGAAACAAAATTTCATCTTCGTACATTCAGATAGAAATTTCGATGTTGCGCTTTTGAATCATCTTTATAACAGTGTCCTTTTTCAACCAAGAAACTGTATATCGCTTTGGATGAGAAACACAAGGATCAATCAAGAAAACATAAAAAAGTTATAAAAATATTGTTTTTCAACCAGCTATCATTCATTTATACCACCATAGCACGAGCAACCAGACTTTCAGCTTCACAATTACCCTAAAATATATTATCTTCAAGCTACAGATCGTAAATTGCGTCAACTGATTTTTCGTAATGTACTTCCTCCACAAGGTTACCTTCAACCTTTTTCGTTGGGCACTCATAAGAATGCAGAATAAGTTCGCCCCGTCAGCTAAATTTAAGCCCATTCAATCATCATGCAACATGTTGTTCATCATTCTCACAACAGCTAACGCGACTCATTAGCTTATAAAATTGTATGGTGTAAGCAGATATAGATAAGTCAGTTTTCTGGTGCAACTGATTAAATTTTTGGTACTGATCGAGAGGAAGAAACTTGTTGTCCATCTTCACCTTTATCTCAGCTAGCCCATGTATTGACTCTAGGAATACCCTTTTGATCACCAGGTCTTTTATATTGCTGCCACCAAATCAGACCTTTTCTTCTTTTAGGCATTTCATCGAACAGCTTTTCAGCTCTCCTAGACAGGACTCCCCCGAACCCGTATATAGAAGCTCCTCAATCACATCAAATTATTGATTACGAAATCTGGGTTGTTAATGATCTCCAATAAACACACTCTCAATCGACTTGAGTATTTCAAAACACCAAATTCTAGCCGTTTGATGGCGGTTCATGGATTTCCAAGAAACAAACATAGATAGCAATTCTCAGAAAGAAAGTGATGATGGCGGTTCATGGATTTCCACCTGGTTTTCGATTCCTCCCTACCCCCAACGAGTGTATTCTTTACCTGACTTGCAAGGTCGCCTCTGAACCTATGCCTTTCGATGGTCTCTTTCTTGATCTCAACCCCTATAACCTCAAACATCTCCCTCATATATTCTCCTCTGTGCAGCAAAAGTGTCAACTCTATACCTTGGCCATATTGGGCAGGAAGGGTAAATTTGGAAGCAGCAATGCTAATCGCAAAGTCGACAATGGTACTTGGCATGGTGATCAGACCTTCCAAATCACTAATGAAGATGATGGAACACGCATTGGACCATTATGCCCTATTCCCTGCTCCTCAGGATGACCAAGATGGAGAACAAGTACAAGCCTCAATCCCTAAAACTTATGTGAGAATGAACGTGATTAAGCTGGAAACAACATTCAGCTAGCACCAATCAAAACTCTGTGAAATAGCTACTAATCATCTATATGATATTTAAACACGACGGTAGAAAGATGTCCATGAACAAAAGGGGCCAGACCCAACCAGATTCATAGCGGAAACAAAGCGCCAAAATAGGCACTGCCACTGGGAGTGAATGCATCCTTTTACTCCATGAAGAAGTCCAGAAACAAAGGAAATCATTTAATAGGCAGATCAATAGGGTAAAATTTAATCTATTTCTTAAAATTTCACATATCGAGACATATATGTGGCTAATACACTATATATATAGTTAATCTGATTATACAAACAACATGGAAACACTATTTATAGATCTCTCTGTTGCAACAAAAAGGAAAAGTTACTTGAAACAAAATAGGAGAAATATTTGGTTGAAACCAAAAAGACGGAATCAATTGTTCATATTTTCATGAATTTGAACAAAGATTTTACATATGTTTTGGGCCTACACTTATAAACACTACTCGAATATCTACAAAAGGCAGCATCTATACACGCCTTTGAACAAAAATCAACAAATGGAACTAGTAAGAAGAAAGGGAGGAAGCTTCGTCGACGACTTAAACATCTGAACCGTTTACTTCTATGTTGCTTCTTCACTGAGGGATGCACACAAGCTGACAGAGGTTTTCGACAATCAATAATCTCAACATGCCGTCTCTTCTTCTCATTCTCAAGCACATCGCATTCTTGCGTCAACTTTCTCTTTGTACCTTCCAACTTCTTTTCTTCAACATTTTGTGGGCAATTTGAAGGAGAGACTTTTAGGCAATCCCATGTTGGTGCTTCTTCTTTTCTCATGGCCTTGGCAAGAGTAACAATTGCAAATGGTATACCTTTACAATCATCAACAATTTGTATCGCAAAATGTTTTCGGTTAATGTCTCCTCCAATATTTTTTGCAAAAAGGTCCCATGATTCTCGATAAGTCAAGGCTTCAACGGTCAGATTTAGTTGAGTTCCCATGTCAGTAAACACGTGCTTGTCTCTTGATGTAAATAGCACTTTACATCCTCCTCGATCACCTACCATAGGAATTCCCAATTGTTTAAGAGAAATTTCTTGCCACACATCATCTAGAATCACGAGAATTTTTCTTCCATTTGTCAATCTAGATCGAAGGCGATGCGCTCTTGCCAAAACGGTTTTCTCCTCTGTAAACTTCAAGCCTAACATCTCGGCGAGCTCATCTTGGATCTTTAACAAATCATGCTTTTGTGACACCGCCGTCATCGCAAACTGGTCAAATAAACCCATTGCTCTTGCTTTTTGACAAACTTCATTCACAAACGTTGTCTTCCCAACACCTCCGGTTCCACTTATTCCAATCATTTGAATTTTATCATCCTCCAAAGCATATATGACACGCTTAAAAACTGACTTCCTAGATTCAATGTCTTGCTCACAACTTTGAATGGTTGGTGTAGCATCAATCCTTGTTGTAAGTTGTGGAAGCAATGCATCAACAGTGGTCATAATCCCGGGAGGGGGTGCGGAGTGCGTTGACATGACATACTTTTCGCCTTCAAGTTTGAGTTTCAAAATACTTCTAGTAAGCTTGGTGGCGTTCTTGCTCAACAGATAATGAAGCTCCAGACAATTCAGACAAGTCATGTTATCAGCATTTGATGTCTTTTGAATTAATGTAATTGCTCTTGTCTCTATCTCATTGACTCTATTGACCCAAGATCGCATAGCAGGATCAACAATTTCGAGGTTGTACTCGGCCACTTGAACTTGAATTTGTATTCCATCTCTAGATGCTTGAAGTCCAGTCAGTTCATCTTTAAGATTGTCAATGTTGCGCTTATATTGGAATAGGTAACAAAAGTGGCACACAATTGGATCCACAATCAGTCCAGCAAATTTTTTCAAAACAGAAAGTGCCACTTCTTCAGCCATTTGAAGGAAATGTAAAATTAGGGTTCTTCCAATTTCAATTTCACGCAAGTACCCAGCAACAGCAAAGAAAAGATGATTATGTAGAAAGTAAGGCGCCAATTCCAAACTGTGAGTGGTCTCGATTTTACTTTGTTACCGTTGATCCGTCGCTTTTCCTTGTCCGAGAAGGAGTTCCACAGCTAACGGTAACAAAGTCTTTTTCCTCCGTTTCCTTTGAATTAATTACTGTAAATGCTCAGTCCATTACTTAATCCTAATTTTATTATTACCTATGTCCCAAAAGATGAATGTAAAAAAAAAAAAAAAATCAAATTTCTAAAAATTTCTATTGATTAACCCATTAATAATATTATCAACAATAACTTTTAAAATTTTATGAACATGATTAATCTCTCAGAAATTTATAGTCAAAGTTCAACAAAAAAATCAAATGGGACAAACATTTTAGGACGGAGGGAGTATATAGTTTGATTTTAGAGTTTTGATTTCATTACAAACCCAATAAATAGCACACGCCCACCAACTGTTTGATAATTTGTCCATGTGCCTAAACTCCGCTGCTCTCTTTTGTTGATTTACTAGTAACCCCCGGCCGGTACCAATGACACGGGACAATATGCGTGTGACAGTCAAGTAAAAAAAATTAAAAAGATGAATCCCATTAAAATCACCCCAATATCTCAAAATTCATGAAAATAGTGTATCAAACAATCACAAACTACAAATGGCTATTGTCTAAGTTTGTTATTAACTCTTGCATCAACTTGAGAGTAAATAAAAATTCAAATGTTAGATTGAAGTATCAAACTAAAAATGTGGAATAATCTAAGAGTGCACCAGAATAATGACACAAATGTTCAAATTTACGGTATTTACCATGAGGGACATAATTTGGTTCTACCATTTTCAAAATTGCAAAGATGTATTCAGGGGCGGATTTACTATAGTGCCAAGTGTTGCCGAGGCAACACCAAAAAAATTTTTTTTTTTTCTTTTTTGCATAAAATAAACTTTATTGCATATATATTAAATTGTTACATAGAAGCATGTGTCTAAGTTAGCCAAACTGGTTAAGATATTGAGAGAATCCAAATGTTTTGGGTTCAAATCCCATGACATGCTGTTGATTTTTTTATTTTTACTCTGAAAAATCTCTTTCTTTTTTCTCAAAACACTTCCTATTTCTCAAAAAACCCACTAGAACCTTTCTTTTTTTCGCCAAACACCCCCTAATACTGTTTTCACTCATTTTCCTCCTTATTTGAAAAAATAACAACAACTATTTTTATTACTAAAAACCCACTACAATTACATTTGTTTTATCTCTTGAATGGTACAATTTAAATCATGTTTTTATTTTTTAAATGGTACATATTGAAGCATATTATATTTATTTATGTAAACATATTGAATCATAGTATTACGCTAATTTTTTTCTTTCTAAAAGAAATAGGCAACACCAAATGTTTTGGTGTAGATCCGCCACTGGATGTATTTCTCCATAAATCGTTCCCACATCGCTCTCCAATTCCACATACATATCAATCTTGATCGTAATAGAACTGTGCCAAAACAAAGTATAAGCAATCACAAAGATTCATCAAAAGCCCCTATCTTCACCACCATGCACCTTTCTCCACTTCTCTCCCGTTACAAAAATGCAAAACCATGCAAGTAAAGGAATCAAGAAAAGAGGAGTAATTCCGTTTACCGATTTTGTTAAAAAATTAACTGGTGTCTATGTAATTTATTATGGATATGTTTCAAGTTATTTTGACAGTGAATGAACTTTGTTTTTGGTTCAATCAAGTATTAATTTTTATTTTGCTTGCAAAAGTAATTGTTGTTTAGCTTCTGCTGCATCTTCAGCGTTACAGAACTTCATAAAATCAGACCCACGAGGCCCCCTACAATTATCAAAAAGTATACTTCAGATACAATACTAAAATTATCGCTATTAAACAGCATACAAGCATTCTTCTGAGCCAATCATGTCAAGTGTTCTGAATAGGACCTTTCAAACTTGTTAGTTATCATTTTCTTCCATGTTGAGACTTATCTCAGCGCTTCCAAATTGGTGAGCTACGTTTAAGAGACCTAAAAAGTTGTTTTGAGCACAGCAATCGACATGAATGCCCTGTTCTTGAAACAAGTTTTAGATTTCCAAGTAAAAGAAACGAGGGGAAAAGGAGAAGGATTTTGTAAACTTTACGCAGCTTTCCACATAAACCATGCTCCATTTACATTTTTGAAACCTTTATTCAGATGTATAGGTTTTCTCTTGCTTCTAGTTAACATTAACCTCTAATATTAATATCATTGGCAAATAAATTGACCAGGATGTGTAGTTTAGCAATCACAAAGATGATTAAAACCGATGCATAAATATATAATGTTAATATCCATCATATAATGTTTTTTGTTTGGAATATGATATTTCTAAAGGTGAAAATTGAGTCAGAAAATGGATATTCATTTAAGGACAACGAGCATATAAGAAAAACAATGAGTGTATTCTGACAATATACAGCAGCATAATTACTGAGATCTGAATGAAAAATAAAATCTGACATCTAATAGGACGAATATGTATTTAGAAAGAAAGGGGGCGTTGCTAGACGTGTCCAAAATCTAACCGGAACCGGCTAACCGGAGGTTATTAACCGGTCAAAACCGTCAACCGCCTTAACCGTAACCGCCTTAACCGAAACCGGTGGTTAACCGGTTCGGTTAAGGTTAAGATTTTTCAAAAACCGGCAACCGACGGTTATAACCGTCGGTTATTTAACCGGTTATACCCGTTTAAATAACCGACAGTTATAACCGGCCAGTTTTGAATTTTGAATTTAAGATTCCCCCCAACGGCTACCTTGGCTTCAACGACTACTTCCCCCACCCCCTCCCCCAACGGCTAGTTTGACCCAGCGCCAGCCCCAGCGCCCAGTCAGGCCTTCCCAGTTCCCATTCCCAGCGCCCAGGCCCAGCTCCTTCAATTAAATTAAAAAAAGAAAAAAATTCTTTTAAAAAACAACCACCCTACTATAAATATTACCTCCCTCCCTCCTACCATTTCATTTTCAATTTCACCTTACATCTCTACTTCTACTCTCTCTCTCTCTCTACTCTCAAATATCCTAAGCCTCTCTCATACTCTCATTATATTCAATTTTCAGTTTCAGTTAGTTTCCTTACAATTTCCAGTTAGTTTTTTAACGATTTTTTTTTTTTTGTATTTCGAGAATTTCAGTCAGTTTTTAGGAATTTCAGTTAGTTTTTTAGAGTTTTCAGTCAGTTTTTTAACATTTCCAGTTAGTTTTTAGGAATTTCAGTTAGTTTTTTAGAGTTTTCAGTTAGTTTTTTAACGTTTTCAGTTAGTTTTTCAGAATTTCAGTTAGTTTTTTAGAGTTTTCAGTCAGTTTTTTAGAGTTTTCAGTTAGTATTTCAGTTTCAGTTAGTTTTTTAGAGTTTTCAGTTAGTTTTTTAGAGTTTTCAGTTAGATTTTCAGAATTTCAGTTAGTTTTTTTAGAGTTTTCAGTTACTTCTTCCTCTAACATTCCCTTGAAGTTAGACACATATTTTAACACTACTTTTGAATGGGATCAAAGTAGTGATAATCCAAATGATTTTGATGTTTTAAAGTGGTGGTCAAGAAGGAACGAGAGTTATCCTATACTCTCTATAATTGCAAAAGAAGTCTTAGCTTCTCCCGCGTCAACGGTGGCGGTCGAATCCGCATTTAGCATTGGAGGATATGTTTTGGATGAAAGACGTTCCCAACTAACGGTTGAAAACTTGAAAAATCAACTATTACTTGGGGATTGGGTTAGATCGGAAAAGAGAGAACAAGATATGCCTTATGAAGAGGATACACTTGACCCAAAATATCAATACGATGTGGATGACTCTACGGGAAGTGACTAGTGAGGATTAGATTAGTTTTTAATTTTAATTTTTTAGATTAGGAAAATTTTATTGAATTGTAATAGTTAGGTTGAGGTAAAGGCTCCTAAATGTCCCCCCTTTAAGATCTTGGTCGTAATTGTCCCAACAATCTTAGCAGGATGAAGCATATCCTCGACATCATGGACTCCTCTAAGAGTGCGGGAACAAGGACTGTGAGCAGACGTACCCTTCTTTGGTGACCACACTGATCTTCTGTTAAGAATAAAAATCACATCCTGCAAACAAAAGCCAACAACTTAAGGATATAAGTTGTACCCTGCCTGCATAGTAGCACGGATGATATAAGTTGTACCCTGCCTGCATAGCTGAGTTTTCATGCTGTTCAGTGTTGGATCCTTGTGTGATCTGATATCTCCTCTACAGAACACCATTAAATCATTTGCAATATGTGGTCAAGTCTTATCCTATGACTCTTTGGATGAAATCTGAATCCAGGCATCTTTGATGTGAATTGCAGCAGTTTACTCTGACACAGCTGCTCATTTTTATAATGTAATCATTGAAAATGGACACTCGTTTTGGGAATTCAGACGTTGGGAGTACTTCCTATTCCTAACACCATGTTAAGTGTGCTTATTTTAAGTGATATGAGTCTGTTTGTTATACTAGAAAAATAAAACTAGCCCTGCCCTAAATATGTCTGGCAAAGCCATTGGGTAATTTAGCATAAAAAGCTTGGTTCTTACCCGTAGTGTAAAGGGAAAAGTAAGCTTCTGAACTGGCATATTTACCCATTGTAATTGTGTACTTCAGTTACCTACACGTATGAACTAGCATGCTCTCTCTTGTGCCACAGATTTTGGTATGCCATATGAAACTTAGGTTGTCTGGGTGAACAAGGATGTAGCCATTATTTCAATGCAAGGGAAGGGGGGGTTAAATGAAAAAAAAAAAAAAAAAAAAGGTTACAAGAAAATTAAACAAAATACACACATATATAACATGTTTTTTATACTCTCTACATCCCATTGAGATACTTTCGGCTAAAAAATTTAAGTGCAATTAAGCGGAAGTAAAAGTAAGTAAAGACAACAACTTCAAAGTCTTAGTCCCAAAATGATATGGGTCCGGCTTACATGAATCGTCATATGGACTCATCAATGAAGAGGTGAGAAAACAATGAAAACGTGAAGAGACAAGTTAGTAAAATACAATCATTAAAAAGCAGGGAAGCAAATCTATAATTCCACACAGGAATTTTCTCAAAATTAAGGATGTCTGTTGAATTGGCTGTCCATAAATGGTTAAATGAGTGCATGCTTCAGCAAGATCATGACAAGGGAGGTGGGTACTGGTGAAGGGTCTTCCAATCCATTTGTGGAGCCATAGTTGCTTTAGGTGTATTGGAAACTTAGTTATGCTTGTACGCCAACATCAAATATTTACCTTCATGTGCACTTTTCATCATGCATAAATAAATGATATTTTATTTTTTCAAGGTGGATAATTGTGCTTCATAATGGGTCGGTCAATTATCATCACGAGCAATATATTGAATTTAAGGTCCTTATGTCTTTATCTTTTGCAAAAAACAGACTTTCAAGTGGCAAGACTATTTAAGCTGGCAGAGAAAGGTGAATGAGGCAAAGGCGAGTGCTGCTGCATTGAAGCAAGTTTAGGAGAACTGAGCGTGGAACGCAATCCTCCAGAGAGCAAATGGAAAGCCTTGTTCAGAAGATCACATCTAGAGGATGCAGAAGATGTAGTCAAGCACAACATTTACGACAGAGAATTCTTACAAAACGTCTTTGAGATAATTATCCTTCTTTCAACAAGGACTTCATTTTAAAGAAATAAAACAAAGGGAGTTAACAATGATTGCTAGCTCAACTTTCTGGGGGTTTGGTTTTGCGTACATCATTGTAATCTCATGGCATTTGCCTACTCTTCCTCTGTGGTTGAGAATGTATGATCTTAGTCTTACTACCTATGTCCCAAAAAATTTAAAATATGCTCTTGATTTTGAGGAAATTTGAAATTTTTTTGGACATCCAGAATTAATAGGACACACGCGCACACTCACACAAAGAGACAGGTGAAAAGAGCTGATGTGATGTCAGACTTATGGCCGGGGTTAGGTTAAATCATCAGGTTTTTCTGCTTCTAATTACCATTCGACAAAGAAAACAAACTACAATTCCATTCAAATCCATACTACTACTCCTTTTGTCTCAATTTGAATGTCCATTTTCAAGTTTTTGGAAAATTAAGGTAGTTGATATGTAGGCACTTTTTGTAGCATATATACATGCATATCTTTAATGTTCTCACGGTATAACATTATTAGTACAAGAGAAACTAAAACATTATTATGATCATCAACAAGGAGCTTTATGTAACTTCACTATAAAAAGGTCACTCAATGAGGTCCATTGCCCCCAATACAAAATGGGTAGGTCCGCCACTGGTACAAATAAATGTCGCCTTACTAAATAAAGAAATAATTATAGTGCAATTTTATAATTGTACAAACAAGTAAAATATGTCCCTTAAAATTTGCATTTACTCCATAATTTGATTGAGTTTAGGTGCATTGGCAAACAATCAAACAGTTGGTGGGCATGGTGAAATTGGGTTAATTATTTATGTAGTGCAGAAATTCACCAACTGAAACTGAACAAGTAATTGATGCATCATCATTCTAATCTCCATAACTAATTATTAACATCAATAAACACAATCAATAAAATAAGTAAATAAATAAAATTACCAAGACAGTCATTATGCTATAAACCCCCCGTGGAAAATTATTAGGAAAGTAATGCTCTCACTGACTGGGCCTCCCTCAAAACACCAAATCCATTTCAAAAAATCTCAATATTAACGTTAACAAAGATGGCGGGAAAATAGTTTGTAATAATTACTGTGATTTTCTTACCGTTACCATTGATTCCCAATCTGGATCGTTTCTTGCCCGTTGGGTTTTCTTTCTTTACCGTTTGAGATTTTACTCTATAAAAGAAAAGAAGACACCAATTAGTCTCTGTTGGAAAAATTGGGTGTATTTAAAAAATAGCTTTGAAAAAGAAAACGGGACGGAAAAATTATTTCTCTAAAATAAAATAAGTCGAGGCAAGAGTTTGACTCTTTTTCCGTAAGACAATATTGCCCCGTATACGAGTGCTCACGGTCTACGGCAATTGTCCCCAAGATACAACGACTTTCGAAATTTCAGATTGCAGCACAACAACTCTGAAACTATCGGGCGAACTACTGAATACTCGGAATTTTCTTGGACTCGAAAGTAAGACTTCTGAATGCTAGGATGCTTTAGAGAAGAGAATGCTTGAATGATTTGGATGAGAATGGAATGAGGAGGAGGGGGCTATTTATAGTTATTGAAGAGATGGGGTGTCTATTGGGAATAGACACAAATTGCACCCGTTAAATCTGGACCATTGGATCTAAGCAAATTGGATGGAGGAGAACTGCTGGGTCGACCCTAGTAGCCTTGACCCGCCTCTTCCAATAAACACGGGTCGCCCCATGTCTTTTCAAGAACCATCACAACCCAAATGCTCCAACCGGATCCGCTAGCCCTGCCATTCGGTCCAAACCAAGCCAGTCAAGCATCCGCCGGCCCACTTTGGACCATGCTGAACCTCGGCCCAAACCATCCACATCCATGATTCGGCTGGCCCAATCCCATTAGCCCAGCCGAGCCACACCCATCTGATCCGCACCGAGCCGAATTCCGTCAAAAGTTTAAGGTGGCGTTTGGTTGGAAGGAAAGTGGGGGAAAGGAATGGAATACTCCCTCTTTTCCATTCCTTTCCCCTGTTTGGTTCAAAGATTTTAAAAAATTCGAAGGAAAGGAAAGTTGAATTCCTTCAAATGAAGGAATTCAACTTTCCTTCACAAAAGTGATGGAAAGTTCAATTCCTTAGGGCAATGGAAAAAAAAAATTTAACCAAAATACTCCCAAACTCTACCCACCCCTACCCCTATCCAAATTTCTACCCGGCCCCTACGTACCACCCCCCACCCTACCCCCACCCCCCACCCCCCACCCCACCCCACCCCCACGAAATTTTTTTTTTTAATTTTTTTTCGCCTCACCCTCCCCCACCCTACCCCCCACCCCCCAATATTTTTTTTTTTATTTATTTTTACGCCTACCCTACCCCCACCCTACCCCCCACCCTACCCCCCCCACCCCCACAATTTTTTTTTTCTGCCTACCCTCGCCCCCACCCTACCCCCACCCTACCACTCCCCCACCCCCACAAAAAATTTTTTTATTTTTTTTTCGCCTACCCTCGCCCCCACCCTACCCCCCACCCTACCCCCCACCCCCCACCCCCACGAAAATTTTTTTTTTATTTTTTTTTATGCCTACCCCCCACCCCCCACCCCCACAAAATTTTTATTTTTTTTTTTTCCGCCTACCCCACCCCCACCCCCCACCCTACCCCCACCCACCCCTACCCCCACCCTACCCCCACCCCCCCACCCACCCCTACCCTCACCCTACCACCCCCCCACCCTACCCCCCACTCTACCACCCCCCACACCCCACCCCTACCCCCCCCACCCCCACGAATTTTTTATTTTTTACGCCTACCCCACCCCCACCCCCACCCTACCCCCCACCCCACCCCCACCCCATCCCCACCCACCCCCCACCCCCCACAAAATTTTTTTTACTCATTTTGCATACCCCCTACCTAACCCCCCACCCTCCAAAAAAAAATTTTTTAAGGGTAAATTGGTCATTTTATATGCTTTCATTCCATTCCTATAATTTGTATTTTCAAACCAAACATGATTTGCCAAGGAAATGAATGACAATTCCATTCCATTCCGTGCCAACCAAACGGAGGGGGTCAACCAGTTTTTTTCCATTCCAATTCCTTAAGGAATTCAATTCCATTGACAATTCCATTTCTTCACTTTTTTTCCACCGAACCAAACGCCCCTTAGGGCAATGAAAAAAAAAATTTTTTTTTGACCAAAATACCCCCAAACCCTACCCACCCCTATCCCCTATCCAGCCCCTACGTACCACCCCCCACCCCCCACCCTACCCCCCACCCCCCCACCCCCACCCCACCCCCACGAATTTTTTTTTTAATTTTTTTTCTGCCTACCCTCCCCCCCACCCTACCCCCCACCCCCCACCCCCACAAAAATTTTTTTTATTTTTTTTTTCTCGCCTACCCTCGCCCCCACCCTACCCCCCACCCTACCCCCCACCCCCACAATTTTTTTTATTTTTTTTTCTCGCCTACCCTCGCCCCCACCCTACCCCCACCCTACCCCCCACCCCCACAAATTTTTTTTTTTATTTTTTTTCTCGCCTACCCTCGCCCCCACCCTATCCCCCACCCTACCCCCACCCCCCACCCCCACGAAATTTTTTTTATTTTTTTTTTCTCGCCTACCCCCACCCCCCACCCCCACAAATTTTTTATTTTTTATCTCGCCTACCCCACCCCCACCCCCCACCCTACCCCCTACCCCCCACCCCCCACCCACCCCTACCCCCCACCCTACCCCCTACCCCCACCCTACCCCCACCCTACCCCCCACCCTACCCCCACCCCTACCCCCTCCCCACCCCACCCCCACGAAATTTTTTTTACTCATTTTGCATACCCCCTACCTACCCCCCCACCCCCCCCAAAAATTTTTTTTTTAAAGGGTAAATTGGTCATTTTATATGCTTTCATTCCATTCCTATAATTTGGATTTTCAAACCAAACATGATTTGCCAAGGAAATGAATGACAATTCCATTCCATTCCGTGCCAACCAAACGGAGGGGGTCAACCAGTTTTTTTCCATTCCAATTCCTTAAGGAATTCAATTCCATTGACAATTCCATTTCTTCACTTTTTTTCCACCGAACCAAACGCCCCCTAAGGCTCCTCAGCTCCCAGCGACCGATGCGAAGTGCAAAGTGCGCCCTAAACTGCCCATTCCGCCCTTCGCGCGCTTCGCGGGTTAAGGGTCCAATTTGAGCTGGAACAAAACTAGCTCAATAGCCCACTTGGATGCATGGTTGACCCAATGGTCCAACTAGGTTGGCCCAAGGAGATCAACTTGATATCTCCTTCCTTGGATGCTCACATTAATAAAGTGGAGTAACTTTCCTTTTCCTAGCAATGTGGGATATGGCTTTTCCATTCCAACTTCTCTTCAATTAACAACATTAAGTTGCTCACTTTAACCATTAATTTCTCATTCACCCGAAATTGGTTTTGAGAAAATAAATATATCATTTTAATCTACACTAAATGTAGATTAATTATTTGCAACTTATTTCTATTTTTACAAAATAGAAACTTCTAGAAACTTGGTCAAATATTGGTCAAACACCAATAATACTACCAATTTCTAACAATCCCCCACATGAATGAAATTAATGCATGAATGCAGACTTTCAAGAAAATCCCGACGAACTGTTACCGCATCGGGGTAGGTAGCTTTCGGCTTTGAACCATCCCTAGTAAGATGCTATCAGATTTACTTGCTATTCAGTGAACGCGATGTCTTGAACTGATCAGCGTTTTGTGTAAACCAAGACAATAACATTTACACGATAACAATTCTGATATCTTTCGTTCTCACGTTGTGTCCAATTCGGCCCTGGACCATATCTTGGATTCATAAGTGTTTTCTATTAGAAGCGGCCAAACTTCTTCACTTATATAGGTGATCTCCTATAAGGAGTAACCTGCAATACTCCACCTTTGTTAAGGTATAGGAATCATTAAAAGCTTTAAAGCTTACCCTCACCACACGTCAGCAGGGTTTCTTGCACTTGGGCAGCTACTGAGAATGGGTTTTTAAGAAGTTCCAAGTGTGCTACTAGAATGTCCATAACATAGTTGTCTCATTGAACCATGTTTGTGGGATCTCCACTCATCTTGGTTGAGTTACCGCTATAGACTTCTTTTATTGTGTGGGTTTTAACCCCATTCCCCTTACTGCATTGTACATTTGATCTCTGTTTATTCCTTTCGTAAACGGATCCGCTATATTTTCTTTTGACTTTACATAGTCAATGGAAATTATTCCATTAGAGATCAATTGTCTTACTGTATTATGCCTCCTCCGTATGTGTCGCGACTTTTCGTTGTGCATACAGCTTTTAGCTCTTCCAATAGTTGACATGCTGTCACAATGTACCATGATAGGAGGCACTGGCTTATTCCAGCATGGAATATCCTCTAGAAAATTTCTGAGCCATTCGGCTTCTTCTCCAGCCTTATCTAAGGCGATAAACTCTGATTCCATTGTGGAACGAGCTATACACGTTTGTTTAGAGGATTTCCAAGACACGGCTCCACCACCAATGGTAAATAAATACATACCCACTTGTAGATTTTGAGTCTTTTGTGTCTGATATCCGATTTGAATCACTGTATCCTTCCAATACAGCTGGATATCTCGTATAATGTAATCCATGGTTTATGGTATGCTTTAAATACCTAAGCACTCTTGTTAGTGCTTTCCAATGTTCAGTATTTGGATTACTCGTGAATCTACTCAGTTTACTAACTGAGTATGCTATGTCCGGTCGAGTACAGTTTGTTAAGTACATCAAACTTCCTATGACTCGAGCATAATTTAATTGTGATATTGGGTCACCTTTATTTTTGGCTAAATGTAGACTTAGATCTACCGGAGTTTTAGCCGGAGGTAGATCGAACGCTTTGAATTTCTTAAGCACATTCTCGATATAGTGAGATTGTGATAAGACAATTCCGTTATCTGTCCTAGAGATCTTTATCCCTAGAATAACATCTGCTTGACCCAGATCTTTCATGTCAAAGTTCTTCTTTAACATCTTTTTGGTTTTCATGATTATATCATGATTACTTCCAATGATTAACATGTCATCCACGTATAGACATACAATCACATATTCATCGGGTGTGCCTTTAATGTATACACATTTGTCACACTCATTTATTTTGAACCCGTTCGACAACATGGTTCGGTCAAACTTCTCGTGCCATTGTTTTGGTGCTTGTTTAAGACCGTACAATGATTTGACAAGTTTACAGACCTTTTGTTCTTGTCCATGTGCAACGAACCCTTCAGGTTGTTGCATATAAATCTCCTCATCTAATTATCCATTTAGAAAGGAGTTTTCACATCCATTTGATGTATCTCAAGGTTATGCAGGGCTGCAATAGCAATGAGAACACGAATGGATGTGATCCTTGTTACAGGAGAATACGTATCAAAGAAGTTATATCCTTCTCTTTGTTTGAACCCTTGAGCTACCAATCTAGCTTTGGACTTGTCAATAGTTCCATCTGCTTTGTACTTCCTTTTAAGGATCCATTTGCAACCCAACGGTTTGCATCCTGGAGGAAGATCTACTATCTCCCAAGTATGATTTTGCATGATGGACTCAATTTCACTATTGATAGCTTCTTTCCAGAGAGGAGCTTCTGGACTAGACAAAGCTTCTTGCAATGTCCTTGGTTCATCATCTAACATGTAAGTTAGAAAGTCCGGACCAAAGGTCTTAGCTACCTTTGTCCTCTTACTTCGTCTTGGCTCTTCATCTTCTTGAGAAGAACCAATAGCCGTATCATAAGTTCTTTTGTTTGAACTTGCTTCATTCTTTTCCTTACACGGAAATTTAGTTTCAAAGAATACTGCATTCCTTGATTCTATAGTCATTCCTGCCGTTATATCAGGAATTTCAGACTTGTGTACTAAGAATTGATATGCACTACTATTGTTTGCATATCCAATGAAAATGCAATCAAAGGTTTTGGGTCCTATCCGCACTTGTTTAGGTTTAGGTATTTCTACCTTTGCTAGGCACGCCCACACTTTAAGATAATTGTAGGAAGGCTTTCTTCCATTCCATAATTCATATGGAGTTTTATCTTTATTCTTGTGTGGTAACTTGTTAAGAATGTAGTTAGCTGAAAGGATTGCTTCCCCCCACAAGTTGTCGGGTAAGCCCGAGCTGATCAACATTGTGTTCATCATCTCCTTAAGAGTTCGATTTTTCCTTTCAGCGACTCCATTTGATTGAGGTGTGTAAGGAGCAGTCGTTTGATGAATAATGCCAGCGTCCCAGCAAATATTTTCAAACGGTGCTACATACTCTCCACCTCTATCACTACGAATCTTCTTAATTGTTACATTAAGTTGATTCTCAACTTCATTCTTATATCCTTTGAAAGCTTCTAAAGCTTCATCTTTGCTTCTCAAAAGATACACATGACAATATCTAGTGCAATCATCAATGAATGTTATAAAATACTTCTTCCCACCTCTATTTTGCACAAGTTTTAAATCACATATGTCCGTATGGACTAATTCTAGAGGGGTAGTATTTCTTTCAATAGTGGGGAAGGGTGACTTCGTCAATTTTGCTTCCACACAAATTTCACACTTATTTTCTGAATCAAATTTCATTTTAGGAAGTAAATTTAAATTTACTAACCTACGTAATGAATTTAGATTCACATGTCCTAATCTATCATGCCATAAATTAGAACACTCAGACAAATAAGCAACAACATCTTTATTCTTCGCCTCTGGGCGGAACACGTTCATTACATTCATTTTAAAGAGTCCTTTATCAAGGTACCCTTTGCCTATAAATTGACCTATCTTGGTCAATATAAACTTATCGGACTCAAACACTAGCCTAAATCCGGCCTTTTTCAATAATGGGTCGGAGACTAAGTTTTTACGGATGTCTGGGACATGCAGAACATCCATTAAGGTGAGTTCTTTGCCGGATGTCATTTTCAGCACCACCTTGCCGAGTCCAACCACGTTCGAAGTTGCAAAATTTCCCATGTACAACTTCCTTCCACTGCAGGGAACATATGATGAGAAACTTTCTCGATCTGTACAAATGTGGCGCGTTGCTCCGGTATCAATCCACCATTCCCTTGGGTTATCGTCCAATTTAGCAAGATTGGCTTCAAACACTACGGCGAACAGATCAAGCTCTGACGGGTCTAATGGGACAGTCCTGTCTTCTACCACATTTGCTTGAGGACGGTTGCCATTCTGGTTGTTTGTTTTGGGATGGCGACAGTCTCTAGCCTTATGGCCAGGTTTGCCGCAGTTGTAACAACCTCCCTTGAACTTCTTGGCGTTTGTGTTCCCCTTTTTAGCATTCCCAGTAGCCTTCCTCTTCTTGCTGGTACTTGCTTCAGCCAAGTTCACTTTTGCCTCTACTGATGTAGTCCTGCCACTCTTGCTTTCGGATTTTCGGTTGTCTTCCTCAATCCTTAGCCTCACGATCAGGTCCTCGAGCATCATTTCCTTCCTCTTATGCTTGAGGTACATCTTGAAATATTTCCATAGAGGCGGTAGCTTCTCTATAATGGCAGCTACTTGGAAAGATTCCCCGAGTTGCATTCCTTCTGCAATGATGTCGGCAATGATCAGTTGCAACTCACGTAACTGATCCATTACAGTTCGGGAATCAACCATCTTGAAGTCTAGGAATCGGCCGACAGTAAATTTCTTAGTGCCGGTGTCTTCCGTTTTATACTTCTTTTCAAGAGATTCCCAAAGCTCTCTTGCTTTTATGCCACAGTACACATTGTACAGGGCATCATCTAACCCATTTAGAATATAATTGCGACGCAGGAAATTGCTATGATTCCATGCGTCCAATGCTATTCTTGCTTGTGGGTCACCTTCATCTTCGGGGACCGTTGGCGGTGATTCTCGCAAGAACCGTGCCAAACTGAGGGTGGTTAGGTAGAACAACATCTTCTGCTGCCATCTTTTGAAATGCATGCGGTGAATTTCGCCGATTTCTCTGCATGGGTATGGAGGGGAGCAGCAGGAGTTGGGTTAGGAGTATGGACGGGAGGTACAGAAGATCCCGAGCTAGGGGGAGGAGTAGGAGCGGAGGTGGAGTCGGATGCCATTCTTTAAACACACAAATATTGTCTTACGAATTGTTGGAAAAATTGGGTGTATTTAAAAATAGCTTTGAAAAAGAAAACGGGACGGAAAAAATATTTCTCTAAAATAAAATAAGTCGAGGCAAGAGTTTGAATCTTTTTCCGTAAGACAATATTGCCCCGTATATGAGTGCTCATGGTCTACGGCAATTTTCCCCAAGATACAACGACTTTCGGAATTTCAGATTCCAGCACAACAACTCTGAAACTATCGGGTGAACTACTGAATACTCGGGATTTTCTTGGACTCGAAAGTAAGACTTCTGAATGCTAGGATGCTTTAGAGAAGAGAATGCTTGAATGATTTGGATGGGAATGAAATGAGGAGGAGGGGGCTATTTATAGTTATTGAAGAGATGGGGTGTCTATTGGGAATAGACACAAATTGCACTCATTAAATCTGGACCGTTGGATCTAAGCAAATTGGATGGAGGAGATCTGCTGGGTCGACCCTAGTAGCCTTGACCCGCCACTTCCAATAGACACGGGTCGCCCCATGTCTTTTCAAGAACCATCACAACCCAAATGCTCCAACCGGATCCGCCAGCCCAATTGCCATTCGGCCCAAACCAAGCCAGCCAAGCATCCGCCGGGCCACTTTGGACCATGCTGAACCTCGGCCCAAACCATCTCACATCCATGATTCGGCTGGCCCAATCCCATTAGCCCAGCCGAGCCACACCCATCTGATCCGCACCGAGCCGAATTCCGTCAAAAGTTTAAGGCTCCTCAGCTCCCAGCGACCGATGCGAAGTGCAAAGTGCGCCCTAAACCGCCCATTCCGCCCTTCGCGCGCTTCGCGGGTTAAGGGTCCAATTTGAGCTTGAACAAAACTAGCTCAATAGCCCACTTGGATGCATGGTTGGCCCAATGGTCCAACTAGGTTGGCCCAAGGAAATCAGCTTGATATCTCCTTCCTTGGATGCTCACATTAATAAAGTGGAGTTGTAGACACCCCATTCTGAACACATCGGAACATACTTATACCACTCTAAGTCTCGCTTTGAGTCAAGAAGTAGAAATCCACCATTTCGTCATGTTTCGTTATGTTTTGACTAACCACCGTTAGTTTGGGACTAAACTGCATACGAGATAACGAGGAAAGGACAAAATCGCTCACAGGGAGCAATATCTCGCCGCGAGATGGCGTGTCTCGCCGCGAGATATCCCCCCTCTGCAGATTGCAGACGACAGTTCCCTCGTCGATTTTAACCTCTTTTCGGGATAAAACTTTATCTCTCCGGCCAACCAATAGGATTTGGAGTCTAGAACCATCTGATAGGGTTTTACCTCTCCACTTCTTCCTATCCATTCCCTATAAATACTTGGTGACTTCCAAGGTTCAAGGGGTCGAAGAATTTTGACAACACACACATTTTGTTGGTTTCTCTTCTTGAAAGAATCCTACAAAATCACCTCAAAAACTCTCTTCATAGTTTGTTTGTCGACCTTGTTGATAAACAAGCATTAAACTCCAAGTCAAGGATCGAGGCGAAGCTCTGTCCGTGTCAAGAGTCGACTCTAAACTTGAGTCGAAACTCTGCCCAAATCACCTCACGCAAGGTAATTCTTAAATCCCTTTCTAATTGATTATTAGAGTGCTATAAGTCCATAGAATCTAGGATCGGCCTAGAGCCTCTCCAAATCATGGAGACGGTCTCGAAGCAATCGATCCTACATTCCGTTTAACCCCGTTAAATGGACCTTTGCTTATAATATGAAAAATTGTTTTTTCCCTTCTTTTGAAAACCTCTCTTTTCTTTAGCAAGACTGATCTCCGGATTGGGTGAAATGGATGCTCCTTGACCTACCCATTTCATAACCTAAGCCCCGAACCCAAATCTTTTTCAAAATGGTTTTCCTATTTTCTCCAACCGAATAATATAGGTGGCGACTCAAAAATGAAAAGGAAAGATAAAATCATCATTTGTTCCTTTCTTTTTCCCTCACAACGCTACAGTGGCGACTCCGCTGGGGACTTAAATTTAAGAGGCTTAAACTTGCGTCAAAATTAAAAGAGAGGTTTTCAAAAATTTAGTAAATTCAAATTTTATGCTCTCAGATGAAGCATATCTCGCGGCGAGATATCATATCTCGCGCGAGATATGGCTTCGGCAATCTGGTTGTTTTCTGGTTTCTCTTGTTCATCCCGTGGTCCAAGACGAGGGTCGAACACGCAAGGGGGATCCCAGAATTCATTATCTGCAGAGTTCTCGCACCTTAAGGCCTCCCTTAAGATGTAGAACTCGAACCTTCGTTTTCTTTAAATAATTGATTATTATAAACTGCGTGCGATTGGGTTTTATTTAATTAAAGTCCGGTCCATTAGGGATTCGGGAGTTGTAATTTAAATTATTTATCCCTCTCTCTCTCCTTTATGTGGAACTACGAGGGCCTGAGTCTTCCTAATTTGGGAGAAACGTAGGCAACCACTTGGTGCGGACACTATCTGTTTTTCTTTTGCTTTCAAAAAAAAACTCTCTATTTTACCTTATCACCTAGATTGACTATCACACACGCGCACTCATATTATAACTGTCATTGCACTACATACCCTCTATCAACCCGGGACCCACACTAAGGACGGATGACGGTAACCACCTAGTCGCCGGTCTCTCCGAAGTTGAACAATCCCACTCCGCGTATTCAATCCACCTAAATTGTCATATCGCGGGGAGCCTAGCCTTCCAGCCCTGCATCGCCACATTCTCATGTAGATTGACCTTTTTAGGATCACTCCGTGACCGGTCGGTTTTGACTCGGTGATCTTTTCTTGTTTTTGACCAAAACAAAGCCATGCAAAATTGAAAAAAAAAAGGATTCGGAAAAGTCCCTTCGGAATGACCCTTTCGGATGTCCCTTCAAAAAATATATATGCATATAATCCTTCAAAAAAAAAAACAATCTTACATGGCTTTGTTTTACAAAAATCGGATTGATTGCTTAGTCGTTAGGTTCTGATAAAGGCCTTAGAAACCCCTCAAAACGGACTTCCCGTTCCGACCAAAAATTAGGTCTAAATAAAAATCGACTTTCCGTGTGATTATCTCGCGCGGGACAACATATCTCGCGCGGGATAATGCTTTTGTTTGCTGACCCGAGCTCGAGCCATTTTGAGCTCGCTTCCGACTCGTTGGGGCTAGATCCCGATATCTCGCATCTCTTCCGTCGCTTTTCCGGCTACTCAACTTCAAGACTCCCAACACAATGTCCGACGTCGACAACATTCCGGTAACGAAACTCGTCCGAAAAACAACCACAAACTTACGGAAGAAGCCAATGATCGCCTAGAAGTGCAAGCTTCCCAAATCCACACTCTCGTGGAAGAAATTCAAGAACTTAGGGCTGCACTAGCCAACAAAGAAAAGAAGAAGAAAAATGATTCGTCCTCCGGAGAAGAAGAGTCATACACCAAAAGGGCCAAGGGTCGCCGCAAAAGCAAAGGCAAGAAAAAGAAATACGAGTCTAGCTCGTCATCTTCCTCATCTGACAATGAAAGCTACACATCCAAGAAAGAAAGCAAGGGGGAAAGCAAGAATGAACCCCTTACCATGGCCATGCTAGAAAAGAAACTTGCATCCCTCGATGTGAGTAAGGGAGCCTCGCTCTCTATCGATTACGATACCCTTCGACACCCATGTCAAAGCTTCCTAGAAAGTACAAGACACCCGACATTGCAAAATTCAATGGCACCACCTGTCCCAAATCACATTTGGAGACTTACTCTTGGGCCATGCTACCTATGGGTGTCGATGACAACCTGTTGGCCCAATGCTTTCCACAAACTCTCGATGGTGCCGCTAGAGATTGGTATATGACCCTTCCACTCTCTACGAGACTCGACTGGCCACTTGCTAGTTGTACTTTCCAAAAGCAATACGAGGACAACTCCACTTATCGCACCACTAGAAGGGATCTTGAGCAAACCAAACAGCTTCCGAACGAATCCTTCACAGATTTTGTCAAAAGGTGGAGAACCAAATTAACCGAAATTGTTGATAGGCCCAGCCTAGACGAGCAAATTCACATCCTCATACAATGCCTTAGAGAGGAATATCAAGACAAGCTAGCCGGCAACTATTTTCCTAGCTTCGCCGAACTTCACAAGTCGGGCATACGGTTAGATGACCTCATCAAACAGAAAAGGGAAGCCAAGAAAGAAAGTGGATTCTGTTACAACAAGAGCTCTTCTTCCTCTTCCAATCCCAAGGATGCATCTATCAACGCCATTGTCTTCAATCATCCCGGAAATGGTAAATACTCTGCATAGCACTCTCCACCACAAAAGAAGAAGAAGGATAGACATTATGACAAGCTTGAAGGAATCACCCAAGAAGAACTCTTCTTCGGCAAGTGCTTGTCAAGAACGGGAAAATCAAACCAAGAGAAGGTGGGCCTCCAAAGAAAGACCTTCCCGCCAACCATGCTCATCACCTCTTCTCGCAAGTACCACAACTTCACCTGGTCACGACACCAACTCTTGCTTCCACTTGAAAGATGTCATCCAAGATTTGTTTGACGATAAAGAGATAGGATTACCTAATGTTGTTACTAATCCTTTGCCAAACAATGAGGTCAATCCGATAGAAATAGAAAGTAGCTTCGAGGACCCTACTGCCTAGCCACAATTGTGGACAAGAGCCCTCTTGAATTTAATAAATCTTCTTTCGTTATATGATGTCTTGGGAGGAAATCTTAGAACAAAAGGAGAAAGGGTCTAAAACAAGTCAACCTACTCACACGATCCGGCCGTGTGATCACCAACAAAGACCCAAGGGATGAAAATCCTCCAAAACAAGCCAAAACCTCATCGCCAAGCGAACCGTAGGACCCTCTTTAACTCGCTTAAAGAAGACACAAGCAAACATCTCGCTTGGGATCTCATAGGAGCATCTCACAAGCACCGTGAGATGTTGAAAAAGGCATTGGCTCAAATGACCATTTCCTCGGAAGCAACACCCGAAGAGCTCACTCAAATGATTGGCCAAGTGCAATTTGGTAACGTCATCACTTTCACTGACTTGGACCTCCCGTCTTATGGGAACAATCATCATGAGGCCCTCTACATAACTGCTAAGGTGAATGGGTACCGAATGCCACGCATTTTGGTCGACAATGGTTCTGCAATCAATGTCCTCCCAAAGAAAGCCTTATCATCCTTAGGCCTCACCCACAAAGACCTCAAGCCATCCGGGCATACTGTAAGGGGGTACGATTGCACCGCTAGAACTGCTCTGGGATCAGTTGTGATACCTGTAGAAATGGGGCAAGTCACTATGAGCATCGAGTTCCAAGTCATCGACATTCCGGCATCCTTCAACTTGCTTCTTGGTCGCCCTTGGATACACGACATAGGGGGTGTACCTTCCTCCTTGCACCAATGCGTCAAGTTCAGACACAACAATACAATAGTCACCATACACGGAGAAATGGTTACTGCTAGTCCTATCCTCGAAGTACAACATAGCACTTCTGATTTCCTGTTCAGTGGCTTTGAGATCGAGAAAGAAAGCACTGTGAATATCATAGAAACTTACAACGAAAATGACTACTCCAAGGCACTTTGGTTTTCCGGAAGCCTTCCTGTCTGGAGAATGATGCTAGCAAAAGGGTACTTTCCTGGACTGGGGCTTGGAAAGCACTTACAAGGGACAACGGAACCACCACCGGTCCCCCAGCCTCACACAAAGCATGGCCTAGGATACGTCGTCTCCATCCACGATGAAGATGACGAAGAAGAGTGGGGCTTCACTCAAATCAAGTGGGAGGGAACTACCTACAAAGGCTGCGGCGACCTAAAGACCAAGAGTGACAACCTCAAGCCATATCGAAAGACACTCAATGGCTACTTTGTTCGAGAAGGGGAAAGTATTCCCTACTTTATCTTTTCAGAACCATGGACTGATGATAAAGGAAAGCGCCAACCGGGCTTTGAAATCTTCAGTGACTGCGGTACTTCTCCAAATGAATCAGAATCCGTCCCACTAATCCCCAATGATTTGTGGGGCACGAAAGCTGAAATGACAAGTGAATGGGACTTTGTGTTGGGAGAAGACATGCTGCGACAATTCCAAGACCTGTGTCGATTAGAAGACAGCCAGATTCATGCAATATCCAAGGGGGACGCTCCAATTACTGACTACACAAGACTGATACAGAAATGTGATGAGCCAATTCTAAACTGGCACGTCACCGGAGGACCAGTTGTTGATGAAGACTTCATGATCAAAGAGCTTGGTTGCACTCCCCATCCCCGCATGAAGATAGGCCCCATACCTTTTACATTAGAAGCAAGCTCCACCTCCGATGGACTCACTCAAGAGGAAATCGAGGCAGTGGCTGAACATGTATTCCCTTACTTCCTTAATGAAAACTTTGATCTTTCCGAGTACCCTGAGATTGCTAACATCGTGAATGATGAATTAACTAATAACAATCAATATAACGAACACGTTAATAATGAATCATACGATGAGATAGATCAAGAAAATGAACAAATCTTAAAAGAATTAGCTAAGCAAGTAGGTCGTTGTGGAAAGAATGGCCCCGTTGACGATGAGGAAATGCAAACGGTTAATCTTGGGACAACGGAAGACCCCGTGAGAAACAAAGATCGGCCTTCTTCAAGGGGGAAGACAGAGAAACCTTGACGCAGCCTCCTCGTAGAATATGTCGACGTCTTCGCTTGGTCCTACAAAGATATGCCTGGGTTGAATCCGCCGCTTGTAGAGCACAAGATACCGCCGCTACCCAACGCCAAGCCGCCAAGCGTAAACTACGCAATCAAGCCGAATGGTCAATGCAAGTGAAGGAGGAAATCATGAAGCTCTTGAATGTAGGGTTCATCAAAGTGATTGAGTATCCGGAATGGTTAGCGAACATAGTGCAAGTAGCCAAGTCAAACGGGAAAATACGGGTCTGTGTTGATTTCAGAGATTTGAACAAGGCATCCCCTAAAGATGACTTCCCGCTACCGAACATAGACATGTTGGTCGATGCCACACTGCATACGAAGTCCGCTCATTCGTCGACGGCTTTCAAGCAGGGTATAACCAAATCCTCATGGCAGAGGAAGATCAACACAAAACAAAGATTCACCACACCTTGGGGAACGTTACGCTACACGGCCATGCCGTTTGGTCTCAAGAACACTCGGGGCTACTTATCAAAGAGCAAGCCACGACACTATTCCATGACATGATCCACAAGGAGATAGAGGTATATGTGGACGACATGATTATCCACTCAAAAGGGACAGATGGTCAACACTTCGTAGATCTCGTAAAATTCTTCAATCGACCGAGACAAAGACAAGATGAGGCTCAACCCCGCCAAATGCTCATTCGGAGTGGTCAAAGGGAAAGTCTTGGGGTACATGGTCACTGAGCGTGGCAT
This sequence comes from Adenophora triphylla var. japonica, assembly GCA_022495995.1. Classification (NCBI taxonomy): domain Eukaryota; kingdom Viridiplantae; phylum Streptophyta; class Magnoliopsida; order Asterales; family Campanulaceae; genus Adenophora; species Adenophora triphylla. The sequence continues at coordinate 69,767 of JAFEMH010000113.1, read as the reverse complement.
AGAAGCAGATCCCGCCAAGATAAAAGCCATCACGTACATGCCTCCACCCGTAACACGTAAAGAAGTAAAGGGATTCATGGGCAAAGCTTCAATATATCGCCGATTCATCAATCAACCGACTACAATGTGTGATCCTATCTTCAAGCTACTTAAGAAAAACGCACCTCAAGAGTGGACCGAAGAATGTCAAGAAGCATTCGAAGAAGTTAAGCACTACTTGACTTCCCCACCCATCCTGGTTCCACCACACAAGGAGAAGCCCTTGAAGCTATACCTCACAGTTATAGACAACGCATTAGGAGCTATGCTCGCTCAAGAACAACAGCCTCCCACACGTAGAATGCCATCTATTTCGTCACCCGCAGATTCCAAGGCAAATAAATCAACTACTCTCCACTCGACAAATCATGTGCTGCTCTTGTTTGGGTATCACAAAGGCTAAAGCACTATATGGAAGCCTTCCCAGTCCGTCTCATTGCAAAAATGGATCCACTGAAATATATCCTAGACAAATCAAATTTGTCTTCAAGACTGGCCAAATGGTACTTCATGCTCGCGGATATGATATCACTTACGTCACTCGAAATCCGTCGTGGGAGTGTATTCGCAGATCAGTTGGCCGAATTTCCTTGCGACGAAGTGAAGGGGGAAGACCCGCGATTCCCTGATGAGGACATCATGAGTATAGAAGAAGAAAATAAGTGGCAATTATTTTTCGATGGCGCAGCCAACATGAGAGGGTTCGGCATTGGAATGTTATTAGTAGACCCTAACGACATCTATACTCCACTGGCAATACGTCTTGACTTTGACGCCACCAACAACACCGCAGAATACGAAGCTTGCATAGCGGGACTTGAGGCAGCTCTAGAACGCAACGTGACTGAACTCGAGGTATTCGGGGATTCCCAATTGATCATCAATCAGACATTGAAGAAGTGGAGGGTCCAAGATCCAACCCTTCAAAGATACAATGCCCATCTCCAAGAGTTGGTGCAACAATTCCAAGATGTCTCGTTCCACTACCTCCCTAGAGACAAAAATCGGTTTGCAGACGCATTGGCCACACTTGCTTCTTTGGTCGAAATCCCTAAAGGAAAAGCAGTCAAACCCTTCAAAATAACACGACGTGCGACTCCTGCATACTGCGCCGTTATAGATCTGCATGACTGCAAAGACAAATGGTTATCCGAATGTGCCACTGTTAAGAACTCCGAGGAAAAACCATGGTACCACGACATTTGGCATTTCATCCTAGATGGAACCATCCCACCTGAGACAGACACGAAGACTCAGATCGCCCTTAAGAGGTTGGCCACTAATTACGTCATCACCGCTGGCCGCCTATTCAAGAAACATTCCCAAGGAAACCTCCTTTGTGCCACCGAGGAAGAGGCCCAAGAAATAATGGACCACGTTCATCAAGGCATATGTGGAACCCATATGAGCGGAAATATGCTCGCCAAAAAGATCATCAGACAAGGGTACTTTTGGCTGACCATGGAAGCCGACTGTGCCAAAATGGTCAAGAAGTGCCGTAAGTGCCAGATACACGCCAATCTTCAGCATGCACCGCCCTCCTTGTTGTACCCTATGACTTCTCCTTGGCCATTCTCTACATGGGGGATAGATGTGATTGGAAAGGTCACACCCATAGGAGCCAACGGACACTCCTTCATCCTAGTGGCCATCGACTACTTCACTAAGTGGGTTGAGGCCGCCTCCTACAAAGTTCTGAATGCCAGAAAGGTTGCAAAATTCATCAAGCACAACATCATCTGCCGGTATGGGGTTCCGCAAGAGGTGATATCCGATAATGGGTCCCACTTTGAGAAAGAAACCGATCGTCTACTAACCGAATACAAAATCACAAGGCACAAGTCGTCTCCTTATAGGCCTCAAACAAACGAAGCAGTTGAAGCCGCGAACAAAACAATCGAGACTATCATCAGAAAAATGGCGGTCACTGGAAAAGACTGGCCCGACAAGCTACCTTTCGCACTGTGGGGATACCGCACTTCTCATCCGAACAGCCTACAGGAGAGACTCCCTACGCCCTCACATTCGAAATGGAGGCCGTCTTACCAATAGAATTGGAAATACCATCACTACGGGTTCTCCTAGAAAACCAAGTGAACGAGGTCGACTGGCTAGGAAGCAGATACGAAGAGTTAGCCCTGTTGGACGAAAGAAGGTTGAAAGCAGCCGAACATACTCAAGCTTACCAAAGAAGAATGGCAAGAGCTTTCAACAAAAAGGTCAAGACGAGGAACATCAGAGTAGGTGACCTGGTTCTCCGTGAGCACCGTCCTGGACCTTTTAACCCTCTAGGCAAGTGGGGACCAAGATGGATAGGACCCTACATTGTGAAGAAGATATTCTCTGGGGGAGCCCTTCAGCTGGTGGACTTAGACGGAGATCAACTACCGAAGCCGGTCAACATGGACAAGCTCAAGAAGTATTTCGCGTGACTTGCCCTCCTTAAAAGAAATTGCTCGCTAGGTTGAAAATCCCGGAAAGGACGACCTAGGCAAAAACTAGAGCTAGCACAAGAAAAGAAGCCCGCTAGATTGAAAACCCGAAGGGGCGGTCTAGGCAAAAGAAAGGGTGTGCATATATATATATATATAAAAAAACAAAAGAGGGGGGGGGGCCTATCTCGCGCGAGATTACCCCTCGTCACGGAGCCATATTTTGTCCTTTTCTCAAAATTGAACTACGTTAGACCTGAGCCTCTTATTTAATTGCTATAAAAGAGGAACGTAGGCAGCCTTCGGGTTCGGTCTAATCAAATAAATAAATCTACTTTTGTCCTTTTATTAATCGAATGCATTTTATTAATGACAAAAGGGAAATCCTAACCACAACGACTAATTTGCTAAGCTAACAACCTTGAAAAAAAATACTAATAAAGCAAAACTATTGATCTATCAAAGCAATCTCTTGGTACTCCTAAAGATCTAGCCTTTCATTGACTTGGTAGGCCAGCGGACATGGTCTCCACCATTGTCGTGATCCTCCTTGCGCTTTGAGCCCCTCGAAGCAGAACATCCCTCGAGGCGATCAAAAACAGAATCAAGACGATCAAAAACAGATCCCGAGAGCCTCTTGAAGACATGGGGTCTATCTAGAGCTTGCGTCTTTCCAGGCATCCCTTTGCCTCGCCTCTCGTACCAATCTCCATCGAGAAAATCCTGAGTTGGATCAGTTCGCACATTAGCAGGATCAGATTGAGCCTCGCTCCTTCGCAAAATACTGCTAGCTACAAAAGAATCTCCTAGCAATGAAAGTCGCAGATCATCAATCTTCTCTGCACTAGGGTGACCGGTATGGAGGAACCAATCCAAGTACTTATCAGACAAGAAGATACTTGCATAAAAAGTCCGAAGGTTCGACCAGCGATCCCGACTATTTCCTTCACCCCATTCTTGAGCTAGAACCTGCGCAAACTCTACACCAATATAAGACACTTCACGAGAAGCTCCTTCGAAAAGATAAGTGTCCCGCCGCCGACCAAGCCGACTGAGCACCCGCTTGGGAAAATAAAAGGAGAAATTGCGCAAACCCTAAGAACAACCCCGTCAAAACCCTTGGTATTGGCAACATACTTGTTCAACCTCCAATAAGGTGGACACCAAAGAATGTCACTGCTTTCAACCTTCGCAATCAACTCAGCCCATTCATCCACTGAAAGATCCTTGATCAATAACTTTCGCGTATGATATGTGAAAGGGGAATATTCCAATGGAGGACCTACCAACTTGAGATGCTCCCTAAGCCAAATAGTCAATGTAAGAGGACTCTCGAGTCATGACACCGGTCCTATGCAGCTCGTCAAGACCATGCAGGTCTCACCCAAGATTAGCGGAATAATGTTCCTAGAACGTTTTCTAGCTCGCAACAATTTCCACAAGTTGGGAGTCGACCAAGCCGTCCCTACATGTAAAACAACATCTCCGAAAAGGAAAAGAGCCGTAAAGTTCCGTTTATAGACATGAAAAGCGTCATCATTCCGAATCACCGCTAAAGCATCCCGGAAAAGAAGAGCAATCAACCCACTTCATGGGTGTGAACCAACTCATAGCAAGTATCAAGGGGAATCCCTAACAATTCATTCAAAGCCTCTGAATGATTCCTATTGTACTTAGGAACAGCAATCTCACCCGTCAAAGGCATATCCAAGATAATGGCAAATTCCTCCACCGTAGGCACCATCTCATTCAAAGAAAAATTGAAAAGATGAATGGAGGGATCCCAAAATCGAGCAGCACCTCGCAAGAGATTCCAATCCGGTTGGAGGTTCTTCAAGGTAAAAAGGATTCTGAATCCGAATTCTGCAATAAACTTATTGCGAGATCGGTTGCGAAACGATCTCACAAAATCCCTTGATGCTTGCTTGAAAGATGCAATCACTTCAGACGACAGAGAAAAATCATCGACAATCATGGACGTTGGGACAATCTCCTTGGAAGCCATGGATCGTAGGGTTGAAGAATAAGACAAGAGTTTCACTCCAATAGAATATCTCTAGAGTTTGAAAGACTAGAATGAGGTATCTGGCCGGACTACAGGGTGATTTTATAGGGAAAACTGACCAAATCCTATTCTGAAAAGAAGAGATCTCTGCCTGACTAGCGTGTCTCGTGCGAGACACCTTATCTCGCGCGAGATATCCCTACGGAAAAACAGCAACAGTTCTGCTCAAACAACAATCTAGCCTCGACTTGACAAAGCAAGTCTCGATAAACCTGTGTGTACAGTTCATAACATGCAGTAAAAACACCAAGATGAGGGCTCAAAATTGTGGCCTAGCGGCCATTCCATTCCATTTCCAAAAACATGGAAAGTCGAGAAAGTTAATTAACTAACTAATTAGACCTAGGATTAGGGGTTAAGAAAAACCATTATTTATGCTACCTACTTGTTCCTAACAGGTACCAAAAGAAAAGAAAAATTGTCTGGGCCCACCCGGCCAATATATACAATCATCAAAGATCAGATAAAAGAGAAAGGGAGGGGATCACGCCATCAAGTCGCTCGAGCCGCCGGCACCTCCGCCATCACCGCCACGGGGGCTGCCATCCCTCCTCGACCTCTTAGCTCCGCAAGTAGGGGTCACCGCCGAGGCCACTGTCGAGGCCGCCAAAGAAGCCTTGTGAAAAAGCCTCTCGGACAGGTCCGACACCAAAGCCATCAGTCCCGCCATCTTGGTCGCTCCACGGTTGTAGTCGGCCGCGGACAGAGTGACCTGACAACAAAAGGAAAAGAAAATGCTCAGAAAAGTCGGACATATACACTTATATGGACGAATACGAGAGACAATACAAACAGAGACATACCGAAGAGACGTCAGCCGGGAGGCGGTAACCCTCGGGAATCTGATCTGGAGACGGGATGTGTCCTATCATCGGCATGCTCCCCATCATATACGTGTAGCTCAAAGGGCCGTAGTCTGGGGCAAAAGGCAGAGAACCTGTAGCCTGGGAGGAAGTGCTAGGGGCTGAAGAACCTGAAGCAGAAGCAGAGGCACAGCCACGAGCATGTGATCGCCTATCCCCCACCAGGAGGGGACCCATCAACCGAGGCAGAAACTCCGCATAAGAAGCCCCGGGGATCACGCAAGCCGTCGCCGCATCACCCACCAAAAGACTAGCATAATCATCCTCCGGAATAGAGTGGGTGGGATACATCGACCTCGGCGGATCCGCCGGCACCCTGTATGATAGTCTACCCCGGCCATGCTGTGGGAAGACCCGCTCACCGAGATACATGGTATCTCCCTGCAGAGATGCCAGCATCCTCTGCATCCCGGTAGCATCCCAAGCACGATGCACCTCTCGCTCCAACAGGGTCCAAGGATATAGGCCCACCTCTCATACTCGAAGGAATCCAACATAGCCCGCGCTCCGCCACCGTCAAAGTCCAATCCCGGTCCTCCTCCTCATCAACGGTCCGATTCGGGTGGCTCCACCTCCTGATATCCGGAAACAAAGGGGCCCGGCTCTCCAACTCAAACCTATACAGCCCAAGGACAGTGTAGCCCCATATCTGCACAAGAAAACAGAACAGATTCAGTAAGGGAACACAGACAGAGCATACAGACAAAGAGCAGAAACAGAATTAAGAGGCATACCTCCCAGGCATAAGAATACCCTGACAGGGAATCCTTGGTGTTCCTACACGCCTCATCCATGGCGTGGTAGCAGTAGGCCAGCCCCGCTGAGCCCCAATCGTAGCCGCTCACCTCATCCAGATCAACCAACAAACGTAACAGAGAAAGACGGGCCGTAGAAGAATGGTTCGCAAAAATAGTCTCAGAAAGGATATACCAGAGGGCACCCCTCACCAACCGATCAGTATACATATTTGGCTTCTCAGCATACTCCTCAATCTGACGCCGGAGGGGAGTCAACTCAGCAGCAAACCCCTTGACCTTGTTGGGGAGAAACCAATCAACTGCCTCCACGCGGCTGGATTCGCGGGCTTATAATTCAGAAACTTCGACAGGGGATCGCCAATAAATTCCAATCCCGTGATTGCCAGAAAGTCAGTCGGGGTCATAGTCGCTTCCCCGAAGCGCAAGTGAACGGTGTGGGTAGTGTCCCACCACCTCTCCCGAATAGCCTGGAGAACTTGGGGGGTCCGCCTAATTCCCCTAAGATTGTCAACAAAAGTCAGAGGACCCATTTGGGCCACCATATCCCGAACGCCATCAAGATCCTTGATCTTGTCCCACACCTCCTTAGCCATTTTCGGACTCCCACGACAGTTCTTAATCAGCTTATACGACTGCAAAACAGAGGAAAAACAGAGAGGGCAACATTAGAAATCATTCCATGTCAAGAAATCAATGAAATAGAAGAAAATTTTTCATTGGGGCATTTCATCGAACACTTGGCGTGCGTACAAGAAAAGCTTGCCCAAGGATGTCAATCATATTCCGAATCAACCTCTCCTACAATCCATGATGTGTAGGAGGCTCATACGCACACAATGCAACAACAAACATCAAAGAAATGCACAAAATCAATGCATGCAAGAGGAACCTAGTTCTAGGCATGAACAAGAACAAAAGCCATTGATGGAACTTTGAATTCAAGGGAAAGGGGATTCAAGATCAATGCAATGCAAAAATCAAGAGGTGAGGAAGAAACTCTTATCAAGCCCTCCCGAACAGCGGTGGAGATGTGTGCATGCCTATCAAAAGTAAGGTCATCGCGAGGGTAATCCTTCCCTAGCAAATAGCTCCCCAAAATTGAATTCTTTTGTTCTTGAGCCATGGATTATGGAGGGAAAAGGGATTGGAAAGTGATTGGAAGGGAGAGATACCAAGCAAATCCACGAGAAATCACAAAAAAAGCGACCTTGGCTCGAGCTAGGGAGAGAAATTTTGAGAGGGATGTTTTCAAAATGAGCAAGAGCTGCTGTTTATATGCCCCGACAGTACATATCTCGCGCAGTATATCTTATCTCGCGGCGAGATATACCTTCTGGAAAATGACCAAATTGTCCTCGACAATAAGCATTTACGCAACGTCAAAATTCAAAATTTTGACACATTTACCCTTGGAAATGATAAACTAGCAGGGAAACGTGGAAAAACCGGCACCGCAAGTCACGGAACGAGCCAAACGTGACATGTGCACGATCGCCCGGTACGGCACCAGTCGCCCGAGAACCGAGTGATCCAAAGATCAACTCAATCCACATGATTCAGAGCCCAGAAAGGTGAATCATCACATTAAAAGCTCGGCCCAACGCCCAGACAGGTGGATCGTCATCAGAAAAGCTCGGTCCAATGCCCAAATAGGTGGATCGTCAAACCAAAAGCCCGGTCCAACGCCCAAATAGGTGGATCGTCGAACCAAAAGCCCGATCCAACGCCCAAACAGGTGGATCGTCATCAGAAAAGCCCGATTCAACGCCCAAACAGGTGAATCGTCATCCCCAACAACAAAAAGCCCGATTCGGAGCCCAGAAAGGCGAATCGTCACGAAACCAACAGGACTCAGAGGACCGGACAGGTAAGCCTTTGTGTTCTAACATAATTCCGCGGGTTCGGAGCCCAGACAGGCGAATCTTCAGACAGGCAGGTATATTCTGAATTGGGTCTTGATTTGATTCCTCAGTATGAATTTACCTTTTCAAAAACAAAATCTTCGCAATTTTCAAATGATTTTCAAAATACCTAAAGCAGCCTTTTCGTGTTTTGGAGTCGAACTACGTTTTGGTCTGATTCTCCGATAGAGATACGTAGGCAGCCGTGCGGCACGACCATCCCGATGTTCAGAATGATGTCTTCTCTATCGTCGACATGACTTCTTTCATAAGACATGTCGCCGAGGGGCTCTGTAGACACCCCATTCTGAACACATCGGAACATACTTATACCACTCTAAGTCTCGCTTTGAGTCAAGAAGTAGAAATCCACCATTTCGTCATGTTTCGTTAAGTTTTGACTAACCACCGTTAGTTTGGGACTAAACTGCATACGAAATAACGAGGAAAGGACAAAACTGTCCACATGAGCAATATCTCGCCGCGAGATATCCCCCCTCTGCAGATTGCAGACGACAGTTCCCTCGTCGATTTTAACCTCTTTTCGGGATAAAACTTTATCTCTTCGGCCAACCAATAGGATTTGGAGTCTAGAACCATCTGATAGGGTTTTACCTCTCCACTTCTTCCTATCCATTCCCTATAAATACTTGGTGACTTCCAAGGTTCAGGGGGTCGAAGAATTTTGACAACACACATATTTTGTTGGTTTCTCTCCTTGAAAGAATCCTACAAAATTACCTCAAAAACTCTCTTCATAGTTTGTTTGTCGACCTTGTTGATAAACAAGCATTAAACTCCAATTCAAGGATCGAGGCGAAGCTCTGTCCGTGTCAAGAGTTGACTCTAAACTTGAGTCGAAACTCTGCCTAAATCACCTCACGCAAGGTAATTCTTAAATCCCTTTCTAATTGATTATTAGAGTGGTATAAGTCCATAGAATCTAGGATCGGCCTAGAGCCTCTCCAAATCATGGAGACGGTCTCGAATCAATCGATCCTACATTCCGTTTAACCCCGTTAAATGGACCTTTGCTTATAATATGAAAAATCGTTTTTTTCCTTCTTTTGAAAACCTCTCTTTTCTTTAGCAAGACCGATCTCCGGATTGGGTGAAATAGATGCTCCTTGACCTACCCATTTCATAACCTAAGCCCCGAACCCAAATCTTTTTCAAAATGGTTTTCCTATTTTCTCCAACCGAATAATATAGGTGGCGACTCAAAAATGAAAAGGAAAGATAAAATCATCATTTGTTCCTTTCTTTTTCCCTCACAACGCTACAGGAGTAACTTCCCTTTTCCTAGCAATGTGGGATATGGCTTTTCCATTCCAACTTCTCTTCAATTAACAACATTAAGTTGCTCACTTTAACCATTAATTTCTCATTCACCCGAAATTGGTTTTGAGAAAATAAATATACCATTTTAATCTACACTAAATGTAGATTAATTATTTGCAACTTATTTCTATTTTTACAAAATAGAAACTTCTAGAAACTTGGTCAAATATTGGTCAAACACCAATAATACTACCAATTTCTAACAGTCTCTTCCCTTCATTCCTTCTCGATTCCAATTCTCTCTTCTCTTCTTTCCTGCGACAAACCCATTTCTTTCTTTCTTTCTTTCTTTCTTTCTTTCTTTCTTTCTTTCTTTCTTTCTTTCTTTCTTTCTTTGTTTCTTAGTTGATGCAGGAGGAATACACCACCCAGGCGGCCGCTTCAAGAACCACCAGGCGAGCGCCTCAGTTGCAGGGGATGGGGAGGAACTTTCTGGCCTTGAGGCGGACGCCTCAATCCTTTCCATGCGGGCGCATCAAGATGAACAAAATAGGGCCAAACCTTCGGAGCTCGAGGCGGGCGCATCATCCATTACAAGGCAAGCGCCTCAAGGAGATTTTGAAGGCATCGTTGTTTCTACTTCTCAGGCGGGCGCCTGGCCCTAGCCCAGGCGGGCGCCTCGCGTCGACGAAGGATTTCCTTATTCACGTTTTTATTCCTATTTACTGAGCATTTGACATTTAAACTTGGGGTATTTTAGTCTTTTGGTTTGTTATTTGTTTCTTAGGGTTTAGGGAGTATTTAAACACTTTTAGATTAGGTTTAAAGGCAGTTTTTATGATATTTGATTTTAAGAGTTTTCTCTTTAATTCCTGGTGGATTCCAGATTATCGCTGGTGGATTCCAGTATTGTGTTTGAGGATCCTTCGCTTGAAGGGTTCTTGTGATTAGTGCGCTAATCACGAAATTTATCGGCTTCCGTGCTGCGTCAGTTGGTATCATAGCAGGCTTAACCTGTCTTTTCATCACTGATTGGTTATGGGGGACCAAGTAACAAGGGAGGAGTTCGATCGATTACCACAGCCATGGCTGCGATGTCAACGCAGATGGAGGCGTTCATGGCTGCTCAACGGGGTCCAAGCGCGCTAATCATAATCGTGGTGGCGAGAGAGACAGGGGTATTTAACAGGGTCGACGCCCTAGGAGGGGCGAAAATAATGCTGAAGAGGATTCTAGTTCCAATTCCGAGGTTGAAGTTGATAGTAATGAAGAATCGGAGCAGGGTGATAATCGGCACAGCCAAGATTATAGGATTAAGGCGGATATTCCATTATTCTATGGAACCATGGGAATTGAAGATTTCCTTGATTGGCAGAATGACGTTGATTGTTTCTTCGAGGTTATGGAGGTGCCTACAAACAAACAGGTCAAGATGGTGGCGATCAGATTGAAGAGTACTGCTGCGGTTTGGTGGGAGAAACTTGTTGCTCAGAGGCGACGACAAGGGAAGGGGCCAATCAAAACCTGGAGGCGTATGAAACAATTGATTTCGGAACGATTTTTACCAGTAGATTATGAGCAGACCTTATATAAATTGTACCTCAATTGTGTGCAGGGTAAAAGAACAGTTGATGAGTACACTACGGAGTTTCAGAGGTATACTGTGCGGGTTAGAGTTGAGGAGACCGAAGATCAGAAGATTGCTCGTTACATCAATGGGTTGAAGGGTTCGATCCAAGAGAAGATGGGGTTGCATCAGACGTGGACTCTGACGGATGCTACCACTTTGGCGCTAAAGGCTGGACTTATGGAGAAGTCGAGTTCGAAGGATTTTACTCCTTTTCGCAGTTTTCCTCAGCAGGGTAGTTCTGAAGCAGTAACTGATAAAGACCCGACTCCGCAGGCCAAGAATACAGTCAACGATAGTAGTAGCACAGTGAACAAGGCTCCGATACAGAAAGCAGCGAATCCGTACGCCAAGCCAGCAGGGGATAAGTGTTATCGTTGTCAGGGATATGGCCACAGATCGAATGTTTGTCCCACCCGGAGAACTGCTGCAGTTTTGCATGAGTACGAAGAGGAGGAGCCCGAGGTCAATGAGTATGAAGGATTTGAGCTTGCGGAAGAGGAGTCCGGTGAGAGGGTTGGGTGCGTGCTTCAACAGATTTTACTTTCTTTCAAGGACGAGGGCCAACGGAAGAATCTGCTGCGAGCATATTGTTCTGTCAACAACAAGGTATGCAGCTTGATTGTTGATATTGGTTGTACTGAAAATATTGTTTCGCAGAAGTTGGTTGGATATTTAGGGTTAAAAACTGAACCCCATGAAGAACCTTATAGCTTGGGGTGGGTGAATAAAGGTTCAGAACTCAGGGTATCGCAGACTTGCAGGGTCCCTATTTCTATTGGCAAGTATTATAAGGAAGTGGTTGTTTGTGAAGTTCTGAATATGGACATCTGTCATATATTGCTTGGTCGCCCTTGGCAGTATGATCATGATGTTACGTATCGGGGAAGGGATAATGTGCTTATGTTCACTTGGGATAAACATAAGATTGCTATAGCTCCTGTACTGCGTTTTGAAAAACAGGTTGAGAAAGGGGAGCCGATCGTGATGCTTATACAGAACGAGAAAGTGAATCCTTCTGCTGAAAATAGGGTCAAGGATGTGCAAGCCACCAAGGAAGCTGTCAAAGCTAAGCTACAGGTTACAGGGTTGAGTAACAAGGTTGCTTCCGACAAAAGGAAGCGGAAGAAGTCTTTCGTAGTTGGGGATGATATAAACTCGGGGTCGAGTTCTTTGGAGGTGGAGGAGTCTGATGCAGGAGGAATACACCACCCAGGCGGCCGCTTCAAGAACCACCAGGCGAGTGCCTCAGTTGCAGGGGATGGGGAGGAACTTTCTGGCCTTGAGGCGGACGCCTCAATCCTTTCCATGCGGGCGCATCAAGATAAACAAAATAGGGCCAAACCTTCGGAGCTCGAGGCGGGCGCATAATCCATTACCAGGCGAGCGCCTCAAGGAGATTTTGAAAGCATCGTTGTTTCTGCTTCTCAGGCGGGCGCCTGACCCTAGCCCAGGCGGGCGCCTCGCGTCGACGAAGGATTTCCTTATTCACGTTTTTATTCCTATTTACTGAGCATTTGACATTTAAACTTGGGGTATTTTTGTCTTTTGGTTTGTTATTTGTTTCTTAGGGTTTAGGGAGTATTTAAACACTTTTAGATTAGGTTTAAAGGCAGTTTTTTTGATATTTGATTTTAAGAGTTTTCTCTTTAATTCCTGATGGATTCCAGATTATCGCTGGTGGATTCCAGTATTGTGTTTGAGGATCCTTCGCTTGAAGGGTTCTTGTGATTAGTGCGCTAATCACGAAATTTATCGGCTTCCGTGCTGCGTCATTAGTACCAAGAAATAATCAGATAGCAAAACCCAGAATTAAAACAAAGTGCTGATGGAGGTTGATGGTCTGTTTCTCGATCTCAACCCCTATAACATCCATCATCTCCTTCATATCGTCTCCTCTGTCCAGCAAAAGGGTCAACTCTATACCTTCACCACATTGCGCAGGAAGGGTAAAATTGGTTGCAGCAATTGCAATTCTAATCGACAATGGTACATGGCACGGTGATCAGAGCTTCCAAATCACTAATGATGGAATACACATAGGCATGTCCCATAAGTTCAGATATCGTGAAAAGGGATCACAATATGATCAGCAATTTCTCATGACAGAGTACACCCTACCGAAGGGCACTTCCCTTCAATACGATCCATTCAAAGATTATGTCCTTTGTCATATTGTCAAGAACGGTCGGTTCCATAATGGCAAGAAAGTATACAAGTCCAAAAGTACTACTACAAATCATCAAGCTGCTGCTATTTCCCAATAACCTGAGTCTAGTATTGCAGCAGCTGTGGCTGCTGAAAATCTGAGTTTTTATACTGTGGAAAAGCCCTCTACTTCTTCCTGTCAATCTTGTAATGTTGACAACCATTACAAGATGCTGATGATGTTTGACTGTGAATCTGAAATTCCCATTCCCTGAATAGCTGTGCAATTGGTGAATGAATAGATGTGCCCTAGAAGATCAATCATCTAGTTAAATTTTGTATGATGATTGGGTATGTTTTATAGTATACTGTACTTTGTGATTTGTTTGAGTAAATTGACTAGGAAGTGTCAACCTGTTCTTCGAATTAATTCCGTTTTATTTCAAAGTTAACTGGTGTTTCTATGTAATTTCTTTTGGATATGTTCCAAGTTATTTTGTACTCTTCGTTTTCATGAAATCATGAGTGAAGGAATGGATAACTTTGTTTCTGGTTCAATAAAGTATTATTCCATTTTTGCTTGCAAGAGTAATTATTGTTAGTCATCAATGAGATTTTAGATGAGTGATGGACCCAACTCGCAATCACATTTGAGGATTAGTGAAAGCCTTTTTCTGATGGCCAGAGTACCACAACCAAGTTTCCAACTTGTGTCTGATGTAACAAGGATAAAAACAAGTAATGTGCACAATGAATCATAAGCATATGGGCCCCACTGCAGGCATTGCTTCTAAGGGTTCCATTCATTTCAGCAAAGAGAAAATTCCAACTACATGTCTAAATCTGTTAATTTACTTGCCAAAATCAGTTGCATTGTCATTGTTGGGTCCTACATTTTCAATCAAACTTGTTTTCAACTTGCATGTAACATCTTGGTACTAACAACTTGAGTTGTCCTACTACATCTTGATCATTTTGCAGGTTGAAACTTTTGTTACGTTGAATCCTATTTTTCAGGGAACGTGTCAATGAAATAGAAGCCTAGTTCAACGACGTCTCTTCGTCAAAATCTTCAGCAACGGATCATTATATCCACATCAACAAAGTGGCGCAAATATCTCAACAAAACTCAACGTGTTTTCGAAATTGTAGGCGTAGAATTATATTTGTATTTAGCCATTATAAAGAGGTATAAAAGGGGGAGAACACTGTTAATTTCACACACGTTCACTCTAGCTTAAGCTCCCTTTGTATACGCTCATAGCTCTGTAATCTTCTAAATACTTAGTAAACTTTTGGTCAAGGCAGGTTCCTAAACCTCCCGGGGTTTTATGCCGGCGAACAAGTTGTTCAAGGGCTTTCCCTAGTCAACAAATACCTTGTGTTCATTTCTATTCAACCCGATAATCATTGTACCTTGATTCTTATCACTTTAGTCATTTTTCTTGTCATTAGTAACGATTGCTGAAATTTGACCAAAAGAATTTGGCGCCGTCTGTGGGAAACTTTGATTATTTGCATAGAAATGACTAATCCATCGTCCGGCAGTCAAGGTGAGAGAGGTCAGCCACTTCCTATTTTCGGCACCCAAGGCAATCCATCTTTGAATGCGGAAGCTGTCAATTTGGAGATAATGTCCAACATGGCCGATATGTTGAAGAAAGTGAATGACCGGTTGGATGCTCAGGAGCATACAAACACCATGATATTCAATGCCATTGATGCCATGCGTAAAGGAAAGCAAGCTGAAACTCAAGTATCCACCCCATTCTCACCTTTGTATCCTAGATCTCTGTTTGGTGCAGGTACAGGACCTAGTCATTTTGGAGATATCCCTATGTCCGGCACCTTGCCAGCAGAAAGCACAATCGTGACGTCCATTCCAATCGAGCAACCAAGATTCAGCCTTCCAGCTAGCCAACCTGTGTTGTCATCTTGCTACACCTATGCTACACCCTTAATGGGGCAAACAGGGAGTTTCTTTAATGCTTTTGATACTTCTGCATCTCAGTTTAATAACAATCCTCTTTTCGCAGAGAGTCAACTTGTTAAGGAAATGCAGACTATAAAAGATTTGCTTCGAATCGTGCCTGGAGTCAACTTGCCGTATCACCAAGTTTCTCCAACTTGCTATAACGAATCTCGTTTTGTTCCAGCAATAGCTAGTGTGGAGATCCCAAAGAAGTTTTCAGTCCCTCATATGAAGAAGTATGATGGAAGCACCGACCCAGCAGAGCATGTGTTGCTGTATCAGGAATCAATGGATATCATAAGTATCCCCCCTGTTTTTAAAGAAGCATGTTTTTGCAGGGGCTTTGGCTCAACTTTGTCAGGACCGGCCTTAAAATGGCTAACAGGACTTCCTCTAAACTCTATTTCTTCTTATGCTCAACTTGTCAATATGTTTATTAATCAGTTTCGTGCAATAGGGCATTTGACAAGTTGACTAGTGACCTTTATAGAATTGTGCAACAGCCTAACAAAAGTCTTAAAGAATATTTGCACAGGTTTAACAAGGAGGCAGTGACTATACCCAACTTGGATGTGTCCACAGCTACGGAAGCATTCTGTATAGGCTTGAAGAAGAGCTCTCTATTTTATAATGAGTTGGTGATGACTCCTGCGAAACAACTTGAAGAAATCAGAACCAGAGCCTTGCCTTTCATCAGATTGGAGGAAGACAGCCTGGCAATGGGGAAATCAACTGGGAGGACCCCTACTCCTCTATTTGAGCCCTCTGACAGAAAATCGGATTCCCATCATTATAAGTCTAACAGGGGCAAACCCCCTGTTAAATCTGAATCTTCTAAAGTTCATTTTGTAGATGATGATCAAGATGGGGATGATAATGATTATCCAAAAATTTCTGAATACTGCTTTTCTGTGGACATTGCAGGAATCCTATGCGCCATGGGAAATCTTGGAGATAAGGCAAGATGGCCCAAGAAGAATGACCAGCCCGCAACTTGGAAGGACAAGTCCAAGTGGTGCGCATTTCATGAGGATTTTGGGCATACCACTGAGAATTGTTTTGCCTTGAGGAAGGAGATTGCTCACCTATTGTCCAAGGATCTTCTTAAGGATTTGTTGGGTAAGAAGAGGGTCAGGAGTGAGTCCAAAGAGCCCAATTCTGGTGAACAGTCCAGACCCGAGAAAGTTGCACCTCCTCCAGCCACCAAGGTAGTAAATGTTATTTCAGGTGGGTCCCATATTTGTGGCACAACTTACTCTGCAGCCAAGCGTCATGCCAAGAGTTCTAAGGAGGATCAGTCAGAATTGCCCTCAAGGCGTCATGACTTCACAGATCGTCAGGTTATCTCCTTTGAGGATGAAGATAAGGACAACACGTTGGACCCCTATCATGATGGTCTAGTTGTCCAGGTGCAGATTGCTAATTGCGTGGTCAAGAGAATTCTGATTGATGGCGGCAGCTCAGTCAACATAATCTTCACTCATACTCTTGAAGATATGGGCATTCCTTTGTCCGAAGTTGTGAAGAATTCATCCGTACTGGTAGGGTTCAGTGGTGAAGTGAAGCAAACAGTCGGAGAAATCAAGTTGCCTATCTATTTGGAGGGTATGAATTCTATGGAAAGGTTCTGTGTGATTGAATGCTCTTCCTCGTACAATGTCATTTTGGGAAGACCTTGGATCCACAACATGAAGGCCGTGCCGTCAACTTATCACTAGTGCATCAAGTTTCCAACACCTTGGGGTGTAGCCAAGTTGAAGGGAAAATCAGCAAGTCTATAAAGAATGCTACAAGGTTAACATGAAAGCAAGTTCAGTCCCTCGTCAAGCATAGCAATTAAAGAAAAAGGCCCAGGATGTTCTTGAAGCAGTGGAGCATGAGACGAAAAGTGTTTCTGTTGATGAGTCAAACCCTGAGGCCCAAGTGCAAGTTGGTACAGATCTTCCATCCGAAATTGAGGAGGAGCTGATTGAGTTCTTGAAGAGTTAGAAATGTTGTTTTGCGTGGAATCATGAGAACATGACAGGAATAAGCAAGGACATCATTACTCACAAGTTGAACATTGATCCAACCATCCGTCCTGTCCACCAGAAAAGAAGAAAGTTTGCCCAGGAGCAGAACCAGATCATAAAGGATGAAGTTGAGAGGCTTTTGAAGTCCAAGATGATCAGAGAAGTTCAATATCCAAGGCGGTTAGCCAATGTTGTGGTGGTAGAGAAGAGGAACGGCAAGTGGCGAGTATGTGTGGACTTCACAGACTTGAACAAGGCCTGCCCGAAAGATCCATTCCCTCTTCCTCATATTGATTCTCTAGTTGATGAGACAGCTGGCCACGATATCTTGGTGTTCATGGATGCGTCCTCAGGATATCAACAAATTCAAATGGAGCCCTCAGACCAAGAAGATACGGCATTCATGACTCCGGAAGGTATATATTGTTATATTTCTATGCCATTTGGTCTTAAAAATGCAGGGGCAACTTATCAGAGGCTGGTGAACAAGATGTTTAAAGATCAACTTGGCAAGATGATGGAAGTCTACATAAATGATATGGTGGTAAAATCCAAGCATATTGAAGATCACGTGGAGCATCTTGCTGAGGCGTTCAACATCTTGAAAGCTTTCAACATGAAGCTTAATCCAGCAAAGTGCAATTTTGGTGTTAGAGCAGGGAAATTCTTGGGCTATATGGTGACCAAGAGAGGAATTGAAGCCAGTCCCGAACAGATCAAAGCCATTCTCAACTTGGAATCTCCCAAGAATATCAAAGACGTCCAAAGGTTAACAGGTAGAGTAGCTGCCTTAAATAGATTTATATCTAAATCATCTGATAAGTGCAGGTTATTCTACGAAGTCTTAAGAAAGAATAAACTCTTCCAATGGACTGACCAACATGAGGCAGTTTTAAACAACTTAAAGAATACTTGATGATGTCACCCCTACTTGCTAAACCAGAACGTGGTGAGCATCTTTATTTATATCTAGCTGTATCCGAGAATGCAGCTAGTGCAGTGTTGGTGAAAGAAATCCAAGGTGAACAACATCCCGTTTATTATATAAGTAAGTCTTTAATAGATGCGGAAACAAGGTACTCTCATCTTGAAAAGTTAATTCTAGCTTTAACTACTGCTGCTACCAAACTGCGTCATTATTTTGAAACACATTCTATAACTGTTAGAACTAACTATCCTATGAGAAATGTGTTGAGAACTCCAGAAATGTCAGGCAGGCTGGCCAAGTGGTCGGTCAAGTTGAGCACGTACGACATTTCATATGAGCCAAGGACAGCTATCAAATCTCAGGCCCTAGCTGATTTTGTAGCAGATTTTAGTCCAAGTTTGCAGTCCGAGGTAGAACTGGAAGTGCAACAGCTTGAAGGTAAAATAGTTCCTAGATTTTGGACACTGTTTACAGATGGAGCTTCAAATTCTAAAGGAACTGGCTTGGGAATAGTTCTAAAATCCCCTCAAGGTGATATCGTACCTCAAGCTGTATCATGTGAATTCAATGCAACAAATAATGAAGCTGAGTATAAAGCTTTAATTATGGGTTTAATTACAGCTTTAAGTTTAAATATTACTCATATAAATGTATATGTTGATTCCCAATTGCTCGCTAACCATTTCAATGGCAGTTATATGGCGAAGCAGTCCAAGATGACTCTATATCTCCAACATGTTAAAGCTTTGGCTTCAAAATTCATATCATTCTCTTTGGAACAGGTCCCTAGAGAAGAGAATACATAAGCTGATGCATTGGCCAACTTGGGTTCAACTTGCAAGTCTATGTTGCATACTAATATTCCCATTATTTATGTTAAGTTCTCGGCAATAGACCATGTTGAGGAAACTCAAGAAGTTACTCAATCTAATGGGGCACAAGATACAAGTCCATCTTGGACCCAACCTATAATTGAGTTCCTTCAACTTGGGACTATTCCGCCAGATATTAAGAATGCTAGATCTTTTAAGATTCGTACTTCAACTTTCGTTTTAATAGATAATGTGCTGTTTAAGAGATCTTTTGCAGGGCACTATTTAAGATGTATTGACAATGAGCAAGTTGAATTGGTGCTAAAAGAAATCCATGAAGGAATATGTGGAAACCATTCTGGTGGGAAAGCATTAGCGTCAAAGGCCCTCAAGATTGGTTATTATTGGCCAACTATGCGTCAAGATGCCATGAGCTACGTGCAGAAGTGTGATGCCTGCCAGAGACACAGCAACATCTTGCATCAACCTGCAGAGCCTCTACACTCTATCGTCTCATCTTGGCCTTTCATGCAATGGGGCATGGATATTGTGGGCAAGTTGCCTAAGGCTCCTGGAGGCAAAGTGTTCATGTTAGCAATGACTGATTATTTCTCAAAATGGATCGAGCTAGAGGCCTATGTGCAAGTGAGAGACAAGGAGGTAATTTCATTTTTAAAGAAAAATATTATTAGCAGGTTTGGCGTACCATTAGAGATCATATGTGATAATGGATCCCAATTCATAAGTAAGAAAACTAGAGATTTTTGTGCTCACTGGGGCATCAAGTTGATCATGTCCACACCTGTCCACCCTCAAGCCAATGGTCAAGCTGAATCAAGCAACAAGTTGATCTTGAACAACTTGAAGAAATGCCTAGATCAAAAGAAAGGAAAGTGGGCTGAAGAGTTACCACTTGTACTTTGGGCAGACAGGACCACTACAAAAGGTGCCACAGATAGAACTCCATATTCCTTGGTATTCGGAGCAGAAGCTGTAATTCCAGTCGAGGTGACAATCCCAACAGCAAGGTATGGTTTATTAACTCAAGATGAAAATAATCTCTTGCTAACCCAAGATTTAGATACAATTGATGAGATCAGGGATTTAGCCTAGATAAGGATGGCAGCCTATCAACAACGGATTGCTAGATCTTACAACAAGAATGTCAGAATAAGAAGATTCCAGGTTGATGATTTAGTTTTGAGAAAAGTATTTCAAAATACAAGAGAATTAAATGCAGGTAAATTAGCTCCCAAGTGGGAGGGACCATATCTCATCGATGCTGAAGCTAGCAAAGGAGCATATTGGTTGTCAACCCCAAGTGGAGAAAGGGTCCCTAGGAGTTGGAATGCCATTCATTTAAAGCTTTATTTTATGTAAGTCAAGTTGTTAACAACTAGACTTCTCAGGTATGATTTAATTTGTGCCAAGTTCATTCGCGTATTTCAATTTTCAATTTTATTAGAAATCCTTACTGACTTAAGCATCGGAGGGGTGTTAGCTACGCTAACACCTAATCCTAACATGAATTTGTTTTGCAAGGTATGCAACTTGAACATGCAGAGTAGGCTCAACATGTTAACACGCCAGTACGGCTCCAACATATTGGGACCTAAATTGGAGCAGGTCAAACATGTCAACACGCTAGTACGGCTCCGACATGTTTGAACCTGAGGAAGAAAAGTTCAACATGTTAACACGCCAGTATGGCTCCAACATGTTGAAACTTTAGCTGGAGAGGGATGGGACATGTTGACACGCCAGGACGGCTGATACATGTTCTGTTTCTTCAAACGACTTACCTCTATCAAAGGTACATATTACTTATGGTTAAAAGATTTACATCTTTTCTAAAGATTTAAGGTTTTGACACCTTCGCCTGGGCGCACGATTTCACACTTATTCAAGTTGTGACTATTGGTTGTAACATTAACATGTTACCTACTGTTTATAACATCAACATGTTATCTATGAACAAACAAGTATTTCTGAAAAGCCTAAAATACTTTTATAAACTTTGAAATGTTCCCAAAAGATTTTTGCAACTGAAGGACAAGTTGGGTAAGCCAACCAATCCCTTAAAACCTAATAAAGATTGGATTACTAGACCAACCTAGTACCCCCAAATAAATTGTTTGGGCTCTTATGAGCATTACATACCAAAATAAACTTGTTTTGGGGACAGACCCCCCATTTGATGCCCACCAATGGTGCGGCAAATAAGCAAAAAAGAAATTATTTTTGTTTCTCCTCCTTCCAAACTACTTAAAAACTTTCAAATTGTTTCAACATTTTGGCCTGCTGCCGCTGGTGGAATAGTTGCTTCCTTCCCTTGATCATTTTCTTCAGCTTGAGTAACCACTGTGGTACTCAAAATGTTGTTAGCATCCTCAACCAGTTGGTTAATAGTTTCAAAGGCTGGTGAGTTCACCTCCTCCCCATCCGCTAGTTCACCAAGGTGGTCTTCCAGAGTTCTTTTTTCTTCCTCCACATCCCAACTTGGAGCCAGTCCGTTCTTGAATTCCTCCATAAGTGGTCGGCCTCCGGCCAATGTCTTGGTGGCATTAAACTTGAAGTCTCCCTTGGCTGCTTCTAGCTCCTTCAAATGAGCATCATTCTCCTTCACTTTCTCAGCACTAACCACTTCCAACTC
The DNA here is from genome assembly GCA_022495995.1 of Adenophora triphylla var. japonica. Classification (NCBI taxonomy): domain Eukaryota; kingdom Viridiplantae; phylum Streptophyta; class Magnoliopsida; order Asterales; family Campanulaceae; genus Adenophora; species Adenophora triphylla. The sequence goes on along the minus strand of JAFEMH010000113.1, from coordinate 48,276 downwards.
CTTCCTCAAAATCTCAATGTCTTTCTTCAACTTCTCCACATCACCGGCATGTATTTTTGCTTCTTTCTTCAGTCTCTCTACTTCCCTAGCACTTTTGGTAGCTTCCTTCTTTGATTCCGCGGCTTCATAGCTACATTTAGCCGCCTTGATCTTCAGGGTATCGACCTGGTCCATGATAGGACACATAATTTCCGAAACATGTGTAAAAGAAGTATTAATGCTCTATCAATTCTTTGGTACAAGGTTCAGCATATCCTCATTTTACCTTATCAACAAAACCTGTCATCGCAGCTTTAAACTTCTCTCTTATTTTCTCCACCTCTAAATCATCACTCGCATTCGTGGCCTCAGCCTCTGCTAGCTTCCTTTTCTTCGCTTCCTCCTTCTTCTTGGAGACATTCAATTCAGAGCTAGATACCATAGACTTAGGAGTTGGAGACTTATTGTCTCTCTTAGCAGTTCTCCTTGCCTTAGCTTCAGCCAGTAGGTCTGCAGCACTCACGGTGGTCTTGGAGCGTGTAGCCGCAGTAAGGACATAGAAAATTAGGACAACTGGAAGATTAGAACAACTTGTGAACAAACAGAGGTTTTGAGGTATCAAACCTGTAGACATTTCAAGTAAGCTTGGGGGTAGACTTTCTTCAGGTTCAACTTCTACCTCACCTTCAAACCCTTCGACAGAGAACTCAACTGGGAATGCCTTAAAAGTCCTATCAGATGCACCCAATTGGAAAAGCTTGTTTACGTTTTCTTCCGTTCCTTCTTGCCCCGGAAATAGTGCTGACAACTTAGCAACTTCTACAAAAGGAATTCTAGTGGTTGGCTATCAGAATGTTAAGAAACATTGGTAGAATAAGGAAAATTATTTGGACTACCTTGAGACCTCCACTTGGAAATTACACCCTCCTCTTGACCCAGGGTGTCTCTCCTTGCAAAGAAAAATTTATTCCTCCATCCTCTATCAGCGGGATCATTGTTAGAGATCAAGATAGGCTCACCGCTCTTAACCCTAAAGCCATACTTTCCAGGGCCAAAACCCCTTAAATCCATAGTGTAGGTCAACTCTTCTAAACCAACAGTCAGATCGGCTCTCTCTCCTAATTTAACTAGGGTTTGCAAGTACCTCCAACCTTGAGGCATTAGTTGGGCGTAATTAAGTTTGGTGCAAGAAAAGAATTTGTTGATCAAGTTGGGGAAGGGAAATTTTAAGCCTATAACAAAAGGATATTCCGGGAAACACACCCAATTAGGGGAATAGCACTCAGAGGTCAAGTCGGGGTGGGTTTAGAAAATGGTTTCGTATGGCATTGCGTGGTTTTTCTTAATAATTTCCAGGTTGGCCTTAGGAATCAAGCATTTTTCATTATCGGGTTCTTTCAACAAATTTTGGGTTATGAAACCATCAGGCAAACCCTCGTCGCTCTCGATGATGGTGATTTTCTTTCGACCCATTTTTTCAAAGTCGAAACAACAAACTACTGATAGAAAGTTAAGCTAGAACGAAAGACTCACCAGAAATTTCTACTTGATTTTTCTCTCCGACCTTCTTCCTTGATTCTTCCTCTAGAAACCTCCGTTAAAGTTACTGTTTTGATTTTGTGAAAGGGAGAGTTGGAAAAGGATTGTATTTATTTAAGGAAGAGATTGAAAGTGGTTGGAACTCTCAAAAACATCATGACCTTCGCCTTGAAACCGTCCCATCAAAGCCTTTTCATTTAACACCGCCGTACGCCTTTTTTACCATTTTTGGCAAACTTTTCAAATTTTTGTCTCTTTATATTCTTTATTTTAAAATTTAAAAAATTTGGGGGCAATTGTTGGGTCCTACATTTTCAATCAAACTTGTTTTCAACTTGCATGTATCATCTTGGTACTAACAACTTGAGTTGTCCTACTTGATGTGGCGGATTTTACTATATGTATTTCCCTAATTTTCTGAGTATTTTATCCTTATTTTCAGGTATTTAGATTAGTTTTATGTAATTTTTGGCTAAAATGTAATTTTTGGGGCTTAATTGTATTCCGAGGGTATTTGAGTGTTTGATTTTATTCGGATGTAATTCTCTCTCGGAGTCAAAGTCAAATTATTGGAGCGGAAGACTGTTTTGAAAATATGTGGAGTTTCAAGGACCAAACTGCAGATATGAAAAGTTTGGTGACCAAATTGAAGGAAAGAATTGAGGAAACCTTCCCAAGGTGCACAGTCACGTGAAGACCAAAGGAATTCCATTGTTTTGACCGAGGCATTACACAGTTGACCGCAGGAGGCTTTTCTTTGTTTTTATTTTATTATTTTCTTTTTGCTATCTTATTATTCTAATTAATTAGTTTTTAGGTTTTAGAAGGAAGGGGTATATAAACTCCTTAAGAATATTATTTTAGGGTTCCATCTTTTAGTTATTATTTTTCTAGAAAAAGCTTGAGACATCCATGGAAGCTTAAAATCCTTGACTTTGGATTTGATTGATTGAACCCCTAATTATCAATTTGAGGTATTGTTCTTTTCAATTTGTTTTTCCTATTCATAATTTTACTTGTGCTTAATTTAGATTTATAACTAGGGTTTGTGGATTTGGCCAATTCATTTATTCTGTTTATGAATCTCTGCTAGAATTCTCTATTACTGTGCCAGTGTAGGAATTCATGAGTAGCATCTTTTCGATTTATGCATGTGCCATGGTGAATTGTTAAGTGGGTAAAATTAGACGTTTATCTATATGAAATAATTGTAGAAAGCGTTCTTGGTCTTAGTTCCTTAAATCGTTCATCGGTTAATTACTGCGATCTAGGCTGTGCCGGTCGGATCAATTTATTAATTAGGGTTTCTAGTGAGTGTGCCCTTGCTAGCAACTAATGCGAAAGAAGGAACAGAGATTGAAATATATCTCGTGATCAGGTGAATAGGGTGGCATTGAAAAGTGGTATCAATGATAATTGCATAATTAGGTGGGGATTGAAATCAAATCTGAAGTTTTTCCAAATCATTGTTTTTACTCTTAATTAGTTTAATTTCTGTTCTTAGGAAGTAATTCAAAAACAAACAAATCCCCCCATTTGTTCGTGACTAGTTCGTAATCAATCTTCTTGTTCCACGAGATCGATCCTGGACTTTCACTATCTACATTTTTAGTAGTCCTTGTAGTAATTTGTAGGCGTGCGATTAAGCCTATCAAATTTTGGCGCCGTTGCCGGGGAACGGTGTAATTGTTTACGATCTTTTTCTGTTCTTAATCTATTTCTTTTTCATTTTATTTCTTTTTATTTTTGTAATTGTGTTATCTGCTAAGTGTTTTACCCTGTCTCCCTGTGGTGTGTAACCGTGCATGGTGCACACCCGTTCTACTAATAATTTACTTGTGCCTCTTGATTCAGAAATAGAACGTTCTTTCAGGAAAGGGCGACAACAAAGCAGGAGAATCAAGGAGATATTATTGGCTGAAAGGATGCAGGACGGAAATAATAATGGTGGTGGTGGTGGTGAACAAGCAGTTCCTCCACAGACATTGAGGCAAAGGACTGCCCCGAATTGGAATGAGCAACCACATGCCGTCCAATTCCCGGCCTTACCTGCAGGGGTGACATTTGAGTTGAAGCCGGGGCTACTCAATCAGCTACCGCACTTCACAGGGTTGCCTGGAGAGGATCCCAATCAGCACATCTCTCAATTTGTGCAAATCTGTCAGAGTATGAAGCCGGTGTCGATTCCGATAGAGCATCTGTTATTGAGGGCGTTTTCTTTCACACTGAAAGATAACGCAAATGGTTGGTACTACCACTTGCCCCCTAACAGTATCACGACATGGCAGCAGATGAAAGAAGTATTCTTGGAGGAGTTCTTCCTTCAGGACCAGATCAATGTAATGAAGAGGGACATCAGCAATATGGAGCAAAAGGCAGATGAGACTCTTTACGACTACTACAATCGCTTCCACAAGCTTTGTAGGAGTTGTCCATATCATGGAGTTTGCGAGGAAGCGGTGATCGTCTATTTTCATGGGGGGTTGACCATTCAAGATAAGAGGTTAGTGGATTCGTGTTTGTGGGGAAGTATTTTGAATAAGACCTGATGAAGCTAAAAAATTGATCGAGGAGCTAGCTAAGAGTACGAGGACCCATGGCAAGAGGTCAGGCGTGAGACGAGGTTAGCGCGGCGGGTTCTAGCAGTGGGGTGACTAGTAAGCTCGAGACGAGATATGGAGGATCTTAAGGGTATGGTAAGCGGTTGGTTACGGGACGGACAGACGGTGTGGGATTTGCTATGACATTACGCATCCTACAGATTCGTGCCCTTCGTTGCGAGACGGGTGAGATGGAGGATGTCAATGCGGTTGGTTTTGTGCGGCGGGGACGAGAGACCGATGGGTAACACTTATAACCCCAAGCTGGAGAAATCATCCTAATTTCGAGATGGGAGTGCAGTCGGCAGCGAGAATCAGCCGGGTGTTCAGGGACAGCAGTTTGGCAATCAACAGGGTTACCAACCGCAGCAGTATCAGGGTTATAGACCAACATTTGGGCAGCCACCATCGCAGCCACAGCAGCCACAACAGCCGCAGCAGCCGCAACAGCAGGGACAATCTACAGAAGAGATGTTCCGTACATTGGCTCAGAGTATGAGCACCTTATCCACCAGTCTTCAGCAGATATCGGCGAGAGAACCGATACGAGTATCGGCAATCTTCGGCAGTATCAACGGAAGAGGACGATACGAGTATCGGTGGTTTGGAGAGACAGATGGGACAGATAGCGAATGCTTGTGGGTAGGATGGAGGCTCGAGTCGGGAAAGTTTGCCTTCACGGGCCGAACAGAATCCAAAAACGGGAATGCATGTGCGATCACTCTTCGTAGTGGTAAGGAGGCTGCGGGGACGGGGTTGTAGCGAGGAACCGGAGATTGAGGTTGATATTTGAGCCGGTCTGAAGGTACCCGATCGAAAGAAGTTGCACCGAGGTTAAGGCTCCTGTTTATGAGCACGAGGTTCCATTCCCGAGGCCTTGAAAGAGCATCGAAAGCCAGAGCCTGACAAGGCGATTTATGATACTTTTAAGAGGTTAGAGGTTAACATTCCCTTCTTGGATCTTCTTCAGACTGTCCCGAGGTATGCGAAGTTCTTGAAGGAATTGTGTACTCTGAAGAGGAATCAGAAGGAGAGGAGCATGAAGAAGGGTAAGGTTAGTGAGCACGTGTGCGGTGTATCGGCGGAAATTACCTAAGAAGTGCAGTGACCCAGGGATGTTCGTGATTCCAGTTAGCTTGGGGGATGCTTCTGAGCACAAGGCGATGTTAGACTTGGGGGCGTCAATCAACGTCATGCCCTATTCGATGTTTGAAACTCTTAAGTTGGGACCACTGCAGGATACTAGAGTTGTGATACAGCTAGCGGATAGGTCGAATGCCTACCCGAAGGGATTAATAGAAGATGTTCTTGTTAGAGTGGGGAAGATGATATTTCCTGCAGATTTCTATGTGCTAGAGATGGAGACGGATCCAAAGGCTCCCATACTGTTGGGGAGGCCTTTTATGTCGACTGCGAGGACAAAACTTGATGTGGCTAATGGTTCGTTAACAATGGAATTTGATGGCCAAGTGATGGAGTTCAATATTTTTGACTCTATGAGATACCCTAAGGATTCGGAGTCACTGTGTTTCATTGACGTGATCGAGCCATTAGTAGAGGAGGTGTTTGAGGTGTCCAGTGGAGATGATGATCTCAAGACTGCATTAGAGAATGCGTTGGGGTATGCTAGTTTGGAGTTTGACATCTCAGATTCAATGAAGGAAGCAGTTATGGGTCTTACAGAGAGTGCTATGTTTGCTACAGAACCGGGTCGTGGTTATACGAAGTTAGAGGTTCCGGTTGAGAGGCTTGTTCCATCTATAGAGAAGGCACCGGAGCTTGAGTTGAAGGTTCTCCCTGAGCACCTTAAGTATGTTTATTTAGGTGAGGGAGAGACGCTTCCGGTGGTGATTTCTAGCAGTTTGACTGAGGATCAAGAGAAGAGGTTGATTGAGGTGGTTCGGGAGCGGAAATCCGCGATTGGTTGGACTATTGCCGATCTCAAGGGCATTAGTCCATCTTTATGTATGCACCGGATCAACCTAGAGGAGGGTGCGAAGCCAGTGAGACAACCACAGAGGAGACTTAACCCGCCAATGATGGAGGCGGTAAAGAAGGAGGTCCTGAAGCTACTACAGATGGGGATCATCTATCCCATCTCTGACAGTAAGTGGGTGAGCCCCACGCAGTGTGTCCCAAGAGGGCGGGATCACGGTTTCCCGCAATCAGAAGGGAGAGTTGGTTCCAACCCGGGAGCAAACGGGGATCCGTGTATGCATTGACCTCCGACGCTTAAATGAGGTAACTCTTAAAGACCACTTCCCCCTCCCCTTTATTGATCAGATGTTGGAAAGGTTAGCCGGACGGGCGTACTTTTGTTTTCTTGATGGTTTTTCCGGGTATTTTCAAATACCTATAGCCCCGGAAGACCAAGAGAAAACTACATTTACTTGCCCTTTCGACACTTTTGCCTATCGGAGAATGCCGTTTGGATTGTGTAATGCACCTGGAACTTTTCAACGGTGCATGATGAGTATATTCTCCGATTTTGTGGAAAGATTTATGGAAGTTTTCATGGATGACTTCACTGTCCATGGGGACTCGTTTGATGAATGCCTTGCTCATTTAGGACTAGTGTTGGATAGATGCATTGAAACAAATTTGGTCCTAAATTTTGAAAAATGTCATTTTATGGTCAAGCAAGGCATAGTGTTAGGTCATGTTGTGTCAAAAAGGGGTATTGAAGTTGACAAAGCTAAGATTGATGTCATTTCTTCACTTCCTTACCCCACCAACGTGCGTGAAGTCCGGTCATTTCTTGGTCATGCCGGGTTTTACCGGAGATTTATAAAGGACTTCTCAAAAATTGCTTCACCTCTATGCACCCTGTTGCAGAAAGAGGTTGATTTTAATTTTGATGATAATTGTAAGCAATCTTTCAATGAGTTGAAGTCTAGGTTGACAACCACCCCCATTATTCAAGCACCCGATTGGTCTCGTCCCTTTGAGATCATGTGTGATGCGAGTGATTATGCTGTGGGGGCGGTTTTGGGTCAAAAAGTGGAGCGTGCCTCGCATGTAATCTATTATGCGTCGATGACTTTGAATGGGGCACAAAGAAATTACTCCACCACAGAAAAAGAGATGTTGGCGGTGGTCTTTGCACTAGAAAAATTTAGGTCCTACTTGTTGGGCACTAAAATCATTGTTTACACCGACCACGCTGCTCTAAAATACTTGATGTCTAAAAAAGAGGCTAAACCGAGACTCATTCGGTGGATTCTCTTGTTGAGTGAGTTTGATATAGAGGTAAAGGACAAAAAGGGGGCTGAAAATTTAGTTGCCGATCATTTGAGTCGCCTTGTAATAGAGGAGGACAAGCCTTATAAACAAGCCCCAATCCGGGGTGAGTTTCCTGATGAGGTTCTTTGGGCAGTTAATTCTATGGCTCCTTGGTATGCGGACTTGGTCAATTTTCTTGTTTCTAATAGATTCCCTCCGGGGATGTCAAAATCTAAAAGAGACAAAGTCCGTAGTGATGCCAAATATTATGTGTGGGATGAGCCCAACTTGTGGAGGCATTGTGTCGACCAAGTCATTCGGAGGTGTATTCCCGATAGTGAGGTGTCTTCTGTTCTTAAATTTTGTCATGAGCAGGCGTGTGGTGGTCATTTTGGTTCGAAAAAGACCGCTAGGAAAGTCTTAGATTGTGGCTTCTTTTGGCCAACTTTGTTCCGGGATGCGGTCACTTTTTGTCAGTCGTGTGATAGGTGCCAAAGGGTTGGTAATATTGGGCGCCGTAATGAAATGCCACAAACCCTTATTGTGAATTGTGAAATCTTTGATGTATGGGGGATAGACTTTATGGGTCCGTTCCCTAATTCTTGTGGGTTTGTGTACATTTTACTTGCGGTTGACTATGTGTCCAAATGGGTGGAAGCCATCCCTACCCGCACCGATGATTCAAAGGTAGTGGTCAACTTCCTTAGGAGCAATATTCTGTGTCGGTTTGGAATGCCAAGGGCCATTATAAGTGATAGGGGGACACATTTCTGCAATAAGACAGTCGAAGCTCTAGTCAAGAAATATCACATCACCCATAAAGTGTCGACTGCTTATCACCCCCAAACAAATGGCCAAGCCGAGGTATCCAACAGAGAAATAAAATCCATCCTTGAAAAAACTGTGAACCCGAATAGAAAGGATTGGAGTCAAAGGCTTGATGATGTGTTGTGGGCTTACCGGACTGCATACAAGACACCGATTGGTATGTCACCATATCGGTTGGTGTTTGGTAAACCTTGCCATTTGCCGGTTGAGCTTGAACACAAAGCCTATTGGGCGGTCAAAAAGTTCAACTTGAACTTAGAGGGTTCCGGTGCGGAGCGAAAATTGCACTTGAGTGAATTGGATGAGATTAGGAGGGATGCTTATGAGAATAACCTCCTTTATAAGGAGCGAGCGAAGATTTGGCATGACAAAATGATTATTAGAAAGGACTTTAAGGTAGGTCAAAAGGTCCTTCTTTTTAATTCTCGTCTTCGTTTGTTTCCGGGCAAGTTGAGGTCCCGGTGGACCGGTCCTTATGTGGTGAGGGAGGTGTCACCGCTTGGGACGGTGGTAATCTCAAGTCCTAATGAGGACAAAGGATTCAAAGTGAATGGACAACGGTTGAAACCGTATTTTGAAAATGAAGTGGTAAATACCGCGAATTTGGAGGAGATTGATCTCCAAGACCCGGTATATGTTTGATAGCTTTTGGATCCGAGTCTTGTCAAAGACTTTAAAAGTTGATGCTAGCCGGGGGCTTTCCCGGCATTTGGTCTAGCTAAAGACGTTAAAGATGGGCGGCTAATCGGGAGGCAACCCGAAATTTAATTGCTTTTGTTATTAGTCATTTTGTACAATTCGTTTTTAATTTTTGCAAATTTTTATTCATGTCTAAAATAGGTGCTACTGAAGGGTTTTTGTTTTGTGGTGTTGTGCAGGGAAACGCATATGAGAGTGGAGCAAAACGGGTGCCCATAATATATATATAAAAAAAAAAAAAAAAAAAGAAAGAAGAGAAGAAGGGAGTATAAGGCGCCCGCCCCATATAGGCCATGCGGCCGCTTCACTGGCCGAGGGAATGGCCATTTTTCAAGCCCCATGAGGCGCCCGCCATGTACTCCCTAAGCGCCCGCCTTATACTCCTAAAAAAAAAAAAATAAGGCCTCATACTGTTATTTGAGGCGCACGCCTCGTATGAACCATGCGGCCGCCCCATGTTTTTCCCAAAAGCAAGCCAACTCTCGGTGTTTGAAGCGCTCGCCTCACCCCTCCATGGGCGCCCGCCTGGCGAGCCCGGTTGCTGTGAATTCGGGTCGGGTCGATTGAATTGGGTGTTGGTGTTTGTCAAAGTATGAAAGGAAATTGAGTCTTTATTCCCTCATTAACGTCAACAATTTCCACCGGTCTCTCTTCTCTCTCTACCCTCTCTCATAGAATCCGGCGATCCCCATCCTTCCCCACATATTCCAGCCACCCTCCCTCCACAAATATCATTCCCCTAAACCCAAGCTTTCAGATTAACCGATTTGTGTTCAATTCCGGGCAAGTTCATCCTAAACACTTGATTTCTCCGGGAAGAGCTTGAAGTTTCCGGCCAGTTGTTTGGATTTTCCGGCCAAAGGTTTGAAGATTTCGGCAAGCACCTTGAGTTTTCCGGCGAAGGCTGATTTGCACGGTGGGTTCTCTCCAGAAATTTTGAAAGGTCCTAACTTCTTCTCTTCTCTATTTGGATTGCAATTTTGTTTGGGTTGAATAGTTGGCGTTTATTTGTTGATTGGTATTTCCTTTGAGTTGATTATGGGTAAAACTAAAGAGCCATCGAAAAAGGGGAGTAAGAAAAAGCAAAAGGTTGTTGAAAGTTCATCTAATGTTCCTCCCCCTCCCCTCGGAACCCTTTTGCGTTGTGAGGATCCTCATGATTCCTCAAGGTTTAATTACTACATGTCCCAAAATTATTTCTATTCCCATACGGATAGGGGCATAATCGCAGAGAGACAGTTTAACATCGTATCGTTTGGGCTTATAGATAAATTTGGGTTTCGGAAGTGGCAACAGTTTTGTGATGAGCCTAAGGGGGAGGGTAATAGCTTGATGGTGAAAGAATTTTATTCGAATATGAACAAAATCCCCATGGATCGAGAGCATTCTTTTGTGAGGGGGAAGACGATTAAGTTCAGGAGTGAGGATATTGTGAGATTTTACGGGCTCCCTAGAGTGAAACGGGAGGAATGCGAGTATTTTAAAGCAACAAATGGGGATTGGAGGATATATTTTGCGGATGTGGCTAGGACGTTGGAGGGTAATCGACTCCAATGGACCTACAATCCGGATGGTTCACCCAAGTTTGTGATGGAGACGATTTAATCTAGTGGCAAATGGAGTGAACAAATTGATATGCTATAGGATCCTTCCGACAGCGCAGCATGTGAAAGTTCCGTGGAAGCATGCATTATTGATTCATTTGATTATCAACGGAGGACAGATTTCTTTGGGCCACATCATTTCAGATAATATGCAAGCTGTGGGAGAGAATAAACGGAATGGATTTCCGTACCCATCATTGATTGCCGGGTTGGTAAAAGCTGCGGGGGTGCAGTGGAATTTTGGGGGTGACAAGGTGAAGATAATTAGGCCCATTTCTCGAGACTCTGGAAAGCAATAAGAGGGAGGTTAGAGGAATGAACGTTAGAATTGTTGAAGAGCAGGTGGAGGAAGAAGCAGAATATGTTGAGGAGGACGACGACGATGATGATGATGATTATATGGAGGAGACTGAGGGCATTGGTTCTGGGGCTGCGAGTCTTGGTGATAGTGGCGTGGATCGTTTGATGGCCCGTATGGATATGCAGTTTGCCATTACTATGGATCGTCAGGATCAGCTTCATGATTATATGGTGCGCATGGCACCACAGTATGATGACGGGAGATGGCAGAGGTGGCCATTCCCAGCGAGCAGCTCCAGTTCGCATGGTCCGTGGGACTACCAGTTCAGGCCGCCACAGTAGTGCCGAGAGGTATCCCTACCCCTATCTTACTTATTTTATACTTTTGTGATGCATATGGGACTATGCATGATTTAGTGAGGGGGGTGGGGTACATGTTTGTTGTTGTATATGCTGTTTTATTTTCTAAAAAAAAATAAAAATGAGAGGCTAAGTGAAAACCCGAGAGGGCACTTAGGCAAAAGGAGAGAGTGTGTAAAAAAAAAAAAAAAAAAAAAAAAAAACCGAGTGGCTAGGTGAAAACCGGAAACGGCACCTAGGCAAAAGGTGAGTGAAGTGAAATACTTTCTATCATTTATATCACCGGTGTTGGAGTAATAAGGGTGGTTAGGAGTCTCGGGTTAGGATGTTCTTATTTGGTGTAGGAGGCTCGGTTAGAGGCGGTAAGATAGGAAATCCTCGTTTTTCTTGTGGTGATATAAGGGGGGGTTGGTGTTTTGCACGAGGTAAGTCTTTGCTTGGGCATTGGCTTCTTTTTCGAGGGAGATTGTAGTGCGAGATAAGCGTGGGGGAAATTTAGGACATCTTTAGTTCCCCTTGGCTTTTTGATGAGTGGGCCTTAGCTTGGATGTCCCGTATTTGCATATTTGGAGTTGGGATCGAGCTAAGGCTATTGATACTATTGTATTTTTGGAGTGATAAGGAGCGGAGTCTCATTCTCCGAGTACGTTTATTGAGTCGTGTGAATTGGTTGATTTTTGATTGGCGGTTTAGAGGAGATTAGGGATCATTTTCCTCCCATGCTATCTGTTTAGACCGGTGCTTAGAGTGGGGTTAGGATATTACTCAGGGACGAGTAATGGTCTAAGCGTGGGGGAATTTGATGTGGCGGATTTTACTATATGTATTTCCCTAATTTTCTGAGTATTTTATCCTTATTTTCAGGTATTTAGATTAGTTTTATGTAATTTTTGGCTAAAATGTAATTTTTGGGGCTTAATTGTATTCCGAGGGTATTTGAGTGTTTTATTTTATATTCGGATGTAATTCTCTCTCGGAGTCAAAGTCAAATTATTGGAGCGGAAGACTGTTTTGAAAATATGTGGAGTTTCAAGGACCAAGCTGCAGATATGAAAAGTTTGGTGACCAAATTGAAGGAAAGAATTGAGGAAACCTTCCCAAGGTGCACAGTCACGTGAAGACCAAAGGAATTCCATTGTTTTGACCGAGGCATTACACAGTTGACCGCAGGAGGCTTTTCTTTGTTTTTATTTTATTATTTTCTTTTTGCTATCTTATTATTCTAATTAATTAGTTTTTAGGTTTTATTAGGAAGGGGTATATAAACTCCTTAAGAATATTATTTTAGGGTTCCATCTTTTAGTTATTATTTTTCTAGAAAAAGCTGGAGACATCCATGGAAGCTTAAAATCCTTGACTTTGGATTTGATTGATTGAACCCCTAATTATCAATTTGAGGTATTGTTCTTTTCAATTTGTTTTTCCTATTCATAATTTTACTTGTGCTTAATTTAGATTTATAACTAGGGTTTGTGGATTTGGCCAATTCATTTATTCTGTTTATGAATCTCTGCTAGAATTCTCTATTACTGTGCCAGTGTAGGAATTCATGAGTAGCATCTTTTCGATTTATGCATGTGCCATGGTGAATTGTTAAGTGGGTAAAATTAGACGTTTATCTATATGAAATAATTGTAGAAAGCGTTCTTGGTCTTAGTTCCTTAAATCGTTCATCAGTTAATTCTGCGATCTAGACTGTGCCAGTCAGATCAATTTATTAATTAGGGTTTCTAGTGAGTGTGCCACTGCTAGCAACTAATCTGAAAGAAGGAACAGAGATTGAAATATATCTCGTGATCAGGTGAATAGGGTGGCATTGAAAAGTGGTATCAATGATAATTGCATAATTAGGTGGGGATTGAAATCAAATCTGAAGTGTTTCCAAATCATTGTTTTTACTCTTAATTAGTTTAATTTCTGTTCTTAGGAAGTAATTCAAAAACAAACAAATCCCCCCATTTGTTCGTGACTAGTTCGTAATCAATACTGTTCCCTGAGATCGATCCTGGACTTTCACTATCTACATTTTTAGTAGTCCTTGTAGTAATTTGTAGGCGTGCGATTAAGCCTATCACTACTACATCTTGATCATTTTGCAGGTTGAAACTTTTGTTACGTTGAATCCTATTTTTCAGGGAACGTGTCAATGAAATAGAAGACTAGTTCAACGACGTCTCTTCGTCAAAATCTTCAGCAACGGATCATTATATCCTTCATCAACAAAGTGGCGCAAATATCTCAACAAAACTCAACGTGTTTCCGAAATTGTAGGCGTAGAATTATATTTGTATTTAGCCATTATAAAGAGGTATAAAAGGGGGAGAACACTGTTAATTTCACACACGTTCACTCTAGCTTAAGCTCCCTTTGTATACGCTCATAGCTCTGTAATCTTCTAAATACTTAGTAAACTTTTGGTCAAGACAGGTTCTTAAACCTCCCGGGGTTTTATGCCGGCGAACAAGTTGTTCAAGGGCTTTCCCAAGTCAACAAATACCTTGTGTTCATTTCTATTCAACCCGATAATCATTGTACCCTGATTCTTATCACTTTAGTCATTTTTCCTGTCATTGGTAACGATTGCTGAAATTTGATCAAAACAGTCATTACTAGCAGTATAATGTGTTAAAATAGAGAGATTGCTGGGATTAGATATGCAAAATATTTTTTTGTAGGATTTACTTTATTTCTTTCCTAAATATAGGACGTTGACTGATCATTGTATCTTGTAAGTTGATTTATTTCCTTGTAAACCTTATGTGACTATTCTATATATTGTAGATTAATTATCAGAGAAAGTTATTACAAAAATGTGCTCTTTGACATAAATATACAAGTACTTCTCGTAAAGGGCAAACCCCGTTGTGCCAAGCGCTCCCCGCCAAGCGGGGGTTGGGAGAGGGAACCATTTACTAGAGCTTTCCCCCCACAATTGCCAAGAGGCTGTTCACCAAGGTTCGAACCCGTAACCTTATGGTCACCAAAGGTCACGGGTTCGAACACAAATTACATGAACAGAGAGAAGAGTAAAAACAAATGAATTACTACATTTATATGCCCAACACAGTAGCTTTGCAGATTGGAAAGAAAAAACAGCCAACATTGGATGTTCACATTGAAGAGTCCCTATGGTTTTATTAACAATGTATTCTATGATTCAGATATAATTCTTCTTTCACCAATCTGCACCAAAACAAACTCAAATTCTTCTTTCATCAGAGATTGAGAGAGAGATCCAAATCATGGTACTATCTCAATGTCGATTCTTCTTTCATCAATATGCACCAAAAGTACCAACCCAAAAGTTCTGATATCCTCATTAGGACACTGCATTTGCAGAGAAGTCTTGTCTTTTTAATGGGGGTACTGCCTGAGATCATAAGCAACTATTTGTAGTTGACTAAATAACGATCATCGGATTTACCCTGGTGTCAGGTAATAAACAGTCATTCAAACAAATAACCATAATATTTTCATGGAAAAAGAACAATATAATGGTGCAACTGAGCAGCAATCATAAGTGGTAAGGTACAAGAATAAATAAAAATCATCAGATTTACCTTGACGGTGTCAGATAATAAACTGTCATTTCAAACAAAGGAGTTATCGACAACCCACTTTCTTCATTCTCATCAACCATGCCTTCATCCCAACTCCCCATTCCATTCTCATCGAATGATGCTGAGCCAAACTGGAGTGGAGCTTGTGACAGTAAGCATAATTTTCCTCCCCTGCTCCAGTGCTCCTTAACATGTACAGTGAAGCATACGAGTTATCCAGCATGTCATCTATTAAAGATAAAACCTAATTTTGACAAATATATCTCACATATGTTCAATTGAAGGAGAAAATTAAGTGGGAAATTGTGTAAAATTCATAAACCATAATTTTGACAACTATTTATGAAAATGTAGATTCATGTTGATGGGTTAAAACAAACTAGTACCAATCTCGAAGACACCAACTTATTACTAGCTGATCATACTTGATCCTGTACTCCCTACTAAGCTCCATCACGGTAATATAAATTAAGTGTGCTCTGCTGCATCAAAATGACAAGAAGAAGACACTATGAATTTGGAAAATGAGATAATATATTACTGTAAGTACTTTTACATGTACCTGGATTTAACAATAATAACTTTAAATGTGGACTTCAATTAAAATCCATGACATTCTTTTATTGCCCAAAATCTTAGAACACATAATAAATCAATATTGTAAACATAACTTAATGCAAAGACAATAAAATGCGTATCTTAATCCATGCTAAATGTTGTGACTGTTGGGCCCTACATTCAACATGTTTACAACTTACACTTAACAACTTGGTACTAACAAACTTGAGTTGTTCCATTTACAACTTGGCTTTCTGCAGGTTGGGACGCAGTAACGTTCTTCCTATTTTATAGGGCTCGTGTCAAAGGAAGCAATGACTAAGTCAAAAACGTTTCTTCAGCAACAAATCTTATCTTCTCCCTCAAACAGCAAATGGCGGAAATATCTCTATGGGATCAACCTCTTTCCCGAGTTTATAGGTCCATGATTCTCTTTGTAGTTAGCCGTTGTGGAGAGGTATAAAAGAGACATACCACTGTATTTTGTACACACATGATTCACTAGCTTAAGGTCTCTTTCAATACGCTCATAGTACTGTAATCCTCAAGAACATTTAGTAAACTTTCGGTCAAGGCAGGAGCCAAATCCTCCCGGGGTTTTCTTGGCGAACAAGTTGTTCAAGGGCTTTCCCTAGTCAACAAACATCTTGTGTCCATTTCTATTCAACTTGATAGTCATTGTACCTAGATTCATATCACTTTAGTCACTTTTCCCATCATAAAAATATAATTGTTGAAATTTGACCAAAACAATTTGGCGCCGTCTGTGGGAAACTTTGATTATCTAAGTAGAAATGGTTAATCCATCTTCCAGCAGTCAGAGTCGGCCGCTTCCTGTTTCCAATGCCCAAGGCAACCTTCCTCCAAGTGCAGAAGCTGTCAATTTGGAGATAATGTCCAACATGGCGGACATGATGAAGAAAATAGGCGATCGGTTGGATGTTCAGGAGCATACGAATACCATGATATTCAATGCCATTGATAGTCTGCGTAAAGGGAAGCAAGCGGGGACTCAAGTATCCACTCCGTTTTCACCTTTACTTCCTAGATCTTTGTTTGGTGCAGGTACAGGACCGAGCCATGTTGGAGATATCCCGATGTCCAACACCTTGCCAGCGGAAAGCACAATTGTGACATCCATTCCAATCGAGCAACCAAGATTCGGCCTACCAGCTAGCCAACCTGCGCTATCATCTTGCTACACTTATGCTACACCCTCAGTGGGGCAAACGGGAAGTTTCTTTAATGCTTTCGATACTTTCGCACCTCAAGTTAATAATGCTCCTCTTTTCGCAGAGAACCAACTTGTTAAGGAAATGCAAACCATTAAGGAGTTGCTCCGAAGCGTGCCTGGAGTCAACTTGCCGTATCACCAAGTCTCTCCAACTTGCTACAATGAGTCTCATTTTGTGCCAGCAATAGCCAGTGTGGAGATCCCAAAGAAATTCTCAGTCCCTCATATGAAGAAGTATGATGGGAGTACCGATCCAGCAGAGCACGTGTTCCGTATCAGGGAATCAATGGATATCATAAGTATCCCTCCTGTGTTTAAAGAAGCATGTTTTTGCAGGGGCTTTGGCTCAACCTTGTCAGGACCGGCCTTAAAATGGCTAACGGGGCTTCCTCTAAACTCTATTTCATCTTATGCTCAACTTGTCAATATGTTCATTAATCAGTTTTCATGCAACAGGGCATTTGACAAGTTGACTAGTGATCTTTATAGAATTGTACAACAGCCTAACGAAAATCTTAAAGAGTATTTGCACAGGTTCAACAAGGAGGCAGTGACTATACCCAACTTGGATGTGTCCACCGCTACGGAGGCATTCCGTATAGGCTTGAAGAAGAGTTCATTGTTTTACAACGAGTTGGTGATGACCCCTGCGAAACAACTTGAAGAAATCAGAACCAGGGCCTTGCCTTACATCAGATTGGAGGAAGATAGCTTGGCGATGGGGAAGTCAACTGGGAGGACTCCTACTCCTCTATTTGAGCCTTCTGACAGACGACCGGATTCCCATCACTATAAGTCCAACAGGGGCAAACCCCCTGTTAAAACTGAACCCTCTAGAATTCATGTTGTAGATGATGATCAGGAAGGTGATGATAATGATTATCCACAAATTTCTGAATATTGCTTTTCTGTGGACATTGCAGGAATCTTGTGCGCCATGGGAAATCTTGGAGATAAAGCAAGATGGCCCAAGAAGAATGACCAGTCAACAACTTGGAAGGACAAGTCCAAGTGGTGCGCGTTTCATGAAGATTTTGGGCACACCACCGAGAACTGTTTCGCCTTGAGGAAGGAGATTGCTCATTTATTGTCCAAGGGTCTTCTCAAGGATTTGTTGGGCAAGAAGAGGGTCAGGAGTGAATCCAAAGAACCTGATTCAGGGGAGCAGTCTAGACCCGAGAAAGTTGCACCCCCTCCAGCCACCAAGGTAGTGAATGTTATCTCAGGTGGGTCTCATATTTGCGGCACAACTTACTCTGCCGCCAAGCGTCATGCCAAAAGCTCTAAGGAAGATCAATCAGAATTGCCTTCAAGGCGTCGTGACTTCACCGATGGTCATGTTATTTCCTTTGAAGATGAAGATAAGGACAACACGTTGGACCCTCATCATGATGGTCTAGTTGTTCAGGTGCAGATTGCTAATTGTGTGGTCAAGCGGATTCTGATCGATGGTGGCAGTTCGGTCAACATCATCTTCACTCATGCTCTTGAAGATATGGGCATCCCTCTGTCCGAAGTAGTGAAGAATTCATCCGTACTGGTAGGGTTCAGTGGTGAGGTGAAGCAAACGGTCGGAGAGATCAAGTTGCCCATCTACCTGGAGGGTATGAATTCCATGGAGAGGTTTTGTGTAATTGAGTGCTCTTCCTCGTACAATGTTATATTGGGAAGGCCTTGGATCCACAACATGAAGGCCGTGCCATCGACTTACCATCAATGCGTCAAGTTTCCAACACCTTGGGGTGTTGCCAAGTTGAAGGGAAACCAGCAAGTCTCTAAGGAATGTTACAAGATCAACATGAAAGCAAGCTCGACCCCTCGGCAAGCATAGCAATTAAAGAAAAAGGCCCAGGACATTCTTGAAGCGGTGGAGCACGATACAAAAAGCGTTCCTGTTGATGCATCAAATCCTGAGGCCCAAGTGCAAGTTGGGATAGACCTATCGTCCGAAATCGAAGAGGAGTTGATCGAGTTCCTGAAAAGCCGAAATCTTTGTTTCGCTTGGAAACATGAAGACATGACAGGGATAAGCAAGGATATTATTACTCACAAGTTGAACATCGATCCGACCATCCGTCCTGTCCGTCAAAAAAGAAGGAAGTTTGCCCAGGAGCGGAACCAGATCATAAAGGATGAAGTTGAGAGGCTTCTGAAGTCCAGGATGATCAGAGAAGTTCAGTACCCAAGGTGGTTGGCTAACGTTGTAGTGGTGGAGAAGAAGAATGGAAAGTGGCGAGTATGCGTGGACTTCACCGACTTGAACAAGGCCTGTCCAAAGGATCCATTCCCTCTCCCTCATATTGATTCTCTAGTTGATGAGACAGCTGGCCACAACATCTTGACGTTCATGGATGCGTCTTCCGGGTATCAACAAATTCAAATGGAGCCTTCAGACCAAGAAGATACAACATTCATGACTCCAGAAGGTATATATTGTTATATTTCTATGCCCTTTGGTCTTAAAAATGCAGGGGCAACCTATCAAAGGTTGGTAAACAAAATGTTCAAAGACCAACTTGGCAAGACGATGGAGGTCTACATAGACGATATGGTGGTCAAATCCAAGCACATTGAGGATCATGTGGAGCACCTTGCTGAGGCATTCAACATCTTGAAAGCCTTCAACATGAAGCTCAATCCGGCGAAGTGCAACTTCGGTGTTAGAGCAGGTAAATTCTTGGGATATATGGTGACCAAGAGGGGAATCGAAGCAAGTCCTGAACAAATTAAAGCCATTCTCAACTTGGAATCCCCTAAGAACATCAAGGACGTACAAAGGTTAACAGGTAGAGTAGCAGCTTTGAATAGATTTATATCCAAATCATCTGATAAGTGCAGGTTATTCTACGAAGTATTAAGAAAAAACAAACTTTTTCAATGGACTGACCAACATGAGGCAGCCTTCAAACAACTTAAAGAATACTTGATGACGTCACCCCTACTCGCCAAACCCGAACATGGTGAGCATCTTTATTTATATTTAGCTGTATCTGAAAATGCTGTTAGTGCAGTATTGGTGAAGGAAACCCAAGGTGAGCAACATCCTGTTTACTATGTAAGTAAGTCTTTATTAGATCTTTGAAACAAGGTACTCTCATCTTGAAAAATTAATATTAGCCTTAACTACTGCTGCTACCAAATTACGTCATTATTTTGAAACACATTCCATAACCGTTAGAACTAATTATCCTATGAGAAATGTGTTGAGAACCCCAGAGTTGTCGGGCAGGTTGGCCAAGTGGTCGGTCAAGTTGAGCACGTATGACATTTCATACGAGCCGAGAACAGCCATCAAATCGCAGGCCCTAGCCGATTTCGTAGCTGACTTCAGTCCAAGTTTGCAGCCTGAGGTAGAACTGGAAGTGCAACAACTTGAAGGTAAAACTATTCCTCGATTTTGGACATTGTTTACAGATGGAGCTTCAAATTCCAAAGGGATTGGCTTGGGAATAGTCCTAAAATCCCCTCAAGGTGATATCATACCTCAAGCTGTATCTTGTGAATTCAGTGCAACAAATAATGAAGCTGAGTATGAAGCCCTAATCATGGGTTTAACTACAGCTTTGAGTTTGAATATTACACATTTAAATGTATTTGTTGACTCTCAATTGCTAGCTAACCACTTTAATGGCAGTTATATGGCGAAACATTCCAAGATGACTCTGTACCTCCAACATGTTAAGGCTCTAGCTTCGAAATTTCTATCAATCTCTTTGGAACAGGTCCCTCGAGAAGAGAACGCAGAAGCAGACGCCTTGGCTAACTTGGGTTCAACTTGCAAATCAATGTTGCATTCTAGTATACCAATTATTTATGTTAAGTACCCGGCAATAGACCAAGTTGAGGAAATCCAAGTGGTTACGCCACCTACTAGGGCACCAGGTGTTGAACCTTCTTGGACCCAACCTGTAATTGAATTTCTTCAACTTGGAACTATTCCACCTGATGTTAAGAATGTTAGATCTTTTAAGATTCGTACTTCGACCTTCGTTTTGATAGATAATGTGCTGTTTAAGAAGTCTTTTGCAGGACACTACTTGAGATGTGTCGATAATGATCAAGTTGAAGTGGTGCTTAAAGAAATCCATGAAGGAATATGTGGGAACCATTCTGGAGGAAAGGCATTAGCATCCAAGGCCCTCAAGACGGGATACTATTGGCCAACCATGCGTCGAGATGCCATGAGCTACGTACAGAAGTGTGATGCCTGCCAAAGACACAACAACATCTTGCATCAACCTGCCGAGCCCCTACATCCTATAGTCTCATCTTGGCCTTTCATGCAGTGGGGCATGGATATTGTAGGCAAGTTGCCTAAAGCTCCCGGAGGCAAAGTATTCATGTTGGCTCTAACCGATTATTTCTCGAAATGGATCGAGGAGAAGCTTATGTACAAGTAAGAGATAAAGAAGTAATTTCCTTTTTAAAGAAAAATATCATTAGCAGGTTTGGTGTACCATCGGAGATTGTATGTGACAACGGGTCACAGTTCATAAGTAAGAAGACCAGGGATTTTTGTGCTCACTGGGGCATCAAGTTAGTCATGTCGACACCTGTCCACCCTCAAGCCAATGGCCAAGCTGAGTCAAGCAACAAGTTGATCATCAACAACTTGAAAAAGCGTCTAGATCAAAAGAAGGGAAAGTGGGTTGAAGAATTACCACTTGTGCTTTGGGCAGATAGAACTACTTCTAAAGGAGCCACAGGTAGAACTCCCTATTCTTTAGTATACGAGATTTGAAGGCTGTAATTCCAGTTGAAGCGACAGTCCCTACAGCAAGGTATGGCTTATTAACTCAAGATGAAAATAACCTTTTGCTAACTCAAGATTTAGATACAATTGATGAGATCAGGGATTTGGCCAAGATAAGGATGGCAGCTTATCAGCAACGAATTGCTAGGTCTTACAACAAGAATGTCAGAGTTAGAAGGTTCCAGGTTGGTGATTTAGTTTTAAGAAAAGTATTTCAAAATACAAGAGAATTGAATGCAGGTAAGCTGGCTCCCAAGTGGGAAGGCCCATATCTCATCGATGCTGAAGCTGGCAAAGGTGCATACTGGTTGTCAACCCCAAGCGGAGACAGAATCCCTAGAAGTTGGAACGCTATCCACTTGAAACTTTATTTCATGTAAGTCCAGTTATTTATAACTAGACTCCTCAGGTACGGTTTAAATTTATGTCAAGTTTAATTACGCATTTCAATTTTTCACTCTTATTGAAACATTACTGACTTGAGCGTCGGAGGGGCGTTAGCTATGCTAACGCCCAACCCTAACATGAATTTGTTTTGCAAGGTGTAACTTGAGCAAACGGAGTAGGCTCAACAGGTTGACACGCCAGTACGGCTGATACTTGTTGAGACCTAAGCTGGAACAGGACAAACATGTTGACACGCCGGTACGGCTGATACATGTTTGAGCCTGAGGAGGACAAAGGTCAAGCATGTTGACACGCCAAGCACGGGCCGATACATGTTTGAACCTGGAGGAGAAAATTTCAACATGTTGACACGCCAGTACGGCTGATACATGTTGGAATTCTAGCTGGAGAGGGATAGAACTTGTTGACACGCCAGGACGGCTGATACTTGTTCTATCTCTTCAAACGAATTACCTCTGATCAAAGGTACTTATGGTTAAAAGATATTCATCTTTTCTTACGAATTAAGGTTTTGACACCTTCGCCTGGGCGCACGTTTTCACACTTCTTCAAGTTGTGAACTATTGGTTGTAACATTTTCATGTTACCTACGGTTTATAACATTTACATGTTATCTAAAGAACAAACAAGCGTCTCTCAGAGACATAAGATACTTTGCTAAAAAAAACCATTAAGTGTTTTCCAAAAGATTTTTTGCAAACTAAAGGACAAGTTGGATAAGCCAACAAGTCCCTAAAAACCTAAAAAGCTTGGAGTACTAGACCAACCTAGTACCCCCAAATAAATTGTCTCGGCTCTTATGAGCCATTACAAACTAAAAAACCTTGTTTTTGGGGACACTCCCCCCATTTGTTGTACCAACGGAGGTACACAAATAAAGCAAAAATTGTTTTTTCATCCAAAATACCCAAAAGCTTTAAAATGTTTTTCAAACTTAGTGGCCTGCTGCCGCCGGTGTTGTGTTTTCCCCTTGATCGTTGGGTGTAACCATAATGGTGTTCAGATCCTTGTTGGCATCATCAACTAGGGCTTCCAAGGCCGCGGAGTTCACTTCTTCTGCATCCGCTGGCTCCCCAATATGGTCCCCCAAAACTTTTCTCTCGTCCTCCAGGTTCCAAGTTATGGCTTGACCATTTTTATATTCTTCAATCATCTGAATTCGAGCCTCTAACAAAGTCTTGGTGGCATGAAATTTAAAGTTTCCCTCCGCAGCCGCAAGTTCTTTCATGTGAGCCTTGTTCTCAGCCCTGATGGCTTCCACTTCTTTTTCTAAGCGTTCAAAATCCTTCCTCAAACCTTCCATTTCACCAGCGTGCTTGTTTGCTTCCTTCTTCCACTTCTCCACTTCCTTGGCACTTTTTGTGGCCTCCTTCTTCGATTCTACAGCCTCATGACTGAGCCTAGCCGCCTTGATCTTCAATACATCAATGTGGGCCACAATAGGGATCATAATTTCTTGCATAAAAGGAAGCATTAATATTCTATCAAACTCCTTGAAAAAACTCAAAGGTCCCTTCATCTTTACCTTCTCAACAACAGCTCTGAACTTTTCTCCTAACTTTCCCATATCCATGTCACCACTTGTATCTGTGGCTTCAGCATCGACTAGCTTTCTCTTCTTCGCATCCCCCTTCTTCTTGGATGCAATCATATCGGAGCTAGCCAGAACAGACACTGGGGTGGGAGGTTTACTGTCTTGCCTTGCTAAACTCTTTGCTCTAGCCGCAGCAAGTAGGCCAGCAGCACTAACGGTGTCCTTAGAGAAGGTGGCTGCAAAAAGGTTGAAAAGTTAGAACGAAAACAAAGGAATTAGAACAAGTTGGAGATAGGCAAAGGTTTCAGGTATTTAATTAACCTGTAGACATTTGGATGGGCTCAGATAAAGATTCTTCAAGATTTGTTTCTTGGGGTTCTTCAGGACCAACTTCCTCGTCTTGATCTGCAACAAATTGAACTGGTAGTACCTTAAAAGTACTCACTAACAGGTCCAAATCATAAATCTTGCTCACATTCTCCTCCGTGTTGTCCTTAAAAGGAAAGAGCACATCCAATTTTGCAACTAAGCCAAAGAGAAAATTGGAGAATTAGTTACATGATTAATTAAGGAGAATTATTAGAATTAGAAAAAATTGCCTATACTACCTTGGGACCTCCATTTGAAGTTGGCACCCTCATCCTTCACCAGGGTTCTCTTCTTGGCGAAAAAGAATTTGTTCTTCCACCCTCTATCAGCGGTATCAACATTGTCATTTAGAAAGGACATCCTACCAGTTCTAACCCTAAAGCCATACCTCCCTAAACCAAAACTCCTAATTTCATTTGTGAGAGCGAATTCCTCTAAACCTATTTCCAACTCTGTTTCTGCGTTTAACCTTACGAGGGTTTGTAGGCTTCTCCAACCTTGGGGCATAAGTTGGGCATAGTTAAGTTTGGTAGCAGCAAAGAACTTGGTGATTAAGATCGGGAAGGGGAATTTCAAACCAATGGTGAAGGGATATTCGGGGAAACATACCCATTCAGGGGAATAACATTCTGGGGTTAGGTCAAGGTGGGTAAAAAACTCAGTTTCATATGCCATAGCATGATTCTTCTTGATGACTTCTAAATTAGTAGCAGGGATTCTACACTTCTCTTTTTCAGGGTTCTTCAACATGTTTTGGGTGAGAAAACCCGCGGGCAAACCCTCTCCACTCTCGATTAAAGTCACCGCCTTTCTCTTCCCCATTTTTTCAAACTTAAACAGAAAATCAGAGATGGAATTGAAAAGAAAAACAAGAAACTCACCGTCAATCTCTACTTGATTTTCCTCTCCAAACCGTCTTCCCTGGTTCTTCTTCTCGAAATCTTTGTGAAAGTTACGTTTTTGAAAAGGAGAGTTGGAGCAGGAGTCTGTGTATTTATGGAGGTTGAGAGTGGTTGGGATTATAAAACAAATAAGTCTTTTTGCCTTGGGAAACTACTTAAAAACGTCCCATCGCATCCCTTTTAAAAACCGTCATCTTTTTTCCTTATTTGGCAAACCTTTTGAATTCTTTTGTTTCTTTCTATTCTTCATTTTTAAAATTCAAAAAGTTTGGGGGCAATTGTTGGGCCCTACATTCAACATGTTTACAACTTACACTTAACAACTTGGTACTAACAAACTTGAGTTGTTCCATTTACAACTTGGCTTTCTGCAGGTTGGGACGCAGTAACGTTCTTCCTATTTTATAGGGCTCGTGTCAAAGGAAGCAATGACTAAGTCAAAAACGTTTCTTCAGCAACAAATCTTATCTTCTCCCTCAAACAGCAAATGGCGGAAATATCTCTATGGGATCAACCTCTTTCCCGAGTTTATAGGTCCATGATTCTCTTTGTAGTTAGCCGTTGTGGAGAGGTATAAAAGAGACATACCACTGTATTTTGCACACACATGATTCACTAGCTTAAGGTCTCTTTCAATAAGCTCATAGTACTGTAATCCTCAAGAACATTTAGTAAACTTTCGGTCAAGGCAGGAGCCAAATCCTCCCGGGGTTTTGTGCCGGCGAACAAGTTGTTCAAGGGCTTTCCCTAGTCAACAAACATCTTGTGTCCATTTCTATTCAACTTGATAGTCATTGTATCTAGATTCATATCACTTTAGTCACTTTTCCCATCATAAAAATATAATTGTTGAAATTTGACCAAAACAGTGACAATGGTATTTTCTTTCCTCATCTTTGCCTTAAAGTTCCCCTTGGTGGCTAGAGGAATTTTAATTTCTTTTCCTGTGTTCTTTGCGTAAATGAAATCTTCATTATTTTCTTTCTCTCAACTGTCACGGAGGAAGAGAGTATTCACTCTCTTATTTTGTTTCAGCCGTGGCTTACTAATGAGGAAAAAAACATGAGACCTTTTATAGTCTCACTTTTGCTTTCAGCAAAACACACTCATTCAATAAGAGTGTTTATTGATAATGATGCCAAGAAAATCTGCCATTATATAGTTGGCAAAAGATGTAGAAAGTGTTCCCATATGTCGTTGAGCGGGTCAGATATCTGCAATAAACGACACCATAAGGGGTGCGGGGGGTTAACCCTCCGGTGTAAGAATCTGTATGAGTTTGTATATGAAAACTCTATGGAGAGAACTCTAAAGAGTATTATGTTTTAGAGAGAGAAAGCACTCTAGAGAGTGTAGAGAATACCTTTCACCATGTAGAGCAGGGTTATTTATATAGGGGGAGCAAGTGTGTATGTGGTTATTTGAGAATCCCACCATATGTAATTGGTATAAGCGTACATGCCATGTATTTGATGTATAATTTTATGTGTGTATATACGAAAAGTCAGGGCTCATCAATAGCCCCCTACTCCAAGCAATTGATTATTTATGGTCGGAGCGAGGAGTATAATTTTAGTCGAGACTAAATTGAGTATATATTTATAGCCGGAGCTCGTAAGATCGGCTTGAAGCTTGGTAGTCTGGAATCTGAAGGGAGGTTGAAAGCTGGGAGACTAGAAGAATAAAAGGAGGTTGGAGTCTGAGAGACTGGAGTCTCAAGAGTCTGGAGGACTGGAGTCTGGGAAACTTCGTCCGTCATGATTGAGAAGGGTATGCTTGATCTCTTCGAGGAGCGGACTGCCAATGGTCGCCAATGATAGCCCAAGATATTTAGATATAGGTGGGAGAGCACCATAAAATAAGTAGAGATCCCGTAGGTACTCTGAATATAAAACTCGAAGATTTTCGAGAATGAATAAAGTGGGCACGTAGCCTGTGGATGAATAATCAAATAATGAGAGAGAATGAGGCCCTAAGATGTATAGATTGCGAGAAATTTGGATAGATAAGTGCTGGACTCCAAATATATATAAACCTAGATTAAGAGGTTGCCAACAGGCTGGAATTTGAGCGAAGCTAGCGGCGGATATGTAAGGTCGGGACGAACTGCTATAAGAGACGCGGGGTCCCCGAGCTGCGTGGAGCTATAAGATATATAAACATGCAGACATTGCCCGTAGGCTTATTTGTAGCTTTTGCCTGGAGGCTTATTGGTATTTAACCCGTAGGCTTATTGTAGTTTAGCCTGGAGGCTTATTTGATCTTTGCCCGTAGGCTTATTTACTACATCCTTTCACTTTCCTTTTTGCCCGACTCTCAAAAAAGAATTAATATCCTTCCCAAACTTTTAGGCTTGTTCAAAAGCTGAGTTTGTAAGAATCTATTTGGCTCCTTAATTAGCCAAAATTTAGTCTTTTGGGTAAGTATCCTTATAGGTATGATCAAATGTGAGCTAACTAAGCAAGTTTCTCATATATGGGCATGCGAAGCGATGTATTAGGGCACTCCGTGGGTCAGCAAATTGGGACGGTGCTGGCATCCGTGCTATGGGCGTTAACATACGGGCACTCACTCTGTTAATTCCAGTAGTGAGCATCAGCAAACTGAGACAATACTGACATCCGTGATTTGGTGTTACTTTACGGGCATTCACTCAGTTTATTCCAGTAGTGAGCCTTAGCGGATTGAGACAGTAGTGCTGGCATCCGTGATTTGGGTGTTACCCAACGGGAATTCACTGATGTCTGACCAAGAGTGAGAATGTTTTCGTATTTTTGAGGGACGAACTTCTTGTGACATGATTTTGTAAATTGACACAATTTGAGTTTTTGGCCCTCTCCAATCCATAGATTTGCTCGAGCAAAGGAGGAAATATTAAAAAGCCCCTAAAGTTGAATAAATTATTTGCACAAACAGAAGAAATATTTTTCTTCTTTTGTCGGATCATGAACATGCATCATAAGTTGCACAAACTAATTTTAGACGGAGTTTGGTGGAGATATGATGAAACTGGTTGAAAACTTAATTAAGTTTTTAACAATCGTCAAAAACTTAATGGAAGCAATAAGTGATGAAGCTTGTAGCAAAAGCTTAATGGAGAAGATATTTCTTCTCTTGCAGGGCTACGTGGCTACTCTCCAGCCACTTCAAATTTATATGGCCTACAATTTCCCTTCTTTTTTTTTGAGTGCACAAAAAGAAAATGGTTCCTGGCTGTGTTCCTTTTGGTAGTTAAAAATTTAAGTCTATACTTTATCTCTCCCCATCAAGCACGTGATTGATGGAAATTCCATCATTATTTGTATTTGAACAGAATAAAAATGATAGAACAAGCCCAACGGGTTGGCCCCATGTCCAATTCAGCCCAAAGATCTGTCAAACAAAGTGGACCTATCAAGAAGCCCCATTTCTACCAACCCATCAATGAAGATCAGTCAATAAGCTCTTTGTCCGATCTTCATTGATCCTGACATAGCTTCGTCCGACATACGATCATTTCCTCGTGCAATCTCTGCTTAACCAAGGCAAGAATTTAGGTCCACCTCGACCATTCATGCAACCTCGACCAATTAACATGTTCGTCTACCCACATCATCATTTGCAATCGCCTCCTACATTCTCGTAAGCAGTTACGCCAATGTTGTCATCTTGGCTATTTTGAGTTTACGTCGTTTCAATACAGTTTTATAAACTCAAAACACCACATCTCATCATCACGCCGAAGGGTTTTAGCCGGATACCATCCCCCAATTCGTTTGTTCGTGGTTTTAGGTTATAGTAGCTAGATTTCAACCTATTGATGGACTAAAACTGATCCGAAACGATTCATGTATCATTAGTTTGGTTCCATTGTCGGGAATCGAAAAGTACTAGACCTTGAAACTTTGCAAACCCACAAACATAGTGTCTGACGGGCATACTGCTACTGCCTTAAGTTGTAGACACCCCATTCTGAACCAATAATTACATGATTACACTACTTTTCGCCCCTCTTTTGTGTTTTGATGAAAGCATATTAGTTTTGTCATGTTTCGTTAAGTTTCTAACTAACCTTGTTAGTTTTTGACCTAACTGACTAACGGAATAACTGAAGAGGACAGAATAGTCAATTGACTAGTTGTCCCATGCGGAACAGGCGTGTCTCACGGGAGACAGCCCATCTGCTGGATATGCAGATTCACTTCCCTTGTCAATTTCAACCTCTTTTCTTGATAAACTCTTATCCAATTCGGGTCTCTACTGATCTTAGAGTTCTGGAACCTTCCTTGGGAGAAATCCCAATCCACTTGAGTCTCCTAATCTTGGTGACCAAGTAATTAAACTCCTATAAATACTAGATGACTTTATGTATTTCAGACGACGGTTGAGCCCCGATCAATAAGACAACACATACAATTTGTTGGTTTCTCTCCTTGAAAGACTCCTGCAAATCACCCATAAACAACTCTCAAATTCGTCCATCAACCTTGTTGATCGACGAACACCAAGATTCAAGCCTATAATCAAGGCGAAACTCCGTCCAAATCATTTCTCGACCGAGGAAGGAGGAGGAAAACACTTAGAACCAAGTTCTAAATCAAATACTCCCTAGACACAAGGTAAAGTCCTATATTTTTAATTTCTTCTTCTCAATCCCTCTAATTGCTTTTAGAGTAGTGTAGTCCCATCAAAAGGATTAGCCTAGAGTCCCGTCAATCCATGGAGGTGAACTCGAAGCATACAACCCGACATTCCTAATCCAGTAATTAATTAGGGTTTTCTTATTTTATTTAATTATTATCAATTGGCAAGACCGATCTCCGGATTGGGTGGAATGGGTGCTCCTCGACCTTCCCATCCCATAACTGATGGATAAAAATCCTCTTGTAATAAAATACCTTGCAAGTGTACAAGTTACCGATGTAGTAGTATGCACAAGCAAGGGTCGAATCCACAGAGATTTGTGTGTTGAACAAATTGGTTTAATTAGTGTGACAAGAAACAAAAGGGGGTTTTTGGTTTTGATTTTATTATTAAAACTAATTAACAAAAACTAATTAAGCAAATAAAATGACAAAACAAGGAAATAATTCAAGGATTACGAAATAGTTCACGGATTGGATTCACAACATATTATCACTTTATGCTATTTATTTCATGTAAAAAATAATTCAATCTCATTCTTGGGTTCGTTCACAAAATTATAGGATTAAGATGTTCATATATTCCGATAGGTCAATAAGAACATTAAAACCCTCCTAATTCTATCTTGTTCATATATTCCGGTAGGTCAATATAAACATTCAAGAATTTCAATTAAAAACTTAAGAACAATGGAACCTAGATTCGTTTGATTTCCGGTAGGTCCTCAATTGAATCTATTCTTCTCAACAATGGTCAAATTACAAATCATCTACGCAAGTGCAATAATTCATATCCAAATAAATTCAAGAGGTCAAAAGTATATTCCGGTAGGTCAACACAATTGATCTCAAGACAATAATTAAAAATGTTGAGAAGAACAAGAACGAAAAAGAGATAGGAAGAATTAAAACTTTAGCATAAAGATCAAATATGTGTTACTACCAATCCGCAAACTAAGGAATTTAGCCTCGAAGGGCCATTAAAATAAATACCTCAAACCTTGAATTAAAACCTTCAATCTTGTACAAAGGAATTGTAATATATTTTGGAGAAAGAAAATATAAAGAGAGAATAATAATAATCAAAAGATCAAAAGATCATAAAAAAAACTAGTCTAGGGTTGTTTATATAGGAGGAGGGAGGTGGAAATCCTTTTTGAAAACAAATTAGGGTCAAAATCCTAGTCCAAGTAGGAAATCCCCCGAAATTCGTGGTTGATTCTGTGCAAATCCGTGGAAAATCTTTAGAATCCTTCCAAAATAAGGAAACTGGCTGCATCTGTCCGTACATACCGGGCGCGCGCCCACTGAGACCGGGTGTACGCCTGTACTCAATCTGGATACTTCCGGGCGTGCGCCCACTGGACCCGGGCGTGCGCCTGCCTCCTTGCATTGCTCAGCAGCTCCTCGGCCCAACTTGTTCATTGCATTGGCCCAACAGCTCCTAGGCCACACTCGGCCACCTGCCCAAGCCTTGGCCCAAGAGTGCCTCTCCTTCCCTCGGCCAGAAAGTCCCATTTGGCCGGCCATTGCCTAGATTTTGTATTAATTAGTATTCTTTCTGTCTCGCAATTTTGCAGTCGCACTTTGGCCACTCTAATGAATTCTTTTGCACTTCGCTCTTTAGGATTTTATTTTTCATTTAATTCCACGAATTTTTATATATCAAATTCATCCAAAAATTCCATATTTCCAATTTAGTCCCTGAATTTCCAATATTTCCACTTTGGCCTTCGAACTTCATAATTTCCGTTTTGTCCCAAATTTTCCAAAATTGCAATTTGATCCAAAAGCTTTCAAAGTACGCTCCAATCCTCCGTTTTCTCAATAATTGCACTTCAACCCCTGTACTTTCAAAACACTAGAAAATACATTAAATTCTCAAGGTTTCGAGCACCAAATAAGCTAGGAAATATATCTTTTGGATGGGTAAAACCACATCCATCAACAACTTAACCCCCGAACCTTCGAATCTCTTTAAATTATCAAAAAGGTTTTTCTTATTGTTTTCCTAAATAAATAATAAGTGGCGACTCTGTGTTCAATAAAATCGCATCGCCACATAAGCGATCCAGTTAATGAGAATGCTGGTGGACCCAGACACGGACGTTGGTGCTGGAAACCGCACTGCAAACCTACCTCCCCCTCCACATGGATACCTCACAAGAAGACCCAATCAAACAGTGTGGCGGATGGAGTAGGAATTCAATACAAGAGGAGGGAGAAAAGGCCTATGGTCACCCAAGGAGGTGGCCAGCTAACTTAGAAGCTCGAAACGGGTCAAACAGATGAAGGTGACATGGTTGGTCCCTCAACTCATCACCCTAGTAGGAAGGAAAGGTTGCTAGCACTACAAGAAAGGTAGATATTTATGGCAGTTATATACGATGGGCAATACGGGGCCGCCGTATATAGTTAGTCACATACGGCGGATACACGAAGCCGCCGTATATAACTAACTATATACGGCGGTATACAATATCCACCGTAAATAGTAATAATATATACTGCGATATACAATATCCGCCGTAAATATTAACAATATATACGGCGGTATACAATATCCGCCGTATATATTGTTAATATTTACGGCGGTATACAATATTCGTCGTAAATATAAACAGTATATACGCCTCATATACTTATATATACGGTGTATGTAATAATCGCTGTATTTAACTGCACATATATACGATGGCTTTGTATAAACCGCCGTATATATCATACATATATACGGCGGTCGACACGGAGCCGCCGTATATAAATAATATATACGGCGGTCGACATGGAGCCTCCGTAAATACTAATATATACCGCGAAATGAATTTCCCCAAAATTCCCATTCTCAATTCGCGCAAAAACAACTGATCGACACCAAAATTCCCTCTCTCTCTCTCTCTCTCTCTCTCCTCTCTAGGGTTTGATTCAATCAATCGATTGGTGAAGACCTGCCACCGGTGACCATTGAAGGCAGAGCGACGGTGATTAGTGAAGACGGAGCCGCCGCTGATGACCAGTGAAGAACCATTAGCATTGCCCTGAAGACCTGCCGCCGGTGACTATTGAAGGTATGTGAATATTTGCTCACTCTTGGTGTGTAGCTACTCATTTTGACCTTTTGTTGAATATTTGCTCATATGTTTGGGATTGGTTAATTTTGTAAGGGCATTTAGAGCTTCAGGCGTTTAGACCTTTTGTTGAAGACCTGCCGCCGCCGGTGCCTCAGGCGTTTAGAGCTTCAGGAAGCTGGTTGGTATCATTTTGTTATTGCAACTGACGGCACTATCAAGGTAAAGAGCTTCTAAATTGTCATTTTGATTTGAATAAATGTTTTATGCATATTTTATTTTTGATTCAAGATGCCTGGAGCTTCAGAAAGCTGATTGGTATCATTTTGTTATTGCAGGGTATGTCTAAGCTGCAAAAATTCATTAGAATAGAAACCATATATTTTGATTGTGGATGCTTTTTTCTTACAAAAGTGGTTGTCTATTTTCTGATTGTTGCAACCATTTTGGAATCCCGTCAGTTGATAAGAATATATTGAACATTAGTTCTTCCATTCAGTTTTCCATGCTATTGATTTTCTCCAATCTTGTTGGACCTTTGTATATTTATATTTCATCTTGAATGAATGGATGTGACACAATTAACATTGTGGATGCCTGTCTTTCTTAATATGTTTCCATTGTAGCGTGGTGTACAGTTTTAGGCCTTTGTTTTGACATTTTAGGCTTTTAGATGACTGGGTACCGAACATTTTGCATTATATTACTTAAGGTATTGGGGTTTAAGTACTCCTCGTGCTTATTTCATCTGGTATCATTTAACCTCTCTTTCAATATCCTCCCTATTTCCATTTGAAAGAAGTAGATAACTGGTTCAAGCACTTCATTTCATATAGATTTACTTTCTATTCAATTTCATAACCCCAGTAATTCAGTTTCTGTCTATATATAGGTTGAGAAAAAATCTTAGGTATCTTGAATCAACACATTGTTTTATGAGAAAAAAGCTTAGGTATCTTAAATCAACTAATTTGTGTATCTCGGTCTTATATATAGGTTGTATTTTAACGTTAAAAATATCAAGTCATATATGGACAAAAGTTGAATTGATTTGGGTAACCAGATTTCAAATGAGTATATGTCTGGGATTGACAACTTCCTCGACTATGCATTCTCAAAAAAGTCTCTTGGTGCTAAAGAAATATATTGTCCTTGTAAAAAATGCTCCAATTGTTACCAAAAAGACCGTGCAACTGTGAAATCACATTGTATTGAAGTGGGATTTAAAACAGATTACAAGAATTGGACTAGGCATGGGGAGAGTACATTTCGGCGTATAAGAATGATAATAATGATAGGACAACAGAAGATGGCATTGAAATTGACTTGGGCGTGCAAGATTGTATGAGGCAAATGGTACATGAAGGGATGGATATGCCGGATAGTAACCAGTCAGGAATTGAAGAAATCGTACAATCAGATACAGCCATCGAAAAGTTTCTTAGACTTTTGAGAGATGCTGATCAAGCCTTGTGGGAAGGGTGTGATAAGTTTACAGTACTCTCATTTATTGTAGAACTTATACGCTAGAAGGCTAATTATCAAGTGGCCGATAAGGAATTTACTTCTTTATTAAAGATTTTCATTAGGGCATTGCCTCAGTCAGCAAAAGTGCCAAATTCCTATCGTGAGGCATACAAGATTACTGCAGATTTGGGTTTCAGCTATAAAACATGGGACGCGTGCATTAATCATTGTATGTTGTTTCGAAATGAAACTGAAAAACTTACTAAATGTGAAATTTGTGGAGCCTCAAGATATAAGCAACAAGAAGAAGGGGGTAGCGGTGAAGGTGCTAAAATAAGTGGCAAGAATAAACTTCCCAAGCAGGTAGCGATGAAGAAAGTATGGTATTTTCCCTTAAAGTCAAGGTTGCAAAGGTAGTATTGGTCATCTAAGATCGCGACACTCGTGAGATGGCATGCCGAGAAAAGAATAGACGATGGTGTGCTGAGACATCCTACAGACTCTCGTGCGTGGAAGGGATTTGATGAACACTATCCATTATTTTCAAGTGAAATTTGAATTGTTAGATTGGGATTAGCATCTGACGGATTTAATCCTTTCAGAACAATGACTATATCTCACAGTACTTGGCCGATTGTGCTTATGCCATACAATCTTCCACCTTGGTTATGCATGAAACAACCATATTTCTTCTTATCGGTGCTTACTCAAGGCCCAAAAGGGTCGGGCAACAAGATAGATGTGTATCTCCAACCGTTAATTGATGAGTTGAAGGAATTGTGGGAAGATGGTATATCAACTTATGATGCATCAAGGAACGAGTTGTTCACTTTACGAGCTTCACTATTATGGACAATAAATGACTTTCCTGCATTTGCAATGTTGTCTGGATGGATCACTAAAGGTGAATAGCTTGCCCTTGTTGCAATGTGAGACCTCAAGCACGATGGTTGGAACATGGTGGCAAGTATTGTTATATTGGTCATCGACGCTTTTTGCCTAGGAGTCATGCTTTTCATAAGGATAAAAGCTCTTTTGGTGGTACTTATGAAGTGAGAGATAAGCCCAAGTTATTGTTTGGAACAAAATTGCTTAAACAAGTTAAAAATATGGAAATAGTGTAAAAATAGAAGATGTTTTTAAAAAGAGGAAAAGAGAAGAGGGTGAGAAGCAACAAGCCAAGTTGGAGAAGAGAAAGGTTCCTAAGTTGTCTCACAATTGGAAAATGAGGAGTATTTTCTTTGAGTTGCCATATTGGGCAAATAATCATGATCGTCATAATCTTGATGTTATGCACATTGAAAAAAATGTGTGTGATAATGTGCTACATAATCTGTTAGGTAGTGCGGGGAAATCAAAAGATAATGAGAAATCAAGAAGAGACCTAAAAGCGATGAACATTTAAAAACCATTGCATCTACAAATGCTTCCATCTCGCAAAGAAATTATGCCTCCGTCTCAGTTCACAATGAGTAAGAATCATAAAGACACATTCTTGAAAGTTCTAAAGGGAGTCAAAGTCTCTGATGGCTACTCGTCAAACATATCTCGTTGTGTACATCTAGAGGAAAGAACTATTTGGGGTCTTAAGAGCCATAATATTCATATTTTTCTCCAACAACTACTCCCTTTAGATGTTCGAAAAGCATTGCCTACTTCTATTGTAAAAGCCATCATTGAGTTGGCAAATTTCTTTAGGCAATTATCCTCAAAGGTTAATACACTTGCTGATCTCGAAAAGATACAAGATCGGATAGTTGTCACACTATGCGCTCTCGATAAAATATTCCCACCAGCTTTCTTTGATGTTATGGAGCACTTACCGGTGCATTTAGCTGAGGAGGCCTTGCTAGCAGGCCCAATACAATTTTGTTGGATGTATCCGATAGAGAGGTACATCCATATTAAATTTATTTTGAAAAAAGTTAAATTCCTTTTTACATCTGGTTTAGCATAAGTAAATGTTTTTGTAGGTTTCTACTTACATTAAAATTATATGTTCGAAATCGAGCCCACCCCGAGGCCTCCATAGCTAAGGCAATTGTGGTTGAAGAATGCATGACTTTTTGTACACAATATTTGGATGATATTGAGACAAAGTCCAATCGTCCTAGAAGAAATGATGATGAAGGTGATGAGTTAGGCCGCTTTGTAGGAAAAAGAGGAAATTACCCTTGATTACATCATATGAGTACAAGCGCGTAGATATGTGCTTTTCAATACTGAAGATGTTGAACAATACCTAGAGTAAGTGATTCCTTACATGAGGCTTACATTCCTTATATATTTTATATTTTAAATTAATACTTAATTCATATTTCCAATATGCTCAGAATGCATCGTACACATTTGAGGGAGACACTACCTCATAATCAACGACATCTTATAGAGAAAGAACATAATGATAAGTTTGTTAGCTGGTTTAAGGATTATGTAAGTATGAAACCACTTTCATATGATACTTTCTTTATTGTTATAAATATTTTCTTATTAAATTTGTTTTTTTATAAAAGGTATGCATGACGAAAGATGCAGTGCCCGAAAGAATTAAAAGTCTTGCATTGGGTCCTCATATGGATGCGAGGCGGTTTAAGTCTTACATAATAAATGGTTTTCGATTTCGAGTGAAGTATGTCGATAGACGGAGGAAAACCCAAAATAGTGGGGTCATGCTAAATGCAAGTGTGACATGTTTTGCAAGCTGAAAGGATAATAATCCCATTGTAGGGGATGTTAACTTCTATGGGGAGTTGATTGAGATCCTTGAAATTCGTTATAGCGACTCAATAAGATTTGTATTGTTTAAATGTGAGTGGGTTGATAACCGGATAGACAAGATGGAAGATGAGAAAAAAATTACTCTTGTAAACTTCAATCATAAGTTGTATAAGGATAATCGAGTTGGTGATGAACCATTCATATTAGCATCTCAAGCTGAGCAAGTTTGCAATGTTAAAGATCCCATAGAAAGTGATTGGAAAGTTGTGATGAGGATTACACCAAGAGATAGTTTTGACATATATTCAAATGATGATAAACAAGTTTCAGATTCGATTCCACAATTGGTACCATTTTTCTCACAAGATCTGGATGAAAATGTTACTAACGACGAAGCATCGTGAGTGCGAGAGGGAGTTGATGGGGTCGAGATTGAAACTACTAATATCAATGATGATGATGTTGATATGGCCGATAATGATGATGATTAGTTTGAGTATTATTTGTTTAGATTTCATTTGCTTACTATTAATAAGACAATGTTATGACTTATGTTTCATATTGTTAATTATAATATGTATTTGTTTAGATCTTATTTGCTTACTATTACTAAGACAATGTTATTACTTATGTTTCACGTTTCAATCAAACTTGTTATTTTGTATGGTTGAATATTAATATTTTTAATTGTAATATGTATTTGTTTAGATCTCATTTGCTTACTATGCAATTTTACTCACATTTATGATTATGACTTTGTAAGATGTATTTTCATGTTTCTTATATTTTTTTTGCCCGATATGCCGCCAAGGAAGCAAATTGGTGAGGGATCATCAAGGAAAGGAAGAGGGTTGGCAAAAAAAAAATGAAGAAATGGGGTAAAGAAAAACTTAATGTCATATTTAATGAATTTGGACAACCCTGTGGTGGCGAAAGTGCTCAACTAGCTACTAAGCTCGGGTATTTTGTGAGAAATGGGGAAAATTTCCCATTAACTAAAGATTGGTATGAGATGGGACGTACATTTCTAGAGAACAAATGGAAAGATGTTCAAGTAAGTTGTAATCCATATTCCTTACATAAATCTCATGTTTACTTGATTATTTTTTCTTGGCTTTTGTTTTGTATTCTAGTAAGTAGTCAAAAGTCTTATGATTCTCTAACAATTGTTCTTTTTCTTTGTTGAATTGTATATAGGATAATACCAATGCACCTCCCGAGTATGAGCAAATATGCTATGTATCTCTCAATAAACAATGGAGAGATTGGAAATATCAGGTGAGACAAGCATATAATAAGTATGCAACAGATGACTTTATTTACTTGTAATATGTATTTGTTTAGATCTCATTTGCTTACTATGCAATTTTACTCACATTTATGATTATGACTTTGTAATATGGAAATATCAGGTGAGATGTGCATATAATAGGTATGCAACAGACGAGGAGCGATTGGCTCACAAACTTGATGCGTGTGTTGATTCGGATCAATGGGTTGAACTTGTTCATACGTGGAGTTCAGAAAAGGCTAAGGTATATATCATCTCTGTGTATTTTTCTTTACCGCAGAACACATCTCCTTATTTAGCTATTGTTCCGCATCTCATTTAGTCTCAATGGATATCTAAAGCCAGAATATTTGTTTGATGTATTGTCTATAGTTTTATTCACGTGTTAAGGGTTATTTTGGTTATGAGATTGCTGGTTATGTCAAGGGAATTGACTATTTGGTTTGACAAATAATCTTCCCTGTTACTTAGTATATGTTCCATTTCCTTGTCAATCACATTCACTTTCATGCCATTGTTTACACCTAACTCTATCCAGTTTAGGTGCCCGTGCTGATCATTAACATTACAGGGGTTGTTTTTTTAGTCTCAAAAGCATGATAGTGTTCCCAAAATGTTGACCTGAGTTTGTTGGATTTTGTGCCCGTACTGATCATTAACATTTGGTTTGACAAATAATATTATCTTTTTTTTTCAGGAAGTATCTCAAATAAACCAAGTGAATCGATTTAAGCAAGAGTGTCTTAATAGGACTGGAAAAAAGTCGCATAGTCAACTCCGAAAAGAGGTTTGTCATCGTTCAATTTAGTTCTCAGTTGTCAATTAATGCTTCTTTTTGTATCGTATATAAATATATATTTTTTGTCAAATGATTCTATTATAAATGGTTGAGAGAATACGAGGGATTACCCACTAATCGAGTAAGCATGTTCATAGCTACGCGCACCGACAAAGTTGGTCAGGCTGCAGACGAAACCACCTCTTGCATGATCGTAAGTTAATGTTTCAACCTTTTCTGTTTCAGTTTTATTTTTACCTAGTATTGTTCTTGTATAGAATACTTTTTCCATTTCTAACTTCATTTTCATAATATTAATTAAAGTTAAACAATTATATTGAACATGTTGATTTTTGTTACAGTTAACGCTCAATGATGCAATTGAAGATCTACCAGGGGAGGAACAAAACTCTCCAAGCAAGCAAGAACAAATATTCACAAATCTTATAGGAAATGATGGCCATGGGAGAGTGTGTTGTATGGGACAAGGTCTTATCAAATCTAGGTGTTTGGTAAAGCCTCAACTTCTCAAAGTGCTTCTGCAGCCCGTGTTGCTGAACTTGAGGAGAAGATGTCATTCATGCAAGATGATTATGCAAGGAGTGCAGAGGAATTTCAAAAGCAACTTGAGGCTCAACGCCAAATGATAGAAGATTTGCAACGTAATTATATGCAACAGCATGGAAATGCCAGTAATAGGCAGTGGTATGTTTTCTCAATCCTATAAATCTAATATCACTAGTTGTTGACTCATAATTCATTTGTCTAATTTAATTAGAATGGTCCAAGCTTCAATAGAAACAACAGAGAAGCTTGAACAATGAGAACTTTGTTTAGCTCAGCTCCTTATAGTCCAAGCTGACTAGATTCTTGAACAATGAGGTGGTTGTTTGAGGCATTAGAATTATTAAAACATGCCTCTGGAATTGGGCCAAGTGATATTCAACTGGTTAGGTTGTACAATACGCTGAATTGAGCTTAATTCCCATAACAAAATCTAGCTTGTAGCTTTGCTTTGATGAACTTAAAGAGTTTAGAGGCACATTGTACAAATATTTGTTCTACTTCAGTACTCTGAATCATTTGGTTAGCCACATTGTATGGTAAATTAGATAAAATTTGGCATGCTCTTGACGTATCCTTATTAATGTTCTAATCACTTTCTGACACTTTTAACCTTCATCTAACAGAGAAGGTGGGAAATGCTGCGGCTTTTCTGGCATCACTATTGGCTTCAGCAATAACCGGAACAGTCTTGTAATTTATCAAAAATAAGTACAATCTTTGTGTTATTGGTTAGATTTTCTGAGAATAGGTCAGTTTGGACATTCCATTTTGGTATGAGTAATGTTTATGTTAAGTCTTGACATTGTGTTGTATTAATATGGTATGATCAAACAGCTTGTGGAGGCAGGATTTTGGGGTAATTGGTTGATGTTCATGAAAGAAATGTGTATTTACATTTACGAAGCCTAGTTATTTTATACATGTTGCATTTGTGTACATGTTGCATTTGTTTCCTGCTGGTGTATTTTTGGGGAAAAATAATAATATAGGGCTCACTGGGAAGAAAAGCATACTTATTTACGGTGGATAAATGAAGACGCCGTAAATAGACTAGTTATTTACGACGGCTTTGTTTATCCGCCGAAAATAAGTTCAATGGATGACTCGTCCCCAAAGGGGGACGAGGTTATCAAAGAGAGTCAAAATGGGAACGATTCGTGCTGTGATGGATAACTCGTCTCTTATATACGGCAGCCTAGACCCGCCGTATATAATATTTCATTATAAATGGCAGCCTAGACCCGCCGTATAAAAGATTTCATTATATACGGCGGTAACCTAACCGTCGTATAAAACTTCCTCAAATACGGCTGTAATACATACGGCGTATTTGAATTTCATTATATACGGCGGTACATCAGCCGCCGTATTTTCCCTTGATTATATATGGTTGTATTTCCGCCATATATAATATATACGGCGGTATATCCGCCGTAAATGCTATATACGTCGCGAGTTTATACGCCTCCCAATATACGGTGGTATATTCGCCGTAAATACTATTTACGGCGGCCCCGGTCACTATATACGGCGGATTTTAACCGCCGTAAATAGTAGTGTTTCTTGTAGCGTAGAGCGAGCAAAGGTGCTGTAGAGTTTGCTCGAAGTGCAGAATGAGTTGCTCGAGCTGCCTGAGTCTCCTAAGAAGGACGACCGTATGTCACAGATGGTAGCTCCATCAGTAACCTCCCATCGACGTGACTACAAGGCCCCTAGACCTTCAGGAGGGGAAAGAAGGAACAACAGGCCTCGCCCGACCCCCAATTTAATTTATCATACTGGAGACTTAAGGGATAGGCTCAACAGCCAATGGGAGCAGGAAGCTGAATCGACACAGAGGAGACAGCTCGAGGCTGATTGTGCTCGAGGTAGGTCACCTCCAAGAGGAGGT
Source organism: Adenophora triphylla var. japonica (assembly GCA_022495995.1). NCBI lineage: Eukaryota > Viridiplantae > Streptophyta > Magnoliopsida > Asterales > Campanulaceae > Adenophora > Adenophora triphylla. The sequence goes on along the minus strand of JAFEMH010000113.1, from coordinate 7,425 downwards.
CAATCACCCCCTAGGAGGGATAAAAGAGAAAGACCCCTCCAAGGGATGAGAGGGAAATATCGCCATCACGGAGGCAGCACCATAAAGATGAACGTCAAATATTCAATTCGTATCTCACCATAGGGGCGACCTAGATGTTAGGGAGCTGTTGAACCTAAAGAAAAGTCTAGAAGATATGGAGCCACAATTCAAGCTACCTGTACTAGAAAAGTACGTCAGCGCAATCAAGGCGTTGAATCACATGCAACATTTTGAGGCCACCATGTGTTTGGTCTCCTAAGAATATGACGTGCTAGGCAAGGCAATAACCAGCACTTTCACAGGTGCTACCCTGACTTAATTTAGTAGTTTGTCAACTGGCTGCATCACCTCATGGAGATATATGAGGAGAAAATTTCTGGAAAGGTTCTCAACGGCTGGGGCTCGTAAGAAAACAGTCACCGATCTGAACAATATTGCATAAGGGAAGACAGAGAGCACCATGAGCTATTTCACTCGGTTCAAGGAGTTGGTCTACCAGATAGAAGAATACATAACTGACAGAGAGGGTATCAACTATTTTAGAAATGGGGTGTCCTCATTTGACTTAGACTAGGAGCTACAAGTCAGACGAGCCACTACGAGGAAAGACATGTTCGAAAGGGACTATGATGTGGCCGTTGTTGAAGAACGCAAGGAAAGGAAAAAAGGAGAGGAGCTTCAAGAGTACTGAGGCAGTAGAGTCGAACAAAGGAGTGGCATCTGAACTGACAACAACAACAAGGGGAAGAACGAAAATAGGAAGACTGAGAGAGTCCCCGAAAGCTTTACTCCCCTCACAGTTAGTCGAACAGAGATAATGTGCACACTTGATCTAGGTCCTCCCATTCCTACGAATCCTCAGAACAAGTTCAGGAAATATAATGGTAAGTTTTGTAAGTACCACAAGGATACGGGCCATAGCACGGAGGATTGCATGAGTTTGAAGAGAATCATCCAAAAGTGGGTAAACGAAGGTAGACTTTATAGATTCGTGAAGGGAGATCATCCCCTAGCTGGGGATCAACCGACTAGAGGGTACCCGAGCCAAGGCAACCTAGGCTGATGTTGGCAATGATCGCTGAAGAAACAAGCAACACCGCCCTCAAACACAAAAAAAATCAGCTAAGCAAAGCCCCTTACGTCCCACCAAGGAGTTGTGTGCAAGAGGAGGTTATCAGCTTCTACCCCTACAAGATAGCTACCAGTATGGTGGCAAGAGAGCAAAGCTTGATCATTCTAGGGCTTATTGACAATTGCACCTCCGTCAGGATATTGGTCGACACAGGAGCGTGCAAGGATATCCTCTACTACAAGACTTTTCTAGAAATGGGCCTAACGGATGTCAGGTTGTCACCTTACTCAGGTCGACTGGAAGGCTTCACACCACAGGGTTGACGCCAAGGGACCGATCGAGCTTGAGGTAGATATCGGGGAGCATCCTATAAGGACCATGGCCAAGGTAACTTTTGTGGCCATTGATGTACTTAGTGATTACCTTGCTATATTGGGAATTCCTGGACAGATCGCATTAGGAATGATGCCCTCAATCCCCCATCAGAGGGTAAAGTTCCCCACCCCCACTGAATTGGATGTGTATTGGGAACATCCATAGAATATCTTGACCATGTTCTAAGGTTCAAGAAGAAGAGAGAGCTCAAAGTCGAAACTCTAGAGGCCAATTGGAAATTTTCTAAGTCTGTCACTACAACTTGAAGTTTGGCTCCTATCCGATGTGTCTAAGAAGTAATGGAACCAATAGAGTACGAGGCGACCTATCCCTCACATGACATAGTCATGATTGAGGTGACATGTCCCTCAGACAGCACAAAAAATGCAGCTGATAAAGTTTTGATTGACCAAGTAGCCATTGGGGGCTTATGTCTCTTAGTCAACCAAAACTCAGAGGGCACCAATAATGAAATGTCTACTGAGATGGACGGCATGATCGAATAGGAGGCTCCACACCTTGGGGCAGAAGAAAGAAAGAGAGTTACGAAAATCATCATTGAGACCCTACAGTTTAGGGATGGCCTAGAGCTAGAACCAGTGGATGAGCTGGAAGAACTAGAAGTCAACCCGGCCTACCCCGAACAAAAAATCAAGTTAGGTGGGAAACGATCACTTGAGGAAAGGGCCGAAATTGTTGCCCTGTTGAATGAAAGTTTGGATGTCTTTGCATGGAGAGTCGAAGACATGAAAGGAATTAAAGAGGAGGTCGTTGTACACAGGCTCGAGGTTAATCCCACAATGAAATTCAAGAGCCAAAAAATGAGATTCTTTGCCCGTGATAAGGAATTCGCCACTAAGCAGAAGGTCGACAAGCTACTCAGTGCGGGCAATTTCAAGGAAGCATCCTACACCACCTGGCTAGCAAATTTGGTGATGGTCAAGAAAGCTAATGGAAAGTGGATAATGTGCGTCGAATTCACTTATTTGAATGTGGCTTGCCCAAAGGATAGCTATCCCTTGCCTCATATATATATGTTGGTCGACTTTGCTGGTCTTGCCACCCTCAGCTTCTTGGATGCTTATTAAGGTTACCATCAGATTAGAATGCACGAGGATGACATTGAAAATACAGCTTTCCAAGCAGCTGGAGGGGTGTATTGTTATACAAAGATGCCATTTGGGCCGAAGAATGCTGGCGTGACCTACCAACGAATGGTGAACAAAGTCTTTGCTAGTCAAATTGGCTGAAACATGGAGGTTTACATCGATGACATGGTCATCAAAACCAAGTCAGGACATCATGTAGTCGACCTAAAGAAAATGTTTGCCAATTTACGAGCAAATGACATGAAGTTGAACCCCAGCAAGTGTGTGTTTGGAGTGGCTGCAGTAAATATTTTAGGCTTCATGGCGTCATAGATGGGCATAGAAGCCAACTCGGAAAAGATTAAAGCCTTGGATGAAATGTAGGAACCCACTTGCATCAAAGAAGTCCAATGCCTAAACGGTCAAGTTACTGCTTTGGGTCATTTCATAGCCAAGTCAGCTAAGAGATCTCTCCCCTTCTTCAAAACTCTACGGGGGATGAAATACTTTGAGTGGACGATTGAATGCTCATCGTTGTTCCAAAAACTCAAGGACTATCCGCTTCTCATAATACTCAGTAGCTCGGTATAAGGGGAAAGATCTCTTAGTTGCGGTATTGGTTCGGGAAGATAGTGGCGTTTAAAAGCTAGTTTATTATATGAGTAAGGCCTTGTCTGACGTAGAAGGACGGTACTTTAATGCAGAGAAGGTAGCTTATGCTTTGGTGAAAGCTGCGAGAAAACCGTAAGCATATTTTTCTGCTCATCCTATAGTTGTGCTAACCAATGCACCCTTGAAGAAGATACTACACAAGCCAGAAAGTTTAGGTCGGCTACTCAATTGGGCGATAGGGTTGACAAAGTTCGACATTGAGTATCGACCTCAAAAGAGACTGCAGGCACAACCTCTAGTAGACTTTTTGGTAGAGCTAACGTTCACTAAAGAAGATAACTAAGAGGCACCTCGGCAGAAGGTTTCTAAAGGGAAGGAGCCATCATTTCAACATTTAGTTAGTTTGCCCGTTGACTGTCGAAAGGTTTATTCAGAAGGATATGCAACCAAAAAAGTTAGTGGGGCAGGAATAGTCTTGATCAAACCAGAGAGTGACAAGTTGTTCGAAGAAGCACCGAGGTTCAAGTTTCAAGCCTCCAATAAAAAAGCTGAGTATGAGGCCCTAATTGCAGCTATTAAATATGTCAAGTGTTTTGGGGCGACCAAGATAGGAGCCTATTGTGACTCACAGTTGATCGTTAATTATTTCAAGGGTGAATACGAAGTACATAATCCAATCTTGGTCAGATATTGCGAGCTAGTTAAGAAACTGATCCAACACTTGGAGTTTTAGGAGATTTAGAGAGTAGGTCGTGAAGACAACTAGCTAGTGACCTACTTTCAAAGTTGGCCAAATCGGAGGAACAATATGGATAACCCATCTCATACGTAGAACAACCCGAATACGAAAGAGTGCGGGTTCTATGCGTAGTAAATAATGCAAAGTGGCTTTGGATTGATGAGATCAAAGCCTATATCGAGACATGCGAAATTTGCCGCCTCAATGACGAAAGAAAAGAGCTAGAATGATTAAGAAGAAGTACCCTAGATTCACGATCCATGGAGAAGCTTTATTCGGGAGGTCCTTCATCAGTGAACAACTTCTAAGGTGTATGCATCCTCATGCAAAGTCCCACACCTTTTTGTTCAAAAGTGCATGGGATATGTGGCGGACACCCGTGAGAACATTGGTGGAAAAAATAATTACATTGGGATACTACTCACCCGCACTTAAGGGGAAAATGCTCGAGAGTTTGTGGCCGTAAATGTGAGATTAAGTAGCGACGAGGATATGCCGACCTTCCAAAGCTACCAACTTCCGAGCCAAACTCTGCCGTGGATTGTCGCTTGGACCGTTCGAGCATGCAAAAAGGGGGTAGATTTAATCGGACCCTTCCCACCCTGCCCGTTGGAAACCTGTAAGTATGTGATCGTGCTATTGAATACACTTCACTCCAGAATGGATTGAAGAAAAGCCTCTTGCCAAGAATAACGACAGGAAAACGCTCATCAACTTCATCCCACGATTACATTTGGTGTAATAAATCATTTCGGGGTGCCACATTCAATCAAGAAATCTCGACAACGGGCTACAATTTTCAACAACTTTCGAGAAAGAAATTAATAGGTTCAAGGGGTTAAACATTGGAAGTCTTCAGTTGCCTATCCCCAGGGTAATGAGCAAGCGAGGCGGCTAGCAAATTAGTTTTCGATGGCCACTAAGTAAGAATCTAAATGAGAGCGAAAGCGAGTGCGACTGGATAAGGTTGGACGAACTCCCTTGCTTTATGGGCGATCGCTTTACAATCACCCAGTGGGGCCTAATGAGAAAACCCCATTTGCTTCTTAGCTGGTTGGAGGCCAGCTGGCACCGCGCCGAGCTATAGAGCTCTACCATATCAAGGGGTTGCATTGTTTGATCAAAATCATAATGGCTCTAACGGGAGTTGATGCGACTTAGGCCGGCTCTAGGAATGGCGGATAGACGGCTCAACAGGGGAAACCAAGGGAGTAATACGACAAAGAAGAAAAGTCAGGTTAGGAAAAAGGTCATTCATATGTTGGAGACTACGTCTTGGAGGGAAAATTGAAGTGACAGGGGCTCAGAAAGCCGTAGAAACAAAACAAGTTATCACCAAATTGGAAAGGTCTTTACGTTGTATCCACAAGGGTAGCTCAAAGAGGGGACCTACATGATTAGCAATCCTAGAGGAAATGAGCTAAAACATCCTCGGCATAGCTAGCAATTATTTCGATTAAATATTATTTCCCGAAGTTCACATTCTCTATATAACGAAAGCTACTTCTTCAATAAAAAGGGTTTACCCCCAAAAAAAGGTTCTTAAACATGTTTTACTAAAGCCTTAGTAAATCTCGATTCTTAACTGTATTCACGACTAAAGCCTTAGTCAATCTCGTTCTTAAAAAGAGTTCAACTAAAAGCCTTACTCAATCTCGATTTCTTAAACATATTCGACTAAAGCCTTAGTCAATCTCATTCTCTTATACATATTTGACTTAAGTCTTAGTCATGCTAACAGTTATCGAAAGTTGATCCGACTAAAGTCTTGGTCGATCTCTTTCTCATGCTAGTTCGACAAAAAGTAAAAATACTTGGTTCAAAGCAAAAATGAATCAAATCAGCTAGCATAGAAAAGAAGGTTTAGTTCTCCCGAAAAGTGGGCCAAGACTAACATAATACACACATAGGTATAAAGTAAAATGCCTCCTAAAACCGAGCTAAGGCATGACAATCAAACAATAAACATACAATAAAAATAATAATTGTTTGGTACTTGTTCATTATAAGAAGAAACATAAAAAAGTAAGAATCAATCTTGTCAAGCTCCGGCTGCTACTCGGCTTCCTAAAAAACTTGCCGGAACCTAGGTGACCTCCCATTTCTTCCTCAACTTCATCGGCCTCGGTAAAAGCTCTTGGATTATGGGGAGTTGAAGTTCTTTGGCTAAACGATGGCAGGGAGCTACCCGGAAGCTCAAGTGTTTGGCATTGACCCACAGGAGGACAAGGGAAGGTGGCAGGTGAGGCTAGCTCATCATAGCGATCCTCGAAAGCACACTAAGCTAACCTTTCAACATTTATAAGGTCATGGAAGAGGATCAACTATGGCCCGGTGAGCCATGTGTTAGTGCGAAACATCATTGAAGTCTCTAACTTTCAGAGCCTTTATAATATTATAGCTTTAAGTGGCTTAGCCTTAACATTTCCAGCATGACCTACTCCCTAGCTTTGGATTAGTTTTCCCCTTTAAGCTGCGGCACATTGGTCGTGGTAAATACGTTCGATCCGACTATTGCGATCTTGGGCCAAACAGGACAAGCGCTCAAGCTTCCCCTCTACCTTTGCCAGGCCAGGCGACCTCCTCCTCCCGGGGCAGCCTTGGCGAAGTAGCCCCGGGGAATCGCTAGAGCTTGAAGGAGCGAGAGTTGCTCCCTTTTAAATCCCTCTCCTTCTCAATATTAAAGTGGGCGGTGCGGGAGAGCCCGACATTAGGAGTCGACATCCCTCAGTTTTTGCCTCATCTCGAGTAGCCTCCTGGCCTTCTGGAGTAGTTGGCGAGAGGCAATCGAAAATAACATTGAGAAAGATAGATGGAAATATAAAGAAAAGGATTAAGTTTTTACCTCCGAAGTAATTAGTCGGTACTCCTCACGGAGTAAGCCCCTCTTGACAAGAACCAGGCAAGCAAGTCCCTATACGCAGCCAGCGTTATTGTTGCGTGTCCTAGTCCCATTTCGGGATGCGCGGCTTAAGGAGTTAATCTGAGTGAGGGAGACACATCGCTCGGGTTCTCCCGCACATGGATTTGCACTTCTTTGGTGCTTACGGTGAAAAGAGCTTGCGGGGAGGAAGGCTAGAGGTGGAGCCGGGCGATTGGGGAGTGCTGATCAAGCCTGACTCAACACGGGACCTTTGCTCTACTGTCTACCGGCCTCACCATTCGACACGAAAACCACGACCCGATCACGTGGCTCAGTGGGCTCTACACTGTAGCCACATCCAATGGGGACCATCCCCACTCCTTCTTTACGAGTAGTTTGTTCCTAGCACGGTGGCCTCACTTTCCTTACTAGCCCGAGCATTTGCTTTCCCGTGCTCCTTTACGTTCATACTGCGGTTACCCAAGTCGATAATTATATCCCATTTGAGCCGCTTGTTCGGGGGTGGGGAAGCTGCACGACAAAAGGAAAATGTCGCATATAGACATGCGAGTAAGAAATTAAAGCAAGAATAAAATTGGTATAAGTACTTAACCACCATAGTTAAAGAGGCTCTTGTAGTGACCCGACTTTTCTT